>OX638312.1:40912910-41632577 GCA_951812415.1 Beris morrisii
GACTTAACGAAATTCGTGAAAATGTGGGAAAACCCTTTTTACGGACATTTTTTTACTTCATCTTTGTACACAAATGAAAATCTAAATTTTTTTTAGTTTTAATTACTCTACTAGAACGTCTACATATACGTACTAAGTTTCAACTTTCCAGCATAAGCCGTTTCTGAGATATAAAAAACCACCCCCTCACCCCTGTACCGTGCTACCCTTATTAAAAATTTTCTAGGGTGTCTCTATAGTAGTTCTATATATTCGTAAATTTTTAGTGTTCTAGCCATTACAGTTTTCGAGAAATAAAAATCAAAATGTTTTCCTTTAAACCCCTTTTCACCATCACCCCAACATTTTTTCCCTACTAGAAATCTACTGACTGCAACTCCTGTAAAATTTTCAAGTTTATATCTGGCACGGTTCTCGAGATATAAAAATTGAATTTTTTGAAAAATTGCTACCCACCCACTTTCGTGCTCCACAAAAAGTTTACATTCAGTAGACTTGTGAACTTGTGATCCCATATACAGAAACCAAATTTTATCCTCCTGGTGTAATTGGTTCGGAAGATATTGTAATCCAAAGTTTTTCACCCGCCACCCCCACCATCCCCCTTAAAAATTTTAGCCCTGGTCTAATCTTGAAGTATCCCTAAAGACAACCACAAAGTTTCAACCTTCTCACATCAATCGTTCAGGAGATATGGATTTTACAATGTTCCAATACCGGCTTCCAAGCGTTTCGGACTCATTGTTTTTCCTCCCACTCCCACACCCCTCCACCACTATCGATCATTTTTCAAATGGGTCCACTATCATAATTTTATATAAGTTTCAAATTTCAGCCTCCTAGCATAAGTCGTTCCTAAAATCTAGAAACTAAAATTTTTCGTCTAAAATACAAACCCCCTCATACCTCCCCCGCACACCCCTACCCCCTTAAAAGATACCATCCGTAGGGGTTCACCCAATCTACCCACCATAAAAATTTTAACTTAATATCTCAACGGGTTTGGGAGCTACGCGCCTTCAAACGATTTTGCGTACGGCGTCTACGGCGGACAGACGGACATTTTTTTTTTGCTTTTTTGGTGTTTATTAGTCCTAAAACGTGTAAATACAAAATTTCAGGGTTGAAAATTTTTTTGAAATTTCAGATCGATCACAATACTTTATTATTAAAGAGTAAAGTAAAAAAGTAAAATATGTCATAAAAAGGCGATAAACACAATTTCTTCCACAGTGAAAGGTATCATTCGTGAGTTAGGTTCATTTACAGCTGTGCTTACAAGCGAAATGTATTCCAGTGAAGTTCATTTAAGATTGAAGTGTTAATAATTAAGAAATATGTATATGTATTGAAATCTCTTATTTTATTTATTGAAGATATTAAGTATTTTTTCCAGTTACGAAAATATACTATATACAATAAATTTTTAGTACAATTTACTCTTGAAGATTTGAAAAATAAAAATATTCATAAGAAAATACGTTTTTCCAATTACGAGTACTATAATTTATTATTACAAAATCTTCTAGCTGTACAGAAATGTAGACTTCATAAATTTTCAGCGATCTGGGAAGAAATTTTATGGGACTTGTCTACCACACAGAGACAATTAATAAGAAAGTAAATTTGTAATGAGAAGTATATCCAATTTTAAAGTGAGTGAGGATCCCCAGTGCTACTTTTAATAATATGATAGTATCTAAGTCTTCACAGCATTATGGTTATTGGTTATAAGAACCATATATCATTGTTTGTCTCAACCTTAGCTCTGTTTGAATCAAACATATTAATGTTTCTTAGGATCGTAATTATAGTTCTCATGACCATGTTCTGTAATTGTAACAACCATTTATATGATTGACGTAATTAGAATATGTTTATTATAACTCGAAGTCAAAAAGATACTGAATGTTCAACAGAACATTAGGTAGGTTGGTAGATCCAAAACTATATTTGCGTTAACCATACAACAGGCTTATATTTGTTTGATTCAATCATAACATATTTCTTAGAAACATAACTATAGTTGCAATAATCAAATTACAAATATTTTCATGATTGATATAATCATACTATGTCTAAAGCAACAAGACAACCATAACATCAGCTATCAGAACTATCTTACATCTTGTAACGTGGTTCACGCAACTATAAATTCAACCATAGTAAGGTTCTCCCAAAATATGGTTGCCACAGTCATATTTTTTCTATGAGTGTGTTTAGCTTTTTTTTTTAATTTAAAAACAAAAATACTTAACACTTCCGCTGCACTATTAAAATTTTTGGAAAAAAGTCTGGCGGTCAGATACTAAAAATGTAATGCTGTACCCCAATATTTTCTTTCAGAGAAACCAAATTATAAAATTGCAGATTGTTCTACTTGACGGAAGTTTATTACCGGTAAGTAACTTCAAAACAAAAACTAGTAAAAGTATCGTCCATACGAAGTCGCTTAAAAAATTGGTGCTTCCATTTTATATGATAGAATTTCGGGCAAAATGGGTATAGTAATGTACAAAATCACTCAATTTCTGGCTACAGAAGCTTCCATACATAAGTTCTGAGAATATTCAGTCAAGCATTGAATTGACGATCACGCTCTAGGTGATACCAGGTATTGAAAAGCAACAAAATGCCAATTTAAAGTTGTTTCTAAAAAAAAAATTTCATTAGATATTGGAAAAAAAATTAAAAAAAAAAAATAAATTTTATTGAATTCCTAGCCAGAAATATTCACCTGACTCTAGAGCAACCCACCCATTATGCCGGAACGCAATGTTTATATCGAGTGCTCCGTCAATATTTTGACTGATTGAAATGCAGAAGTAATCACACATTCGATAGTCCCGCAAGCTCTTAAAGTAGTTGAGCCGAGGTTCAATCAAATTATCGATAGTTCCCGCTGTGCATTGGCGAAGAATTGTAAATGTTTTTTTTTTGTTTTTTTTTTTTTAAGACTGGACAGTGGCCCTTGGCGGTAGTCAACTAATTGCTTTCGATCGTAGCTCAGGCATGAACCCAGCTGGACATCGGTTAAACCACGTATACGGGTTTGAATTTGTGGAATTTCTGTTAATGTAAGTATGTGGTTTTTCCTTTACGACAGACTCCACGTAATGGATAATGCGCTGTTTTACGGTCAGATTCGATATCAACGGACCAATAAATTGCATCTGCGGAGGTCTAAGCGTCGCCTAAACCAAAAGTGAAAATCTGACCCCACATACTTCCTTCGGGAGAAAGTCGCTGTTAGATAGAATTTTTTATGAAAAAATTATAATCTTTTCCATGCCATCATTTTTAGTGACCTAAACATGTAAGATGTCCAGGTACTGTAGGTAGTCACGACTATTAAACTACCTTCGACATAAGTTTTTTTTCTTAATGTAGGCTTGAACAAATATTCACTTCTGTAAGTCACTTGCACAAACATCTCAAAGTCATACTAAACGCTAGTAAATCACTGAGCGCAAAAATTCTTTGCTGGACGGTTTGCTTAATGCTCGATGGACTTGTACGAAAATCGAGGACGTTGCAACATCAGAATTTTTGCAAAGGCGTTCTATGCGCGACATTGCAGTACACCTTCAATATTACAGCATTGCAATCAGTGAACCGTAGATTGTTTATATTTCCGTAATCTTAAGAAGAGGTTTCCTGTTATCTGCTAACGAAAACGGCAAGAAATCGGACACATCGTACAAGATCAGAGCACTTGGGCTTGAAGTATCTCATGGCGTACTATGCTCAACAGTTGCCCCTAAAGTGCAACAAGAACTCCCAATAAGTTTTCCATGTCCCATGGCGGTTTTTTTCCCAAGACCATCTTACAAGATATACTATGAAACTGGCCCGAACTATTTGCTCAAGCCTTTTGCGATCCCAGTTCCAAAGTATACCGATGGGTTTTATAGGCTGTCTTAAAGATACCAGCAGGAAGACGCTAGTTAGCGTACGGTTGGAATAAGATTTTCTTATATAAAAGCCTTGAGAAATAAAATGAAAGATTCAAGAGACAAGCTATGCCCGCAAATAAATTCATCCAACACATCCACTTTGGACAGAATCACGGGAAAACTTGGGAACTTGGCGATTTTTTTCTACGTCGGCCTGCATTTGCAGTATTCGCGTATTTTTGCAAATCAGACAAGAACGAGTTTGGGATAGTTACCTACGTACGGGATGGGTAACTACTTCTTAAGTCAAGGTAAAGGTAAAGGAAGATAAATTGAAAATCGGACGTGTGTTGAAGTAAAGTGACGGAGGAAACTAAATTGTGAGAGGTTAAAGTTTATTCGGAGTAAATGTCTGGCTACTATAACACCTGCAGATTACATTTAGTCTTCCAGCTACCATGCGGATAGAGTGGTTTAAGTTGTTTTTTTTTACCCAGGTGAGATTGTCGGTTTCTCGTTATCATTTATGAGGTATTCTACTTAATTCCAGAGGTTTGGATTGCTGGGAAAATAGTTGTAATTGGTCTATCCAGAGATCTGTAATCGAGTTTTTTTGATAGATAGGCAGAATATAGACGATAGCAATAAGCAATTTCAAATTATATTACATCGATACAAATGTAGAATGTTCGTAATTGAAAAACCAATTTGAGAAATTTCACGATATTGCCACCTTAGAAGAACAATGCCAGTGGCGCGGAAAGAGTTACAGAAACTTCAATTCCTAAGCCTGTCCCAATTTCAAGAAAAAATGTGTAATTTTATTTATTAATTTTTGTTTTTTTTTTTTAAAAAAAAGGTTTAAGAAGAGCAGTATTTGTTACGCTATCAAAAAGTTTCGAAACTATTTTCAAAGGTTTTCAACCCCTTAGCGGATAAAAATTCGAAAATCCTAAAACTGATTTTCAGGTGATTGTATTAGAACCAGGTGAAACTAAGATCCTATTCGATATCTAATCACACTTAAGAGATATGGCGAAATTCGCGGAAAATGTTCGACCCTGTTCAACCCTTTAGGGGATTAATATCGAAAAGTCCAGTAATCGACTTTCGGGTGAAGAAGAAATCATGGAAGTTATATGGTTGAATTCGTGGAAATATATGCGACCTATTTTACTATCATTAATCAAGATAGAAAAACCCTTAAACACATTTTTAGGCTAATGAATAAGAAGATCGTGGAAGTAAGAATAATTTCGATAACTCTTTAGTCCCAAGACACGTACTTTTTTCCGCATTTTCGAAACACCCTATTTTCCTATGACTAATTTCCAATATCTGTATAAATGCAAAGTTTCAACTTTCTAGCATAAGCAGTTTCTTAGATAAAGAGACAATTTTATTCATCTAAAATCATCCCCTGACTCACACCCGCACCCCTTGCAGCTTTAATAGATATCTACCTGTTGTGCAAATTCAATAATGATTCATTTACAGGTTCTCTAGCTATCAAAACAGATATCAAAATCATGTTTAAGGGGCCCATAGACGGGCATGCATGCGTGTTATTCATGCATGTCGCGATACATTTTGGCTCCGCCCACAAAAATCAAAATTTTTTGAATTCCATCATGCCGCATGATGGCAGACCCACACATTCAAGTTTCAGATCCATACACTAATGGAAGAATGACACGCATGCGTGCCCGTCTATGGGCCCCTTTAAGTAATGCATACGACAGATAGGCGAACAACATGTTTTTTATAGCTTTAGAATAAGTAGCACATAAACAGGTACAGAAATTCAGTACTTGAAACCGGAACTGAGCCAGAATTTCATGCCCTAGTTGCTATCATATATACAATACTTGCAATAAGAACTTAATATAGATTCTGAACTTTAAAATTGTTCGAAAAGATTAGAAATATTCATATCAATATTGAACGTTTTTTAAATCAGTACTATAGTTTTTTTATCAGTACTACATCGCTACTGAATCACAACCTATTCCCTCCTTTTTGACTCACATAAATTATTTGTATAAAAACATGCCGGCATGACATTATAAAATTATAGTGATGGACATTAGGGAGACGTTAAACACTAAGAAGTGGAATTCCTGAACGCGTTTAATGCTGAGATGCATTGCAGGTTTCAATGGTACTGATAATTTAAAAAATAACATCCAAAATCGCCCGCTGATTATTTTTTAAGTTGCGAGTTGGAACTCAGTAATTAACGTGTTTCCGACTAACTAGAAAATAATAAAGTTACGCCTAGACAATTTGAAGATTTTTAATTTTTTTCTTTTCAATTATAATAAAAACAGGAGAGTATGAATGCAAATATCAACATGACTAATTCTTTGGCGGGGGAAAAAAACATAAATGTGAAGCATTCGTGAATAAGCCTCTTTTACTTCCGTGAGGGCCGAATATCGACAAATTCTCAAATTGGTTTTTAAGCGTATATAAAAAATGTTCTAGGAAGTTAAAACTAAATCGACCAGGAGATATAAACTTAAACGGCGCAACTGCGACCACTTCAATGTCTAAAAATCAAAAGTGCCTATATCAAAAATTATCATTACCTAAGAGAAAAGTTGGAATTCGTGAACGCAATCACTTTATAATCTTTTATGAGTTGAATATAAAATGGCAAAATTGATTTGGGGGCGGTAATGTTGCCCATTGAAATAAAAACCAAGTCGATATCTAAGAAGTCAGCAACCACCTTACAGTCACTTGGGGATAAACTATCGGAAAAAAACTGAAAAAAGTTTATAGGCGTCTACATAAAGATGAGGCATTTATATAAAGAGATATATGACAAAATTCGTGAAAATTCTTGACCCCACTGTTCAGAGACACCTTTTTTTTGTCTCACATCCTTACGTCTATGAAAGAATTTTTAACAGAAACTACACCTACTACATTTACGGGAAAAAACAAAATTTGCGCTTCTCGGGCACTGAGAATCTACGTATCACTCACGAAAACCCCTTACATCCACTCAAAGTCACTGCATGGTGCGCCATTTATATCAGAGGTGTCATCGGGTGTTCTATGCAAATACAATCAAATTTGATTTAAATTCAAAAGAATCAAAATCCCAATGTTCTAGATTAATCCAACGTTCATTTTCCACAATGTATGATTCCACTGTATTTGCAATGTTTCGATTCAAACCGAATTTCAATTTCAAATGTTTAATTGCATTATATTTCACTTGCTTCTACGTTATACAATACTTCATAGATCAAAATGTTATTACTAATTCAAAGTTACAAAATTTGAAGTCAAACTTGTCTTTCTATGCCGAGCTGAACGCCACAAGTGCAAAAAGTAGCCGGTGAAATCCAACAGATAAACCCAAGCGTCAAATTCCGGTAAAATCGAAGAGAACAAAGCACAGTGAAAATTCCGGTAAAATCCTTACCGTTTATCACATTACAAAAGTCACTTTAGCGCGACAGTGCCATCTATGGGTCAATTGAAATTCAAGTTACAGATGATTTGACACCAACTTCACGTACTCTTCAGTATAGTACTGTGTTCGGTGAAACAAAAACGAACGAAAAAGGTACATTCGAAGTAGAGTGAAATAAATACCATTATCAACGAGTTTTTATTGCCGCAGATTGATGAATTAGAACTGGAGACATGTGGTTCTTCCAAAGACGGTGCAACCACACACTTAGCTCGAGCGACAATAGAAATTTTGAAGGATGTGTTTCTGGGTCGCCTTATACCATGGATACACAGCTTATATACAAACCATGGTATTGAAATCGAAGTATTGAAACTAGCTGCATATGATACACTGCACATATGATATGATCTGAAAGTATCTGATATAAGCAAACAACGACATTTAGTTGCGATACTCGCCACACAATTGGTGAATGGCACTACTAGCAGTAAAATGCATAGTATATTAGATAAAATTATCGAGTTTGTATACCATGAAACGGGTTCAATACTAGATACGCAGCAGACCAATAAAGCGGAATGTTCTGCTATCCTCGGAAAGCTTCGAGCTATTTCTGATATAGGGAACGTGAGACAGAAGTTTCCGGTAGATTTCATTCGGAAAATTTGGATATAGTTCCAAGAGGAGATAATTTCATGGAATTATCAGGTATAATTCCAAAAGAACTTGCCGACATCCGGACATATCGTGGAAAACTCTGTGTAAATTCCAAAATCCTTGTGCTGAGAAGTACATAATTAAAAATTATTCGGAAATCAAATGTAATTCGCTGTCTTCTTCGGTCTGACCCAAAAAAATGATCAGTAGGATCGGTAGAATTTTCGCACAATCGGTTATGATTGCAGAAAACTCTACAGACTCTATGTTTCTTTACACCAAACATGATAAAAATGATCAAAGTTAAATTTTAGTAAGCTTTCGGAAGGGAAAAAGCTTTGGAAAATGCTCCGGAAATTTCCAAAAGATTTCGGTAAAAGAAATTCCACGGAACAGCGTTAACCTCGCCACATGAAAATCTGTCGGAAATCGCATGGATTTCTAGCCCGGAATTCCGTCTATATAAAGAACTTTCCACCGGAGTTCTGAAGGATTTCTGTGTTTTTGGTCTGCTGGGTATATACCAGTTCGTTTATCTCGTATAAGCTTAGTATTGGGTGATACAATGCTGGTATTGACGATATTATGATATCAATACCAGCAGTGTATCCATTGTATTATATATCGTTTTGGCGATTTGCACTGGCCGGCAAGATCGCCCGATTTGACCACTTTAGACGTGTCTATCAGAACAAGCCACAGACTCTGGAAGCTCTCAAAGAGAAAATCCGACAAGAGTGTGAGAACTTATCGCCCGAAGTTCTCGTCAAAACGATTGAAAACGCTGTAAAAAAAACCCAAAAGGTCATCAACAAAGGGGGCGGCTTCATGACCGATATCATCTTCAAAAAGTAATGAAAAAAACGTTAAGGTCCAGATAAACATTAAAAAAAAATTATGCAATTATTTCGATTCATTTTAAAGATATAGCAAAACAATATCGGGTGAGGGTTCTTGGACCACCCTGTACAACAGGACAACGATTCAAAACATCGAAGTCGTATTTGTACTGCGTGGAACCAATCAAGAATTTTTGGTAGCTCTGTAGTATCATTCACGGTTAATCTTTCAGTTAAAGCATATTCACCTCGAGACAAAATCCTCTTTTATACTTTGTATCGTTGTACATGCGTGTGATTCTCCACCTCTTTCGCTCAAATATTGCAGTCTTTTCCACTCCTCGTTACAGATACCCGATAGTTGACTACTAAATTACCTATAATACTACTAAATTAACCACGCTGCATACCTGGGAAAATCGTATGATGCAGAACACCATGTAAAATTGGTATTGTTGTTAAATATCAAACTTCGACATATTTGAACTCCCCTCTGGACAAGATCCTGCACACAGACATGATTTAAAAACTATTTTTATTATAACACCAAAACGCAGTACGGTATTAATCCGAAATTTGACACGTTGATTTCAAAATAGTCCAAGATACACAGCTAAAAAAAATCCTTCAAATACAAGACTATGATCTCCAATTCTTCTTTTCTTTTTTAATTATGGATTTATTTTATATTTCAGTAAATTTATCTTATCCTTCCTTTCTTTTATGTTTTTATTTTCATTCGCGTTATAGTGTTTAATACATTATTATAATTTTATGTTATCTATATTCTTATTACTGAATTTCTAAAAAAAATATGATCTAGAATGCGTGGAGCTCGAAAGGTGCGGTAATACTAATAAATAGTCAATATATTATAGCAAAAAGCACTTAAGATCTGCAAAAAGAACGTTTCCGATAATCGATAAATGTCCAAAAGCTATAAATTCTCACTAGCATTAAACATAGTTCCTACGATATTATGAACTAGATTAACACTGAAAATTCGAACAAAAAGCCATTACAATGCAGTTAAACATAAATTTGCTATTCATGCCAATCTAAAGAAAATAAATTCTGAAACTATTTTAAGATCAATTTCCTCTTCTTTCAGTCGAGTTAATGTTACTCGAGAAAATCCACATAAATCCGATCAGATAACATCCGTATGATAAACTCAGGATGAAGTTATAATTCCACCCATATGAAAACTCGTAAAACTCTTCAAAACTCAATTTCATATCAACAAAAGGTGTGATTCATAGATAAAACGTGGTAACAAAACCGGACTTATTTACGACATCATGGGGCGAAAATAATTCAAAACTCCGTACAACGGGTGTACATTAAAACTCATATAGGATGTGTTATGCTAGAAGGCTTGTATGATCTGCGGATAGGTAAAGTTCAAAACTCTAATAAATTCGAATGTTACAATTTTCTTTTCATGGTACAGAAGAAAACTAACTATGGCGGACAGGCAACCAACAAGACCTAACTAAGCCCACCTTAAGAATAATAACATCTTCGGAATGGTCTTAATGCAAACATATTAAAACACCTGTTTTCAACTCGTCTGTGATATGTGGGGTTCGAATATGTTCCTTTCATTTTCCTGGCCATTGTACGAAGTTCTTTAAGAACGCTCCGCTGGGTGTTCCGGACTTTACGAACGGAGGCGAATAACAAATGGAAATTCTGGACAACTTTTGAATATTATTCGTAGGTTCCTTCGCGGTATAGTTTACAACGATCCAGAGCACGATACACCAAACTAGTTTTCATTTTCTGATTTTATATTATAATTTAAAAAAAAAAGAAATACTTTTGATCTGTTAGATTACGCGTCTGTACGACCAAAGAACGAGATCTTGTTCGAAAATCAGAATAATGTGAGCCTGAAGAGCCTTCTTAACTCTGCAGATTGGCGTTGCGTCTTAATCTTTTACCAAAGTGTTTGTTGCCTTAATTTACGACCGATGTTAAACAGATGGGCGGACGACTTGTTTGGCTCTTTCAAAACTATTTTCGAACAAAATCGCATTGTATGCAATGTGTCACGGGTTTGCTTGTAACCTGATGTTATTGTAATTTAACTCGTACATTGTATTTCACAAAAACTGTCATATACACAAAGGGTAGATACGAAAAGAAAAAGTTTTTCTTGAATTCCGAAATATCAAAACATGGCATTTTAGTGAACCGACCTGAACGAAATTTGTCTTGACCGAATTTTTATGATTTTTTTTTCTCGAAACAGATCCGGGCTTTAATGTACCAACTAGTATCAAATTGCAAAAGTTGAAAAAAAAAACAAATTAAAATAAAATATTCCAATCACGTGTACGACAGGAGTATTAAAAGCATTAGAGCGCGTTATCGATTAAAATTATCTAACAAGTCACGTAAGAAAATCCGATGAATAGTCTCGAAGGCTTTTATTGTTGAGGATCACAATACACTCCACCGAGGGATTGTTTGAATCGAAGTTGCTCTGTTCGCATTCTAATTTTTATGTTGCCTATTCAAATTTCTGATCAGATCATTTATCATCGAGTGGCCAACACGCAATAATAATAATAATTATGTTTACGATTTTGATATTTAGCGTTCGATTTTTAAAGGTGTTGTTCACACAGTTTTCGGTAGGGGTCATGAACTGTATATTTTTAATTTTTTTTTTAACTATTATTGAATAAATTCTTTGAAGTTAGAAATTTCGTTCTGCAATGCTTTATACTGAAGAGTGTAAAAAAATAATCGGGACACTCTATGACCACTGGCCACTACTCTTCGAGTATTCTATTTAGAGATGGACAAAGCAGTTCCTTTCATTGAAGTACTTCACTCCGAGTCACTCACTTTAAGGAACGAGTTCAGTGAAGTAGTTCCGGAACTCTTCGTGCCATCGTTCCTTCTTTTCGTCAGTAGATCTAGAAGATGAGGACCAAACAAAAAAAAGAAAAAAGGTCAGTAGAGTTCAGTGAAGTAATTCCAGAACTCTTCGTTCCATCGTTCCTTCGTTTCGTCAGTAGATCTAGAAGATGAGGACCAAAAAAAAAAGGTCAGTACTTCTAAAAGATGATGAAAACAAAATGGTCGCTCAAGTTTTTTGTCACGTGTCCAATGGAACTGCAGTTCACCAAAAGGAGTGAGTTACTTCACTCACTCACTTCAATGAAGTATTCTTTTGGAATAGTTCACTCCTGAACGACCCATCTCTAATTCTATTCATTAACCACTTGATTCACGAATTTCGTTATATTTTTTAGATATGTCGAGATATCAAATTAATTTTTTTATTAAGCCCGCAGAAGTGGTTCTTTATATAAGCGACTAAAAATATTGTTTTTTTTCAAATTTTTAGATATCCAACCGCTAAGGTAGTGTGTGGTTGTGAACATTTTCACGAATTCCGATATATTTCTTAGGTCTAATGAGGTTTTTCACTTTCACTTTTAAATATAATCAGAAAAGAACCAATTTAAGTATTTTTTGATATTCAACCTCTTAATGGATGTAAAGTATTTGTAAATAATTGTATTTTTCACGAATTCCAACAAATCTCTTAGGTTTTTCCTTTATATGGTCGAAAAAAAATACATGATTTTAACGAATTATTTTCTCAGGTATAATAACTCGAAGCGCTTTAAAATTTTTATGACAATTCAATGCACAATTCAAGAGCACAGTGTAATTTTTTCACATTTTTTTTCAATCATTTTTGTAATCGATATTTAATTAAAACATACTGCAGTCACGATCGGCTGCAAGCCAATCGTATAATACTCTAGATGAATACTGAACTCCGATTTATATTGTAGTTGGGGATAAAGTAGAATTACGTGTGTGCATGTTGTAAGTCCTTTATTAAGGACTGCCATTAGATTGCTACTCAAAACTAAAAGACAATATTCAGTGTTTAATTTCTTATCTTGAACTGGTTAAGTCCTCGAAAAAAAAGACCTTTTTGAAGGACTTTCACATGGGAGGTGCAGGAAGGACTCACTCGATTTCTTACATATTTATCCTTTTCCTTGGAACCATTCAAAAGTGAACGTGTACAAAATTTCAAATTCGTAGCTCGAAGCGTTCAAAAGTTATCGAAAAATATTGTTCAACACGTGTCTTAAGGACATTTTGTACGGCAGCTACCAGAAGGAGTAACAGGATTTCGCTGATAAGTAAACTCGAACTTTGTTTTTACTCAAAACTAATTTGTACAAAATTTCCAATTCATAGCTAAAAGATTACTTGAGTTATAGTAAGTTCCGTAAATTAAAAGAAAACGTTTTGACAGGATATTTGTATGGCAGCTACACGAAGGACTAATAGGATTTTCTTCATAATCATACATTTAGCTCCAACTATTGGAAAAATACTACGTACAAAATTTCAAAGACGTACCTTAAACCCTTCTGAAGTTATCGGCCAATATTCTTGAACACGTATTTTAAGGATATTTTGTATGGCAGCTACCAGAAGGAGTGAAAGGATTTCGCTGACTAGTAAATCCGAACTTCGTTTTCACTCAAAACTAATTTGTACAAAATTTCGATTTCGTAGCTAAAAGATTACTTGAGTTATAGTGAGTTTCGTAAATTAAGTGAAGACATTTTGGCAGGATATTTGTATGGCAGCTACACGAAGGACTAACAGGATTTTCTTCATAATCATACATTTAGCTCCAACTATTGAAAAAGTAAAACATACAAAATTTCAAAGTCGTAGCTTTAGGCGTTCCGAAGTTATTGGTCAATATTCTTAAACACGTGTTTTAAGGACATTTTGTATGGCAGCTACCCAAAGGAGTAGGACGATTTTGCCCGTTAACGAACTTAGCCTTACAAATTTAACCAAACATCCAGATTCAAAATTTCAAGATCCTAGGTGAAGGCGTTCTTGAGTTATCGTGCTAACGGACAGACGGACGGACGGACGGACGGACGGACGGACGGACGGACGGACGGACGGACGTCAAGCGGATTTGAGGTTTTTGGGCACAAATAAACAAAAAATAATATATAACTTTTTTTCGTCCGAGGCTTGGTTCTATGCGTTACAAACTTTTCGGCTGGATTAAACTTATAATACTCTATATGATTTCATCTAGAGTATAAAAATTTATGTCATGTTTATATCGCCTCGTTTATAGCTGCGTACACTCTAGCGTCCTTAATTTTGATCTAAAACAAAAAATCGAAAAGTTTTTGTAAAGTTTATGATACTAGCGAAAAGAAAAAGAAATTGCATTGTTATTACATTGTATTTTGTTTTTACACAGTTTTAAATTTAAGGTGCCTTTTTCGCTAAAAAAAATTGGCTTTAAAATACGAAAAAAATGTGTAAAAATTATTTTTCAAACAACAATTAACTTCATCTAATAGAGAATTTAATTATCCATAAAATAAGCCATCATAAAGCCAAATCGGTTCAGTAGAATTTTCTCAATCGTGTACGCAAAATCGAAAAATGATGTTTCGAGAAAAACGCGTTTTCTCAATCGTGTACGCAAAATCGAAAAATGATGTTTCGAGAAAAACGCGTTTAAAGTTTTGGAAACATAAAAATACTATATACTCGTCACCTGATCCCTCCGCTTTATGAACTGTAGCTCGTAAACACTGCAGATTTCGACTGAAATTTTTTCAGAGAATATTCTTAAATAGTTTAGCAATCGATTAAGACTATTTCCAAAAAATTAATTTTTTTGACCCGATAAAGGAGGTTCCATTAATGAGATAGATTTCGATTTTGCTTCTACAGGGTCCGGCAGTGAAACCTGACGGTTTTTGAACGTGGGTAGTGGTTGGTGGGGGGATCTCAGGTGGTGGGGGTCGGTCTCGTTCCCTTCTCCTGATGTGGAAGTTTAGTTACAATGGAGCATTGGACCAGTGAACACTGTGCCCTTGTCGTCGAGACGTTCTTCAGAAATAACGATTCTGTGACCCTAACACAGCAGCAATTTCGCTTACGTTTTAATATTCCTCCTCGTGAGCCGATTCCATCTCGGAACACTATTCTTTTGTGGTTTCGGAACTTTCGCAATACAGCTTTCGGAACAGCTTTGGGAAGAGGGGGGTCCCACATGACGGCAAGGTCACCTGCAAACATCGAGGCTGCACGAGTTGCTTTTGAACGGATTCCCCGGCGATCAGCTATTCGTCATGCTCAGGCTTTAGGGATGTCCGATAGGACTGTTCGGCGGATACTTAATGAAGACTTGAATTTTCACCCGTACAAAATTGCTGTAGTGCAAGAATTACAGCTTCAAGATTTCCCAAGAAGGTTAGCTTTTGCAGAAAAAATGTTGGGGATGATGAACGAAGACCCTGAAATTATTGATGATGATGTGGGGTTACCTCAAGGGAAAAGTGTACCTTGATAAGACTAAAAATTTGCCAGAACTGCGAGCGAATATTCAGTGGGAAATGCGTGCGATCCCGCGCCAAACCTTGGAAAGAGTGATGACTAACTTTGCTAACTGACTTGAGCAGTGCAGAGAAAATGGTGGTCATCATTTGAGTGATGTTATTTTTGCTTCATTTAGCTTTTTCGATTTTTTTTGTATACATCTTAAACTTCCATTCTTTCTTTTTAAAACAAAAAAAATTGTAACAAAATATCTTGAATATTTATTGAATTATTCCATTTCAAAAACCGTCAGGTTTCACTGCCGGACCCTGTATGTGCTTTATATACAATGATCTAAAAATCGTTTTCGGGATTTTGCGATATTCCACCTATAATGATTGTGTACATTTTTAAGCATTCCGACATATGCCTTTTGAGTTTGTTGAAATATAGAACTCTTTTTTACTCTAACGAGCTTTCTATATAATCGCCTAAAAATCGATTTCATAATTTTTTTTTATATATATTCAACCCCTACGAAGCTTTGTCGATATTTTACCACCTTTATTTTTATTGAAATTTGAAAAATTTAAGTAAATAAAAAAATCTGCCAACCGTCTGGGCGCAATTTTATTATTTTTTTGGTAGAAGTCCGGAACGCGCTAAATGCTGAAATGCGGTGTAGCTTACTGTGAAGGAGTAGTGGAGCACGCAAGTGGCGGAATATTAATTTAAAAAAAAAATCAAGCCTTATGTCCCAAGAACCATTTGAGATATGATCTTGCACTTTATGCAGAAGTTGGGACCAGTAAACACCAAACAGGAAAAAAATAGAGTGGGAACTTAGGGAGTGAGTGTGGAGGAACAAATTATTTCTCGAGAACAGCAAAAAATATTGGGCTTATAGTTGACCTCTGTCAAGAGCCACTAGAGGCGCAATCTAAAAAATATTTTGGATAGATGTAACAAGGTACGAATATCGAGGGTGTTTTTATTATTATGACTTAAGCAAGAAAGTTGAAACTTGGCATGTGTATGTTGCTTTACCAAAAAATAAATCTAAGCAAAAATAAATACAGGTTTACACTGGAGCAAAGGTGAGACAAAATTGTCGATGATAAAGAGGTGTATACGGATTTTCATGAAATTCGTCATATCTCTTAAATCTGTCGATATACCGAATTGCTTTTAATTCTGCGAACTCTTTACAGAAGCGCTTAGAATTTTCCTTCCCTTCCGTTTTTTTTTATTTTGATATTCAACCCTTAAGTGGGAATAAAGTAGTTGTGTATGTTTTCACGAATTCCGATACATCTTTTAGGTCTAATGAGATACCGTATTAAATTTTACTCCTATGGGCTTTATATAAAAACGCCTAAAAATTAATTTCAGGATCTCTAAAGTAGCATAAAGTGATTGTGAACATTTTTAGGAATTCCGACATATCTCTCAAGTCTGATGAGACATTAAATTGGTTTTAAACTTCTATGAGTTTTCTTTATAATCGCACTAAAAACGGTTTACGATTTCGGTTCACATTAAATCCCTAAGAGGTGATGTCGATATTTCACTTTCGATAATATTTTGAGCTAGAAAAAATTAATATACATAAAGAAATAAGTAATTTATAGACAGTATGGGACAGTATTTTTTGGCTAGAAGACGTTGAATGTGAAATAGGGTGCAGACTTATGCTGGACTTACACATTGAGGCGCGACTTTACTCAAAGCATAAAAATTAACCAAGCAGGCGACGAAAAAGTCCAACAGTGTTCGACTTTTCGGACGAAAACCCGGTTTGTGATTGTCTTGTGGGGGTAAAGTCGCGCCGCAACCATTCAATGTAAATCCACCGTAACAATATGAAAAACAACGAGAGGGTTATTTGTTTTTAGGTCTAGACCTTTTCAATGATATTTTCCTGATTATATTTAGGGAGATACGACTCATTCCTTCTATCCGATTTGAGTTTTCGTTCGAAACTTTTTCTATTGATCGATTATTGTCCAACCTTGTGAGTAAGGCTGCCAGATTGGGCTATTTACCGCGATTTCAGCTATTTCGGCTATTGAATTCGCGGATACAAATTTCAAAAAGCTACTTATAGCTTTTTGGGCTGTTCGGCCAACGCAAATTGTGTTAGTTTCCTAGTTTAAAACAAAGCCGATATACGAGGAAAAAAATGGAAATATAAAAAATAAGAAAACTGAATTTCAGTCGTCTCTTCGGTTAAATCTGCTAGTGTTACCGGCTCAAATCCAACGTTTGCAAACTACATCATATCACAAATCCTGTAGCCACTAAATTTTTAGTTCTTGGTTCTCTCTAATGAATAATAATACTTCACACCACATCTATCTGGTGTTTGCAAACTAAAATTCATTTAGAATCGGTTCATTATTTGTTGACTTTCTACAAATGAACCAATTTCTTTCAAGTTAAGGACACCCATCGAAATATAACATTCAAGAGATAATAGATTTACCAATATTGATGACTGTCGGAGAGTTCTATTTTTTCATAATTTATTAATTATTATTTTTGCTGGATTCGTGGGTTACAGACATGTGTTGCAAAAATTAATGTTATTGTTACAAAGTTATTGTTACAAAGTTATAGTTACATGTGTACTCTGGTAATCCGAACAACTCACTTATGATTGGCATTAAAGTTTCCAGAGCAAAACAACATCTTGCAACATCGTAGAGAGATTCATATTCTTCTCGCGTAATATTTATTTCTTGCGCATTCCACACAACAACCGAATATGCTGGAAATCTCTCGATTTAACACATGCAGTCTATAAGCGCTGCAGAGCCCGGGATATGTTTTTCTGCTGCGAGAATGAAACGACTATCATTTCTACGCAAAAGTGTATTTTTAAAGTGATTTTCATCGATAATAGCGATCAAGTAGTAAATGAAATCGAACTGTATTTTACTTGAAATCCCGGCGAACCTCTAGCTAGCAACATTAAGTTGAGGCGGCTTGATCTTATTTAGACGCAGGATCTGATCCCTTAGGCGGAGATGATTGTAAATAATTACATTATTAAATATTAATGTGCATCTTGTAACATTAACTAATATACATTATTATTCATTTTTATGCTTTTGCAAAGACCCATATTTTATTTTTGCCTAATAACTTACATGTAGGATAATTCACTGAAGATTTTGATCCCATTGAATTATGAAAATTACAAATTATTTTTCATGAATAATTTGATTATTGCACTTAATATTTTTTCAGACAAGACTTTTAAAATTTTGATAAATTCGAATTTATATACGAGTTTTAACACACATATTTACATTACAGTGTTTCTTAAGAATTCTGGAGCACAGTTTGTCGTCGAAATTGCAACTATGTTCAACACATTTAAGTAGGTCTGATAAATGTCAAAGTAGAGCGCGGTATTTGGGCTACAAGACTTCGTGCGGGTTTTGGGCTATTTCATACGCTCACTCGGCGGGTTCTCCAGCCAACTATTTGGCAACCCTGGTTGTGAGGTTATGTGAAAGAATAATTAGAACTCATATATTTGTTTATAAATAGATAAATTTCAAGGAAATTTCTTCCTAAACTTGTTAGCTGTTTTGTGTGATTCAACATATCTTGAGAAAAAAAATTATGATTTACACAATATCATTTGTGTTAATTTTGACTCGAGGTCGGGGTTTTGCTTAATCCCTTCCGAAAAACCCATATGTTACACTAAAACACTTACGCAACTGTGGAATAACAACTAATTATAATGATGGTCTGCAAAAGTGTTATCTTATTTTTGTTATTTATTATTTCTAGAATACCTAATTCCAATAATTGTAAAATGCGTTCGAATGATCTTAGCAGTCAATTCTAGTAGATAGTGTGGCAACAATTTGCATATTTTCCATATTCTGGTACAATAAAAGTAATGTTTCACCTCCGGCGGTGAATGATTATACGATTTTCACCTTTTATGATTTATTAATTTATGACTTAATAATCGGCAATCGGTAAGGAAACGATTTTTCAAAAAGAACTTAATTTCAAATACATCGCACAAATTACAATATAATCAAATACTTTTATTATAAACAAAACAAACATTCTTCTCTAATCCTTCACGGCTAATCAGTCGGCAATTTATTATAACAGCTCGAATATTATTGCAATTTATTTTCTAATTGAAATTGCCGATAAATTGCCTTGTAGAATTTGCATGCGATATTATTTCGACTAACTAAGTAATAAACTTTCGCCATAACTAACTCTATAATATCTTGTTTAAAACAAATAACACTTTTGTTTTAATTTTTTAATTTGTTCAGTTTGAAGAAAATAAAAAATTAAACAGAAATTGATTATAGGAAATTATAATATTAAAGTTTCGTATATTCGAGAGTTGTTTTGTCCGATAAAAGCGAACAACATTATCTCGAAGCCTTAAAAAACTCTTATGAAATATCTGAAAATATGTTGTAGAAACCTGTAGAAAATTATTATTTTTCGATCGTAATAAGTTAATTTATCCCTAGAGGTTTTAATTCTTAAATTAGTCGTTGATTTTCAAATCGCAGAGCGGATAATATTTGGTCGAATTTGTATAATCTTTACTCAAGCTTATGTTATATAATGCAATATTTATAATAGTTAACAATTTACGAGATTTATCTCTCTTGTGCTAATCCCGTCCAGATTTCAATCTTGTTACCAAGGTGTTACATGCTCGGCACAGGTGAAACAATAAGGTGAAAAAACCTACCATAACGAAAGTTAGTAGCCAATAATACGACCTACATGAAATGCTTGGCTCCGAATTATTTTCCAGTTGCGAAAAGTTGGGAGGGAAATTCGTATTTATATTAGTGTTGAGATCTAACAAATTTCAGAAGAAGCAAACGAAGATGCATACATTAAATAGATTTCTACTAATTTTCAAGTCAATACTACAGTTCCTGTTTATTAATGCAAAAAGTTGATTTACCTTCAATCTTTAACAATTTTAATTCGGAAGTTATTTTAAGGAGTAAATCGATCTTAACTTCAAATTTTAACTGAAGAAAAATCATCTGAAAAATCTGGCTGATAAAAAGTGAATTTCCCACTTTTCCACTAGTACCAGTTTTTCCTTCAGCTTCTTCGAGCCTTCAAAATGATCTGAAAACACTCATTTTCATATTTTTTTTTTCAACACGCATGTACCACGATTTTTTAGGCTTTAAACATAAAGCTTAAAAATTGATTCACAATTCAAAGATAGGTGGACTAGATTTCATTATCTTATTTTGTGTCTTTGGTTCTTATTTAAAAAATAAATAAATTGTCTTTTCGGGGTAATTTTAGGTTCTTGCTCCTCTGAGGTCCTAAAACACGTTTGAGATACACAAAATAAACAGCAATTTTTCCTTGAGAAATTTGTTACGAAAATATATATTAAATTTTTTTCTTGAACGCAACTAGATTTTACTTTTTAGGAAAAAGAGAGAACTTTCTTCTTTGAGCCATGCCACTTTGCTTACGTGTAAGTGTAAGAAATAAATCCGTGTTTGTCTAACGAAGAAAATTGCAGAGGTAATTTTTGTTACCAATTTGTCAAGTGAAAAAGGGTGCTAATTTTATTTAGCTCAAGTGCGTTCTAGGTCCTCAAAAGAGCTGTGTATTTAAATTACTCCGAAAAAAAAATTATTTTTTTAAAATGCAAACCTAAGACTGAAACCAGATTAAAAAGTATAAAAAGGGTCACTCCTTGCGCTTTAAATAATGAAGAATCATTCAATAATTTGGTTTCCGTTTAAAAAGGTATCTAGCCTATAGAAGGAAAAATCATTTGATGTCTCACAGGGTCTTCGGGATGTTTCAAAATACGAAAAAATGTACTTAACATCATTTAATCCCCTTCGGGGTTGAAAATCGAAAAATCCCCAAATTATGTTTCGGTCTTTGTATAAATATCTTATTGAATTACAAATTAATGGCTTGCCTCATTCGGCTTGAGAAATTCATGAAAACATTCTGAATTCTTTTTCAACTTTTTTGGGGTTGAAAATTGAAAAATACCGAAATGATTTCTAGGCATTAGTATAAGTACAAAATGGAAATCGTATTTAACATATTATTCAGTCTGAGAGCTCTTTTAGTATTTGGCGAAATACATTTAACCCCTTCTAGCTTCCTCAGGGTTGAATATAGAAAAATCTTGAAATCGCTTTTCAGACGTTCCTAAAAATAGTCTTTAGAAGTGAAAACTAACACGATTTCATATATCCAAAGAAATACTAAGTTAGGACCATAATATTGGAGCCAATTAGATAAAAAAGGGATCTTGAAAATTGGTGTAACAAAATTTATCGTCAGAGCACATGTCTGGTTTCTATGATCTGAAAACCCTTGTTTTCATAACATCAAGACGTACGGGTATCACGATTTTCCACGCCTTTAAATATGTAGCTAAAAAATTCATTCACAATTCAATTACTTCATTAGATGACATTTTTTTAAAACCTTCGCAAATTTCCCAAGTGAAGAAATTACGCCAATTTCATTTATCCCAGGTGGGTTCTAAGACCTCACATAAGTAAAAACTTACAATTACTCAGAAAAGTCAATTTGTTTATTTTTTAAATAAGAACCAAAGACACAAAATAATTTTAACCTTATGAGTTCCCAACGGATTGACCCCTTGAAGTTCGAATAATGAAAAATCATGGAAAAAACATTTTACTCGTATAAATAAGTAGCCTTTTGATAGCTCGTCGAGTCTAAGGAATGTCTTGAAATTCGAGAAAACATATTTAACCTCTTTGCCTCCGTTTGGGGTTGAATATTGAAAAATCCACAAATAACTATTTAGGTGGCTGTATAAGTGTCCTGTTAAATAAAACTAAAATTTATGTGGCATCCGGTCTGAGAGTTTTGTAAAAATATACTGAACCCCTTTTCAACCCCTGGGGGTTGAATATCGAAAAATTTGGAAATCGGTTTTTAGGCATTAAATACATGCAATATAGTAGAGAATATGTATTTAGCATCTCACTCAGCCTGTTAGATCTTTTGGTATTTGCAGAACACATTCAACCCGTTTTCAACCCCTTTTGGTACAATATCTAAAAGTTCAAATTTCATATTTCGAGCTGTGGTTCGTAATCTTAATTTTTTACATATCTATGCAGATTTAGAGTATAAAAACAATAAATGCTGAACCCTGGTGATATTATCAGCTTTTCTTTGCAAGAATTTTATTTTTTATATATATATTTAATACATTATAATTCACTTAAATTAATCCATTTTTGCACTACTCCCTCTTATAAGGTAACAACCTTGTGGATTGGGTGAGGAGAAATTGTTAGGTTAAGGGCGAGTAGCGTCAGTAAAAGTAGTGTATTATTGAGTCAAATAGCATGCATGAAGGAAACTTCGTAGTCTGCACTCACAAGGATCAAGTTGCACTGAAAAACTTCTTCAAGAGATTTATTAGCCAAAATAGCAAGTCTACAATAAAAAGTAATTCACTACACTTTTATCTTTGACATATTTAATGCATTCTCATTGGTAAATTAACATAAAATATGACTAGTTCACTCTCACGATAATACGTACCTACCTTGTCGAATCATTATTAGATACACTTTCATTTTTACTACGACTCCAACTATCTAACTGATATAATGCATGTAGGCAACAAACATAAACATTAATTATCTTCTAGTCATAACATTACATAAAAAATTGTTTTTTTCAAATCATTGCCATGTTGCAATATTGAAAATGAGTAGTAAATTCAACGTCGTCTCAATAGCATCATTTAACCGGGAGACTGTTCTAAATTACAATTCACCATAAAATTTGAATTACAACTAACATGACAGGTTAATTTCCTCGACAAAAGTGTATTAAGCTCCCGCATTGATTTTACATTTTTTTTTTAATTAAGTCCTTGAAGTTTTGCTCACTGTTAGCAAACACCTACCTGTCGAACGTACAACTTACAGGTAGGTCGGTAGTGTACCTACGGTGAGAGTTTCGTTCTTATGAAAATTTTAAAGTGGTGTACATACTACGGTCTTTTCGACGACTTTCAATGAAACTTTCGATTATTGTGTCTGTACCTCGTTTCAAAGTTGCTACAATACGACAACGAACATTAAATTCTTCGAAAATAATAATAGAAAATTTTTCTGAATACATTTGGTAAAAATTTCGTAATTAAAACGACCGGTAAGAGAATCAGCCACTTCACGTACTCAACAAATTTTGCTAATAAGCTAAACTTTCAAGTTACGTTGTCCGCAATTCAAGCGCCTTTCTTCCAGGATTTGATAAAAAAAATTTTTTTTTTAAGAAGCCAAGTGGACTAGAAACTTGTTCGATATTTTTCAGGTCAATCTGTTAAAGAAATAAACAAACTGCAGCGGATTAATAAGACCGTTTTAAGTCACATCCACTAGTAGCCTATTCGAAAAATACCAATTGGAAGTATTGTGCACAGGTTGTCACACTACCTACCTTCCGAGTACATACCCACTCATAAGTTGTCGCAAGATCTACGAGTTGGCCGCGCTGCGATGTCGTAGAGCAATTAAATTCGTTTGTGACAAAGTTGAACTTTGTTGGCCAGTTTCACTTTTTTTCCGCTTTTTATTCGCTCGTAACCGGTGAAAAGCCCAACGGGTCTAAATCTTAAAACGAGTTACTTAATGTTTGTTTGGACTTCGATTTCGATTTTTTCGTTTTCGGCACTTTTAATCTTGTTTTGAATTTTGAATTAGGTAGCGTGTGGTCTTCGGAGTCCGAGACGATTATCAACAAAAGTATCGCGCTCATCGGTTAGGAAAGTGGTTTAGTTTCGGTTAGCGCGAGTTAATGAGGTACCTTGTTAATTTGTAATCGTTTATATGCGGGGCCGGGCGACACACACTTCCCGTAGCTTGAAAAATGAAAAGTGTTGCGCTAGTTGAACGCTAGTTGGGCGCTAGTTGGGCGCTAGAAAAGATCTGTTAAAGTCTTAGATCGAGATTTTAATTTATAGACATGTCGGACGTGTCTCGAGTGGAAATTACCTGGTGCATGCGAACATGACAACATGTTATATTGCACGGACTGTTTAACATGAACTTATGCGGAAGATAGTTGGGTGTTTTTTTTCGGTAAATTAAGTCCGCAAATTGAATATGTACTTAGACTCCTCTTATTGAATTTGTCCATAGTTACGAGTATTTTTCTTGTAAATTTCAATCCTCGACTAATACCAAACAAAATTTCATAATTTTTCCGATCGGGTTTTTTTGTCGCACTTTTCCTTAGAAAACTTTTACATAATTTTGAACGAACTAGTTGCAATCATTCAGTTCTCAATTATTGCAAACATGTTTGATTTATTGAACGGATCATTTTTTTTTTAATCATAAGAAAAACGGGTGTTGGCCAAGCGTATGTAATGTGAAGCGTGTAATTAAATGGGGAAATTTTGAAAATTCCGAATTGGTTTTCTTTAAGATGTTGCGCGCATGCGATGTATACAATCTTGTTATCAATTTAGCGTGCGATTGTGTAGAACAAAAAAAAATGTTTTCGTGTTTAATGATCGTTAAACTCGCTTGGGCTACACTTGATCTAACTAAAGGTACTTTTTTTATAAGATTAAATTTTTATAGATCAATTTGATATGGCATGTTCTCGGATTTCAATATTAACTTTAAGCTGTTTTGGCGCTGTGAAAGCGAGGTAGGTATGTATTAAATTTTACTCTATTATTTTTTAATAATAAAGTATAGTGATCGAACTGAAATTTCAAAAAAAATTTGGTACCCTGAAATTTTGTATTTTCACGTTATAGGACTAGTAAACTCCAAAAAAGCAAAAAAAAATGTCCGTCTGTCCGCCGTAGACTCCGTCCGCCGTACGCAAAACCATTAGAAGGTGCGTAGCTCACAAACCGCTTGAGATATTAAATTGAAATTTGTATGGTGGGTGGAATGGGTAAACCCCTACCAGTGGTATATTTTGAAGGGGTTGGCTTTTGAGGGGGGAGGAGGGGGAAGCGTTTTAGATGAAAAATTTTAGTTTTTAGATCTCAGGAACCGCTTATGCTAGGAGGCTGAAATTTGGAACTTATATAGAACTATGATAGTGGACCCATTTGCAAAAAAATGGTCGATAGGGGTTGAGGGATGTGGGAGTGGGGGAAAAACAATGCGTTCAACATTCTTGAAAGCTGAGATTGAAACATTCTAAAATCCATATCTTCTGAACGATTCATCTTAGAAGGTTGAAACTTTGTGGTTATCTTAAAAGATACTAGGATATTAGAAAATGGTTAAACATATCAAGGGGGTGGTGGGGTTTGAGGGTGGGGGCTGGTTGCTAAAAAACTTGGGATTACAATATCTTCCGACTCAGTTGTGCCAGGAAGATAAATGTTTGGTTTCTGTATATAGAATTACCAGTGGAGTCTAGTAAATGTAAAATTTTTGAGGGTGCAGGTGAATCACGGAAGTAGGGGGACAGCAATTTTTCAAAAAATTACATTTCTAAATTTCAAGAACCGTACCAGATATGATCTTGAAAAATACTTGAAAATACTTGAAAATACTTTATTATTAAAAAATAATGGAGTAAAATTTTGAGGATGTGGTTGTAGGGGGTGATTGTGGGAGGGGGTGGAAATGAAAAAATTCTGATTGTATTTCTCGAAAACCGCAAAGGAAAGAAAGCTAAAATTGACAAATTTTTGATAGGAGTAGGGGTGGTTTTTCTTATCTCAGAAATGGCTTCAGCTAGAAAGTGGAAACTTAGTACCTATATGGAGATGTGCTATTAGATTAATCATAGCGAAAACAAATTTTCATTTCATTTCATTTCATCAAAAATGTCCTTAAAAAGGGTTTTTTTTCATATTTTCACGAATTTCGTTAAATCTATTAGACATGTCGAGCTATCAAAGCAATTTTACTTGTGCGGACTTTTTGCATAAGCGCCTAGAAACATTTTTCAAAATTTTTCGAATTTCAACCCTCAAGGGGGTGTAAAGTGGTTGTGTACATATTTACGAATTCTGATATATATCTTAGGTCTATTGAGATTTCGAATTCACTTTTACTTCAAAAGGCTTTAAATATAATCGGGGAAAACCCGATTTAAGTATTTTTTGATATTAACCCCCTTTTGGGTGGAGGAATGTTTGATGTTACTGAATTTTTTTTAGGTTTAATGAGATCTTTTACTTGTTTCTATTGAATGATCTATTAAAAACAAATACGTAAATAAATAAAAAATAAAGCAAAAAATCTGCCAACAGTCTGGGCGCAACTTCATTATTTTACGGGCAGAAGTCCGAAACGCGTTTAATGCTGAGATGCAGTGTAGGTTACTATGCGATTTACAACCTAAAGAATAACCAGGAGGCTATTTGGAAAGTTATTTTTTAGGTTGTCAATCGCATAGTAACATACACCGCATCCCAGCATTAAACGCGTTTCGGACTTCTACCCATAAAATAATAAAGTTGCGCCCAGACTGTTGGCAGATTTTTTTCTAAGACGATGAGTGATTCCTTAGTCTGATAAGCCACAACTTGGAGAGATTGATTACATAATTACCACATAGTGTGCTTGTGATCAATTTAAAAAAAATTTACTCTAAAAATGTTTTTTCCACGTGTAGTCCTAAAACGCCCAAAAAACGCCAAAAAGAAATGTTTTGTCCGTCTGTCCACCGAACACAAACTCCTTTTTATCGCTCGTAGCTCAAAACTCTCTGAGCTGTTAGTGCAAACAAAAGTTTAGTACACAGATTGAGTGAACTCTTTTGTGGTCACTTTTACCTCATTATTTTTTAATAATAAAGTATTGTGATCGACCTGATTTTTCCAAAAAATTTGCTAAAGCGTAGCTCACAAAACCGTAGAGATATTAAGATCGGATTGTTTTGGTGGATAGATTGGGTGAACCTCTACGAGTAGTATCTTTTGGAACATGGTGTTGCCAGGGGTGAAATTGGGGAGCGTTTTTGACGAAAAATTTCGATTTCTAAATCTCATGAACCGCTTATGCTAGGAGGCTGAAACTTGGAACTTATGTAGAACTATAATATGTAGTGGACCCATTTTCAACAATAACATAAAAAATAACATTTCAAATATCCTCCTGGTTATTATTTAGGTTGTTGGTCGCACAGTAAACTACATCGCATCCTAGTATTAAACGCGTTACGTAGTTCTAATCAAAAAATAATAAAGTTGCAGTAGGCCCAAAAAAAATGTTTTGTCTGTATGTCCGCCGTACACAAACTTCTCGAAACCCATTGAGCTGTTAGTGTAAAAACAATTTTGAGCACAGATTGGGTGAACCCCTTAAAGTGGTCAATTTCTTTTTGAGTGATGGCGGCCTGTTGTAAATTTTGAAAGAAAAATCCTGGTTTCTATATTTTAGAAACCGCTTATGCTAGGAAGTTAAAACTTTTTTTTATTTATGTAAACAAAATTACACCCTAAAAAAATGTTTTCCACGTTACAGGTCTAGTACACAAAATCGTTTGAAGGCTCGTAGCTCCCAAACCTTTTGAGGTATTAAGTTCAGATTTTAGTGGGTAGATTGGATGGGACCCCTCAGGTGGGAAAATGTTTGGGTGGAGGTAGTTTTCATATCTCAGGAACCGCTTAAGGTTAGTAATTAAAACTTTATTTGTATAAATAAATGGAGTTTGCTAAATACAAAATTTGTCATGGGGTGTGGTGGAACAATGAAGTGGGGAGTGGGAGATAGAACTTTTTTCCAAAAAATCACATGGCATATCTCAAGAGCAGTTTCAGATGGAACTCCAAAATTTATACAGGTAGTAGGCCTGATAGACTTCTAGTAGGAAAAACTAGTTTTGGGATAAGAATAAAAAAAATCCGTTTTTATATCTTGAAAACCGCTAATGATAGCTGAAAGTTGAAATTAAGGTAGAACTACAGTAGTCGCACATTGAAAGACGTGTAATTTTCAATAAGAGTAGTATACTCGTAATACGATGGTAGGAGGTGTTTTCTCAATCTCAGGAACGGCTTATTCTAAAAACTTGAGACTTGGTGGGTATATGGAGATGTACTACAAAAGAAATGTAGGCAAACAATTTCCATATAACAATTGCCCAACGGAGATGCTCAGTGAAAATGAATTAATTGAATTTTTACGAAATTCGTCATATCTCTTAGTTTTTTTGATGTATTGAATTCATTTCTCTACTATACAAATTCCTGAGATAAATAACTAGAAATGCTTTTGAAGATTTCTTAAAGCTCTACTCCTAAGGTGGTGTAAAGGAGTTGTATACATTTTCACGAATTCCGCCACATACCATAGGTCCAATTATATATCAAATAAGTTTTTACTTATACAGGATTTTTATATAATCGTCTAATCGTCTGCTTTTCAACTCCTAAGAGTATGTAAGATGACTCTACACTTTTTCACGAGTTCCGCCATATCTCTTAGGCCGATTAAGTTCGATAAGATATCGAATTGGGTTTTTACTACCTCATGCTTTTTATACAAATGCCTACAAATTTTGTTTCAGGATTTTTGGATATTCAACCCCCAAGAGGTGTAAGGGTTGCATACGTTTTAACAATTTTTTAATTGTTTATAAATTCTCATAAGTTCTGATGAGATATCAAATTATCTTTTATTTCCACAGGCTTTTGTATGATATAATCGTCTAAAAGTCATTTTCATGTTTCAACCCTTAGAGGATTTAAAAGCGCTGTACACGTTTTCACGAATTCCGTCATACCTCTTAGGAGTGAAAAGACATTAAATTGGTCTTTATTCCTTTAGGCTTTCTTTGTAATCATCTAAAATTGATTCCAGGATTTTAGAATATTCAATACTTAGTGGGTGTAAGAGGGTTGCATATATTTTCACAGTTTTCGCCATATCTCGTAGGTTTTATGAGATATGAAATTGGCTTTTACTTGTACAGAGTTTTTATTTAAAGTCTACAAACGGGTTTTAGGATTTTCTGATATTTAACCCCCAAAGGGTGTAAAGTGGTTGCATACGTTTTCACGAATTCCAAGTTATTTTTAAGATGTGATGAGATATCGAATTAATTGTTACTTTTAAAGACTTCCTATATAATTGCCTAAAAGTTAATTTTTTCGATTTTTAGATATTCGACCCCAAGGGGTTGTAAGTTGGTTACATACGTGCTTACAGTTTTCGACGTATTTCTTAGGTTTCATGTGATATAAAAGTATTTCATGTAATCGCCTAAAAACCATTTTCACGATTTCTCGAAATTCAACCCCCAATATGAAGTTAAAATTTTATATACGTTTTCACAAATTTGATCATATCTCTTAGGTCTGATGAGGCAACAAATTGGTTATTACTGATGTGGGCTTTTATTGTAATCGCCTAAAAATTAATTTCAGTATTTTTTCCAATCACCACCATTTTAACTGCTTCACGAAGTTTTGCCCGAGAAATAAAAAAGTTTCGCTATTGGCATATTTTTTTTAACAATTTTATAAATATACATATAATAATAATAAAGTAATTAAAAAATAATAAAACAAAACAAATTTTTTTTTTCTTGGAATAAAATGTATTTTGCCATGACCGTTTTCGCCACTGGATTCTATATTTCAAAATTTCGAGTTCGATCTATGAAGCTTTGGAATTTGATTTATATTATATTTTGAAGGTCTTAATTATGTTTAAATCATTATTGTTCTTACCATTTTAATATTTGGCGAGAACAATTAAACAAAATTAAGACTCTCAAAACCGAAAACACCATTCAAGCTGGATATCTAATAAAACTATTTTCTGATCTTTTGTAAGATATGATGTCCTAAACCCTTCATTTCGCAACAATTTCTTTTGTTATTTAAATGTTTACTTTCGAAAATAGCCGATAACCCAAACAAAATAAATACTTTATTATTAAAAAATAATAAAGTAAAAATCAAACTTTTGTTAAACTTCCTGTATTATGAGCAGAAGTTAAAATTATAATAATTGCGAAAAAGAAGTTTATCGACCCCCCGTGGTCATCAAAACTTAAGTTCAAATCCGGGCACTAAAAACTGTGTAGGCATTCAACAATTTAAAATTCAAATTAATTCCAAACAAAACAACCCAAAATCACACAATATGCCCACTTCCCATAGTACGTGTGAGTAAAAGTCACCCGACTTTTATCGATTTTCAAACAAAACAGTACTAAAAAAAGAAACGGCGGTACCGTATATGTGGTCATTCATCACCTGTGTGGTTTGTCACACTAATGACTTATTTACCTTACACTTGGTTGAAACGCCGTGTTTGCATAGAAGATGATCGTATGGTCGTTTGGTCGATTGGCTTTAATGTACATCAAATTTGAATGGATTGATCTAACGGAACCGGTACACGGTCAGAAAGGTGTTTATACACCTTTTATCAATTTCCATTAGGTATGCCCCCGAGTACCCAACAAATTCGACGAGAATTTTATGAAGTTTTTGCGTAAATAGATTTCTTTTTAATGTTCTTTCTCCGAAGATAGAAGGTCTTAAGAAAAATTTGAATTTTCGATTACCCACGTGTACGGTAATGGAATTGAGTCGGTCAGATGAAGTCTGGGACTATTAAAATCGATTTATCTATTTTCATCGGTATATTTCTCAATTACCAATAGTTGCTCGATCGTATCTATAATTTGGAATTTTTTCTTAATTCGGAATTTGCATTTTCCTGTTCTTATCCACCGATGATTAATCTGAAGAAATTTTGTTAGCGGTGCTGATCATATGCTCTCCAGATAATTTGAAGTGAATTTGGAAAACTACATTATGAGTAAATTAGCGGGTTATTTCTTATTCTGTACGACTAAGTTTAAATGCAGTCTTAGATAGTGTGCAAGATAAGACAGTTAAGGTAAAATTACCTATGATTAGAGCAAATTACGACGAAACTATTTGCATTATTTAAATTTGATTTCACTGCACTGAAAGTGTGAAATTTATAAAAAAAACAAATATATACTAACAATAAAAAATGTTACATGTCTTTTTCTAGCTCCTCAAAAGATTTCATTTTATTTTGTAATAAACTTTCCCCATTAAAAAGTGTGTAGCAATCAGCGCCCAACGTAGGGCGCGTATCAATCTATTCCAATCCACTCGCCTTCGAATGGCACGACTCCCACGCATGCATTGCTATGAGATGATGCACTTATTGTCAAATTTGTGATGATGACTTAACTGATTCGAAATTGTTGCTTCGGTCTTTTGTCCATTATTTTCGATTAGCGGCGATGAATTATTTTTCGGTAAATCAACGGGTATTGACGGAAACGTTAGTTCTTTCAAATTATGTCGAAAATGTGTGCGACTGGCGCTAAGATTATTGGCTATAAAAGCTATTAACTAAATATGAGATTGACTTTATGTCCCGACAAGGTTTTCTGCAGACTTTGTTTAAAACTGTATTGAAATTGATTCATTTTTCATAGCCACTCAACTAAACCTAAGTCACTTGTTTTAATATTGCGGTCCACAGTCATTTGAGACGAATTAGCTAGGCAAGGCTCTGCTCTTCAGGGCTCTCTCGTAGAATCCGTTCAGGTCCCACTAGGGACTGTTAAGCGCCAAATGGGGAGGTAAATAAGAGGGAAACTGTTATCCACCTTCTTTGCGAGTGTCCAGCCCTAGCTAGAGCCAGACTTTGCGTACTAGGCAAACCCTTCTTTAATAACCTTGACGAGATCTCGAAGAACAAGATTGGAGTACTAATCGCCTTCCTGAACAGCTCCGGATAGATAAGATAATCCATTGGAGCCTCAGATCTCTGTTAAACCATGTATCCATTTCATCAACCCTTAACGGCCAGGTTAAAGGGTATCAAAACGGCGCTTCCTGTGCTAATTGGGCCCTGTTTTCGGCAGACGGGCCACCACGTAAACCAACCAACCACAGTCATTTGATATATGCACCAAATCTCAGCACGGTGACTTTTTTGTTGGAGTGACTTGACTGAGTGACTGAAGACGGTCTAGAACATGTTGACGAATCAAAACCCAAAGAACGAATGTCCACTCCTACATGACTCTCCTTTCAAACTATTTGATAAGATAGAATACTTGTGACTTTGAAGTTATCGTCGGTATTCAAAGTAGCAATAGTACAAACCAAGTTAAAGGCAATGAAGTCGAATCCAAGCATACTAAGACGATATGTTAAAAAGAGTGCAATATTATTAAAATTGGAAACAGGTGTAAACTTGGAAAAATATTTGTGAAGGAAAAGCGGGCTTACAAAAAGTGAGTCAAATTTAGAGTTCTTAAGTTGCCCTTATTTTGGAGCACTACTTAACAGTCGTCGACAAAACGTTGCAAAGATGTCTAATGTATAAAATGCAATATTTAGGAATAGCCTCCCATCCAGTTATGATTTTGACAAAAATTTCCTGACAACCATCCCAACCCGTCTAGAATGGGAAAGGGTACTGATGGAAGAGTTCGTCCACATATATACGGACGGCTCCAAAACTGAAGGCGGGGTAGGTGGAGTTGTTTTCTCAGATATGATTAACATTAGCACCTCTTTCCGCCTTCCGGACCACTTTAGTGGCGATCAAGGAGGCCTTGTCCTGGCTGAGGTATAATGTAATTTCTACTAGGGATATTAGCGTTTTCACAGACAGCCAAGCGGCAATAAAATCCTTGGAATCGGCCTCGACAATATCGAAGGTCGCCGTAGAATGTCGATCATCTCTTAAGGAGATGGCAGAACAGTTCAATATTCTTCTGTACTGGGTACCAGGACACAAGGATATTCCAGGGATGTCTGACGAACTCGCTCGGCGCGGTACCACCCTTCAGATTATGCCGGAACATCGGAATCTGGGTGTGCCTCTCTCTACATGTAAACTGCTGCTGGGATTGGACTCAATTAAGAAAACCAACTCAAGATGGGCAGACGGTATTACATGCCACACTGCGAGACAGATCTGGCTGAAGCCGGATCTAAACCGCTCTAAAAGCGCAAAAGGGCGAATATCAGTACCACAGTCGGTGTCCTGACCGGACACTGTCTTATAGGTCAGCATGCTAAAAGAATCGGCCTCTTCTCAAACAACTTCCCTAGAAGCTGCCTGGATGAGGAAGAGGAGGAGACAGTGCTTCATCTTCCTGTACCTGTCCAGCTATGTCCGCTAGAAGGAAAACTCATCTTGGAGCTTATTTCTTCAACAGTCTCAGTAGCCTTGCCGAAACGGAGGTCGCAAGAATCCAACGCTTCATTACAAGCTCTAAACGGTTTGGCGAGTAGGACCGGATTCAATGATCCTGTGGTAACACAACGGACCTTCTTAGTTCTAAGTGTGTCCGTGTTCTCACGGGTAGGTACGCGTACCTACCTACCTACCTAGGAATAGCCTGAGACTCCCCGTTCCTTAGATCACCCAATATGGTGCGTTTGTCGTGACATTGAGCGATCAAACGTTTAATTAGCCTTCTACACACTAACAATTCTCACATATTCCAGAAAACAATCGAACAAAAAAATATGTGTGAATTAGCCGCTGCACGAAGGCAATATGAAAAAATATCATAAATAATCACTGGTTATGAAGAAAAATTTAATTTGAAATCAAGAACATACAACGCGTATGAAAAAGGACACTTAGATGATTCACAAACGATTCAATTGGGTGATTAACTAACGGTACATCTAAATATGATTCATCAATGATCCACCTAAATAAGTAAACAAAACCGAACGCTTATTGATTTTTTTAAAACTATAAGTAAATTTACATATGATGAACATATCTTTCACATAATTGATTCGTTAGTGATTTATTACTATTATTTTGATTTTCTGAAAATTTTGTGAAGATTCACAGTACAAACTACATTTTGTACGAAAGTGTCGGTAATATAAAAAACATAAAATTAAGAAAATTGTTTAATGTATAAATCGCTAAATCGGACCTAGATGTTTCATGTACGAGCCACCTAGACGATTAACTTACGATTCACCTACATGATTCACTAACGAATACCAATATAGAGCACTCATTACTTCAGATGCTCTAGGTTTGATGGGATATAAGACTTAAATCGTACACTATATTACCGATATGACACTGATATCGGACTTTTATGTCAGTACGTCATAAATTGTAAGTACATTAGCAATATTAAGCATTATTAAGCGCTAGCCTATCCCCTATAATGAACTGAAAAACTTACTATTACGCCATTTTACTACAACACAATTTATTTTTTTACGTTATTGGCATGATGTATCATGTATCATCAATTTTTTTTTTTTTTAAAAAAGATACAAACTAAAAGTTTATTTAGACAATTGTTAAAATCATTAATCTTTTGTAGAATTTATTACAGGCCATAAAAAATATATTAACTATTATGACATTTTTTTCATAAGTGATTAACATTTAAAGGCAAGATATTTCCGGCAAGTAAAATAATTCTGCTTTCTTGTGTCAAATTATATAGTCGTGTTTTTTTCCAAGTCATAAATAAGTTGCACAGACCTTTATTCAGGACTATATGACGTCGTGATGATTTCGAAAATTTTCCTGACATGGTCTTTTATCGGTCGAGCAAAGGTCGTCAGTTGCACAAATCTGGTAATTTTGACGGTCAGTCATAGCCACAAGTCATGCTAGCCAATTAATTTGGTAATAGCGTTCACATTTAATTCCTTGGAAGAAAAATTGTTTCTTCTACTTTTTAATATGGTATTGTAAGTGTATAAGAAAAGAGTCGACGGTTGCGATATCTACACTTTCCGACTTCAACAACATTTTAAATTGAAGCAAATTCTATACTTGAATAACCTTGATGACAACAATTGTCTCTTAAGCAAAAGATTTGATGGGCTTTTTCGTACCCTTATCCAGTGTGGAGCAGATTAGTCAATTCGAAAAAAAAGTTATTCATGTGCAACATACTAGTCACCGTAGTCCGTAGAGGTGTAGCTACTCTGCTCTGCTCCGATAAATTGCACAGTTTATCACATAGAATACGCTGTGTGACGTTTCTCCCGAAGTTTGTTTCTTTTATCATACGATTATCCTGTCCTAAACAAAACAAATGTATTTATTAGATTAAAGAAAATTGTTTCAGCTGTGCCACTCTCACAACAAGAACTTATTCCGTTAATAATATGTTGCACCTATATAGCCTCAACGCCATCTAGATGTAAATTTTTTAAACCTGCTGCTCTGCTCTGTATAGTTCTTGTGCACTCTCTCAACTCTGCACTAGAGCGCAAAAGAATATACCACTTTTCTTATAACAAGGCAATTTAGAATGGCTACTAACGAACGTTATTCTCGATTAAGTCCGACAAAAAAAAACGTTTAAACCGAAAATTTTTTTAAAGGATGCAATATAATTATTTCACTTCACCTGTAACATATAAATTACACCTTCACGAGTCGATTATAGCGCTAAAGAATCCAATTATACTCAAATTTCTCACAAAAACTTTCGTTTTTAAGTTCTAAAGACTTCAAAACCACATTAGATTCAATTGCGGAAATAGCAAAAAAAGAACCAATTCCCGGTAATTATGATCAATTCGATTCTGCCTTGGAGCGATCTCTTTGTAAAGTCCACTATATCGTAAATAATTAATTAAAGATCTGTAGTTTATTGTTAATCGACGAAATAAATTGGCTCAAGAATTGAGGAAAGAATAAAACATTTCGGAAATTGTTTTGCCTCTGTATTTCCAGGTTCAGTTCATTAAAAAGGGGAATTTTTGTTAATTCATGTTTGATATCATTAAGCAGCTTCGAATTGACTAGTGAAAAATATAAGAACAATTTTTTTTTCATTGTTTTAATAATAAAGTTTTGCGGTCGGAGCAAAATTGCCATCTTAAAAATTTCAAGTTAGGTACACGTTTCCGAATGACCCCTTCTGATGAGACCAGAAATCGATTTCCAAGTAGTTAATACTGTTGGCAGTATAATTTTTGAAACCACTAGTGTTAATCCCATGACCAGGTGGGAAAAGAACCCATGACCTCTACTTTTGCCACTGACCTGCCCTCTGTGCTTCAGTGTTAATGTACTCCACAACTTGTCCGTTTATACCGCCATACATTTTTCTTTTTTGGTCCTAAAGGCGAAATTATAGTGAAAGCGATGCGTGCCAAATAATATTATCAAATACTAAAATATTTTGTTCCGAAGCCTGCAAACGTATTGTCTGTTTTTGTTATTCATTTTTCAATATTTTTTAACAATTTGTCGTCTATTGTTGTAAAAAATTCGAAATACATCCGACCCAAGTGTCAAAATCGCGTTACATGCGCGAGTAAATTAGAAAATTGAGTATCAAAGCGGCGCGATTCGAGCGATGCGATCATCACTGTAACTCGTTGCACTCAATAACACGCATTCTAATCAGCAGTCATCGTGACGCATCGCTTAAGGTGCACGCGTCGCGTTCATTATAATTTCGTCTTAATGGGGCCTTAGTTGCATCTCTCGTAAGGCAGTGCCAATTTTCTTCGGACCGCAAAGTCTGGGCTTAAGAATTTTTGCTCTCTGACAAGATCTACAGATTAAGTGGAGTGATACATCCAACTTATTGGAGAGCCTTTTTTACTGAATTTTGAAACGTAGTTAATATAGCTATAGTTCCTAGTAGCTATACTTCCTTTTAGCTAGCCCAAGGAACTGGTGTAAAAATCGACACCGGTTAAGGATTCTTAACATCTAAAGAAATTAAAAAGAAGCATGCAAATTGATGGCTTTTGGCAACAATACGTCGAACCCATTCACTCTCACCACAAATGTGGGTAAGTAAGGTGCTGTTGAGAAGCTAGGGCCGAATAAATTATATTCCAGAAAACATTCGTATCCCAATTATATTCTGGCTGGAGGCAAGTAATTTGTCTTTTGAATAATTTTATAAACGCAAAGATTCATTCTGATGGCAAGTTTTTATTGTTATTTTCCGATATTCTTATTGACCCAATAGCAGAGGCCGAATATGACGATAAGTCACAAAATAAAACCAGAATTGATTGGATATTCCAGAGAAGTCGTTAAATAATTTATTGTACCACCAACTTTCGATTGTTGAAAATCATTCAATAATTTATAGCTAGAAGGTATCAATTATCCTGTATTTGCAGTATTTACTCTGCAGAGTAGATCTTAGCGACAGCCTAGTGCAAGCGTCCTAATCTCTAGACACAAATAGGTACTCCATAAAACAGTGACATCTATTGTTCGATAACAATTGAATTAAGAATATATTATTTCTTAGTTTTCTATCTTATGGTTAAAATAATGCTAGCTAGGGGTTCGTCGGGAATTCAACTGAAACACAATTCGATTAAAATTAATAACAACAATGATTTATTTAGTTGCATTCAAATATCGCATTAATGGCAACACTTTCCTATTTCGTTTCAATTTTCAATGAAAATCACTTAACAAACACACTTTCACGTAGAACCGACCGTTGTCTCGCTTTCACAGTAGAACTACTGATCCCCAATACAAGGTCTGCGGTGCTTTCTGCACTTGTTGTATCGGGACATTTCCAGCATATTTGGTTGAGTGTGTGGAATATTCGAAAAGTATGTAGAAGTGTGCAGAGTTTTTTACGCTATTGGATGGTTGTTGTTTCTCTCCGGAAACTGATGTCATTGATAACTGAGTTTTTGGAGTTGCCAGGGTGTGTATTTAAAAATAATGAAAAATGTGATTGTTTTAAATGAATTTTTAATATTTCTTGGAACTTCAATAGATATTTATCATTTTAACATTTTCCACAAATGAAGCATGTAATAAAGGGATGCTAGATTTATAGTTCGAATTCGAATCCTCCATTAGGAAAAGGTACAGGCATACTCGCAAGTATACCGACCATTAGAGCCATAACAGCAGAAATTTATACGTTGATGGAATTCATGAAAACTATAATGGAAAAAAAAATTGAATCATAAAAAATGAGATCTTTCACTGATGAATATTTATCACGATTGTAACTTACGTTTGGTTTTTGTACAGTCGTTGAAAAATTACTACTGAAGTTGTGTTTGTCTTTTATATCAAATTTAATCAAATAAACTTCCAAAACATTTGGACAATATTTTGTAGTTGGTTTCGAGAATTGGTTTTTGAAATGTGAATTATTAAATGGAGAAGTCTTATTGAGTAAACAAAATAATTAAAAACTACGCTATATCATTGTTCAGATATTAGCTTACTCGCACGAAACCAACTATATAAATATTATAATATAAAAATGTTGTGTAAAAAAAACCGAGACTGTGTAAATTATTTGATCAAATTTGGCATAAAATGCAAACCATTAATTTTTATTTTATAAATATTTTAAATTCAATACTCAATTTATTTACTGTGAAAATTTGCCAGTTAAATCTGAAAGAGCTGCTGAGTTGTGCTGCGACAAACGCAGTTGCAATAGGCCAAGACGACGCACCGACTTCTGTATTAGAGTTAGCAATTCTTTTCAATTAATTTCAAATATGGTTAAGTTTGTTAACAAGCGAAATCATCCTTATCTAACGAGTAGCTACCGTAGAAAAGTTCTTTAAATACGTGTTCACAAAAGTTCAAACCGCTCCAAGCTAGGAAACTTCAATATCAATATTGAAAAACAATCGTAGCAGTAGGAGTAGTAGTCAAGAAAGGGAATGGGAAGAAAATCGGACGAGTACTTTGTTTAGTCTCCATACACAAGTTCTTGAAAAATGTGTGGAAGATTCATCACACAGACTTGATTCTGAGCCAAAAATTGACGAACAATGAGTGAGGTGTGACTCGGTGCATTATCCAGTTCTCTGGATCACAATATTTGGGTCGAATACGACGGCTTCTGGCCATCACACGCTTCAAAACTTCGAGATAAAATGCGCCAGTAATTGTTTGTCCAGTTGGAACGAATTTCCTGTGGACAATTCTTTTGCTATCGAAGAATGTAATGAGCACTGTTTGAGCAACATTTTAATATTTTAATATCGACAAAAAAGTTGTTTTGATAGAACTGTCATTACTTTGCTCTCTATCAACCGATTTAAACAAAATTAGTATTACCGGGAAGAGGAGTGTCACAGTTTTCAAACGCCAGTCTGTACATATAGATGGTCCTACTAGTTACACAGATATGGTTCGAGTCTCCGAACTTATTTGTCGCTCTATATTTCTTGGGATATGTTCTTCGAAAAAAATTTAGTTTTTATTCATCTTTCCCAAATTGTTCGGCTGGTAGTTTCTTTTAATTGCTTGAGTCTATATATATGTACATGTAAACCAAAAGAATCGCAAGTAAATCACAGGGCAAGTTTATTGTTCATAGTTGAATTCACTTACGATTTTTAGGTGAATCGTTGATCGTTCTGCTTTGTTACTAGTAAGTGAATCATATAGGAGCGTAGGTGAGTTGTGCGTGAAGGATATTGATGGGCTTTATACATATGTTCATTATCAATAATTCAGTTTTTCTTCGCCTGCAGTAAACATTTACGACTTACTCTGTTGAGATGCAAGCACAATGTATTTTACTTTATTATTTTTTAATAATAAAGTATTGTGATCGACCTGAAATTTCAAAAAAGTTTGCTACCCTGAACACGTTTTAGGACAAGTAAACACCAAAAAAGCAAAAAAAAAAAAATGTCCGTCTGTCCGCCGTAGACGCCGTACGCCGTACGCAAAACCGTTTGAAGATGCGTAGCTCACAAACCCCTTGAGATATTAAGTTCAAATTTTTATGGTAGGTACGGTATGGGTGAACGCTTACGAGTAGTACCTTTTGGAGCGGTGGGGTTGCGAGGGGGGAAGAGGGGGGAGCGTTTTAGATGAAAAATTTGGGTTTCTAGATCTCAGGAACCGCTTTTGCTAGCAGGCTGAAAGTTGGAACTTATGAAGTACTATGATAGTGGACCCATTTGCAAAAAAATAGTCGATAGGGGTTGATAGGTGTGCGAGTGGGGAAGGGGGGGGGGGGGGGGAAACAATGCGTCCAAAACGCTTGAAAGCTGGGATTGATACATTCTAAAATCCAAATCTCCTGAACGATTGATTTCAAACGGCTGAAACTTTGTAGTTGTATTAAGGGATGCTAGGAGATTAGAAGGGGGTTAACATTTTTAAGGGGAGTAGTGAGGTATGGTGGTGGGGGGTGAAAAACTTTGAATTACAATATCTTCCGACTCAATTGTGCTAGGAAGATAAAATTTGGTTCTTGTATATAGAATTACGAGTGGAGTCTACTGAATAAATTGAGGGGGGGGGAGGTGAAGCGCTGAAGGCGGGGGAAAGCCATTTTTCAAAAAAATAAATTTTTATATCTCATGAGCCGTATCAGATATGATCTTGATATTTTTACAGGAGTTAGGACCAGTAGACCTCTAGCGGAGAGTGTGGGTGTAGGGAGTGATGGTGGGAGGGGGTGGAAATGAAAAAATTCTTATTTTGATTTCTCGAAAGCCGCAAAGTATAGAAAGCTAAAAATTGATAACTGTGTAGAGGTGCTATAGAGACATCTCAGAAAAATAAAATTTTTGATAGTGGTAGCAATGTACGGGGGTGGGGGGTGGTTTTTCATATTTCAGAAACGGTTTATGCTATAAAGTTGAAACTAAGTACATATATGTAGATGTGCTACTAGAGAAATTAAAACTAAAAAAAAATTTAATTTTCATTTGTGTACAAAGATGGAGTAAGAAAAATGTTCGTGAAAAGGGTTTTTTCCCACATTTTCACGAATTTCGATAAATCTTTTAGACATCTCGAGCTGTCAAATCAATTTCACTTCTGCGGGCTCTTAATATAAGCGCCTAGAAACGCTTTTCCAAATTTTTCGTTATCTGACCTCTAAGGGGGGGTAAGGCGGTTATGTACTTTTCACGAATTCCGATATATTTCTTAGGTCTACTAAGATATACAATTCACTTTCACTTCTAAATTCTTTGAATATAGTCGGGGAATAAACCGATTTAAGCATTTTTTGATATCAATCCCCCTGGGGAGTACGATATTGTTCGAGTTTTGAAGAATTTCGATTTTTTTTAGATCAAATGAAATCGAATGCACTTTCACTTCTATTGAATAATCTATTGAAAAAACAAATACGTAAATAAATAAAGAAAATCTGCCAACAGTCTGGCCGCAACTTTATTATTTTATGGGTAGAAGTCAGAAACGTGTTTAATGCTGAGATGCGCTGTAGGTTACTATACGACTGACAACCTAAAGAATAACCATGAGGCTATTTGGAACGTAATTTTTTAGGTTGTCAGACGCATCTCAGCATTAAACACGTTTCTGACTTCTACCCATAAAATAATAAAGCTGCGCCCAGACTGTTGGCAGATTATTTCATATAACTGACAGCTCAGTCACTAACAACAAGAAAAACTTAAGTTTCAAAAAGCGGATAAAATTTTAAGTTACAAATTTGATAATTTTGAGGTTCTAATATAAAAACATGAAACTGAAAAAAAATTGGTCCTGAAACTGTTTTAGCAAATATCTCGTTTTGACGGCAGTTTAAGCGAAAGAACAAATATGTACTCAACCTTAAAATTTTGGAAAAATGTAACTTCTATTGTAGCTCTAATTTGTTTAATTATGAGGTGAACTTCAGTGCATGTATTCATTAAGAATTCGCTATGGTATACTTCAATTTGTAATTCGTGGAAATGAAATTCAGTTCAAGAACGTATATACGGGCAATGCCACCATTGTTGGATAATAATTGCATGATCAGTAAATATAATTTAATAAAAGAAAATTTGATCAACGGATTCCGCCACAAAGTCCGCCGTTCTCCAAAATTTCCAAAATTTCTCCTAATTGTTAGCATAAACTACTGCATTTTTAAGAAAATTACACAGAAACTCGCCTATCTTACGGTAATTAGATGTATACCAAAAAATTCGTATAAGTACGATTTATGCATTATGCTATTATTTTTATTTTTTAATTATTTAATTTAAAAATTTTTGTGTAGGACTACCTATTACTTTATTATTTCAATAATACAGTATTGTTATCGATTTTTTTAAAAAAAAAATTTTCTACCTTCAAAATTTTTTTTTTCACGTTTCATGACTAGTAGGCACAAAAAAGCAAAACAAAATTTCAGTCTGTCTGTCCGCCGTACGCCGTACGTCGACCGCTGTACGCAAAATCGTTTGAAGGCTCGTAGCACCCAAACCCTTTGAGCTATTAAATTGAAATTTTTTTTATGAATAGACTGGGTAGGCCCCTTGAAGTGACCAAATTCTGTGGAGTGGGGGTGTGAGGGGGAGAAGGGGGAAGCGTTTTAGACGAAAAATTTTGGTTTCTAGATCTCAGTAACCGCTTATGCTAGGAGGCTGAAATTTGGAACCTATATAGAGCTTTGATAGTGGACCCATTTGCAAAAAATTGCCGATATAGGCGAAGGGGTTTGGGAGTGGGGGGGGGGGGGGAAATAATGCGTCCGAAACGCAAAAAAAGCCAAGATCGACACATTCTAAAATCCATATCTCCTAAACGGTTAATGTCGCAAAATTGAAACTTAATGAATATATGTAGGTATACTAGGAGAATAGACTGGAAACAAATTTTTGAGTGGGGGCAGTGGCGTACGGGGGTGGGGGTTGAAAAACTTTCGATTACGATATCTCACGAACCAATTGCACTAGAGAAATAAAATTTGGATTCTGTATAAAGGTTGACAAATGAAGTTTGATGAAAGTAAAACTTTTAAAATGGGCGGTGGGGCATGAAAGTGGAGGGGATAAGAATTTTTCAAAAATATCACGTCTCATATCTCAAGAACGGTATAAGATAGATGCTTAAAATTTTTACCAGAAGTAGGCCTAATAGACCGCTAGCAGAAAACAAAATTTTGGAAGTGTGGGTGTAGAGGGTGAGGGTGGGGGAGGGTGAAAAGGAAAAAGTTGTGATTTTTATATCTCGACAACCTATAATGATATAAAGCTGAAACTTGTTATTTAGATAGAGCTATATTAGTAGCATGTTGGAAAAATATAAATTTTTATAGGGGCAGTATGGTACGGGGGTGGGGGGTGGGGGGTGTTTTTCCTATCTATAGAACGGCCTATGCTGCAAAGTTGAAACTCGGTATGTTTATGTAAATTAACTAGAAAAGTAATTTAGATAGAAAAAAATTTCAAATAGCCATTGGTGTTCGGAGGGGGGGAAAATGATCAGTGAAAATGGAATGCATATAGTTGCACGGTTTTCGTAATATCTATTAGGTTTTCCCAAATATTGAATTCATTTTTATTGTAGGGGAGAGAGCTGTACCTTGGAACGAAAATCACTTTTTTTTTATGCAAAATGTACTACATGTAACGCGATGAAAATTTGAGGAGATAACAATGACCCACTTACTTATAATACATTTTTTTTTCAGCGAACAATATCATTCCAAATTTGAAAGAAAAAAAATTGAAATTTCCAAAAAATTTGTTCCAAGGTACAACGTTTCGTTGTACCTTGGATCAGCACTAGTTCTACCTTGGAACGCTTGCAAATTAGGTAAAAATAAAGAAAATACTAACTTGGAAAATGCTTAAAGAGATATTTATTAAACATAATTAAAAAAAATTCATCATAAAATGGTAAAATAATATAAAATATGTTAAAATGGATAACTATGTAGTACATAAGTAATTTATTTAACATTGAATTTATGTAATGGAAAATTAAAACATATTTTTAGCATCGATGGGAGCCTTTCAAATCCCATTCTTACTGCGAGGCATTTTCTGCAAAAAAAAAACACTTTTGTCAGTCAAAACATGTTAGTTTTGTATCAGAATTGCTATTTTATGCCATTCCAAGGTACAACATGGTCCAATAATTGAATAAAAGATATTTTTTTAAACCTCCTAATTATCTTACAATCAGATGTTATAGAAAAGAGATAATACACACCTTATTGATAATAATCCTGCATAAAACGATTGTATACCACTACAACAAAATAGTTTAATTATTAAACAAACTTAGTTAAACAAATTACTCACACTAACCTCAAAACAAAAATATCAACAAAAACGCAAAATAACCGACAAAGTAAAGTGATAACAAGACAGGTTGTCTTGATATCAGCTGTTGTAAATGTAGTTCTTGATTCACACATCAGAATGCTCTTTATACTCTAGATGAAATCATATAGAGTATTATAAGTTTAATCCAGCCCAAAAGTTTGTAACGCATAGAACCAAGCCTCGGACGAAAAAAAGTTATATATTATTTTTTGTTTATTTGTGGCCAAAAACCTCAAATCCGCCTGACGTCCGTCCGTCCGTCCGTCCGTCCGTCCGTCCGTCCGTCCGTCCGTCCGTCCGTCCGTCCGTCCGTCCGTCCGTCCGTCCGTCCGTCCGTCCGTCCGTCCGTCCGTCCGTCCGTCCGTCCGTCTGTCCGTTAGCACGATAACTCAAGAACGCCTTCACCTAGGATCTTGAAATTTTGAATTTGAAAGTTTGGTTGAATTTGTAAGGCTAAGTTCGTTAACGGGCAAAATCGTCCTACTCCTTCGGGTAGCTGCCATACAAAATGTCCTTAAAACACGTGTTCAAGAATATTGGTCGATAACTTCAGAAGGGTTTAAGCTACGACTTTGAAATTTTGTACGTGTTATTTTCCCAATAGTTGGAGCTAAATGTATGATTATGAAGAAAATCCTGTAAGTCCTTCGTGTAGCTGCCATACAAATATCCTGTCAAAATGTATTTACTTAATTTACGTAACTCACTATAACTCAAGTAATCTTTTAGGTACGAATTCGAAATTTTGTACAAATTAGTTTTTGGTGAAAAGGAAGTTTCGGTTTACTAGTCAATGAAATCCTTTTACTCCTTCTGGTAGCTCCCATACAAAATGTCCTCAGAGCACGTGTTCAAGAATATTGGTCGATAACTTCAGAAGGGTTTAAGCTACGTCTTTGAAATTTTGTATGTATTATTTTTTCAATAGTTAGAACTAACTGTATGGTTATGAAGAAAATCCCGTTAGTCCTTCGTGTAGCTGCCATACAAATATCCTGTCAAAACGTCTTCACTTAATTTATAGAACTTACTATAACTCAAGTAATCTTTTAGCTATGAATTGGAAATTTTGTGCAAATCAGTTTTGAATAAAAACAAAGTTTGGGTTTACTAATCAGCGAAATCCTTTTACTCCTTCTGGTAGCTGCCATACAAAATGTCCTTAAGACACGTGTTCAAGAATATTGGTCGATAACTTCAGAAGGGTTTAAGCTACGTCTTTGAAATTTTGTATGTATTATTTTTTCAATAGTTGGAGCTAACTGTATGCTTATGAAGAAAATCCTATTAGTCCTTCGTGTAGCTGCCATACAAATATCCTGTCAAAACATCTTCACTTAATTTACGGAACTTACTATAACTCAAGTAATCTTTTAGCTATGAATTGGAAATTTTGTACAAATTAGTTTTGAGTAAAAACGAAGTTCAGGCTTACTAATCAGCGAAATCCTTCTACTCCTTCTGGTAGCTGCCATGTTAAATGTCCTTAAGACACGTGTTCAACAATATTTTTCGATAACTTTTGAGCTCTTCAAGCTACGAATTTGAAATTTTGTACACATTCATTTTTAAATGGTTCCAAGAAAAAGGATAAATATGTAAGAAATCGAGTGAGTCCTTCCTGCACCTCCCATGTGAAAGTCCTTCAAAAAGGACATTTTTTTCGATGACTTACCCAGTTCAAGGTATGAAATTAAACACTGAATATTGTATTTTAGGTTTGAGTAGCAATCTAATGGCAGTCCTTAATAAAGGACATACAACATCCACACACGTAATTCTACTTTATCCCCAACTACAATATAAATCGGAGTTCAGTATTCATCTAGAGTATTATACGATTGGCTTGCAGCCGATCGTGACTGCAGTATGTTTTTAAACACAAAATTAACAACGTTCTAAGGTACAACCATTCCAAGGTACAGCACCTTCCCCTACGACTTCTTCATATAAATACCTAGAAAACATTTTCAGGATTTTTTAAAATTCGACCCCTAAGGGGGTGCAAAGGGGTTGTAAACTTTTTTACGAATTCTATTGTATCCCCAGGTCTTACCAGATTTCGAATATCTTTTCACTTTCACGTGCTTGCGTAATAATCGCCTAAAACTGATTTTCAAGCTTTTTCCTTTTTCAGCTCCTAAGAGAGTATAAACGGGTTGAACACATTTTCACGAATCCCGTCATTTCTTTTAGAAGTGATAAGAAATTGAATTGGTTCCTACGTTCTCGTGCTGTCTTCATATTTATTTATTAACCGCTTTCAGGATTTTCGGATATTCAACCTACAAGTGGGTGGAAGGAGGTTGCATATCTGATATATCGACTTAATTTTTACTTCCTAAGGTTTCCTATATAAAAAAGCCAAAATGTCAATTTCAGTATTTTAGATATTCAATCCTAATGGGTGTAAGGGGGTTGTATGCTTTACAAAGCTTCGACATATTTCCTAGGTTCGATGAGATATTAGATCGCTTTTCACTTCCACAGACTTTTTATATAATCGCCTACAAACCCATTTCTCAATTTTTCGATATTCAACCCCCAAGGGTTTGTATATGTTTTCACAATTTTTGCCATCCCTTAGTTCTGATGAGATATAAAATTGATTATTACGGCGAACCAATTCACGATTTTCCGAATTTCAAAAACCAAGGGAGTGTGAAGTATTTGCTTACGTTTTCACAAATTTTTCAAAATCCCTCGTGTCTCATCAGATATCAAGTTGCTTGTTATGAAACCGTCTAAAAACCTGTTTCACAATTTTTTCGAAATTCAAATCCCAAGTGGAAGTACTGGGTTTGTATACGTTTTAACAATTCGTCATATCTCTTAAGTCTGATAAGGCAACAAATTCGTTTTTACTTCTATGGGATTTTAGTGTACATAATATACCGAAATTCGAATAGACTGCACGGGCTTTTTCAATGTTTGATCGGCTAAAAATCTCTATTTTAAATATTTTTATTTTAGAACAAAATTAACTTTCCAAGAAACCTCATAATCTCTAAACAACTGATGATAGACTCCGACTTTGACCGCTCCCGAACTTTGACCCGAAAAATAATAAAGTTTCGCCCAGACAATTGGCAGATTTTTTTTGATTTATTTTTGAAAGAATTATGTAATCAATCGATAAAAATTAAATAAATAATAAATATATTTGCAGAGCTATCAGTCCTATGAATTTTAAGAAATACCTAGATGCTTTGTAGACAGTTGAATTTTTTTTTAATTTATACTTTTTCTAATAAAAGTAATCAATTTAAAAAAATTTAAGAAAAACGTACGGCGAAAATTCTATCTCGTGAGCTATTAGTCGTACGGGGTTCATTTATTATATTTATTTATTTATATAATGAAAAGACCTAATAATAAAACCATACAATAATACGGCCACACCGGTTAGGTACCTCGCACTTAGAAACAATAAAATTACAAAAAATTAGGACTATTGAAATGAAAGTGAAATAATATGACAAAGTATTAAAAGAGGGTCGTACGAAGTTCAGTAAGAGTTAAACTTACAGAAAATTACAGGCTCTATGAATTTGTACAAATTTGTTTTTGATCTAAAGCGCCGTGGAAATGAGATATGTTCAAAAAGTTGGTTTTAGATAGCGCGCCGATTAAATACTTTCCGAGATCGAAAACAAGGTTTTCACTAGGACCTCAAAATCAATTGTTAAATAAAATTCTATCCATGACCTATTGTGAGCTGTTGATTGAGCTACATGGAAAATATAGTAAATTCCACAATTCACCAATTTGAATTCAATGCCTCGAAAATAGGAAACCAGGAATTTAGAAAATATCACCGCGTGTCTCAGGAAATGAAAAAATAAGACGGAATAACATCGTCAAAAATGGGTTTGGGTTAAGGTTCGATAATAACTGACGGCAATAATTCACCTTTTTGTGTTTCACGACACAGCCACAACATGTGAAATTTTTGTTCTACTTTTCGTGGCAAATATTTAAAATATTTAAAAATCGTGTCTTTCAATCGAAACATACAAATGTTTTTTTTTGGTTCTTCGAAGAACATTTCTCGTGTGAAATTTTGATTTGCTTCCAAAATTAGGTAGGTAGGTATATTTGTGTTTCTCCGGAAGACCTGTAAATTATCATATATTGTATTTATGAGAGATACGAGATACTCTTAGCAAGTGGTATGAATAGAAACTTTTCGATGATATGTGAATATCGTTAACTATGATGAATAGTGCGGTGAATCTGTTCGGCAAACAAAACTATGCGAATCATCAATGGCTCGGTGAAAAAAAAAATGGATTTACCTTTATAAAATTTTATGAAATCGGTCAATCGTTTCGTATGCAAATGAGATGCATATAGAGATGCCAATAATGAAAGAAAGTTCAATATCTAACCATGATCTTTGCAATGACCTGAAAATAACAGTATCTATGCTAGAGCTAGTTAGCTAGTGAGGCTCTACAGTCTTACGATATCATTACAATACCTGAGACTCAAGGGAATGAATCAAACCGGGCTTCGGATGTATCTATGCAGAATAATCATAGCGATTCGTAAAATATTATTGCAGCTCGTTTTGCTGAAATAGCAGAATTACAGGTTATTGATTTCGATTCGTAAATGCACCCCTGGATGTCCGTCGTCCGATCGATAAGTGCACTTTGAAGAAAGGTTAAAACGATCGTCTTCAAAGTTTTTGCTGTACGAAGATGCACGCGAATGGTGCACTATGGGTCTTCTGGGACTATATATACTATAGTCGCGCTATAGTTGGCCATATTTTCTTGGACTATTCTGCCGTCATCATCGGTTCGTTTTCTTCTTTCGTCATTGCCTACAAGAGTAGTTACAAAACGCGCCAATATACCCTCAGCGATGCTTTTCTCGGATAAAAACCATTTGTTATGCGTTAGTAGCGAGGAGTGGTCAAATATAACTTAACCTTTTGACTAACCAAACAAGGTACTTTTCTGTAAGATCTTTCTCTTTAAAAGACTCACGGTTTAAGGAGCAACAAAAAACCAAATTCACAGATAAAAAGCCAACGAAGAAAAACATAAATAAAATCTTCAACGGAAGATAAGTCGAATATGCGACGAGAGTCAGTTAGAAGAACCATTCCATTTTGCGGGCATTACTGCTTCTTTCCAAAGACGATATGTGAAGGATATGAAAGCAATTAGTCAGTCAAGAATTCTCACGTACCTACTTACTAACTTTCAGAACAAAAAGTGCATACGAACCGAATGTTATCATAAATTTTATTTCTGTGAAGAGTGGCTTTGCCTATAAGAAGGTCGCTGCAAAATTTACCTCCACACTCCATATAAACAGATTTTTGAAATTTAGCATACTAACGCCGAGTACAGCACGGCGGACTTTAGTACGGCGACCAGGTAAATTTTTCAATGATTTATCTGGTCATCATGCATGAAATTCTCGGAATGCTTAAGCATATTTTCTTATACTCTTGACCAGTTCCTATTCTTTGATCTTGCTCGCTTTTGCACAATTCGCATTTTATACAAGTCGTAGGGTACCTAAGGTAAGAGATACTTACGAGAAAGGTAAAGTGTTTCGCAAGAATCCGATTTTAATTGCTTTTACATGTCTCGAATGTTTGTACAAATTTCGCGAAAATATTTTCGCACCTGTTTAATTCTCGCCTTTATAAGCATACGGAAAAATTGTATGAAAATAGGTGAACCAGGATAGCTAGCAGCTCTAGGCCAAAATTCAAAGTACCTATATTTCTTAGACTAATTGAATTTTTACGCCAACTACATGAGACACCTGACTAAGGTGCAAAAATGCTAACATGACGCTGCACTACGTGATTCCCGAATGCCGGTCTTATTCACCACCATACCGAGGTATTCTGAGAAGTTAGTGGCGATTTTATTTATTACCTTCGAAAATTACAGATTTTTTTTTAAAGCACATCAAAATAAGGTGCTTTTCGGCGAGGGAAGTTAATGATAAATGGCATCAGTTGGGTAATTGACGTCAATCGTTTTGATTTATTCGACTAGCTTTAAACTAAGACTGGCAGTGTTAAATTAGAATTTTTTTTGATAGGCTGTCAGCAGTCCTGCTGTATTTGGGATTAAACACTTGGAAGCATTTCTGGCAGAGGGAGACGAATTGGTTTTTCGTGAGAGACAGCTAAAACGATAAATTTCAGACAATAAGATATTAACAAGTTGTTGTAAGCATGGCAACTTTAGAGGTCATAAATAGTTTCTGTCTGATTTAAATAACTTTGGGTAAAAAAAACCACGTCATTTTAACTCTTTCTTTATAAGATAATATCTTGTATCTAGTATCTAGAATCTTTTGTAGTTTTCGTCGTGTTCTTTAAGCTACGGGAATGAAGAAATCCGATGAGTAGTATAAGTAATTTAATCGATATGGAATTTAATAAAAAAAATTGTAGGTACTCTCAAAATTTGTTTTTTCATTTCTTAGGAAGTAGTCCGTTTGTCCGTCGTATAAAGGCAGGCGTCCACTAGGGCGGAGGGGCCGGGCCGGGCCGCATCGCAAAAATCCGCCTGCCGTACATTGTTATGGAAGTGCGTCCACTGAACGAGACTCGCGACAGAGCGAAATACGTAGAAAAAAAAATGCTCGCCGCACCGTTGCGATGCGGCCCGCCTCTAGTGGACGCCTGCCTTAGGCCGTATGCCGAGTGCACTTTGGAGTCCCAGAACTTGAGATCTACTGAAGGCAATTTTTACTGTCGACAATCTAGCAATTTGCAATACGGGAGGAGAGCCAACCTTCGTGACTAAAGTCAGGAGGGAAGTGCTGTACATCACGCTCGTCTCGGATTCTAATAATATCAGGGTGAATAAATGGAGGGTGTCGAGTCGCGCATCGTTCTCTGATCACTGTTTGATTAGGTTTGATGTAATAGACAAAGCCACCCCCACCCCCCCCAATGCTCCGTTCAGAAGTCCGCGCAAGACAGATGGGACCAGATTTGCCAGACAGGTCTCAAAAAACTTGGCAAAACCGCCAACAAGCCCTATAGAATCCGGGGCAGAGTTGGACAAAGAACTCGATATGCTGACGGGGAAGTTAGTCGACGCTTTGAACCGGTCGTGCCCTATTAGCAAACCCCCAGGGAAGACATATCCTCCGTGGTGGGATGCCGACGTTAGGCTGTACCGAACCATCTCCCACAGATTCTTCAACTTAGCTAAGGACAGTAATCTGCGGAAGGACTGGACGGCGTACAGAAATAGTCTTAGAGATTTTAAAAGGACAGTCAAACGGGCCAAGAGAGAGTCTTGGGGACGCTTCTGTGAATCAATCGAGGAGACGAACGAAGCTGCTAGGCCGAGAAGAATTATATTCAAAGATCCAGTCGAGCTACCTCCGGGACTTGACGGGGGGTTGGACGGAGTCTAGTAGCCAGACTTTGGAGCTGCTAATGAGCGTGCATTTTCTGGGTTGCTCTGAGGTACCACAGACAGTCCATTGAACAAATACGCGGGGCAGGAATCATGCAACTCTATTGTCAGCTCGGAGAAGATAATATGGGCAATCAAGTCCTTCCTGCCTTATAAATCGCCAGGAGTAGACGGGGTTTTTCCAGCTATGATGCAAAATGCGCTGCCCTGGTTAATTCCCTGGCTACTGGCGATTTTTAGGGGATGCCTTGCTCTCGGTCGCATTCCCTGCAAATGGAGGGAGGCACGAGTTATCTTCATACCCAAAGCGGGAAAACCAAGCCACATTTTAGCAAAGGACTTCAGACCCATAAGTTTGACATCCTTCTTACGTAAGACCCTCGAAAGGTTGCTGGAGATATACTGCATCCGCGACAAAGCGGGGGCTATTGCCCTGTCGGGCTCACAACATGCTTATACTAAAGGTAGATCGACCGAAACGGCGCTACACTAGGTAATTTTGGAGATTGAGAAGTCTTTGTCTTTTAAAGAGTTCACTCTCGCGGCCTTCCTAGATATCGAGGGTGCCTTTAACAACGTAAAAGTTGGGGCGATCAGCGATGCACTGAGGGATGTGGGGGTGGAAATGGGGCTCTGTACCTGGATAACCACAACGCTGAGCGGCCGTGTCAGTGAATCGACACCGGGCAGTGGCAGGGTACGCAGGTACACGGCCCGGGGTACGCCACAGGGAGGTGTGATTTCACCACTACTGTGGCTCTTCGTAGTCAACACGATTTTCACTTCGCTAACCCGCCAGGGTGCGAACAACGCGGACGACTTAGCAATTCTGATATCGGGTAGGTTTCTATAAGTGACCTGCTCGAAAGGGCACTCACACTAGTGAGCGCGTGGGCAGACAGCTGTGAACTGGGGGGTCAATTCCTCAAAGACAGAGCTCTTCACGCGTAGAACCAACTCACCCTACAGCTTAGAGACAATGCTAGGTACTTAGGTATAATCCTGGACCGGAAACTTACCTGGAGTAAGAACATCGACGAGCGACTCAGGAAGGCTTTAGGGGCTCTCTACGCTTGCAAAAAGATGTTCGGGAAAAAGTGGGGGATTCCGCCAGGGATGGCTCACTGGATGTACACGGCCATAGTCAGGCCTATCCTAATCTACGGAATTTTAGTGTGGTGGGTAGCGCTGGAGAAATCCACCTACCTCAATAAACTTACCAAAGTTCAACGTCTTGCTTCCACAGGAGCAATGGGCGTACTTAGCACCATACCTACAGCGGCACTAGAGATGATCCTTCATCTTCTTCCGCTGGATGTTTATGGGAAGAGTGTAGCAGCAAAAAGTGCCGTGCGCCTAAGACAGTCAGGCAGCTGGGTATCTAAACCTGGGGGGCAAAGCAGCATAATCGGACGGTTTAGTGAATGTAACCCGTTAGAGGATACAGACTACTTGATTCCGCAGCTCGAATTCTCTAGAAGATTCTCAACGAAGATCCCTAGCAGAGAGAGGTGGAATGTGGATCAGCCCCATGAAGGGGTCTTTCATATCTACACGGACGGTTCGAAGTAAGACGCGGGTACAGGTGTAGGTGTATTTTCCGCCGACTTGAACCATAGCGAGGCATTCAGAATAACGGACTGCTGTAGCGTATTTCAGGCAGAGATGATGGGAATCGTTTAGGCTTGCAATCTGCTAGAGACTTGTGTAATGCGAAAATAATCCGTCGTCATCCTAACAGATAGTCAGGCGGCGATCAAGGTGTTTGACTCACATTTGATCAAATCCCGCCTCATGAGGCGGACTTTCTGCACCCTTTTGAACGTCACAATTTGTTGGGTTCCGGGTCACAGCGATATTCCGGGCAACGAGGCTGCGGATGAACTCGCAAGGAGAGATTCGGCGCTGAAGCTCTTCCAGTGAGGAGGCCCATAGAGGACAAATAAATATGCTATCGACGTGACGGCCATATTAGAGGCAAACACAAGATGGTCAGGCCTCACATCGTGTCTTGTGGCCAGGCAGCTCTGGCTGACCCTAAATGCGAGCAGGACAAAGTTTATCCTACTCGGCGATAGGAAAACTCTTCGTATCCTAATTGTTGTACTGACGGGCCATTGCCTGATCGGCCGGCACGCCAGAAGACTAGGTGTTGCGGACTTCACAGATCTGTGCCGCAGCTGTAGTGAACCCGATGCCGAGGAAAGTATTTTCCACTTACTTTGCGAATGCCCGGGTCTGGCTTGGAGGCGCGAATGTACTTTAGGTGTGCGTTTCGCCATAGACTTGCGCGAATTCGCAAGCATTAAGCTGGGCAATCTGTTGCAGTTTGTCTGGCTGACGGGGTGGTTTACCTAAGATGTTGTCTTGGACACACGGGTACCTTTTCCCGTGCATGTGGGATCACAACGGACCCATTGGCGGTCTATGTGCTTGGTAGCGAAGCAACCACCCACCTTACCTAAAACCTAAAACCCTACTGTCGACAGAATGAGTGACCTCCTATCTGGAACTATATGTCGGGACTTGAAACGAAAAATATTGATTTTTGTATCACAGGAAACGCTAATGCTACAAGTTGAAACTTGGACTTAAAACCAATTTAACAACATTTTTTGAAATGGGAAACGCGATATAGTATTTGGGAGGGAGGGGGAAGCAAAACCATACAGTGTAACACATGGGTACTTACGCAAAATTCTAGTGAAACTTTTTTCCCATACCAGTACTGAATATGGTAGATGCTGGAGGACGGTCTAAGATCCCGATTCCCTGCGACCTCAGTGGGCCTATTGTGATTGAAAGTACTGAAACTTGCACAACTCCAGGGGAGTAGTTTGAATACTGACTGAATTCTTAGTCATTCAGTAAGTGATATAACATTGAACGGAGGTACTCCACCTGTACTGAAATTTGGTACTGTACCTATGGAAGACGTTTCGCGAGTGTTTTACTATTTATTTGTTAGTTTGAGCCTGTAGAAGTTTTACTGCTTCCCGAATTACAACCTTAGTGGTATTTTGTTTCTGGCTTTAACCCCTCCCTAGGCCATATCTATATTCCCTTCGACAGATACTCATAGGTAAGATTAAATCCACCGAGAATTGGCTTTCTACATCTGGCCACTGCTTCACAATCACACAGAATTTGTGCAGTAATTTCAAATGTGGTTTCACAGAATCGGCATGCATCTAGTGATACTTTGCTGATGATTTTAAGGTGATAGTTGAAGAAATAATGTCCTGAGAAATATCCAGTTTTAATTCTTGCATTATACCTGTTTCAGGAATCTTGAAGCTCTCTTACTAGAGTAAGACAGAAATTTCTTTGACTGTCTAAGTCCTGAAAGTGAGTTTCAAAGAAGATTTTCTCACTTTAAAACACCATCCTTAATGAAGCATTTACCTACTCCACAGAATGGTTCCGGGCCAAACATTGGTGAGTACCCCGCTTAGCCAGCTGGTCAGCCGATTCGTTTCCCGGAATACCATCATGTCCTGGCACCCACATTAGGGTTAAACTGTCATGATGTGCCAGCTCTTTTAGAAGAGAGTGACAAATCCACACTAGCCTTAAGCTGAAACAATAACGTTTCAGCGCTAGGTGTGCCGCTTAGATGTTAGATAAGATGATAAAAGTCGCGCCTTTAGGTTTATTCGATAGAAGTTTACATGAGCATAATTCTATGGCATGTACCAGTGTCCCATTGGCTTCCATATTCGTATACGTTTTGCGATACCTACACAGTACTGAAATTTTGTTTCCAGAATGAATTGGAAAATATATTCGGTATTTCTTGTTACATATGCCATTTCTGTGTCCTGAAACTTATATTGAGCCTTTTTGCCATTAGTCTACCGGAAAGCTTTATAGCAGAGCGGCTACTGATTTAATTTTGGAGAACCTTACCCGAATAGCACATGAGCACTACATTCTTATTGAAGCGGTTTTATTTTCTCCTCTCAGTACTGAATCAGGCAGATCACCAGCGTGACGTTTCTAGTACTGACTAAGTACTGCTACGCTGTATTCTATACTGAATAGAAATACTGAATACCTCTAGCATACAATTATCACCTTCAAAACGTTACGACTATCGCGAATTTCAAGACTAACTCAGTCCTGTACCAGTACTGACTTTCCAGTAATTAGTATTACTTTTTACTGTGCTACTTTGCGCAACATAGAAATCCTTCCAAATTAACTTGTGAGTATTGTTGCAGTTCGAATACAGTATTGATAAAACAAATTAGTTAACCAAAAAATGAAAAAATATATTGATTCACCAATGTCCGAATTCAGCTTAACGGTATCCATACTAGAGTTGCAGAGCTGAATTCATGAATGAAAGGCCAGTGTAGCTACAAATATTAGACGGGTATGTCTGGAGAGCTAATATCAGCCGCGGACCCCCATGGAATTTAGAGAAGATTTTTTCATGATGGGCCACGGCCATCAGAATTTATTATTTATCACTAAACAAATTCATTTATATCATTTTCGAAAGCCATAGCCTGCCAATGTCAACATACCGTGGCTATTATATTAGACAGCCAAAGCCCAATATGTTAAGAATGATCTTTTTGTAAGGAATGAAGGTTGGGGGAGGAATTTGAACGAAAAAATTTGTGCAATAAAGTTCAAGAACCGTTTATACTGGGAAGTTGAATTTTGTAAACCGAGCGACTGACTATTGGCTTCATTTTCAAAACAAAATAGCAGTCATGTACACACTGTTTTAAAAAAACTTAATTTTCAATCCAATTTTTTCAATTCTTGAATTTCCAGTATATTTGGCATTTTTCAAGTAAAAGTACTCATTTCAAACGCTTTTACACGAAATTACTGGTATTAGAAAATTATTCATGTACTTTTCAACGGAACTGTACAATTTACATGAAAAGACTCACAAAATTACGCAATATTTCGTGTAAAATTAACTATATTATATGAATTGAAAATTACGTTCTTTTTCATGTAAACCACGAAGTTGGACGTTTCGTTCGATTTTGTTTCCTACTGAAATGAAAATGAAAAGCCTTTGGTGGCGCAGTGGCTACGCGCGTCAAACCTACGCAGCAAAACCAGAATTAATCGGGTCCGATTCTTACCTACAGCCAAGTGTATTATTAAGAGTAAGTAACCCTGCTTCTACACTGCCAATTTATCTGGCAATGACAATGGCAATATTGCCATTGAGTTAAATGCCAAATCGCAATGAGTGGGCATTTGATTGCCAGGCAATTTTCATGTGAGTGAGTGAATTCGAAGTGTCAAGTTGTGAAGCAAAGCAATCATAACTTCGAAATCTATTGATTAATTCAATAGTTTTTTCTTTAGTCCACTTATTTTCACTCATTTTGCGATCAAACCAAAAAAACGTAAGTCTACCTGTTGACAAGCGACGCTAACTTTTGTCAAACAATTCGTTTTCTGGCAATATTATCCTCAAAATTGCCATGGCAATGCAGAGAGCAACATTGCCATATGCGTTTGGTGCGTCTACACTGCCAATTTGTGTATGGCAATAATGCCGTTGCTATTGCCATTGCCAGATAAATTGTCAGTGTAGACGCAGGGTTAGTAATAAATAATATTAGAAGTAGAAATAAGTATCTCTTAACATAACATTTATTCAATAATATTAATTCAAATAGCTACAGTTTGGTATACATTTTAGAGATTCAGACAAAAGTTGCCATTCCAATGTAAATTCAAGAGAATATTCAGTGAATTTGCTGCTTTCGAAGTTGAAATTTACTGATTGCAAATTGAAATTTACTGATTGCAAATTGAAATTTACTGACCGAAAATTGAAAATTACATTCAAATTGACTCTTATATCCCAATGTAAATTTACTTGAAAAGATGAGGCATATTTGCTTACTATCCAAAAGATGTAAAATTCAATGGATTTTTTTACTGCGCAGTGACGCGCGAGGATGGGGATCTAAACGAAGTGTCTTCAGTGCTCGAGGGCAGGAAAGGATGTCTTAATTTTATATGATGGGTCTATCAGGTTGAGAACTTTTTTATAATATCAAATATTGAATAAAAGAACGATTTCTTCCGACCGATTTCCACTTTATTAAACACACGTCTTCTTTCTTTGACGGTAGCCGAATGAGAGAGAGCGAGACCTTTTCCGGTTACTTCAATAGGCAGCGATTAATTTCCGCGCCATCTCTTGTTCGGCACATCATTTACAACACAAAGCGAAATCGTTATCTTTGGTCAATCCGTTGTGAGTCCTGATCAGAAATATTTTTTTTTTTTTTAAATACAAAATTTGAGAGTAGCACATTTTTTTGAAAGTTCAGGCCGCTCCCACCACATTTTTATTAAAAAGAAACAGAGTGAAATTGTGATCGGTCATACGTTTAAGATATAAATTACAAAAGTAGCAGATCAATCCACTGTAAATTCAATCCAAAATCCTTTAAGTCTTATAACAAATTGATATTATGATTTGTCAAGCTTCTCTTCCCACTCATGAAAAATGTCTGAATACTCATACCTTTAGAACAAAATGATGTTTATTACGACATAATAATCCCGAAATTAATAACACACCTTGACTAATATCCAACATCTCCATAAAAATACTAAGCTCTGTTTTAAGTCGGCATACCGTACATACCTAGACCGTCGCTAATTCTGAATCGGTTTAAATTGCATAAGGTCTTTATTCATAAGCGTGTACCTTCTCTTTTATGCATTATCAAAAACTATACTCGACGTGGAGGACAAACTTGGTCGATTCGTCAACTATATAAGAAGATTGTTTACCTTTAAATTTTTTTTTCTTCGACGACATACAGAAGTCCATACACGACATTCTCTATACCTATATCGGTGATTTTCACTTCTCATACTAAAAACCCTGAAGTTTAAGATCGAGCGTACGGTCTTGATCGGGATTTGATTTCATCTTGCCAAGTTAATGTACGCGGTTACATCTATAAGACGAAGAAAAATGACCATAAGATGACCATAATACAACCGATCGGTACTTTTAAAAAGGGATCTTTTCTCGTCTTACTTTCCATCATCGAACGGCCGCAGTATTTTATATAAATGGCACGATCAGTCCGACCAAACGATAAGAACCTTTTCTTGCTATAGATCTTAGCTCCATTCGTTTTACTTTTTTTTTTATATATATATAATTTTGCGCAAAAATCGTCGGTTTTTCAGAAAAGATCTGGTTTAGTGCGATCGTACATACGGCCCACACTTTCTCATCGCCTTACCACTTTTCATGAATTTTTTCATCCGCGCGATAAGAGTGTCGTACTATCGCTCGCGGTACATATGAAGGAAGTGGTGATATCCTTTGGTGGTGGCACTCTGCCGCTATACTTTCTACCAACCAACACAAGATATTTTATTGACGATGTCTTAAAAAATTGCCCCAAGTTTGTAATAACGCAGGATATGAAACGATCTTGCCATGGATAAACTCGACTATGTTGCACTCACTCCACAGGCATTGAATGCATTGCAGCTACCTATGGCGCGTATAATAATAAAAGGAAATTGTTTTAGTTGTTATAAGTAATGAGTCTAACGGAATTTCAACTCATGTATTAATTAATAAAGAAACAGCCATGGTAAGAATCTACCTCGTTCTTAGAAATGATATATGAAAAGATCGAGAAAGTATTGTATTTCCAAGTAACGATCATTTCAACCGATCGTGTAAAATTATAAAAGAACGAAATTACACATTTCCCCCAAGTGATATACAGCATTTCGTGATGCTCTTAAGGTATAAGATATTACCCAAAAGAAATTCAACCTTCTTTCGTATAGTTATTTTCAATAAACGCGATTTTAAACAATCTTTCGTAAAGAATTCACTCAAACTCGAGTCTCGTTAGAAAACCATGCAGTAGTACACTGCACACGACGATCGAAATTAATTGCCATTACTACGAAAATAATTGATTATACTTTCCGATCATTGGTGATCATTCTGATCCTCCGCGATCGTTACTTGGCGGGATACACGAATTAGATACAAGCTAAAAAAAAAAAAATCTTAAAAACAACCGGAGTAGGCACTAAACTTTTGCAACTAACATAAGATGAATGCGTGTAGTGCTCACATATTACATGATTTTGTTCGATGAAGTTTCGATCCTCACGATCACGACTTCTTTTAAACGAAACTGAAAATACAATGAGTACCTATGTGGTTTTCTTTTTAAATGATTTTCACTCTATGGTGAGATACCTGTCGCTAATACACACCTTGCGCCAACTTGGATCCGATATATCATATATCGTGCGGTGATCATGACATTGAACCGATTTTTTCTTCTACTTTTATTTAATAATTCTATTCTTAAAACATTTTTTTTTTTCAATTTTGCAATCATTAAAGAATTTTGCCCAGGGCGTAGATCATCCAAAAATGATAGAACATTTGATTTTTAACAACAAAAAAAAATTGTTTTTGTAACGATCGGTTAAGAACCTCTGAACTCATAGATATCCACCCAAATAGTCTATAGGTGCCGACGCGATCGTGTCAGTTAAAATAAATATTTGAAAATGATCGGGAATTTTTATTTATCTAATTTCGTAGTAGAGAGAAAAAAAGACTGGAATGACTTATAACCGTCTATGCCATGCGATCGCGAACTATCTGATTTTGATATCTTTCTTTTCTTTGAATTTATTTTTTTTCCACTATGAAAATTCTTGGAGAAAAAAAATTCCTTCTTAGGTATCTCAAGAAACAATGGCTTATACCTGAAGCATACAGGCGAAGATCAGAACAGGTGCACTTGCAAGATAACACCTTTAATTAGGAACTGAATTCTTGTACTTGCTAATCTTTTTTTTTCCATCCTGTAATGGTACGTGGTGTAACTAAACTGATATAAAAGGTGAAGAGTTTGGTTTTTCATATTAATCCGATCGTGAAGAATGAAGATCAGTCGGCCGATCGATTTATTTATTAGCATTCCTTTTCGTTTAGAGGGAAGATACATCCTGGACGATTGTCTATCTTATAAACGGAGGTGAGTTTTCATTGCTTCATATTAGGGAACTTAGTGCGCGTAAGAAACCGGCATTTTGAAACTCGTTTCTTCGGTGATATACTGGAATTAAATGTAGCGAAACGCATGATCGTGAAGTTTTCTTATTCTTCTTATTTACGATAAATTTTATTTCCAAAGTAGGAAAAGAGCAAGGTTATAGTCTGGTCTGATCTGTGGCATTTATGGTGCAATTTTAAATGCTAATTTTCATTCTTCTGACTGGAAAACATGTTTTATAATATGATGTGGGATTTCTGGTATATTAGAGTGGATTGGAAGTTTGCAGTAAGACGGTGTGCCGATGGTGATTTTGATTCATAAGTTGTTGAAAGATATTTTTTCTAATTAATACGATTAGTGATAAGTGTTTTCATCAATAGTTGGAAACACAAAGCCCCGAAAGTCAATTTTGTCGTAATGGTGCCAAAAAATTTAGTTATAATTAAATTACGTTCTTCTACTTTCCCTTGGACTTTTGATAATTTGTTAAGTGTTTTTATTTTTAAGACAGGACATCAAAAATACTTTTAGTAAGGAAAAACTTCTTCCTGCCAACATCATTCTGATCTGTTCAATAAAACAACCAAATTTCTTTTTATCATACCAGTTCTGGAGACAGAGTTATTGATCAATTTTTTAAGACCGTACAGATCAAAGATCTACAGAAAATTGGTATAACCACAATTTTAAATGGTAACTAAAAGGTTATTCAATAGGTACATAACAATTTTGTATTTTAATACCAACGGACCCTTAAACTTTTTTGCTGGTCTGTTAATGTCAAAACGTCAGTCAAGATTTACATTTTTATCATGGTGGAGTTCACGAACGAGCAACGTTTGGAAATTATCTTAATTATTCCGTATTTTATTTAAATACTAAATTGTTGTGTCCCTATTGAATAACCCTTTTTTATATGGAACCTATTTATACTGAGCAGTAAATCGATCTTTGCCACATCTTTAAAAATAAAAACTTGTTAAGGAATTTTAAAATTTAATGCTTCACAATTTCTTTATTTTTCAATCAATCCGCTGATCGGAAGACTTAGCGACATTTACCTAGCAGCTAATTCAAAGTGCACCGAAATTTCCGAATTTTTTCCCTATCCAATAAACAATTTTTCAGATGATCATACTAAAAACTTTCAGGAGATATTTTGCGTTCCGGTGTTTAAAATCGCTAAATATCCAAGGACTTTTGAATGGGCACGATTTGAACGATTATGCGGATTTTTTCTTATCTTTATGTTCCATTGCGACTAACAAATCGGAGTAACTGGCGCAGCAGTACTGTACGAGTAAGTCTGAACAACACATGAACTCAAATTATCAATAGTTTTGATACAATGCATTTCAAAAACCGATTGCATGAATTGAAATAAAAGCGGGCAGAGTAGTAATTTTATAGCATAAAATTAAATTTTCGAACCTTATTTCAAATTCGGAAACCTATCAAAACTCCGAGTACTGAATAAATGCAGATTTTTTAAATTTGTTCAGAATCGCATGCAAATTGGAGTTCGAGTACTGAATTAGTTCTAATTACGAAAATTGAACAAACGCAGTGGCATCACTGTAACAGGCGCGTAGCGTGAAACTTTGTAGGGCTAGCGCATTAACACGATCATGAAATTCATAGAATCCTATGAACATAAAAACGTAGTTCATTTAGAAATAAAATTTCGATTGCTAAATTCCAGGAAGTATTCAAAAAAATTTGTGTAATTCAGCGATCGTATCGTTGCGCTAGCCCTACGAAGATTCATGCTACGCGCCTGCACTGTAGGCGATGCGGGGAGTGTGAACCACGTCGAATGTCAACCCTAAAAATCCTAACGTATAATTATTCTTCTCAAAAATGAATTGGAAAAATAATTGAAGCTCGAGTACGGAATCAGTTTTGAATTTCGTAATTTATACGGAATTGCAAAAAAATTTAACTGCCCCACTGCAGTGAATGTGTGGAGTGTGACTCGCACCGGGTGTCACACATAGTGGGTGATATCCTGTAGCCGTTATTGTTCTAAGAATACTTTGAATACAAAACTAACTAAATTAAAATAACGTCTAAATGAAAACAACGTCTAAATGAAGATTATGTCTATGCATTACAAGAAGGAGGTTCATTGCATAACGATTTATTTTCTTTTTACAAAACAACAATTCAAGATTTCTTTTATATTCCATCTGCTATGAAATATTTATTGTGAGTTCACAGTAAAGTGTTGCCTTCTTTTGTTGCATGCCTCCCATTGTATAAAAAATCCCCACCCCACTCACAAAATGGGAAGGAAAAAAAACCAGAATTTGTAAACCCTTTAGGTCTATCAACCCAGAGGTCGTTGGTTCGAATCTGCACTTTTAGGGTAGCCCAAATGTTCCTTTCTTTTCAACAATATTTTCATTTCACAAAAAGCCTTATTCTCTAAATGGTTAGACGCTAGGCTAACAAAATGTATCCGGAAAAAACAATGTTAAGGAGCTAGATCCTACGAATGGAGGGCCATTATTTCCCAAATTGGGTAAGATAAATGAAGTAGCCAAGGCTCAATGTGGGCTATCGTGCCATAGAAGCTGAATACCAATCATTCATAACTAAAAAAAAAAATATGATTATGGCCACCATATTTTGGGAGAACCTTACTATGATTGAGGTTATAGTTGCCACAACCATGTTACAACATGTAACATAAGTTGTACTAACTGAATGTATGTTTGTAATAACTATAGGTCTATAGCCACAATTTTACAACTTAGTTACTAGAACTATGGTGTTTGATTTTAGGAAACATACCTATACAATGTTTCTCTCAAACAAAATTATAGTGGTGGAAACTTAGGTGTGTGATTCACGCAACCTTCTTTTTTAATAGAACGGTTACGCCAATCATAAAAATCCTGTGACATGGTTACTTGAAACATAGTTAAGTTTTTAGGAAACATGTTATGTTTGGCTCAATCAAAATTATGGTTGTGGGAACCTAGGTATGTGATTCACGCAACCTTCTTATTTATTAGAACGGTTACGCCAATCATAAACATCATGTGACATGCTTCCTAGAAATATGTAATGAAAGTATAAAAATTACCAGAGATATGAGTTTTCAAAGAGGACTCGGACACCATTTTTTAGCAAACTTTAACATACTTTCACATACTATAACTAGGAAAAAAAAATTAGAAACAAAAAATTGAATTTTAATTATTTTTTTCACTAGTTCTTAAAGTACAAAAATTTTCAAAAGAATTGGAGATGGTAAGGTCACAACTTTAGCAATTCTTGATGGAATGACCCAAATATGAACTTACATGATTGTACTCACCATATTTTAACAAATTCTAATTTCCCACTGATCATATTCATGCTTATCACAATCACAGTATGGTTACGGCAATCATAATATGTCAACTAACATGATTTTACTGACCATCTCTAATCAAATGCTATAGTTGCACCGATCGTTCAAAGTTATGTCAATTAGTATGGTTGCGACAATCATATCTAATATCTTACCTTACATGATTGCACACACCATATTTGGCATGGTTGTGGGAATTATTTTATCAAATTTCATGGTTTCACTGATCATAAAATATTGTTGTCGTGATTATAATATACTTTTACATCATGTAACGAGAATGGTTGGTACAACAATATTAAATTTCAGTACGGATATATGTTTAATGCAACCATACTATGTTTTACGAATTATATGCTATGGCTAGGAGCACCATATCCATGATCATTGGAAACATATCTGTTTTGCAATAGTTAGAAAAACTTTAATATAGTCAATGCAACCTTGGAATAAACATAGTTTTTCTTTCAGTGTACAAACAATTTTTTTTTTTTTTAATTTTAGTACTGTTTAGAAACCATCTTTCAGTACCTTATTAGTACTAAATTTCACTATTTAGTAACGAAAATAAAAATTTAAAGTGTATTATGTATATAAATTCCAAAACTCAGTACCGACTCAATACTGCAAAATTATCTTTTTCGGTACTTGCCAAATTTTTTCAGTTTGAAGTAATTTAGTACTTAAAATGCTTCAGTTCTGTGCGGGAGGGGTGTGGATTGTTCGTCAGAATTTAGCTGGATTTTTATTTTGTTACTTAGGTAACAAGATAACGAGAACAATTGAGAATGTAATCAAAATTTCATTCGTCAAAGTGTAATAACTTTTGTAAGGAAAAGACAAGAAATATTTTGAGCGATTCCTTTCTGTAACCAACCTCGAAAAGGACTAAAAAATAGCAACCAAGTACGTTGTCGAACAATTAAGTAGGTAGATGCACCAACTTCTTAGGGACATTTCTATGGTTACTTAGAAGGTGAATAAGATTAGGAGCACTTCGTGAAATAATGCCGGCAACATTTTACATTTGTAGCACGACAAGTTCTCTATTTAATGAATCTACTCATTTGAAGGATTTTCTATGGTAGCTATGTGATTTAATTCGATTCGTAAATCTAACCTTGCAAATAAAATTCACTACGTGGACTTAACGTCTAAAGTAAATCAATGTGTTCTCGATTTACTGATCGATGAAATAAAACAAAAAATATAAATAAAATTAAACATAAATTTTTCAAGAAGAATTGTATGGAAGCTATTCGAAGAGTTTTAAAATAATCCAAAAATGAAAAATAAAAGTAACATAAATTTTAAATTGAAGGCTTGCGTTCTTTGATTCCCGAGAGCGATCATTTATTTTAAAGACTTTTGTGTAAAAGTTAGAGGGAGGGGCACACTTCAGTCCGTTTAAATCTACTCCAAACCTATTTGGAATTGCCTCCAATGCCTGATTGAATTCGGAAATAAGAACAGAGTTAGTCTCATTTGGATTCCGGGACACAGCGGCTATGAAGGTAATGAAATGGCCGACTTAATGGCTAGGAAGGTTCAGAAGCTGACTTCATGGGACCATATCCATTCTGTGGGATACCATTAAGCACAGCCAGAATGAACATCCGAATGTGGCAAAAATCGCAAAGTGCCATTCACTGGGACTTGGTACCGGGCAACAGGCACTCAAAGCTTTTTATGCCAAAACACTCGGAAAAAAGAACATCTGATTATCTAAAATTAAGCAGATATCAGACCCGAACCCTAGTGGGAGCTCTGACTGGACATTGTCACATGAGGAAGCATCTCAATAGGATTGGTCTCTCTGAGACTAAAATTTGCAGAATATTCAATGACGAATACGAACCACCAGAGCATATCCTCTGTGAATGTGAGGGCTTAACTCGCAAAAGGCTTCGTCACTTCGGTCAGGGTTTCATGGACCCATCGGAATTCCTGACCATTCCTCTTCGCAAGATACTAGGCTTCATTGAAAGCGCATGTATCGAAGAGGGATCATAGTCAAACCGGGGGGACGTCACAATAGGCCCAACTGTGGCTGCAGTGACAGAGGTTAACCATACCAACCCCTATTTCCAATCTATCTATCTAGAGGGAGGGGATTTTTTTGTTACAATAGTCAGATTCAAAATTTCAAGTCGAACCTAGCATTCAAGCATTAAAGTCGAACCATAAATTTTTGAAGGGCATTTGTATACGAGTATTCAATATTTAAATTCACCTACTTAGAAAATGTGGAAAATTAGGATCGACCAATTTTTAAATTAGCAGCTTAACCTGTTGTCTTCAAATGTGGACATTTCTTTTAAATACTTTTGTATAGTACCTACTCTTAGAAGTTAATAATTTGTTCGGATTATCAAATTCAAACTTAAAAGCAATATGCAAATTACGGTTCCAATATTTGTAGTAGATAAGTAAAAGGGTTCATGAGTTCTCAGTCGATTATTAAGGAGGATATTTGTATGAAAACCACTCGAAGGAGTTTATATTCTGAGACTCCAAGATGGTGAAAATTTGAAATCGGCAAAATTATAGATTTCAATCTAAAAGTTTTCTTTAGGAATCGAGCAATGGTAGTGCCATAGTTGTTTTAAGGACAATGTTGGATGGCATCTTCACGAAGAAGGAGGGAATTCACCCATTAAAGTATTTTCTTGTCAACCTGTTTTATTATTCGCATTTTTTATTTTCTAAAAAATCAGTAAACATCGGCCATATTCAGCGCCAACGAATAAATTACGGGTTTAGTCTGAGAGATTTTCTAGACTTTTCTATTGTTTTTCACCTGCCATTATTTTCGCTTTAACCAGTACATGTTGTAAGATTGTATTCGGTATCGTTCCACGCTGTCAAAGATTTGTCTGAAAAAATTGATGGAAAATAATGTAGAATTTTTCAGACAAAGTATGTCGTATGTAGTGCAAATAAAACACACTGAAGCTTGTATTGCACTGTATGCCATTCTGTCAAATATTTGCCTACCAAAACTTTTTTAAGAAAAGTTCAGCCAAATTTTCGGTTAAAATAAACTTTGTGTAAAGCAAATAAAATAATAGGGCACATAGAAATTTGACTATAACACTATCTAACTGCATTGGCCAACGAAAATAATCATATATTTGACACAGTGTAATAAAGTCTTTACAAACAAAACTTTGATGATCACACAATTTAAAAAAATTTGACTGAAATTTTCTTCAAATTTTTTTAGTCAAATATTTGATAGCATGGCATACAGTTCTAGTACCAGTTTTAGTTGGATTTTCATCTATTCAGGTATTATAAGCTGTTCTTTCTGCATTCTGCTCTAACAAACGAAAATCTAAAATTTAGATATTTTCGTTAAGCTTGTATTAGACTGCATTTATCTTTGTCAAATATATGACAATTTTCACTTGAAAATTCCTGTTTGCAAAATTGTTTTATTTGTCCTACACAAGACATATTTTGGTAGAAAATTTTAAAGAATTTTGTGTCAAATTTTTTTTGTCAAATATTTGACAGTATGACAAACAGTATAACATAAACTCTCTGAATGAAATAACACCTCAACACCTGGGAGAGGATTAAAGAATTGGCCACCATGTTGTCCAATCAAAAACAAAACAATTTAATAAAAAATTCTGAAAATTAAAAGTACAAACACAAAAGCCAAAAAATTAAAGACAATCAATTTTATGACAATCTCTTCTGAAAAGTTTTGTGTGAAAATTTCATCGATTCCAACAATGCTTCCTTCTGTTCATCGTTAATCGCATTTGACAAAAACCAGTTAAATTTTACACACGTCTAATATTTAAGAGTATACATCACATGACAATATCAGCGTCTTCATCACTAAAAAACTTCAAATTCAAGTTTTTTTTGGCGATTTTATTTTTTCGGTATCTGGCAATAAGAAGTCGCAAGTGGAGCCAATTTGAAATTCGAAAATAAATGAAATGGTGGTCCCAAAAAAGAAACACTTGAGCACGACTTTATGCTAAGAGTGGTAAGTGGGCGATTACAAGAGTAACCTACTAAATCAAAGAAAAATACTTTAAAAGCCGGACTTCATTTCGTTTGATTAAATCCCAAGCATTTAGAGTTGAACAAAAATCAAAAAGAAATAGCAAAAGATTTCTTAAGCTTAGCTAGGAACTTAGGACTCGAATCAAATCTTGTCTATGTCTCGGAAGATTTTCGAGCGGTCAGTTTTTTTTTCGTACGTTTGCTTAGACTGTAGTAAGTCTAGGATGGAACCAGCGTCCGAAGGCGAATAAACCGCGATGAAACCGGTTTCGGATGACCATCATCTTCATCTTCTTCGGACCTCTTACACAAGACACAGTCATTTGAACGACATGAATGACGGCATAAATCAATTAAATCTTCAAAAAAGAGTTGATCTAACATAGAGACCGCCATTATTATGACGATTATTTTCGATACCTTTGAAATGAGTAAGCGGAAATTGTTAAACTCGGAGTTCGAGAAGAAAAAGGTTGGTGGATTTTGTAAGTGATAAGTCGCACACCAGAAGAGCCTGCCTGAACTTCCAAATTTAGAAAACGAAAATCGACTAGTTCAGATGATCCTCCCTGCCTGGATCACCTTGATCGCACCTTTCCAAAAACAAAGATTTTGATCAAACAAATGTTTAGCCGGTCTCAAAAGTTGGGTGTCTTGGGAGTTGAAAAGAATTCCGGGATTGACGGTGTACTCACTCACTGTACAGACATCAGTCTGTCGGGACTGTCCAAAAATGGAACTCTTTATTAAAACGAGTTTTTGTTTTTCTCGGTATTTATTTTTTTAACGTTCTATTGACTTATCGTATGCCTTAATTAATATTTTTCTGATCTGTTACGGTACTCATAATTGAAAATACGGGATCAAAAACGTATGCATGTACTTGAGCCGCCTTATAGTGAAAGGTCAAAATATGACATAGGAATGTTACTGTAGTTCCGCGACTAAAAACTTAAAATATCATTAGGCTAACTAAGTGTTGTTGTGGTTTTTTTTTTTTTTCTTAAGATTTGTAGCGAAAGAAAGGTGAATGCTTTGCTGTCGGGATGCGGATTTTGATGATACGGCAAGAAATTTTTGAATGTACTTACACTAGGTACATTAGCAAACAGTTAGAAAACATTTCGGTTTTTGATATGTGACCTGTAATGATAATGATTGATTTAGAAAGGAATAATTGAAATTGGAATTGTGGGCTTTGTTGGTGTCCAGGTTGGCTTTAGCATTTCGTTAGTTCTTAAATGGCCCTTTCTGGAGACAACTTGTTCTGAATCACCGCATTTTTTCAAGTACTGGTCTTGCAGTACTGAATATTCTACTTGTATATGAATTAAGTTCTGAATAAGTACCGTCAAACTGAATTTGAACTTTGGAGAATCGATATTAATTTCAGGTACCATTAGAAAGAAACTGGAATCAATTTTTCAAAGAATAGATTAGTATTTACAAGCTAGTTGTGAATCACTTCCGGGTTTCAGTACCGATGTAGAACCTTAAATAGTGAAACTAATTACTTGACAATTCAGTACTGCTACAGCACTGAAGGAGTTTCGAACTTCGTGATATTTGTAATGTTGTGGAGTTGTCAATTATATGCTAGAGAAAAATTGATGTAAAAGAATTCAATGTTCGAACTAAAGACTGCTAGGCTCTTTATGCAGGAGTAACCGAATGTTGTTTGTACTTGACTAAAAAGATATTTCACGCCTGTGAATAAAGTAGGAAAAATTTCTGGTTTTTCCGATTTTCCAAATTATATGAACTATCAAAATCCTGGTCGATTTTTCAAATCTAACAATTCTCGGCAATTTTCGCCAGAAAAAGTTAATCGGATTCTGATAAGTAAAATGAAACCCGATGAAGAAACAACTCCTTCGGAAATAGTGCAACACAATTTCCAAACTGACCAGTGAAGGTTATTCAAATGTTATGTCCTTCAATGGTAATAGAAAGAGCAGCGATCTACCACTCGAGCATTTCACTTTTCTTATGCCGAAGATCAACTAAAAAAATTCTTAAAGAATTAAGCTTCTATGAAATGTACCTTATATTGGATTAATGAAAAATCCCATGGAACAATGAACTCAAGATAATCCTATATTTTTCATGATCGATGAACAGTACATTAATACTATGAATTACATTTCATTAAAAACATTACATACATACTATTAAAAATTATAGTGTCGATAATATTAAAAAATATGTACATGGCGTCCTGAGTAGGGTTGCCAAATAGTTGGCTGCAGAACTCGCCGAGTGAGTATGAAATAGCCCAAAACCCGCACGAAGACTTGTAGCCCAAATACCGCACTCAACTTTGCAATTTTAAAGACCCACTTAAACGTGTTGAAGACAGTTGTGATTTCTACGACGAACTGTCCAGAATTCTTAAAAATCACTGTAATGTACATACAATAAATATTGTGTGAATAGATAAATTCATATTTATCACCATTTTAAAAATCTTTTTTTAAAAACATATTAGGTGCAAATTAAAGGTAAAAATTACACTTAAAAAGAATTTTTCCCGGTTTTCAAGTAAAAGACAATTCGATTTCATTTACTACTTGATCGCTGTTAACGATAAAAATCATTTTAAAAATACACTTTTGCGTAGACCGTCGTTTCACTCCCGTAGTAGACAAACTTAGCCACCGGCTCTGCGACGTTTATATACTACATGTGTTGAGTCGAGAAATTGCCGGCATTGGTTTTTGTTTAAAACGCGGAGGAAGTACCTATTACATGCGATAAGTGTCTAGAATATGTGAGAAGTATTTAGTGCTCTCTACGATATTGCAAGGTTTTTGTTTTTCTCTGGAAATTTTAATATTGTTACATGTAAACCTGGCAACAGCGCAACTCGATCGTTTCGCAACAACAACCGAATACCTAGCTACAAAGTGGACCAGTCAGAGGCCTAGTTGAAGTAAATAAGGAGAGCGGAGCAACACGACTATACCCCCCTTGTTATCGAATGCGCTCGAATGAAAAGATCTCAACCTCACTAGAACCTTCTACATACACCACTGAACGAAGATTCAAGTACATCCTAGACTGCAACCGGATAGTATGAAAGCAGGTGAAGCTTTCAGCGAGGATATAGTAATTTTTATTACGTCGACTGTGACAGCCAGCGTGTATACGCGACCGTGTTGGTAGAAAGCGAAAGTGATCGAGTCAAGCGATATAGATAAGCGGGCGGTACTGCCATATAGTGCGAATAATTGTGCTAACAGAATTAAAGTGCGAATGAATAAATAATCACTTATTTTTATTTTAACCGAATTGTGTTTTACTTGAAATCACGGCGAACCTCTAGCTCGCAACAATATCAATAATAAGTGAGTTTTTCAGATTGCCAAAGTACAAATGTACCAATAACTTTGGAGGGACTGTAACACGTGTCTACCAATCCAGAAAAAATTACAATTAATAAATTATGCGAAAAATTAAGGAACTCTATGACAGTGATCAATATTGGTAAATCTATTGCCTCTTGAATGCTATATTTCTCCGGGTGTCCATAACTTGAAAGAAAGTGGTTCATTTATAGAAAGTCCACAAATAATGAACCGATTCTAAGCTAATTTTAATTTGCAAATATCGTGTATACTAAAATTTTTCATTATTATGACTGAAGAACCGAAAATTTAGTGGCAAGAGGATTTGTGATATGATGTAATTTGAGTATTTGAGCCGTTAAAACTAGCAGATTTAACCCAAGAGACGACTGAAATTCAGTTTTCTAATTTTTTTATTTTATTTTTTTCTCGTAAATCGGGTCTGTTGTAAACTTCGTTGGCTGAATAGCCCAAAAAGCTGTAAGTAGCTTTTTGAAATTTGTACCCGCGAATTGAGCATTTAAATGGCCGAAATCGCGGAAAATACCCCAATCTGGTGACCTTAGTCCTGAGCTATTTGCTGCATTTTAAATTTTTTGTTGATGAAATAGCCGCGGCAGAACACATGTACACATCGACCGAAACTTTATCACCGCTGGCAGGCCTTATAAGAAAGTAATGTTACGAAAGCCCTGATAGTGAGACTCGTTCAAGGGTATGTCATACTAGAGCGACATGGCGAGAATCCTCGGCAAAAGCTAGCGGAAACGAATCCGAATGTCGCGATGAGAAAACTTGTATTGGAAATTTTGGTTCGAAATTAAAAATTTCTCAGATACGGATGAAATTTCAAATAGGAGTAGACTGTCAAATTGTTAATGTACCAGATGCGATGTAGCAGTTTTAGTAGCGTTGGGTTCGTAGTTAGCTCTAACTTCTATGCAAAAATGGTAGTCTAAAGGCTACAAGAGAATTTCTTCTGGCACAATGTTCCATGATTTTCGTATAGCAAGAACAGAAAACAGCATTTATGTCTTTGATGAATTCTTCAAATTTGACTAGAATGTTTTAGTCTAAGATATCGGTGGCTTTCATTGTACACTCCGTTCAATTAAACATAATATTAAGTATATTAATTGAATTCCAAGATATACTTTACTTAGAGTTCAGGAAAATTGAATTCGGAAATAACCGTGCTTTTCCGCTGGGAATTTTGGAAAAAAAATCGAAAATTGACCGTATAATTATTACTAAAGAAAAGTTACATAAATCGTACGCAATTTTTAGCGAGTCTCATAACCGAAAAAACCGGTTTTCCATCGTATATTATAGTGAAAGCTATACATTGGTGACCCCGATATGAAGAAGAAAAATTAAGGATAAGCAAATACTCGAATAAATCGAACACTTGAAAGCATTCAAGATTCAAAACCTGGACTGCCTTAGAATTCAGGTAACTCTAGAACAAAAACTGCCTACTATCTTATCAAGTTGGAGATTGTGTATAGTTGGCCATAGACTACCAAAAAACAACTTTTCTGCTAGTTTAATATAACAACAGCCACTTGTTCTTGAACAACGTCTTTAACAGCTAGACACTTTTTTATACTTAGCGAATAAATAACCTCATGACCAGTTTTGACGAGAGCTCAGTCTTTGTCTTCTTCCGGTAAACCTTCAGGCTTGAATGACAGCGACAAAGAGTAGATCCTCCATTATTTTAAGGATTGAGCCATGACTCAGAAATCAGAAGTTATGATCACCTTTACGTCTCTAATCCGAACTATAGTGGTTCGATGTTAGTTAACCAATCAAGTCTCAAGTGAAAATAAATTTCAAATAAATAAAAAGGTTCAACCATTCCATCATTCTCACAATATTCGATTTGCCCGTAAGAAATACTGGAAGAAATAAAACAGTTCCAGTAGATCAAAAAGAATAACTTTGTGAATGTAGATGACAAATAAAATTATACCGACAATAATACCAAACAAGTACATCGTGGGCACGATACACACATTTTTCTGGGACATTTATATGGTTGTCGTCTCAAACTAGTGGTCGTTCTAGCCCTGTACTTCTTTACATTTGTTTACATTTTTACTACTCCAGAAACTGCAAGCAGGAATCTAGACTAGTTCAAAATGTAAATAACTTTTCAGATTCAGACGTCCAAGTGGAAATTAAATTGTGCAACTCTTCGTTAGACGTTGGCAAATTTCAAAAATGTTTGCATAGAAAAAACTAGCAATTTTAACAAATTTATTTTTCTCACATTTACCCAATCAAGAATATTTAAATCTACTCTCTCGTTGACTTCATCAGCTGTCGTAAAACTAAAAGCTAAATCAAGGCACAAACAAAAAAAAATGTATCTTTAGAACACATCTTGATAGCCTCTACTTTATTTGTTAAATAAAGATATAACGGAACACAAAATAGCGGTGTAAATATTTATATCGAAATTTAAGGCTTCCGATTGATCCTATGTCGAAAATGACTAATATAAATTTTATAGAAAATAAAATTTTCTATTCCTTCGATTTCAAACGTTTTTTATAACACCAATATTACAAATGTTGTTATTCATCAAATTTGGTTAATACATATAAAGATCAAAATCATCGTATTTTTTAACTTCAGTGGACCATAACTTCGAAAATAACGGAAGTATCGCAAAAATGTATTTAATATAATTTATAGATAATTAAATTTTCTATAAAATTGTTTTATACTATTTTTTTCATAGAAGCAACAGAAAACGAGAAATTTTGAAAATTGCGTGAACAATTTTAATGTTATTTTTGCATAGCTCAAGGAGTATACACCTGAGTGGACATACTTTTGAATGATGCCGTATGTGGATATCTTACATTTAAGTTCTAATCCAATTTGATCCAAAAATTGGATCCAATTGCAAATCTAGTTTACAAGCAACCAACATGTGCTTTTTTAATTGATTAAATCCCATGGACGTAATGCATTAATTAAATTGTTCACTTCCTACACGAAAGGAGAAGTATTTTCATCTAACTGTTAGTTTATGGTAATAAATTTCGGAAAAAAATGCAGATACATATCGCAGATATCTGAATAAACTTTTTCCCTCCGGGAATACAATGAAAAATTTGAATTACAGATGAGCTTGTAAAATGAATACCATGAATATGATTATATTGCAAAGAACTAGACCGCGTTCTAGCTACACTTTAATGCACGGCATGTGAAAATAAAACCAGAAATTTATAGTAAAAGTTGTTCTATTTCAAGAAGCAAATCCTTACCATTCAATTCGTATCAATTTAAAATATCCAAATTAATGTTCCAATTCTCTTTACTAGTTTTGAATATCCATAAAAGTTCTGATCCACTCCAAGCTGTGAAATGACTGCCGATCTTTGCACCATAAATTTTCACTTTATGCTAAGTATGCGAAAAAGTATCACACCACGATCGCAGCACGATCACTTTTTCAGCAATTTTAATTTCATATACGACACCGCATACAACTACTCATCTCACTATTGCACCAATGTTACTACCTGTATCATTACGTGTATCAATAACCCAATTTCAATACAAGATGATCGTCGTACCGGTGATCGTGGTAAAGACGATCGCGAAGGAGGTCACCGATCAGGTACACCCGTCGGGGAACATTATCTGCACAAAATGCTAAGAACGATAAAAAAAATGCCGCGAACCGATCTTGCAAAATTACACTTTATACAGGCCGAGTACTGAAGAGACTTAAAGAAGTCTCGATCGCACAACAAGATCACAATTTCGAAATAAGGAAGCAAAGTGGTGTTCTTGGTCTTCGAAAGAAAATCGACTTATTCGCGATCACTTGACTATACAAAACTTTAATTGGCATCAACCGTTAGATGTTAATTGCCAACGATCACTTCCATTACCGCACCAGCTATACGATCCAGGTACATTAATCATTAAATATCTTAAATATGGGGTGATTATTGCATTTCGAAGATCCTTAAGCGATGACGCGCGCGCTACAATTTCATAGAGTACGCGATCAATAAACGATTTTTTGCCGGGAAAAAATCACGTCCGCGAAACTACCGAAAACAACACAAAAACCAAAACTCATATGATACGAAACGAAAAATCACCTGTTCGACGTGCAGGTAAGTTAGACCGATACAATAGCACGAACTCAACTGATTGGTATAAGTTGGAAATGGTAGTGCTGAAGTTGTGCCACCAAGAAGTCCACCGAAAAAAATCTTGCCTTGGAGGAACGAACACTCACCTTTACCTACCGCGCGCGTGAAAAGAGTCCACCAAGAGTATTCCTCGATTTACCTGTGCATAGTGTTTATTCCGGGTCCAGAACAACTTTCAGTTTGATGCAAATGTATTGTGGGCCGGAGATCATTTTTATGCTCTTTTGGTATAAAAGTCCGGCTCAAATACCTGTGCGCCGATCTTCACACCTGGGCAAAGCTTCACTATGCTTGTATTCGAACAGAATCTGATCTTTTTCTCTCCCGCGAATTCTCTCAGGTGTTGTGTTTTTCTTGACTTTTTGACGTTATGTGTACAGTTGGGCTTGTGTGTTTGCTCAGTCGATTTGTGCGATCACTAGCGCGATCATCCAGCATCCAGCTTCCCTTCTCTTCAGAAGCTAGCTGCTAGAATAGCCGCGATACTGTGTACCATTTTGCAGCTCAGTGCTGCTGGTGTATAATGAACTCAACTCGCCTTGCAAAAAAATTTTTAATTGCATTCAAGTGCAGCATTTCTGGTGATCGTGAGCGATCGATCATACAGGTATTTCGTATACCAGGTAGGAAAGTAGCTTAATGCCGAAAGCTTTTAGGTGCCTACTATGGCAAGATAGGTGAGGTGATCCGGTACCAATCCAGGCTTTTTGGGGCTCGATCGATAGACACCGCGTGATCATATTCCATAGTGGGCATACAAACTCGTATGGTATTGCATCGGATCGGCATAGGTAGTATGGACACGTTCACCACATCAACCTGTTGTTTGCGGCCATAAGTTGTTCAATTTTTCCGTGATGTGATCTACCTGGAGCCATATACCTGTACCGAACGCGATCGTTGACGATCATTCAGCGTGGTATTCGAAATTTTGAGGAGTCTATTATTTAAGATTTTCTTCGTCTGCTTCATTTTTTTTTCTGTGGGCCTACACCGCTTTTTTGGCATCGGACATTTTTATTAATTCTCTGAATTAATGGAAATTTTCGTAGGGCATGGACATGATCGTTTTGTTGTTTTTATAATATTTGGAGGTATGGCGCGTATCAGGAAACCCATTCACATTCTGAATAAAAACAGACGCGTTAGGTCTTAGCACAGGTACGGCGGAAAACAGAAGGCACGATGCGGGATTTAGATGTAAATTGATATTGCGATTGGGACAATTGGAAAGAATTCTTGAAGGCGTGACACAGTGCCTCTGTGAGAGTTGACAAGTTTGATGACCGGTTTTTTAATTTTTTTTTAGTTCGGTGACAATATTTAGAATTCGATAGGGCTGTAGACAATTCGTGTTTTGATCAGTGAATGGAAGGAAAAAGGATCAGGTTGCAATAGAATTTCGGCTGTTGTTTTGTGTTTCTTTTAATTAAAATCTCTTTCAAGTTTTGTTTGACAATTTTTTTTAGTCCTTAAACAAATAGGTACTTTTCTGTGTTACTGTTTTCAACTTTTCACATTATTATTTTTTAAGTAATAAAGAAAGTATTAGGATCTACCTTAAATTTATTACAAAAATTTGCCAAGATCAAATTATATATTTTCGCGGGGGTTGGCCTTCGAAGCGCAAAAAAATGTCCGTTCGTCCACCGTATTCGCCGTATGCAAACTGCTTTACTTTAACTCTAGAAATACTAGATTCCAATTTTCACATTAATTAGACAGGGAGGCCACCTATGAAAATAAAATAAGTCAAGGGTTGCATATATAACCCATAGCCGATTTCGCTTGACAAGTCATTTTTGAATAGGATAAGTACAACTCATGCTTGCCGCAAAGTTGTGCAGACATCGAAATGACCCTAAGATTATTCCCCAAATTGGTCGCCACGACGTCGATACGACGATGTACTGCAGATTAATTACTATTTTCCCAACGTCGCCACAACGTTGGGATAACTGAGTTTGAGACCCAACTAGCAAACAAACTTCGCATTTTGATTTTCCGGACGCTATAACTTCGATAAGGCTTCGATAAGACTGTTGAGCGCAGGTTGTGGATTTTTAACTTCGGTAAGTCTTCGGTAAGACTGTTGAGCGCAGTTTGTGAACTTTTACCTTCGCTAAAGCTTCCGTAAGACTTGCGAGCGGAGGCTGAACATTTCAGAAGCCTTTGCTTCAGTAATAACCTCTATAAGGCCTTGTGGAAGTAAATACCAACAGTCTTATGGAGGTTTGCGCGCGAGCTTTGCTCGACATGTATTGTGATCGACCTGAAATTTACACGTTTTAGGACTAGTAAACACCAAAAAAGCAAAAAAAAAGAAATGTCCGTCTGTCCGCCGTATACGCCGTATGCAACATCGTTTGAAGGTGCGTAGCTCCCAAACCCGTTGAGGTATTAAGTTGAAATTTTTATGGTGGTTAGATTGGTTGAACCCCTACGGATTGTATTTTGTATTAAGGGGGTGGGGGTGTAAGGGGGGATGAGGGGGGAGCGTTTTAGACGAACAATTTTGGTTTCCAGATCTCAGGAACCACTTATGCTAGGAGGCTGAAACTTGAAACTTATGTAGTACTATGATAGTGGACTCATTTGCAAAAAAATTATTGATAAGGGTTGAGGGGTGTGGAAGGGGGGGGAGGGAACTATGAGGCCAAAACGCTTGAAAGCCGGGATTGAAACATCCAAAAATCCATATCTCCTGAACGATTGATGTCAGAAGATTGGAACTTTGTGCTTGCCCTTAGGGATACTTGAAGATTAGACAAGGGCTAAAATTTGTAAGGGGGGTTGTGGGGTGTGGGGTTAGGAGGTGAAAAATTTTGGATTACAATATCTTACCAACCAATTACACCAGGAAGATAAAATTTAGTTTCTGTATATGCGATCACAAGAGGAGTCCAATGAACGTAAATTTTTTGAGGGGGGAGGTGGAGCACGAAAGTGGGGGGATAGCAATTTATCAAAAAATGTCATTTTTATATCTCAGAAACCGTATCAGATATGATCTTGAAAATTTTACAGGAGTTGGGATCGGTAGACTTCTAGTAGGGAAAAAAATTTAGGGGTGGGGGTGTACCCCTACACCCCCACCCCTAAATTTTTGGTAAAATGGTGAAAAGTGGTAGAAAGGAAAAAAACTCTGATTTGTATTTCTCAAAAACCGTAATGATTGAAAAGCTTCAAATTTAGGATTATATAGAGCCACTGTAGTGACATCCTAGAAAAATAAAATTCTTGATAGGGGTAGCAAGGTACGGGGGTGAGGGGTGGTTTTTTATTTCTCAGAAACGGCTTATGCTAGAAAGTTGAAAGTTAGTACGTATATGTAGATGTGCTATTAGAGTAACTAAAGTAAAAAAAAGTTCAGATTTTTATTGGCGTTCAGAGGTTGAGTAAAAAAAATGTCCGTGAATCCACATTTTCACGAATTTCGTTAAAACTTTTAGACATGTCAAACTGTCAAAGCAATTTTACTTCTGCGGGCTATTTATATAAGCGCCTAGTAACGTTCTTCAAATTTTTTTGATATCCAACCCCTAAGGGGGTGTAAAGTGGTTGTGTACATATTCACGAATTCTTATATATTCCTAGGGTATATTGAGATTTGGAATTCACTTTTACTTCTATAAGCTTTAAACGTAGTCGGGGAAAACCTGATTTAAGTATTTTTCTCTATTAAACCTCTGGGGGTATTGTTCAAGATTTCACTGATTCCGAAAATCTCTTAGGTTTAATGTGATCGATCGAATTCGCTTTTACTACTGTGAATTATTCTATTGATAAAAAAAATACGTAAATAAATAAAAAAATCTGCCAACAGTAAATAATAAAGTTGCGCCCAGTTTTTTTCAAGTTTCCATTCGAAAAATTGATTACCGTGAAAGCCATAACCATCGTTTGGACGCAAGAACAGCTTCAGTAAGGCCTAATACCAACTGTTGGCGCTTGGTTGTTGCTTCCATATGGAAGCAATGTGAACTTCCGTACGGAAGCAAGAACAGCTTTGATAAGGCCTTATACCAACTGTTGGCGCTTTCCTGTTGCTGTTGAAACATGGGGAAATGTGCGCCAAATTAGTTCGGTTAGACCTTATCGAAGCTTTATCGAGGTAGGAAAAGATTCGATAAGGCCTTATGGAAGTTAGTTTGCTAGTTGAGGAGGGTGCCTATATTCTTACGAATTTCGTCATATGTCTTAGGTCGAATTAGCCGAGTGTAGTCGGGTGTACTAGGTCTTGAAAACATTGCTACAGCGATGTCGTGGGTTCAATTCCTACTCAACGCATAATTTATTTATATGAATTTTTCAGTTGCTATTGATTTCGAAGTATTAATAAAGTTAAAAATGTTTAATAGGGTCACTAGTAGAGGATTTAAACCTGAGCAAATGACTTCTGTTTACATTCTTATCAGATTCACAAATACCATCAGAGCTGCCAGACAGTAGTTGATTTGTTACAGCCAACTTTGCTCTTCTGGTAGATCATATCACAGCTAATAGCACTAAAAATTATAATTAACACCTGCTATAGTACACTGTCATACCCCACCCGATTCCTGATCTTCTCTCCAGTTCGGCATCTCTTTCACATCTCCACAAACACTTCCTACTCTCCTCTCCGAAACACTAATCATGGAAAAATATTTGATAGAACAATACCGTGGCCAATGGGCTCAATTTGTTCTGAAAACTAGCCAAACAGGCGCCGTGGACAAAAAAACGGTGCCCGCAAAAAGGCTCTGATTGACATGGTGCAGTGGGTTCACAACGGACTCAGATAGTGGTCTATGTGCTAGCTATCTCTGCAAATAGCTACCCACCTAACCCTAATCTAACCTAGGTCGAATCAATTTTTACATCCGGGGGGTTTTTATAGAATCGCACAAAAAAATCAGGATTTTTTTATATTTAACCACGAAGGGGAGGTTAAAGGGTTGTATGCGCTTTAACGAATTCCGCCATATCTCTTAGGTCTGATAGGATGTCGAATTGATTTTTACTTCTTCGAGCTTTTTATGGAATCCCCTAAAAATAAGTTTCAGGATTTTCCTGCATGCAACCTGTAAGGAGGCTATACATATTTTTAAGTACCTGTGTAAAAACCAGGAACCTTATTTTTTGTTTGTAGATTATCAGTCGCATAGAATTGGTACTGCATCTCAGCATTGAACGAGTGCCGAACTTTCATAAAATTATTATGGATTGGCAAATTGTTTAGGTTAATTCCAGTCGATTATAATACAATTCAATCTAACTTCAAATTTAAATTCTTTAGTGTTCAAGTTTAAGCTGGTTACTTATGGGGATCAGATTTTCATCTTTAGAAAAATTCTGAAATTTTAAAAATAAGATGAACGTCAAAGAAAAGGGATTTAAAAACTTCTTATGAAAACTTTAACCAACTTATAAGTACCTACATTAAACTACTTTATACTACTGTACATATATGCACTAATGAATTAAGCAATAGAATAGGTTGCACCGCATTTCAGCACTAAACGCGTTCCAGACTTTGCCGCGAAAAATAATAAAGTTTCGGTCAGACTATTGGTAGTTTTTATTTTTTTCATAAAACCGTAAATTAGGCACAATTTATTTGTTGCTTAGAAAACCCTCTTATTCAAACGCATTATTCCACATTCAGCAAGTTACTCGTACATTAAGTTCTTTTATTATTTTTTTAAATAATAACATTTTGTGACCAACGTGGATTTTTTTAAAAAAAAAGGTACTGTCATATTTTATATTTTACGTTTTACTGGTAGTAGATAGACCCCAAAGAGTAACAAAAATCCGTCTGTCCGCCGTACGTAAACTGCTTTGCCGTCCCATAATTCGAGAATTACAGGAGATTGGGGGTTGGTCACTAACCTGTCATAGACGATGATATCTTCTCCCATCGTTTGTAAAAAACTCACTCGTTTCTTCTATATGTATTGTCTTCGGGGTAACACTTCCTTCCGACTTGATTGATTGGGTGAACCCCTATGAGTGGGGTGAGGGTGTGAGGGGGAAGGTGGGGGATCTCAGGGACCGCTTATGCTAGGAGGATGAAACTAGGAACTTATGTAGAACTATGAAAGTGTAAAAAAAATTGGCGATAGGGGCTAAGGAGTGTGGGAGCGGGGGAAAATACGATGTCTCTCAAGCGTTTGAAAGCTGGGATTGAAACATTCTAAACTCCATAGCACCTAAAGATGCCAGAAGGTTGAAATTTTGTAGTTGTCTTAGGCCGTTTCCGAATACTGCAACGACTCGATTTATAGCCGGGGTAAAACTTAGCGGGTGCCAGGGCTCGTTACAAAATATTTGTTATTTGACTTCACTGTTTTATTAAATCTTGATGTTACTTCCTGATTTCATTACTTTTATTTCTTATATTTAAATTTGATTTAAATTGACTTTCTCCGTCGCCGCATTTTCGTTGTAGCTTGTCTCCGCTCGCCGTAATTCCGCTTTGCTAGCCTGACTCCGCTTGCCTTGCTCGACCCGCCTCTCTCGTTGTGGTATGGCGTAGTTCATCGTGGCTTATCGTAGCCCGCACTGGCTCGACATCCTGGCACGATTCTGCTTGCCTTGCTCTTCCTTGTCTTCGTCTGCCCTGTCTTCGTCTCGGCGCGTTGTCTCTGCTCTGCTCGTCCTTGCTCTGCCCTGTCTTCGTCTCAGCGCGTTGCCTCTGCTCGTCTTTGCTCTGCCCTGTCTACCTCTGCTCGTCGCTGCTTGGTCGTTGCTTTGCTCGTCGTGGTTCGCTCTGCTCGAAGCGGTTTGCTCGTCGTGGCTTGCTCTGCTCGTTACTGCTCGTCGTGGCTTGCTCTGCGGCTCACTCCGTTCGTCGTGGCTCGCTCTTCTCGTCGTTGCCTGCTTTGGTCGTCGTGGCTTGCTCAGCTCTCATCACATCACATCACGCGCATCACTGCTTGGCGCGTCGCTGGTTGGCTCGTCGATGCTATGCTTGGCTAGTCGCTGCTTGGCTTGTCGGTGCTTGCCCTGCTCCTCTGATTGGCTTGCTCTGCTCTGCTTGGCTCGTCGTTGGTTGGCTTTGCTCCGCTACTTGGCTTACTCCGCTCTGCTTGGCTCGTCGCTGCTTGGCTTGCTCCGCTCTGCTTAGCTCGTCGCTGCTTGGCTTGCTCCGATCTGCTTGTCGTGGTGGCTACGCTTTGATTAGAAGCGGTGTCCTACTGACGCACAGTTCCAAGTTACGTGAATCGGATTCATAAAACCTCATACCTTCATGTAAAGTGAGACTGGTCAGTGACGGCCAGTGACCCAGCTCTTCGACGTTCCAAGGAAAGTCGAGCTCAGGAGTTCTTAAGTTTCTCAACCTTCGTCACAAAAGACTCGTTGCACACTGGGTGTGGGAGGACGCTTTCTGGTTGTTCGCTTGTTCTAGTTAACAACCGCGAAGCATAACATTAGTGTTTGGCAATTTTACTTTGTTTTATGATTCGTGGTCGGTGTCTGCACATGTCCGTATATATACCCTTGGTGAACTTTGTATGGGATTTGCCGTCGGGTTTACCGGCCACGTAACGCTGCCTGTGGCTTTGCTGTGGCTCCTGCTGGCATACAGGCTTTTTGCTGTGCTCCTGCACAATCATTCCTGCTTCCTTCCAGGTTTTGTTAATCCATGTTCTATGTTTCATGTTTTTTTAATTCATTTTAGTCTTAATTCTATTTTTATTCCATGTTCTGTGTCAAGTTTTGTGAGCGGAAATTTGTGCGCAAATTTGCGGCTTATTTGACATTTCGTAAATCAAAACTTTAATTTATATTCTATAGAAAAATTTGAATTCTTTTACGTTTGCTAAGATTGACTGATAGCTCAGCTGTCGTAAAAGTAGTCAAGACACGAACCGAAAAGGAATTGAGACACAGCTTTGCTATGTCTGACGTCATTAACTGTTATAAATAGACGTAGACGAAGCAAAGTATTCGAAAACGACCTTAAGCGATAATATGAGATTAGACAAGGGCCAACATTTTTAAGAGAGGAAGCGGAGTGTAGGATGGGGTTTTCGTCTAAAACGCTTCCCCACCTTACACAGCCACCACACCTCCTCCCTAGCACCCCTACACCACCAAAAGACACCAATCGTAAGGGATCAAAATGTTAACATAATATTTTAACGGGTTTGTGAGCTACTTCTACTTCAAACGCTTTTGCATAAAACGGCGGACAGACGGACTTATTTTTTTTCCTATCTTGTGGCTTACTAGTCCTAAAACGTGAAAATACCAAATTTCATGATAACAATTTTTTGGAAATTTCAGGTCGATCACAATACTTTATTATTAAAAAATAATAAAGTAAAATGTATGCTAAGTAAATTAAAGCGGTAAACAAAGTACGTTCTTAGTTCCCATAAAAGCCAATAAAGAAAATGTGAATGAGACTTACCGTCTAAGAAATGTATCAAATTAAAGTTGGAAAAATAACGAAATGTCCTTACTATCGAACAAATCAATATTTAAAAATAAAATGATAAGCACACTACACAGTAAATGGCACACTGCGTTATTTTTAAATGGAAACTAAATTGTGTCGGTCAGCAGTCCATTGAAAAAGCTTTAATCAGAACACACCTAAGTAAGTTGTTAACACCTGCGGTGTGGTCATATGTGTGCAATAGAAAACAGAGGAAAAGAAAACCTAGACCCGATGAAGCCTCATAAAATCACACAAATATGGGAAACACTTTTCATTTTGTAATGTGAAATAATTAATTAGTCATCCTCGAACCTGCGTTGTAAATGTTTCCATTAAAACTACTGGGTGGATGCAGTTTTAGCTTCCCCGATTTACAAACCGTTTGATAATTTCAGCTGCAATCACAGCCAAAATAACTTTTTGTATAGCCTCCGATGTATCATCGGACCTAAGAGATATGTCGGAATTCGTAAAAAAGTATACTCTCATTTTACGCGCCCAACATTGCGAAATCCTGAAATTCTGAAATAATACAGTGGTGTTCGTTCGGTAAAATAGGTGTCTACAAATTTTCATTGAATTACCTCTCTTTTCCTGGGTCTAGTCCTATAGCGACGATGCATCAATCTTTCAGCATTACAGCACCCCAAATACGAGTCCAAAAAAGCAAAGTTGTGGTCTGACAAAAACAAAATTTTATGTCCCCAGACAACTATTGTAATCCCAAGCACTAAAATACTAATAAATTGTTAGCCATCAGAACACGGATTTATAATATTATAACCAGTTTCAATTGTTTTGCGACACACACCTATTTCACCAAAGACCACTGTAAAGGTAAAATCAAATCCAATATCTCATTGCACTTGAAAGATTTTTCGGAATTAGTGAAAACTTGCACAACCACCTTACACCTCCTGGGGTGTAGAATATCAAAAAATGCTTAAATTGATTTTTAGACTATATAAAAGGCCCTTAGAAATAAAAGCGATATCTCATCAGACCCAAGTAATATGTCGGAATTCGTGAAACCATACACAGACAATTTAGGAGTTGAATATCGGAAAATTAGAAATCTGTTTCTAGGCGCTTATATGAGGAGTCCGCAGTAATTCGATACCTTGACAGATCTAAACGATATGACGAAATTCGTCAAAATGTATACAAACCCCTTTTCACGGACAATTAGTTTGCCTCATTTTTTTCTCGTACATGTGCCGCTACTAAAACACATAAAGTACTCCCCATCCCCATACCTATCACAAATTGTTTTCTAGGGTGCGGCTATAGTGTGGTTCTATACAGATCTGCACAATGCGGATCTCTGTGCAGATGGACTCCTCGTTCTCCGCCACTCGTGGGAACACAATGTATTCCCAAAACAACAAAAACAAAACAGAGTCCGGATCTCTTAAAAAACCGGTCGGAGAAATGGATGCACGCGCACCCCTCTCCTCTACCCCATTGGGGTCAGTTGCGAAGACTGCGGTCACCGAACCTGGTACTAGCAACGCACCGGCGAGGACTCCGGGAACCAAACCTGGTCCAAACGTCACACCGTCACACGTCAGGGGCAAGCTGTTAATACCTTGGCCACCGAGCCGGGTACTAGCAGAGGAAAGGGATCTGCCAAACCTCCAAAAAGTACTGCCAAACCTAGTAAAAAGTCCTCTAAACAACTCTACAGAGAGCGAAAAAAGGCCTTGGGTGTCCTGAAACGCTTTGGTAGCATACCAGAGGACCAGTGGACGGACAGACAAAGGGCCTGATTTGATTGGGCTTTAAAGTTGACCACCGAAAGGTGGGAACTATCCGGCAAAGATCAAATGACCAAGAGACAGAGATCGCTAGATGAGTCTTCCGACGCTAGCGGCATCTGGTAAACGAAATTAACGAAATTATTTGTTAAGAAAAATACCGGTTCTAGCACGTTTCATAACATAACATCACACTTTCCATGACTTTTACGTACCGAACTATCAAAAAAAGCGTGTAGCGGCTGGAAATGAAGCTCCCAGTGGTTGTTTTTTGACTTGAACTGCTAGAATAATGCGAAACACTGCTAGCCTGCGCTATGTTACCGCTTTTTTTTGACAGTCATGCTGTTATGACACTGCCTATTTTCCTCGCTAGAAAAATAATAGCCAATCGTGCGACAAGGCGAACAACATTAAAAGAAAGAGATATCGCTCTTTCCGACGCTAGCGGCATCTAGTAAACGAAATTAACAACGGGTGTGTAATGAAAAATACCGTTTCTGGCGCGTTTCATAGCATCACATGGCAATTTCAATAATTTATAGGTACCGAACTGTCAAAAACAAGTCTGTAGCGGCTGGAAAATCTGTCAGACTCAAGGAATCTGGGTGCTGGTATGGCAAACCTTACGGTCACAGTAACATTCTAGAAACCTTACCAGCGGAAATAGTTAAATCGCCGACCGACTACATTATCCCGAGACTGACCTTCAAGAAGGATTTCACTGTGGGTTTTCCAACCAGGGCGGAATGGAAGAATGGTTCAGTTATAAATGAATTCGACACAGTTATATACACTGACGGTTCAAAGATGAACTGTGGAGTCGGAGCGGGAGTTTTCTCAGACACACACTATATCGCAAGGTCTTACCACTTACCGGACTACGCCAGCGTTTTCCAAGCGGAGATACTGGGGATCCGGGAGGCCTGTCGGACTTTGCAGCAAGACGCTACGCCAAAGCGAAATGTTGTAATCCTCTCTGACAGCCAAGCCGCAATCAAGGTCTTAGATTCGGCTACCACTTCCTCTAAACTCGTCGAACAGTGTCGAGAAGAGCTAGCCCACTTAGGAAGTCAATTCAAAGTTACTATGCTATGGGTCCCAGGCCACAGCAAGATAGAGGGTAACGAGCGGGCAGACGAATTAGCTAGGCAAGGTTCTGCTCTTCAGGGCTCTCTCGTAGAATCCGTTCAGGTCCCACTAGGGACTGTTAAGCGCCAAATATCCACCCACTTTCTCACAAATGCGAACTCTAGATGGAGAGGACTGACCAGCTGCGTCATATCTAGGAAGATATGGCCATCCTACTCCCGGAGCAGAACAGACGAACTCCTGAGCAGGAGCCGCGTGGACGTCTCCAGAGTCACGTCAGTCAGCACGGGTCACTGGCCGATCGGCGACCACGCGGCCAGACTGGGTATTCCGTTTAACGCCAATTGCCGCAGTTGTGGATGCAAATAAGAGGAAAACTGTTATTCACCTTCTTTTCGGATGTCCCGCCCTAGGTAGAGCCAGACTTCGCGCACTAGGCAAACCCTTCTTCAATAACCTCGATGAGATCTCGAAAAACAAGATAGGAGAACTGATTACCTTCTTGAACAGCTCTGGATGGATATGATAATCCATTCAAGCCCCAGGTCTCTGTAAAACTATATATATACTTCATCAGCCCTCAACGACCAGGTTAAACGAGTTGTGGTATCAAAACGGCGCTTCCTGTGCTAATAGGGCCCTGTTTTCGGCAGACGGGCCACCATGTAAACCAACCAACCAACCAGAATGTTGCGAAACACTGCTCGAATGCGCTTTGTTGCCGCTTTTTTTGACAGCTATGCTGTTATGACACTGGCTAGTTCTCAAGTGCAATAAAAGTGCAATAAAAGTCAATCGTGCGACAAGTCGAGCAATATAGAGAGAAAGCGATTACCGATAAAAAAAAATGCCCTTGCTGGTGCTACCGGCATCTAGTAGATGAAATTATCAACTGATTTGTTATAAAAAACACTGATCTTAGCGCGTTTCATAACATAACACGACACTTTCCATAATTTATACATAACGAACTGTCAAAAACTAGTCTGTAGCGGCTGGAAAATCTAGCCGCCAGTGGATTTTTCTTGGATTAACTGCTAGAATGTTGCGAAACACTGCTCGAATGCGCTTTCTTGCAGCTTTTTTTTTGACAGTTATGGATTGTTTTTTGACAGTTACTCATAGTCTTGCTGTTTTTTTTTTTTTTTTTTTTTCAAAATTCAATTTATTTATTAGTTACTTCTATCTACAATATTCCATACAAATGGTTAAAATTTCGTAGTTATATTATTCTTCTGAACTTCCCAGACAGCAAAAGCTGGTATAATGGAAGTAGTGGTAATAAATCCAAAGTAAGATAATTGTGTTTACAAAAGTATATCGTACATATATCTAAATTATTAGTGTAATGAAATCGTAGTAAATGTAATTTTGATGGACATAAATAATTCATAAACGGATACAAAAATAAAAGAAATAATCCAAATGATTAATAAAAGAATATATAAAAAAAAAGAAAGATCTAAATATAATATAAAAACAATTTGAAATAACATAATTCAGTAAAAATAAAAAATAAAAAAAAAGGTAAAAAAAGAAAAGTAATAAAAAAGTAGATAACAACAAGGTACTTGAATAAAGGAACTACGGTAAAAAGAAATCGTATATATAAGATACTCCTCTTCAGTTGCTGATGTCCATATTCATCCTCATGTTGGTCCTATCTGTCCAGTTAGCATTCACCCAGCTTGTGTCGCTGGAGTTAACCCAGCTATGCTGAGTATCCAACAGACTCTACTGGATGCCTACTACGTCAGGATTACTCTTTACGTAACTTTTCAGCATCTTTGTGAATTTAGTAATAGTTTCCGCAGTTTTAATTCTATCCGGAAGTGCATTATAAAATAACACTGCTCTATAAATTGGGTCTTCTCGTACTCGATTTGTTCTTGGACGGTAGAAATTCCTTAGGTAACCTGCATTTCTAGTCGGATAGTCATGTATTTCTCTATTAAGCATTATTGTGAGTGACGTTTTTGCATTACCGTGCAGAGAGTTACGAGTATATACAAATTTGGCTCTTTCAATGGCTATTAATAAGTAAGTTCATACAGTAAAACCTGTCTAAAACGGAATGCTGTGGTACCCAACTTTCTGTTCCGTTTTAGCAGGTTTCCGTTTTATACAGTTTTGTTCAGCAAAAGTCTTGATTTGAGGTACAGTATACAGTACATACCATATATAATATGTTTTTTTTGGGCACTTTAAAAATAATGAACAAACAAAAAATAAAAATATAAACAGTTGAAATAAAGTGTGCTACAATAACTCGTTCCGAAGTTAAATCAAAATTGAAAACAAGAGGATGATGGAGTTAATGAAATTTTATTAAAAAATATTATTTGGTCCATGGCTATTAAGTATGGGAAACAATATTACTCAAATGATCCTACGGCACACCTCGACCCGTTTGTCAAAATTTTTGATGACATCACGGCATAACTTCTCCTTAATAAGACCAATAGATCCATCAGTTGTTGAATGGTGTTGAGTTTATTGGGGTGAACTATGCTTTTGAGGTAACCCCAAAGAAAGAAGTGCAACGGAGTCAAATCGCACGATCTCGATGGCCAATTGATTTCGCTGTTTCTGGAGATTATTAGCCCGGGGAACTTCAGCCGTATGGCACATCGCACCATCTTGCTGGAACCACATCGATGTCATAATCATACAATATTGGCCACAAGAAGTCGGTGATCATGACACGGTACCTTTCCCCATGCACTCTGACAGAGTTGCCAGGTGCATTTGTGAAGAAAAATTAACCAATCACTCTACCAGCAAAAAATGCACACCACAAAGTAAGATTTTCTGGATGCATTTGTTTTTCAAAGGTGCTCCTGGATTTTCATCAGCCCATATTCTGCAACTCTGCTCGTTGGAAACTTGGTTTTCCTTTTCGCTTTTGCTTTTTCTTTTTACAACTTACCAACAATTTGCCAAAGACTGAACTACCAAAATTTCAAAACAATTGTCCAAAATTATTTTAAAAGTTTTTGTAACACTCTAGTTACATAATAAATTAAAATCATTTTTCCGTCTTTCATTTGCAGTCAGTCATACTTAAAGCCACTCATGTCACATTTCAACTGTTTTCCGTTTTGCGAAAAATTTCGTTCCGCGAATCACGTTCCGTTTCCGCGTTAGACAGGTTTTCGGTTTATACAGGGTGTCTTGCATTGGCAAATGCTCCGTTCCCAGTTTTTTTTCCGTTATGGCAGGTTTCCGTTTTATACAGGGTCCGTTTTAGTCAGGTTTCACTGTATAACTCTACTGACGGAGTCAGGTGAGGTAAGTCGAAGACAGCTTTAATGCTCTTATTGAGTAGTCTGGCGATAATGTCAGTATTACTCGATGATGCTTGCGACCACACAATTAAACCATATGTTAGTAATGACATTATGTATGCGTTAAATATCTTTTTTTTACGTCAATTCGCAGGCCTTTCAGCCTTCGTAGTATGCCTATTATGGGAGCAATCTTTTTCCTTACTTGTCGAATGTGGGCACTCCAGGTCAATTTTCCATCAATGGTAATTCCCAGATATTTAGCTTCAGTCACTCTAGATAAAGTTTGCCCATTAATTTTTAAATTTAGTTTTACGTCCAGTTTATTTTTTTGTTTGAATAGCAAATATTTTGTCTTTTTAATGTTCATTGTTAGTTTGTTGCCATATATCCAGGTCATGTAGTTGTCAAGATCAATGTTTATCGTATTTTCTAACGTTCCAAGTTCCTTGCCGCTATATAGTAATACTGTATCATCCGCGAATATCACGTACCTTCCCGATAGTCCAGCAAATTGCAAATTATGAACGTATAACAAGTAGAGTATTGGTCCAAGGATCTAGCCTTGCGGAATTCCAGTATTGACTGTCAGTTTGTTACTTAGGAGCTTCTTATTGTTGGTTATATCGCCGTGTCGGAAGAACAGTGACGCAACTGCAATTTTGCAAATTTTTTGTTTTCACATTTCAATATTTTGTGGTTTTGCTATTCTTGCATAAAATAGTTCTCCGTTGTTTTAAAAGAACGTGCTCTTGATCGAAGCTGTCTGTAGTAAATATTAATAAGCTCGTATGGCTTGTGGGCAATTGTCAAAAATGATATTGTTCCTCCGAAAAAAATTAAAATTTTTTGCAGTTGCGTCACTGTTCTTCCGACACGGCGATATATATTCTGTCTTTGAGATAACTTGAAATTATTGAGTTGGTTGTACCTCTTATACCTAACTCCTCCAAGCCCTGGAGTAACACTTCGTGGTCAACTGTGTCAAAAGCTTTCATCAAGTCAATGAAAACTGCAACAGCATAATTAGCTTCATCCAGTTCCTTATTAATATCGAACTGCCTCTCTCACACCAATGTCTAAATTGTATGTAAAAGTCTCCATCCCTCTACATTTGGATTTTCTAGCTGCTTTAAAGCCGCAAAAATAGCCAGTGTCATAACAGCATCAGTGATATTTTAGCTGTTCGGACTGTCTCTCTCACACCAATGTCTAAATTGTATATTAAATTTTCTATCTCTTTCCATTTGGTTTTTCTAGCCGCTTTAAAGCGCCAAAAATAACCAGTGTCATAACAGCATTAAATTTTCGGGTACCTAATTTTAGAACTCGTCCGCAAGATATTTTTGTTATTGAAGCCCACCGAACTTTATATGGGCTGAATGGACTCCCAGAACGATTAATGAGAGTTGGTAACAAATTTTAGCAACTCCATTCATTTATACAATAGTAACACTGCTTCCATTATAGCGTTATTTCGCAACTAATGATTTAAGCATTTTATATATCATCTGTATTTATTTTATAAGGAATTTAAGAATAAGGCGCCGCTAACGACGGAAATAGTGTCAAACTGACTACTCGAGCCGTTCGAAATAAAAATAAAGAAAGCAGCAACACCAGGGCGCCACAAGGAACAACGGACCACTAAATTCACAAGTAGTGATTCAAGGAGGGAAGCACTAAAATTTTTTCTTTCAGCACAGGAAGCGAGTGACGAAATTGGCACAATTAGCAAAAACAGACGGGAATCCTAGGAAATTGTGGAGCACAATCAGGGAAGCTAGTGGTATTGACGGCAGTGCTCGTAAAAAAACTGAAGTAAGTGCATTAGATACGCCCAATGGACCAATTAAAGATCCCGCTTTAATTGGAAATACCTTTAACGAACACTTCAGCACGATTGGCGCAACTCTCGCAGAAAAACTTAAAACTCAAGGTAATGCGGAGAATTTTCAAAGGATCAGCTGTCCTATGGCATCGAATGCAATGTTTCTTTTTCCAACGGATGTTATTGAAGTGGAAAACATCATTGCTGAACTCAAATCCAACATAGCCGCGGGTATCGACGGTATAACAACAAATGATCTAAAAACACTAAGTTCAATCATATCGACCCCTCTTAGCATAGATATAAATAACCATATGAACAAAGGAACATTTCCAACTTGCTTGAAAACAGCACTGATCCCTCCCATCTATAAAGGTGGTTCAAACAAAGATCCGAATAACTATCGACCAATAGCATTAATCAGCACGATAAGCAAAATCTACGAAAAGGTTATCAACAGGAGGCTCCTAAAATTTATAAAAAAATATTCTGGTTTTGATAATAACCAATACGGGTTTCAAGAAGGCAGCAATACAACGTCAGCCTTGATTGACGCTATTCAGTTTATAAACGAAGGTCTCGACGAAGGTTCGTATGTTACTGCGATATTTGTGGATTTAAAAAAAAGCCTTCGACACTGTAAACCATAAAATATTACTTGAAGTATTAAAGGAAATTGGAATTCGAGGAAAGGCTAATGATATATTAAAAAACTTTTTAGTTGGAAGACAGAACATTACCAAAAATCTTGACATACTGAGCTCAACTAAGACTGTCAATATAGGAGTTCCACAAGGCTCAATCCTTGGACCTACATTGTATCTTCTGTATATTCACAATCTACAGTTCACAGGACTTAAAGCCAAATATATAACTTATGCTGATGACACATTACTTCTTTACAAAGGTAAAAATCCAGAACAACTAGAGATGTTGATCAACTCTGACCTGAAAATTTTCAAAAACTGGCTCTTAGGCAATATGCTAACATTAAATACTTCGAAAACAAACTATATTCTCTTTAGACAAACTAACAAATTAGACATTGATTTAAAACTAGAAATAGAAGGAATGCAACTAACGAGAACACAGGAAACAAAATACTTAGGGCTGACATTTGACGACAAACTCACTTGGACTCCTCACATAACTAAACTGAGAAATAAAATTGCCCCGATTATTGGAGTAATAAGACGGAACGAATACCTACAAGTCCCAATAAAGAATGTAATATATAATGCTTTCATCCTATCCAACATAAGTTACGGTCTAATTATATGGAGCCAGACATCGAAAAGAAACTTGGACAAAATTGCGAGACTGATGAATAGGGGCATTAAAGCCGTATATAATTTACCTCACCTGACACCATCGGAGGAACTTTACCCTACCTATGGGAAACTAACCATACACCAGCACATAAGCCTGGAACGAATAAAGCTAATTCACAATATAAAAAACAAGAAACTTAAATCCTCCATCAAATTGATCCACAACCACGAAATTCACAACTTTAACACAAGAAGTGCGAACTCTATTAAACAGCAACATGTTCCGAGGACAGATAGACTTAGAAAGGATCCTGTCTTTGAGGTAATACGAGAATATAATGCTTTACCGACAAATATACAATTGGCAAAGAATGTTTTTCAGTTGAAACGATTTGCAAAAAAGCATCTTCTAGGTCGAAACTAGGAACGGTATTAAGAATTGTTGCATTCATAAACGACCTGAAATCAGATAATTATTCAGGCGGCTCTTGAGATTATCGAAGATTCTAAGGAATGGTTGTAGATTGTGTTGTTGCATGTATCAAGTGTTTATTTTTAAAACTTTTCACAATCCTCTCTTATCTTCACTTATATTTGTTTTAATTTATTAATAATTTTATTTTTATTTTTCTATTTTAAAATATTTGCAAACTATTTATCTCGGTACGACCCCTTATACCAGTGAGTTGCACTGACTGGGGAGTACCTTCGGGTTAAGGTAATTTAATTGGACATTGAGCCCAATGTCGGCATACATGCATGAGTATGTCGATACGGTGAAAATTTTTCCAGTTCATTGAGCTGAGTGACAGCATTTTCACCAGTTCTCTAAGCTGAGAAAGTGTGCCCAAATGGGGAATTCTTCTCCAACTCTTGAGTTGGGAAGGAATCGCCCATTTTGCATGAAGGGGTTAAATCTATTATTATTTAAAATTGGCAAGATTGTTTATTTGTCATAATCTGCTTGGGTTGAATTTGTTTTGTTTTTAAAACATTAAATTTAATCGCCAAATCAAAACGCGTCATCCGATTCCATGGCAAGCACGCGAAAAGTGTCTCGGCTAGTTACCCACCACGGTCATTCGGTACAACCACCACACAGTCCACAGACCACACGTTTCCCACAAAATACGAACGGAAACGTCACTGTGACACTCGGGCTGTCAAACGATTGAACAACATAAAACTGTCACTCGAAAGTCGTACTCGGGACGACAGTCAGTGGCAGTGTGTTCATTGTTTTGCCAATTTGTTCGTACTTTCAACCGCGAATTGCGTGCGGTGGAGCTCGTTTTTCAAGTTGCCAAAGTTCCCGGAGAATGTCTTCCGACGACCCCGACTGGCGTCACGTGCTCTTCGATCGGCTGCAGGAGCGAAACAAGCGCGAAATCCTCAACTACCGTGGCATCGTCACGCACAGTAAGCCCTCTCCGTTCGCCCCCCCCCCCCAGTCCTTCATTTAATCAAACGTCGCGCTTCCCGTGGCGCCCGTTCCATTGTCTCGCTGAATTTCTGTTTTGTTTACTTCGCAGACAATCGGCTCCTGGATTTGGTCGATCAGCTCAAGGCCGACAATTTACGTCTGTCCGTTCAGAACGAGAAGCTTCAGGCGGCAGGCAGTGGTGGTGGCGGAGGCCGAGCGGGAAGTGATGCGTCCGGCTCCAGCTATGCGGTCGGTGTGCTCGAGAAGAAGCTGCTCGCGCAACAGGAAGAGCTCACGGAACTGCACAAGCGGAAGGGCGAAAATTCGCAGCGAATTGTCGATTTGAATCTCAAAGCCGAGAAGCAGAGCAAGCTGATTGCGGACAGGGACAACAGGTGAGCGGTTTGATTGTGTCGCTGGTGCTATAACGCGAGCTCATTTTGCTTTGCAGCCTCGCCGAACAGCTGGCCATCAATAACAGTCTCAAGGCCGAAGTCCAGATGCTCAACTCGAGTATGCAGGAGCTGAAGGGACTCAACACGGTGCTCCGCGACGAGCATACCGCTTTGCAGCTGGCATTCGCTTCGCTCGAGGAAAAACTCCGTAAAGTTCAGGTAAAGGTCGCCGTTATCGTTACGCAGGTGAAAGTCGGTGACTCAATTTCGCAAGGTACCCAGGTGATCGGTTACGTACGCGATTAGCGTGCCTAAGCACGCTTAGATAACGAACGGTTCGGGCAAGTCGTCTCTTTCGTTTCGAACGTAAACAACACAAAAACAAAAGTTGTTTGTCGTCTTATCGGGCGGGCTAGGCTCGCTAAAACACAATCGGGGTTATCGCGCGGCTTGGCAGCGCTCATCGTCGCCCGCCGTGCATTTTTCTTAATTATTTCTGTTGTGTCTCGCACACGACACTGTCGTCATGATGTAGTAAACACGTCCCCAGTATTGACATGTTGGGGGCGGCGGACGGGCGCCCTGTGCTGTCGCGCGAAGAGACCTCACTAAGCGCGCTACTACCAGTTTACTGTGTAATTGGATGCGACAGCTTACGGATTGATCAAAACAAGAATTTGATAATAATCGGCGCTGCGACGAGTGTCGCACATGTTGTGGCTTGTTCGATTAATGCCACAGCCGTTTTGGTTGCGGTCGATTGATCTGTGATTTCGAGTTTGATACCAAACAGGTGTTTGGTTCGGCACGTTAAGTTTTATTTTACCAAGGGGTTTAGCGGTGGGGGCTCATGTTCAACCGCTTATTACTTAAGCGGCACATGAAAAGCGTCGTAGACTTTGAAACGGGTTGCCGGGCAACAAGGAGAAGAAACAAATGATGCAAGAACTTAAGAAGTACTATATGGTAGTCCCACTCAGGGCCGGATTTCCCATAGGACTAAAAGGTTCTGTAGCACAGGGCCCCCAAAATTTTAAGGTGCCTCCAAAAAATTTCACTGCGGCCCGAAATTTTCATACAGTAGAACCTGCAAAAGTGACCACCTTCATAATGTGACCATTTGCCTATAGTGATCAAATTTCCTCTTCTCACAGTCCGACATTCGCATTTTCCACATAAATTAACTCGTACATACCAGGTATGCAAGTATGAAACCGGAATTTTTTTATGAAAAATAGACGTTTATTTTACAAAAGTGTTACAACATATTTCATTCGAAGTATTGCCCATCGCTAGCTATACATTTTGCCCATCTCTCTGACAAGTTATGTATGCCACGCCAAAAAAAAATCTGTTCTTTTAAGGCAAACCAGTCATCGAGCCATTTTTGGACATTTTCGTACGTTGTGAAGCGCGTCCCATCGATGCAAAAAAGTGAAAATCAGAAGGAGCCAAGTCTGGTGAGTAAGCCGCATGCGGAAGTATTTCCCACTGACAAGCCTTAATCGTTTCCTTCACCGGTCGTGCCGTGTGTGATGGTGCATTATCATGCAGCAAAATCACTTTGTGTTGCCTCTTTCCATATTCTGGCCGTTTTTCAAGCAAAGCTTGCTGCAGATCGATCATTTGTTGTCGGTAGCGTTCTGTATTAACGGTTTCGCCAGGTTTCAACAGCTCGTAATAGATCACGCCCTTCTGATCCCACCAAATACAGAGCATTGTCTTCCGTTTATAGCGATTTGGTTTTGCAGTCGATGTCGATGGTTCGCCTGGAGATACCCACGATTTTTTCCGCTTCGGATTCTCAAAATAAATCCACTTTTCATCGCCAGTCACAATTTGATGGAGAAATGACTTTCTTTGGTATCTGGCGAGCAAAATTTCGCAAGTGCTTTTTCGGTTTTCCTGCTGTCTTGCATTGAGTTCATGTGGAACCCATTTCCCCATCTTCTGGACCTTTCCCATGGCTCTCAAACGTATGGACACGGCTTGGTGGGTCACATTTAACTGTTGTTGCGTTTGAGTGTCATCCGCATCCAACATGCCTGCAATTCGCTGTCTTCAAACTTTTTCGGTGCTTTTCCACGTTCCTTGCTTCCGATGTCGAAATCACCACTTTTAAATTTTTTGAACCACTCAAAGCACTGTGATTTCCCAAGTGCATGATCCCCGTAAGCATTCGATGCGATTCTGCAGCCGTTTTTTTAAATGGTAACAGAAAATCAAGGCTGTCCGCATATCGTCGTTCCCAGGCACAAAAGTTGACATGTTCAACGCTCGTCAAAACTACACTGTTGTATGAAACCGGTATTGCTGGGTACTTTATATCCTTATCAGATATACAAACAACAAAATGGCGTCCATGGTTCGGTTTGACAGTTACTACTTTGACAGCTAGAGCCATCTATGAGTGAATTCCGGTTTCATACTTGCATACCTGGTAGTGATCATCTGCTTATTGTGACCATTGACCACTTTTTATTGCACAATTGTCCTTTATGCGCTTTCGATTCATATCTTGTAATGTGACCATCAAATCGAACAAAAAATTGTTCATTTGTTCGACATTGTTTAGAAGAAACGATGAAAATTCAAAGAAAACTTGCGTGAACAATATCAAGAAAAGAAAGATTGAGTATTTGAGCCGATCAGAATATCAATCAGATTTCCAATGTAAAAGACGAGCGACTGGTTTTTAGTGAAATTAAAAAATTAACGTTAGCTGGGTTCACGAAAATGCGCGGTATCAATCCACCAATTTCCGGACCAATGTTGCCTTGAAATTCGCTGCGGAATTAAATTTTCCCGAATACAAAGCGTCGTCCGGCTGGGTTGATAGTTTCAAAAAACGTAACTGTATTTCACAAAAAGTTCTCATTCGTGATGCGAATGAGGTGAGTCTAAATGTCGTTAACGATTTTCGCGATAAATGTTTGGTTTCAGTCGCGAAAATATCTTTAACGCTGATGAATGTGGCCTATTCTTCAAGGCAATGCCGAATCGAACTTTGGCTATCAAAGGAGATACCTGTAAAAGTGGAAAAATGTCCAAAGAGCACCTCATGGTTTTACTTGCAGGCAGTGCAACAGGAGAAAAACTAAAACCACTGGTCATAGGAAAGTCCCAAAATCCCAGGTGTTTTAAAAACGTACAAATGAGAAATCTTATTGTGCAGTTGAAAGCTAATAACAAGGCATGGATGACTTCAGAGTAATTCACAGAGTGGCTGGAGGATGTAAACAGAAAATTCAAAATGCAAAAAAGGAAAATTTTAATGATCATCGATAATTGCCCTACCCATCCAGTAATTGAATACTCATCGAATGTTGAAGTTTGGCTACCGCCAAATACCACTTCGGTATTGCAACCCTTAGATCAAGGGATAATTAAAAATTTTATAGCATTTCACCAAAAGGCACTTCTTTCTAACCTTATTTCAAAATGTGAAACGGACTCCTTAGAATCTATTTCTACAGCTGCATCAAAATTGAATGTATTGGAAACTATTTTGTGGATAAGAGATGCGTGGAAGAAAGTTTCAGACGCAACCATTATAAACTGTTTCAAAAAGGCTGGATTTTCGATTGAAAACGAAATAATTGGAAACGAAGAACACGAAATTATTGGAGACGAAATCGCTTTACCGCAAATTGGAGGTTTCGATATGCATAGCTATTTAGAATGTGACATAGAAACAACTGTTTGATAAAGCTTCTCCCCAGCCGAAGTCTTCACAATTGTTTTGTAAGAGAATAGTCCAAGTATGGAAAACGTAAAACCGGATGTGGAAATCAGTGACTACAGCGATTGTGATTTAGTTCCACTGGAGCAGATGAGACCACTAACTGCAACTGAGGTATTAAATATGCTCAATAAAATAGTGACCAATTTCGCAAAAGATAAATATTTCAGCAATGTTGATACCAATTACCGAAGCGAAAAGCGAATGAATATTTCAAACAAAAATTAAACAGTATTTCAAAAAATAATATGCATATAAAAATTAATATATGTTAACAATAACCGAATTCCCAACTTTTTTTAATTTTTATAGTAAATATGTACTAGGTGGATCAAAAAGTTTGGAATAATCCTAACAGATGGCGTTAGTATGTAGTGTTCTGAACCATTAAACACCCACTTCATCCTTCATTAGACGTCTGTCAAAATTTCAGCCATTTTTGTTTACGCATTTACAAGTTACAGCAGTGAGAAGCAACCAACCTCTGTGTTTTTTTTTAAATGGAAAAACGTGAGTTTCGTGTTCTGATTAAATACTATTATTTACGCAAGAAAACAATAACCGAGACCAAAGCGAAGCTAGATAAGTATTATCCGGACTCTGCACCGTCGATGAAGATGTTTCAAAAGTGGTTTTCTCACTTTCGTTGTGGCCGTACCAACACCGATGACGCAGAACGATCTGGACGCCCAAAAGACGTCAGTTTTCCAGAAAACGTCGGAAAAATTCAGGATATCATGTTGAACGATCCGAAAATAAAATTGAGGGAGTTAGCTGAGACCACAAAGATGTCGTATGGCAGTGTGTTCAATATCATACATGATATTTTGGGTATGAAGAAGCTCTGTGCGCGATGGGTGCCGCGTTTGCTCACAGTGGATCAAAAACGAATTCGTGTTACGATTTCCCAGCAGAATTTGGCAATGTTTACGCAAAATCCAACGGAGTTTTTGCGCCGATTCATAACCATGGATGAAACATGGATTCATTTCTACACACCAGAGTCCATGCAACAGTCAAAACAGTGGGTTTCTCCGGGTGAAAGTGCTTCGAAGCGTCCAAAAATGCAACAATGGACCGGAAAGGTTATGGTCTCCGTATTTTGGGATGCGGCAGGAATGATATTCATCGACTATCTCGAAAAAGGTAAAATCATTACTGGCGCATATTATTCTTCATTATTGGATCGCTTGAAAATTGAAATCGCAGAAAAACGGCCGCATTTGAAGAAGAAAAAAATTCTCTATCACCACGACAATGCGCCTGCTCATTCATCGTTAATTGCGCAAGCAAAATTGCACCAAATCGGGTTTCAACTGGTTCCTCAGCCACCGTATTCGCCAGACCTGGCTCCCAGTGACTTCTACCTCTTTCCAAATCTGAAAAGATGGCTCACCGGTAAGCGATTTTACTCAAATGAGGAACTCATTGCTGAAACTGAGGCCTACTTTGGAGAGCTTCGGAAAGACTACTTTTCGGACGGGATAAAAAAATTAGAAAATCGTTGGACTCGCTGTATTGACTTAAAAGGAATGTACGTTGAAAAATAAAACCGAAATTGGAAAAAAAAATGTTTTCTTGTTTCACTTATTCCAAACTTCTTGATCCACCTAGTATACATATAAGTATGTAAAAAAATATGTGCTACATAAATTTGATTAATTAATTTTTTTTAAGCTGTGTATTGTGACCACTATGTAAAGTGACCAATTTTGCGTGGTCCCGACAGTGGTCACTTTAAACAGGTTCTACTGTATATGTATGCAATACAATAGAATTAAATCCTGTTGAGTTGCCGCTGGGCGAGATTTGTATTCCCTGCTGGGCGTTGCGAGTGCGTACAGTTACTGCCGCCAATCTAACACCGGACGCGGGAGGACCGTTAGGTGATAGAAGCCGGCGTGGGTTTTTGAGATTATGATAACTCTTAGTAATTTGGCGTGTGAAAGCACCCAAAATCAGATAACCAAAAATGAAGCAAATGGCATTTTGAATAAAATTAGAGAATTCGATACTGGTGTCATGGTTATTTTTTGGAACAACATTTTAGAACGCTTCCATGCAACTAGCGAATCGCTTCAGAGCGCTGATATTGATTTACTGACTGTATGTCAACTATATAGGTCTTTGTCAGGTTTTCTGAATAAATATCGAGATTGCTTTAATAATTTAGAGGCCGAAGCAAAGCAACTTGTGGATGATCATCAATATCGGAGGTAAAGGTCTCACTGTACGAGCGGTGAAGGGATGCCCTCAGGGAGGTGTACTCTCCCCACTACTGTGGTGCATTGTTGTAGATGATCTCCTTAAGGATCTGAGCATCAAGGGTTTTGAGACTCAAGCATACGCTGATGACCTGGTGATCACTGTAAGAGATAAACATGACTGTGTCATTTCGGACCGCATGCAAGAGGCCCTAGAGATAGTCGATCACTGGTGCATCCAACAGGGATTAAGTATAAATCCAAGTAAAACAATTATAGTGCCTTTCACTAGAAGACGGAAGGTAAACTTAAGGACCCCGATTGTGAGAGGAACTACAATTGAATTCTCGTCCGATGTCAAATACTTGAGAATAACCTTGGACAAGTGTCTGACTTGGAATTTACATCTTAAAAACATCTCCACACGAGTAACATTGTCTTTTATGGCGTGTCGAAGGCTCTGTGGTACCACTTGGGGTCTCAGACCAAATATGGTATACTGGACCTACAAGTCTATTATAATACCAATGATCACATATGCCGCTATGGTGTGGTGGCCAAAGGTTGAACAAATCACAGCACAGAAGGCCCTGCAAAAAATTCAGAGGCGTGCCGTTCTTAGCATTACAGGGGGACTTAAATCATGTCCCACTGCTGCAATGGAAGCCATGATAGACTTGGCCCCATTACACTTAGAGATAAAGAAGAAGGCTCTGAGAGAGGCCATAAGGCTACAGCAGTACAATAAATTCAAGGCAGGAGACCTTGTCGGTCACCTTAAAATTCTACAGGAATTTAATCAGAAGGACCTAACCGACTCAGTAAACGATAACATGCCAAAGGTATATGATTTTGAGAAACCATATATGGTGACTCTGGGAGATCGTGTATCATGGCAATCTGGTCTACCAGATTTTGGGGAAGGTGCTTCAGTCTGGTACACGGACGGCTCTAAGACCTATAGTGGAACTGGAGCGGGCGTATTTGGACCCAATTGTAAAATATGGACGGCAATGGGACAAACCGCCACTGTGTTTCAGGCTGAGGTACATGCCATAGAGCTGTGCGCAGGTAAACTTCTACTGAATAAACCAAAAGGCGCTACAGTTATTATCCTATCTGACAGCCAAGCGGCACTGCTAGCGCTGAAATCTTATTGTTTCCGTTCTAGGCTTGTGTGGGACTGTCATACTCTTCTTAAAGAGCTGGCACATCATAATAGTCTAACCCTGATGTGGGTGCCAGGACATGAGGGTATTCCGGGTAATGAATCGGCTGACCAGCTAGCTAAGCGGGGAGCCAACTCACCAATGATTGGCCCGGAACCATTCTGTGGAGTAGGTAAAGGCTTCATTAAGGATGGTATTTTTAAGTGGGTAAATCTTCAGGTGGAAGATTATTGGAACTCACTTTCAGGACTTAGACAGTCAAAGAAATTCCTGACCTTCTCAAGTAGGAGAGCGTCGGAATTTCTTTCCTTAAGCAGGTATAACGCACGGGTCATAATGGGATATTTTTCCTTAATTATCACCTTAAGATCATCGGTAAAGTATCACTAGATACATGTCGATTCTGTGATATCACATCTGAAACCACGGCACACATTCTGTGTGATTGTGATGCAGTGGCCAGATCAAGAAGGCAGATTCTCGGTGGATTTACTCTCACCTGTGAAGACCTGTCGAAGACTCCCCTGAGTAAAATCATCTCCTTTCTCAATGGAATCGATATGGCCTAGGGAGTGGTTAAGAGCCAGGAACAAAAGACCTCTTAGGTCGTAGTTCGAGAAGTAGTGAGGCTTCTTTAGGCTCTACCAGATTTAAATAAATAAATAAATAATCATCAATATAGAGTATATAATAGAAGAACAAGAAAAAGAGCACGTTTTTTTGATGAAGACGATGCAATAGAAAAGGAATTTTCAGCACGTGAAAAATTTCGCGTAGAAACCTTTCTGCCGATAATCGACTGTCTGTATCAGGAATTAGAGAAGAGAAACGCAGCGTACAACAGCATTGAAAATTTATTTGAATTTTTGACGAATTATCAATTGCAGAAATTCAAGATAAATGTAAAGCTCTTTTAAGTGCATATCCCAATGATTTAAAAATTGCTTTCTTTTATGAATTCTTACAATTTTCTGAAATTGTTAAGAACGAAAATATTGCAAAAACTAAGTTCGCACGTATGAGCGAATTACTTGAGGATGGTAGTTCAATTCTTCGCACGTTTCCAAACGTAAGGATTTCGTTGCGAATGTATTTAACTATACCTGCAACAAATTGTGAAGGGGAAAGATCCTCCTCTACTTTAGCAAGGATTAAAAACTATTTGCGTAAAACAATTGGCGAAAATCGTTTGAACTCACTTTCTCTAATGTGAATAGAGTTTGACGTACTAAAATCGATTGACTTTGATGAAATAATAAATGATTTCGCTAAAAGTAAAGCACGAAATATTCCCATATAAATGAGCATAATTTTAAAAGGAGTTAAGATGTGTAAGCAATTAAGGGGGCAGTCTACTTTGGACGCCCCAAAAAAGGGCTATTTTTAGGATTTTTTTTAGAGTTTACAAGAATAACTATCGATGCCATTCTTTTTGGGTTTAATGAATATACTCTAAAACTAGCTAAAAACATTTTTTTTTTATTTACTTTTTACATTTTGTGTTGTTGAAAATACTCGTTAAACGTAACTGCGTGAAAAATACATAGGTGGCTGACGGGATTGATTTTGTTCAACAGATTCATCTGAAACAAAAAAATTAAAAAGTTATAGATTCAGTATAACTGTGATTCTGTCTGGAACTAGAAGATTTAATATTCATGCATAAATAACAAAATGGCGGACTTTTTCGGGAAAAAATACCAAAAAATGGTACTTTTTCCACTAGTTTTTGCATCAAAATTAATAGTAAAAATAAAAATTTTCACTTGGTTCTAGTTCCAGACGAAATTATATATTTTAGGGATATGTGGTCTAATTTGCATCAAGATCGGTTGAATGGTTTCGAAAATTTCAGTCCCGTGAGCCGAGAAAACGTTGTTTCGAGAAAAACGCGGTTAAAGTTTTTTTCTACAAAATCGCGAAAAAATCATACGTACGCCTAATCAGCGATGCCCAGACCATACAGGATCCCTTCTGCCTTCTCCAGAATCTCTTGCCCTTACAGTTTCAAATGTGGACATATAACTGCCGGTGAAAGCAGTAGAGAAACCTCAAATGTCGATGTATATAACTGCCGGTGAAAGCAGTAGAGCAACTTTAATAATAAGTTTGTGTTAATACAAGCAGCTGCTCGACATTGGCACTTAGACTGCTCGGATCTTTATGAATTTTTCTCACAATATTTTTGAATGTACATACTTTCGAAAAATGCAAAAAAAAAAAAAACGATTTTTTCAAACGGTCACAACTAGACTGCCCCCTTAAGGAATTGATAAATATTTCAAACTTTTCAAAATTCTTTACCATAGCCTTCATGATTTGTGATCATCTGGTTCAGTTCTAAATCCACTTTTATCATATAAGGCTGCCTTGATGATACACTTCCCAAAAACCTAAGTAAAATCCGTTTTGATCTCCACTTCGAAGAAACGAAACAGTGAGCAGTTACCATTCAATCCACCAATGATAATCGTGAGAGAGAAGGTGATATTTTGATGTTTATTTAAATAAGTTCGCTGCCAGTGAAATAATTGAAGATCTTCTGATTTAGAAAAATTCAATTTATCCAAAGCTTTCTGAAATTTATAGTGCAGTACCAGCAACTTGACAATATAAAATACGTACCTGGCCCTAATGTAGTTTGTCGGTTAACTTGCTGATTTAGGTTTAAACTTAAACCTAAACCAGCAACTTAACCGACAAACAACATTAAGGGCAGGTACGTATTTTATATTGTCATAGTTATAAGAGAATCCTTGGAAAAAAATTAATTATTGAAAATAGTGGGATCCTCTAAAAAATAATGAATTATGTGAAATAAATGAGAGTCTGGCAAAGTTTTTGCAGTTGTGGTATTGGCACGCAATGGAAGAAAGCTGATATCTTTAGTGAACAAAAATTTTTTTTCGGCCTTATGTGATACAAACACAAAAAAAATTTTTCAAATATTTTTTTTCCGATTAGGAAAAAAATTTAAAAAAATCATAAGCCTTAGTTGTTAGGGGCTCCCAAAAGTGAAATAGCCCCGGGCCCCTTCATAGGTAAATCCGGCCCTGGTCCCACTTTAGAGTATTCAGGGCGGTACCTGGCCGGCAAGACCTATTAAAAATCCTTGTGCTACTCAGTGAGGCCTATTTGTTCGGAGCAATGGCACCAGGGTCTTTTAAGTTATCAATAAAATCAATCTACGATTTTTTTGTTAACAGTCTTACGACTACTAAGAAGGGAACCACTCTAAAACCGCCCGGAAGCACAAAGACTCGTCATTTGGACGACAAAAAAATTTCTTTTATGCATTTTGGAGGTCGATGCATTTCTAATGGAAACACCTTCTGTTTAGTCCCTTTGTAGATCGGACCACTGTGTAGTCCCTGCAAAGATCCGGTACTCATCTCCAAGATTGGTCTAATCTAATTTCGGTTAGACTTTTGAATACGTCGCTTTCGAAGTTACTGCCACAATTTTATTGGGCATCAGATAGGGTTTGCGATGCGTCGGCGCCACTTTGCTAGCACATCCCAAGGTTGGTAAGAGTGGCATCCCCATCATACAGGACAGGGCTTAATTTCCACAATGGCGCCGTTTTGATACCACAGATTTCATCGGAGGCGGAGGGATTCCTCCAAGCACCGCGACCAGTGGTCTATTATGCTATACCTCATAGATCTTTCTCCAGTTTCAACCTAGAGGTCCTCACTCAGCTTTATTTCTCTTAGGAATTTATCTAGTTGGTCTAGGTCTATTTTTGCAATGGTACTATGGTCCACAAAGTGTTCTCCGAAACATTTGTGGCGCTGAGTTGCGACTGCCTCACAGCAGCACAGAACCTGCAAAGGTTATCGGCTATGATTCCTATTCTTTTAAGATTATCTTTCAAGCGCGAGTGACCCGTGAGTATTCCGGTTATTACCCGTACTTTGTTTCTATCAAACTGTAGAAGCTGTTTGCTTCTTTTAGTTGAGTGGTTCCGTATGAATCTTTTGGCCTGTCTAAGTCTGGGCAGTGTGGCCCAGTGTTGGTATTTCTTGTGTTCCTCCCATACCCTTATGCTCCTCTTAATAGAGCAGGTTGAGATTCCACAGAACGGCTCTGGTCCAGTAGGGCGGACCGCTGCTCCGTCTCTTGCAAGTTGGTCTGTTATTTCGTTGCCCTCTATGCCCTCATGACCGGGCACCCAGTGCAAGAGGACTCTGTTGTTGGTACTAAGGATACATAATTTTTCTTGGCATTCCCACACCAGTTTTGAGTTTACTGTTTGTGCAGTCAAGGCTTTTATCGCTGCCTGACTATCTGTGAGAATGACTATGTTCTTATTTGAGTAACCCCTATGGACCTCCGTCTGGAAAACGGTAGGATATTCACCGAGGGATTCCGTTATCCTGGCGCGGGGTCCGCTTATGCCAGCTCCGGTGCCTTCAGTCGTCTTAGATCCATCGGTATACCATACAATACTATCCGGTCCGAACTGCGGCGGGTCCATTGCTCAGTTCTCTCTGTCGCAGACTATGGAATTGAAAGGGATTTCGAAGCGATATCTCTTTGTCATATGGTCCACAGACATGCATTTGAATGCTACTTCTAAGTCTGGATAGATTATTAGGTCCACTTTTTACTCTGGATGGGTTGCCGTTTAGTTCGTTTCTCATCGCGGCTAATCTTGCCTGCGATTCGATGTAGATGTGCAGCGGAGTCAGATCTAAAAGAACCTCCATAGCTGCCGTGGGGCAGGTTTTCATTGCTCCTGTCGTGTTGATCATGCCAACCTTTGGAGCTTGTCCAGTTTGCTCCTGGCGCTTACTAGTTTTGTTCTTTGCCACCATACTGATGCTCCGTATGCTATCATAGGTCTTACAATAGCTGTATAGGTCCACAAGGCTATTTTGGGTTTCAAGCCCCAGGTTTTGCCTACGACTTGTCTACACAAGAGTAGAGCAGTAGTGGCTTTCACTGATACTTTTTCTAGGTGCTTGTTCTAGAAACTCTTCTGATCCAGAATTACACCTAGATATTTTACTTCTGTAGCGAGTTTGATTTCCGTCTCGTACATCATGAGCGATTTTATTTTGCTCAGGTCTCTCTTTCGTGAAAAAGGCACAATCGTGGTTTTGCCCGGATTGACCTGTAGGCCTTTCTCGTGGCACCATGTTTGTGTCTTACTTAGTGTTTGCTGCATAAGGTCGCTGAGGGTTTCCTCAAACTTAATCATGATTACTAAGTCGTCAGCATATCCTTGGACTGTAAGGCCGCTATGACTGAGCAAGCTCAGTAGGTCGTCCACCACAAGACACCATAGAAGGGGCGATGGTACTCCTCCCTGCGGGCATCCTTTGCCTGCTTTGACCCTTGTGGTGTCCGTTCCCAGGGAATCTCCCGTGTACTTAGCATTTGGTCGATCCACCTTGCTGTGGTAGAGTCTACTCCTCTGTCGACAATTGCCTTATTTATACAGTCGTAGGATGTGTTGTCGAATGCTCCTTCTATGTCCAGAAATGCGCATAGCGCAATTTCTTTGTCGGAAATTGCCTTCTCAATTTCCGTTGTAATTTGGAGGAGTGCTGATTCTGTCGATTTGCCGGTTTGGTAGGCAAATTGATTACTGTGTAGTGGTTTCTTGCTAACTGCTTCGTGTCTCAGGCAGTGGTCTGTTATCTTTTCCATGGTTTTCAAAAGGAAAGATGTTAGGCAGATGGGTCTGAATGACTTTGGGTCGGAGCGCGATCTTTTGCCTATCTTTGGTATGCAGATCACCTTTGCCTGTCTCCACGCACTTGGTATATAGCCCAGAGCAAAGCTCGTTCTGAAGATTTGCAGTAGGTAGGGGAGCAGTTCTTCCAGTTCCTTTTGAAGCAGTGCTGGAAGGATTCCGTCAGTACCTGGAGATTTGAAGGGATGAAGGAGTGTATAGCCCATTTGATTTTGCCATAGGTGAACAGATTAGAGGCCCGATGCCCGATACCACAACTCGGTTCAACGACTGAACTAGGTGGCTGGTTCTTAAGGATACGGGAGAGAATTGATTAGTTAAATCCACCCTGTATTGTTGAAAAATATTACTTATTTATTTAATTATTATAGTTATTCTATTGGGTTTGGGAAAAAAGTTCGTGGCGTTTTTCCCAATAGATGGCGTCAATTGCAAATAACTCAAAAAACACAGGTCTCAGCGACACCGTATCGCTCCATATGGAAAGGTGATTGTTCGAGTGTTACTGTGTATGTGGCTACAAAAAGAAGCTCGATGTATGGGTTCCTCATGCGTTGAGCGCGAAAAACATGATAGACCGAATTAAAATCTGCAATGCGCTACTGAAACGCCATGAAATCGAGCCATATCTGAAACGTGTCATAACCGGTGATGAAAAATGGATCACGTATGACAATTGGAAGAGTCGAAGATCGTGGATAAGGGATGATGAGACGTTACAAGCGTTCGCGAAGCCAGGATTGACGCCGAAAAAAGTGATGCTGGTGTATGATGGGACTGGAAGGGAATCGTCCACCATGAGCTACTTCCAACTGGTCAGACGATTGATTCTCAAGTCTGCTGTGAACAACTAAAGAGATTACGCCAGGCAATTGAAAGAAAACGGCACGAATTGAATAATAGGAAAGGTGTTGTGTCTTCCATCATGACAACGCCCGACCACACACTTGGCTAAAATGGTATGGCTAAAATGTTTAAGCTTGGCTGTATTCTGGACATTAAAGTCGTCCGCGATAACCATTTTAAGCTAGGCTGTATTCTGGACATTAAAGTCGTCCACGATAACCATTTTATCAGGAGTCACCGCATATATCCTCCGTATAGTCAGATAACTTCTCTATCTCTACAACAGTATTTGCTGCTGACATAGCCGGGCTTTATACACATAACAAAACTAAATGGTGTGCGTTCTAAAAGTAGTTTTAATCCAAAGGAAATTAAATCCCGGCTTGGAGCAAGTTCCTAAATGGGCAACAAGCTCAAAAGCCATAAAATGGCAGATATATAGAGCGATACCTCGCTGCTGAAAGAATGTAGAAAAAGCTGATTGCCGGGGACAGAATAAAATTAAACTGCACCAGAGTTTATCGACCGCGGGTGATAAAAAACAGGTGTTGGAAACAGTAACAGTGCCTTTGTAGCCTACTGTATCGGATCAAGTCTATCGTCCCAGAACGAATGAAGAAAAGTCGTGCGTTCAAATCCAACTCTCATTTTCTTACGCATTTCCTTATTCCCAATTTGCCTTGTTTTACAACAACTACTATTAGGTTGTTGCAAATGAAATGTCGTTTTCTCTATGAAGTGAAGTCAGTTGCGATTTTCATGTTTCAAACTGCCGCCAGGTGGCACAAGTGGTATTGGGTATTGAAGTATAAATACCCCTACATTTACTCGTGGAGTCATTTCAGTTTTGGACTTCATTGAGATCGGACAGAAAAAAAAATGGATTCGAGTCAAAAACGGGTAATATTCCTTTATGAATTTAAGCTTGGCCACAGCGCAACGGAGGCAACCGAAAACATCAACAGGGCATTTGGAACTGATACGGTAAACAAACGAACCACACAGCGATGGTTCGAAAAATTCCGATCAGGAGATTTGTCCCTTGAAAGTAAGCCATGTGGTCACCCAGGACCTTCGATCGACAACGATGAGCTGAATTTTTTAGTGGAATCTGATTCACGCCAAACTGTAAGGGATATTGCAGACAAATTGGGCGTATACTATTCGACAGTTTCCCGGCACTTGCAACAGCTTGGAAAAATCAAAAAGCTTCCGCATGAGCTTACTGAGCAAAACATGACGCGTCGACTGGAAATTGCAGTTCCCTGCTCTCCCGGAAGAGAAACGATCTGTTGTTGAAGAGAATAGTGACATGTGATGAAAAGTGGATCCTGTACGTCAATCATCGCCGATCGGGAAAATGGTTGGATGCTGATGGGACCCCAAAACACATGCCGAAACCAGGCCTTCATCCGAAGAAGATAATGGTGACTGTTTGGTGGTCTGTAGCTGGAGTTATTCACTATTCCTTTTTGAAGCGTGGTGAAACCATTAATGCAGAGAAGTATTGTGCCCAACTCGATTAAATACATCAGAAATTGCGTGTTCAACGGGCTAGATTGGTCAACAGAGATGGAGTTATACTGCTTCACAACAACGCACGGCCTAATGTTTCAAGAACAACGGTCCAAAAATAAAACGAGTTGCAGTATGAAACTCTTCCTCATCCACCATACTCATCAGACCTTTCACCAACCGACTACCACTTTTTTAAACATTTGGATAATTTTTTGGCGACCAAACAATTCGGTAATGAAGCAGCCATCAAAAGTGCCTTCGAGGACTTTCTTCGCTCTAGAAAGTCGGACTTATACGAAACTGGCATAAATGCACTTGTATCTCGTTGGGCGAAGTGTATTTCATATGCTGGTGCCTACGAGTATTTTGATTAATAAAATTAAGTGTTATAAAAGTTACAGTTGTTTGAAATTGCACTACCAAAAACGACATTTTATCTGCAACAACCTCATACTTCTACTCCAAATTATCCAACATACCTCTTCCCCGCATCGGGGTTGGGCAATAGAGCTAACAACCTATCCCTGAAAAAACAGATATGTTGAGCAGCTTCGAGAGAAGAACTCAGGTCAGACGAAGGGATGACCGTAATGTCCCAAGGCCCGATTTGTCCTTATTGTCCTATGCCCCGCATGGTCTCTGAAATCACGTCAAATTGGTGCCATAATGGAGCAGAAGTGCGTTGAATGGATGTTGCCAGGGTACTGGCCCTACTTGAACCCTACATTCCCAATTTCCTGAAAAAGCTGCTTTTAGCTGGCACATGATATTGCCAGAAAAGAACAGCCAAGAAGAAAAAAAGAAAGTCCAAATAAGAAAAGAAATTTTCTGGATTTAATTCTTTCTTCAACAGAATTGGCTTATTCTTATGAAACACTGTTTCAAATAAATAAACAATTTGTGGAAACAACTGCGCTCACTAAAATTAAACATTTTTTTTCCGTTCCCAACTTTCTAGCTATTACCGCGTAAAATCTTTGCTTGCAACAATTCGTTCACATTCTCACGCTAGTCTAAAGCCCGCTTGTTTTATGTCATGTAAACCGACAACACTACGAAATGGTCAGGCTTATTAATTTTATTAATATCTTGTGTGGCAACATTTTTCACGTGTATCACTTTCCGCGAACCACAATAAGTTTGAAACTCTTTGTTTAATTTTTTCATATATCCCCTTGATTTGGTCATTACCCTGTCTGCTATTGAAAGCTGTTCCCAACTGTACGCATTAAGTTTAGTCTACTAATCGAATTCCATTCCAGGATTAATAAAATTAAGTTTCAACGGTTTCCACTTACGAGAAATGCGTATCTGATGATTGATACAGCAACCCTGACTCACGAATAATTCAACTCATCAATCAATCATCCCGATTAGCAACAATATTTTCGTATAAACATTCAATTTCCAATCATAATACACTGCAACGGAACTATCCGCATTAGTCATGCGATCAGTCCCGCTTGTATATGTTCATAAATCAATCGTACGATCATAACTTGCTACTAATAGTTTTACCTAGTTCTGAAAAAAATTACTTCGACCAAAAATTGGCGAGTTTCCAACAAAATTGCCGAAATATAATAGCAAAATACGTTCTGCGAGGAATCGATCGATTGGCCGGAACAATATTCAGACAAAAATACGATCGGTTCCTTTGGACTCGATGGATCCATCGGAACCAAGCTGTCTTGGAAGATCAAGGCTGCTTGTATTTTAGTCGGATTGATGCAAAATTTCTTCCTCGTCCGGAATGCAATGCAATGTGAAAACATTTATGCCAGCAACTACCCACGAATTTATTCGTTTTATCCAAAGTTTAAGCGATCGCGAAACATACTGATCGCGGATGAGTCCGTTTCCATATTCATAGTATTCGGGCATGGTCTGTGCGTGAGATGATCGAAATTATTTGTTGTCTTATTTTTTTTTTCGAAAATAGTACTGAGCGTTTTCTTAGTTGCGACCGAAGATTCAAAGTGTTTCGATCGTGTTCGCAGTAGAGTGTATTTTAAAATGTTTGAACGTCTCCGAAGAATCAGTTTAACTAAAATTAGTGTAAATATTTTATTTTGTAATGCAATTTTTTGTTTTCGATTTGGGATACGCCATTTGGGAGTGTGTCCAATCGACGTTCGTTTCGATGTTATATTGGAATTTTAATTACGACCCTGGACTGATCGTTGCCTTAAACTGTCGCCAATTTCAATCAAGTTTCAATTCTAAAGCCTTTCTTTGATCAATTTCAGGATGAAAATCGCACACTAGTCGAACGTCTTATCAAATACAAAGCAAAGGATGCCGACAAATTGAACGAAGAGAATGAAAGCTTCCTGAAGTAAGTATCCATGACCGGAGAATAATTGCGTATAGTTTTTTTCATGTGCCACATAAACTTCTTTCGGAATGGAATCTATACTAGTCGACGAAAACATCCTTCAATGGTAAAAGGCATCAACAGAATCATCAAAAAAAACAACGATAATTTCCGTCCATTTTCATTCTAATTTGCATCCCTCATCAACTGTTTCGTCTGAGATCGAAACGTCCATTGGTTCAGTGATTCAGCTGCATTAAAATTATTTCTATTCTTAAGATTTTGTTAACTTATCTGTTTTCATTTACGTCCGATTGCTTTAGCGTTAGCTTTTGCTTCATAGTTTCGCTCTAAAAAACACAACAAAGAACAATTTCCATTCGACTTTTCTGCCAGGACTCGATTGGCTCAGCTTAGTTCCAAGTTGATCCAGTTGATTCTCGGTATTGCACATTTCTAAAAAAAAACAAATTTCCTTTAAAAAGGCTCTAATCAAGCTATGAAACAAAACTAAAATCGCCTCATATGTGTACTAACGGCTTTCTTTTTGTCCCTTCTAATTGTATGTACACTCACTAAATCTGAGAAAAAGATTTTCGTCCTTCTTTCATAGGAAACGATCGGATAAAGTGCGCCGCGATTTAGAAGAAGCGGCCCGGGAAAATCGCCGATCATCTAGTCCAATATCGTTGCCGCCAGAGCGTAGTGATCGCGGTAGCCTTAGTGATATTTGCGGTGCAGCGTCGAAAATGACCGGGTATTATAGCGACTCGTTACCGTCCGCGGTGCATTTAAAATTTGTAAGTACAAAAGCAATGAAAATTATTCTGGATAAGACAAAAATACCTACATCCTTTTATTGGTTTTCAGGAAACGCATGACGGTGAAGTGAATGCTGTCCGTTGGAGTCCTGTCGAACGTTTAGTGGCAACCGGTGGAGCAGATCGAAAAGTGAAATTATGGGATGTTGGAAAGAGTAAGTAGTCTTATGGCATGATCAGTGTACTCTGCACCATTCGCTATTTTTTATTTATTATTATCATTTTTTTTTTGTGTTACGGAATAAATGCAACTGTTCGATTCACAATTCCAGGATTCATTTTCATTTCAATTCATTGGTTTTCCTGATTAGAATTTCCGATGCGGATCTAATTTTATTTTTCGATTGCCATCGCGAGAATAATGCTTTCATCACAACACTTGCTTTTTAGCTAGTAAACTAAAAATAAATTATTTCCAATAACTGTAAACAATTTGTGGAGCTGTCTTCAGTTTCCGCCCTCGTAATATTCGAACTGAGCTGGAAGTAGATAAATTCGAGAAAATTCTTTAATGATTTGTTTTAATTTTTTTAGTATAAATATTTTTCTGGAACGTATTTGGTTTCGTTCTAATTTGTAAGATATTTTCTGAGATCTTTTCATATTTAGTATTTTAATCATTTTTGAAGTCATTAAATAAGCGGTTTTGAGAGTTTTAAATTTCAGTTTGTCCATTTTTGGATATCTTCATCAATTGATGTTCTATACGAGTTGTATTAGACGGAATAACTTCATCCTCTTTTCCAATCGATTCCGGTGTACCCCAGGGCTCAGTTTTATCTCCAACCCTATTTCTCATCTTTATTAACGACCTTCTGTCGTCAACTCTCAATCCAATCCATAGTTTTGCAGATGATAGTACACTGGACAATGTCTTTAATTTCGACTCGGCTGCAGAGGCACGTCCAACTTCGGTGGCCTCACACCGCACTGAGTTATTCGATTCATTGAACTCAGACCTCAATCTTATCTTGGACTGGGGCGAGAAAAATAGAGTTCAATGCCTCCAAAACACAGTCCTGTCATCTATCCCTTAAACGAGATGTTCCGACGTCGGTCTCAAATATATCCTTTGGTGGCATACAAATTCCCCCTTCTGCTGACTTCAAATTACTAGGCGTAAAATTTAACAACCACCTAAACTGGAGCCAACACATCTTTGATGTCGCAATTGATGCTTCCAAACGCCTTGGAATTCTACGGAAGTGTAATAAATTCTTTTCAGCGCCTGACTTAGCTACAATCTACAAGGCATATATCAGACCACGTCTTGAGTACAATTCGCATATCTGGGCTGGGGCCCCTAAATCTCACTTAGCCTTGCTCAACCGTGTTCAAAAACATGCGTTCCGACTAATTGGAGACGAAGCCGTTTCAGCTTCTATAGACTCCCTTGAGCATCGCCGAAATGTCGGAGTACTCAGTATTTACTATCGATATTTGTATGGTAAATGTAGTAAGGAACTAAAAGAACTTATTCCCCCACTCTTAGTGGTCCCCCGTAACACTCGCCGCACACGAGTATACCGTTCAGCCCCATTCGTGGAGAACAGTGAAATTTAGGCAGTCCTTTATCCCCCGAACATCAGTAATGTGGAACGCATTGCCGGCCGATCTGTTTCCTGATAAGTATAACCTTCAGCAGTTCAAAAACAACGTCCACCGACACTTCAGACGCTTCCCTCCCGTTCCACCGACCTAAATCCGCTGCCACACCATTTTATCCCCAACCTATGTCGTTTTAGCTGTGCGATCGCATTAAAGGGTGACCCCCTAAGCTATAACGATGGCCGTAAAAAAAAAAAATCAGTGTTTGCAATAGCTTTTTTCGCAGCAGTGTAACATAATTGAAATCCAAACAATGCTTAGAACAAGCCCTCTTCCCTTTCCCCGATCATAGCCAGTTCGATTCGTTACGAAATTCAAACCTTGACTCGGTTCTGATTTATGAACTGCTAATTGCGAATTACGCACTGCTGTTACGAGGTTCTTTTAATTTTTTCAGAACCGCTTGAACTCCTATGAACCATTAGGGCCTTCCTCTTTCCCCAGGCATTCTTCAAATATTGAAGATTGAATCCTGAATCGGTACTATTCCTTCCTTCAAGGATTTCTCTGGGTTTAAAAGCAGTCTCCTTCACTCAGAGCTTAGCTTTTTCAAAGCTAGTGAGGGAGTGTAGGGAGCGTCTGAAAACATTGGGCGCAGCTCATAAGGTTTTCCTGTGATGGGTTCCAGGAAATGAGGCAGCCGATGAGCTGGCCAAAACTGGATCTGAAATGGCTGCTATACATGCAACCCAAGCGATAAAAATACCGCTTAATTACGTCAAGAGTAATCTTGATAGGAAGGCAATGGAGCTGACCAATGGCAGATGGTTCAACCAAACTACGTGTGAAACCTCCAGGCAGCTATGGCCAGTAATACATCCTAGAAGGACTGCCGATCTTCTGAAAAGAAGTCGTATAGAGACCCGTAACATTACGGCAGTCATAACGGGGCACTGTCTCTTTGGCAGACATGCACAACGCTTAGGCGTTCAATATAATGACTACTGCAGAAGCTGCAGAAGTGAAGAAGAAGAAGAGAGCGTTAGGCATCTACTTTGTGAGTGTCCCCAGCTAGCCAGCTGTAGGTTCAGAGCCATGGGCAGCTACTTCTTCTCCAGACTCGGGGACATGGCTGGAGCACAAATTGATGAACTAGCCAAGTTCATTTGCATCTGTGGCTGGTTCGACTAGCTTTCCCCTGTAGCAATTGCTACGATAACTCCCTATATGGGACTTCATTGAGGTGTTTCGGGTGTGGTACCACAATGGACCAACCGAATGGTCTAAGTGAGTCGATCCATAGTTTGGATGGCTGCCACTATAACCTAACCTAATCTAGCTCTGATTAGTTTGTTGCGCTCAGATTTGAGCATCGTTTGATCGAAGGGTACGAATCCCGCATCACCAGCCAGTTTACTCAGACAGGTGTTAGTAGGCTTATTTGTATACCTCAACGTAAAATTTTCCCGAACCTTCTCAAACTCCTCTCTTTTAGGTTTTCATTTCTACCAAGGCCAAGTTTAGGACCCCCGTTTAATGTTCAACGGAGGGTCCAGATTTCAGGCTTTTCTCATCTGTATATTCCCTTTCTTCTGTTTCTCTGGTTTCTGGGCGCTTTCGGCGTGAATTCCGGCGTGCTTTCCGTCGTTGATTGATCTCGCTTCACATATCCGTTTTTTTTCCCCAACTGATCGCTATCCCGATTCCCATTTGCACAAAAATCATCTCTACAGAGTCGTCTTCGTGTCTCCTTTCATCATCATCATCAATGGCGCGACAGCCCAAGTCGGGCCTTGGCCTCCTGAAGTCGTCGCCTCCAATCATCTCGATCCAAAGACCGCGTCCTCCAGATGCTAATTTTTAAGATGGCTTTGCTGTCTTCATCAAACGAGTCTTCCCATCGCTTGCGTGGTTTACCTACTGGCGTGTTACCACTCGCTTTGCTTTTAAGAGCACACTTGGGGATTCTTCTGTCTTCCATCCGCTCTACATGGCCAGCCCCCACTGCAGTTTACATAGTTTGATGAACGTTGAGGCTTCTGGCTCCTTGAAGAGTTGACACAGCTTATGGTTGTATCTTATTCGCCAGTCCGTTCCTTCCTTTACGGGTCCAACAATTTTTCGGAGAACCTTTCTTTCGAATGTGTTAACTGTTAACGCGTTAATGTCCACCGGAAACACCCGTTTTGATCTCGGCCTTCTTGAGCAGAGAACTTGCATCAAAGCTGCTCGTATCTTCGATGCTGTTCTTCGTTAACTTTTGATAGGGACATCAAGGTTAATCAGTTTATCCTCAGCCATGTGTAGCCTTCCATAATCGATAGACTTTACTGTAGACCAGACTCCTTCTTCCATCCCGCACTCAGTTTTGAAGCTGGAAAATGTTGATCAATATCAATACTGGGTAGGCTGTATTTTCTTGTAACTCATCCGGACTGTTTAGAGTTCTGAGTCGAATGGCTGGACCGAATGCCATTTGGTTTACGCTGGCAAAGAGAATAATGGAGGGCTGTAGTTGCTTTCCTTACTGCTTTTGGCCGAAAAGTACCATAACGTCCGTCCATCTCTCGGGAACGTAGATTACATACAGGCAGTCTTTTAGGATAACTTTGTGCCATGGAGTGATTATGTCTGGTCTGTTGAATTTCGACAAGCATTCTTCCCGCCTCGTAAGTAAGTCAAGTGTGCAGATTTTTCTTTGATATTTAATAAGTGTGTTTTAAGGAGCATATTTGTAGTTTCTTTAACCGTTAAAGCTTAATATTCGTTCGGAGTAGAGAGAGGTTTCCGGATCCTGGAGTCTTATTGTTGTCACAAATCTACAAGATTTACGATACGCTTTCCTCAATTCTGGGGCCTGAGTGAATGCAGTGTCTAAACGCTCATGTCATGCGCAACTCCTAAGTTCTTTAAGGTTTAAATCCCACCTAGTCAAGTCTATAAAAAGTGCCTTTTTTTGTTTAATCCTAGACTTCGTCCACTATCCAAAGTCTTGGCTAGTTTGTAGCTTGTGTCATGAATGTTTGTTAAGGTTTTCACGGGTAACTCCACAGACGAATACCAGACTTGAAACCGGATTACTAAACTAAACTAACGAGCTTACTATTGAGAGGTTACGGATTCCCGCAAGGGCTGCATATAGTAACTGAAATGCTCAAGACTCTGTAGCCGTGATAGCCTATAAAAATCTTGTAGAACTCATTTAAATTAAATTCGTCGAATCTATCCATAAAACACTTTATGGCCGATATTTACGGTTTTGATTCTATTTTAAACAGATTTGCAATTTCACGGCTTTAATACGCTCACTCTAATCGAACTAGGTAATAAAAATCTTTCTTATATCGTCTGACTTTGAGTAGATCGGCTTCCACGATTCAAGATGTTCACTTCGATTTAATGGCCCACCAAAAAACTTGAATTACTTTTTCTTTATTATCACAGACTAAGTATAATAAAAGTCTAAATAAAAATAAGATTGATCCGGCTAATCGAAAAAATTGGGATCGCATTTTTAATGTATGTAAAGTGTTCGCTTAATTTCGAAATTTTATTTGAGTAATCTTGTATAGCAATAACAATATTATTGTTGTTTATCCTTCTCTAATAAATTTTAGTTTTTAACTGGAGTTGGAAAGTTTAGTAGGCTCTTCGATAGGTCATAACATTTAAAATTTATCATAAATAATTATAAAAAATCTGCAAAGCCATTAATCGATTTGGTTCTTATTTACTTATTTAAAATGCATTTAAAACTATATTACAAAATAAGGTCTCGTATAACCGCCCAGCCCAGTCCGCTGTACCTAGAAGTATGATAGTTTGGCAGTATATTCGTTTGGGGACATGATTTTTAGAAATTCCACTTGGTTTTTTAAAATGAAAATATTCTTCTTCATTCCTCGATAACGTTTTGGCCCAATAAGATACCGAATTGATTTTCATGTCTCCAGTCCAATAATACGAATGTTGAAAATATATTTGCATGGTTTTTCGTTCATAAACCTACCAGAAGGATAAAAAATCTGCCAATGGTTTGGGCGAAACTTTATTATTTTTCGGGTCAAAGTTCGGGAGCGGTCAAAGTCGGAGTGTATCATGAGTTGCTTCGAGATTATTAGATTTCTTGGAAAATTATTTTTGTTCTTAATATAAAAATATTTAAAATAGAGATTTTTAGCCGATTAAACATTGAAAAAGTAGACTATTCGAATTTCAGTTTATTATGTACACTAAAAGCCCATAGAAGTAAAAACGAATTTGTTGCCTTATCATAATTAAGAGATATGACGAATTGTTAAAACGTATACAAACCCATTACCTCCACTTCGGGTTTGAATTTCGAAAAAATTGTGAAACAGGTTTTTAGACGATTTCATAAGAAGCAACTTGATATCTCATGAGACAAGACGGATTTTGAAAAATTTGTGAAAACGTAAGCAAACTCTTCACACCTCCTTGGTTCTGGAAATTCGAAAAATCGTGATTTGGCTGGCCGTAATAATCAATTTTATATCTCATCAGAACTAAGGAATGGCAAAAATTGTGAAACCATGTACAATCATTTGGGGGTTGAATATAAAAAAATTGAGAAATGGGTTTGTAGGCGATTATATAAAAAGTCTGTGGAAATGAAAAGCGATCTAATTTTTCATCGAACCTAAGAAATATGTCGAAACTTTGAAAAGCATACAACCCCCTTACACCCATTAGGATTGAATATCTAAAATGGATGTAATTGACTTTTTGGCTTTTTTATATAAGAAACCTTAGGAAGTAAAAATGAATTCGATATATTACCAGATATGTAACCTCCTTACACCCACTTGGGGGTTGAATATCCAAATATCCTGAAAGGAGTTAATAAATAAATATGAAGACAGCACGAGAAAGTAGGAACCAATTCAATTTCTTATCACTTCTAAAAGAAATGACAGAACTCGTGAAAACGTGTTCAACCCGTTTATACCCTCTTAGGGGCTGAAAAAGAAAGAAACTTAAAAACAAGTTTTAGGTGGATATTTCGCAAGCACGTGAAAGTAAAAAGATATTTGATATCTGATAAGACCTGGGGATATAGTAGAATTCGTGAAAAAGTTTACAAACCCCTTTGCACCCACTTAGGGGTCGAATTTTAAAAAATCCTGAAAACACTTTCTAGGTATTTATATGAAGAAGTCGTAGAATAAAAAGGGAATCCAATATTTGGTAAGACCTAATAGATATGACGAAAACCGTGAAAATATATGCATTCCATTTTCTCTGATCATTTTTTTGCCCCCCCCCTCCGAACGCTAATGGATATTTGAAATTTTTTTCATCTAAATTAGCTTTCTAGTTGATTTACATAAACGTACTGAGTTTCAACTTTGTAGCATAAGCCGTTCTATAGATAGGAAAAACACCCCTCACCCCCGTACCATACTACCCCTATAAAAAATTATATTTTTCCAAGATGCTACTAATATAGCTCTATCTAAATACCAAGTTTCAGCTTTATATGATTATAGGTTGTCGAGATATTAAAATCGGAACTTTTTCCTTTTCACCCTCCCCCACCCTCACCCTCTACACCCACACTTCCAAAATTTTGTTTTCTGCTAGGGGTCTATTAGGCCTACTTCTGGTAAAAATTTTAAGCATCTATCTTACACTGTTCTTGAGATATTAGACGTGATTTTTTAGAAAAATTCTTATCCCCTCCACTTTCATGCTCCACCGCCCCCTTAAAAAATTTTGTTTTCAGCAAACTTCATTTGTCAACCTTTATACACAAACTAAATTTTATTTGTCTAGTGCAATTGATTCGTGAGATATCGTAATCTAAAGTTTTTCGCCCCCCACTAAAATTTTTGTTTCCGATCTATTCTCCTAGTATACCTACAGATATTCATTAAGTTTCAATTTTGTAACATTGACCGTTTAGGAGATATGGATTTTAGAAAGTGTGGATCTCACCTTTTTTGCGTTTCGGACACATTATTATTACAATAATACAGTATTGTTATCGATTTTTAAAAAAAAAAAATTTGCTACTCTCAAAATTTTTTTTTTTAAGTTTCATAACGAGTAGACACGAAAAAAGCAAAAAAAAATTTCAGTCCGTCTGTCCGTCGTACGCCGTACGTCGACCGGTGTACGCAAAATTGTTTGAAGGCTCGTAGCTCCCAAACCATTTGAGTTTGGGAGTGGTCCCAAACCCCTATATCGGCAATTTTTTTGCAAATGGGTCCACCACCGAAGCTCTATATAAATTCAAAATTTCAGTTTCCTAGCATAAGCGGTTGCTAAGATCTAGAAACCAAAATTTTCCGTCGAAAACACTTCCCCCTCCCCCCTCACACCCCACCCCTCAAAATTTGGTCATTTCAGGGGGCCTACCCACTCTACCCACGAAAAAAAATTCAACTAAATAGCTCAAATGGTTTGGGAGCTACGAGCCTTCAAACAATTTTGCGTACACCGGTCGACGTACGGCGTACGGCGGACAGACGGACTGAAATTTTTTTTTGCTTTTTTCGTGTCTACTCGTTATGAACAATAAAACAATACTGTATTATTGAAATAATAAAGTAAAAGGGTTAAATATATTTTTACGTATTCCTCAATATCTCTTGGGACAACCGATGAAATGCAGAGTTGATTTTCACGCAAAGTCTTAAAAGAGTTTTCGAAAGGTTTTGGTTTTCAACCCCGAAACGTGGGAAATATGGTTAAATATCTAAAAGCGTATCGTACTAGAGCCTAGCACAAACCACTGCAGTATTAATTTTTGATGTAGTGTAGGTATTGGTTTTTTGACAGTGCCATAGTCTTAGAAGCGATTTTTTTAAATTTCCCACTCTTCATATTTTTTACTTCTACTTATACAAACAAAACCCTAAAAATTACAGGACTTTCCGTTATTCAAACCTCAAGTGAAGGAAAAGAGGTTAAATATGTTTTCAGGAATCCTTCAATATCTTCTTATGCTACTTTTACATACACAGCAAAAACCTATTCGTGAATTTATGATATTCAACCCTAATGGCTCGAAAAGGGGTTCAATATTTTTTAATAAATACGACGATATCTCTCATGTCATATTGGTCTTTCCTTCTACAGGCCACTTAAGAAGCAAAAAAGATTTTTTTTAAATTCAACCCCCGGAGGGGGTATGTTTTCACAATTTTACAATATCTATCCGTCCGGATGAGATATTTGGTTTTTATTTTTGCAGACTACTACTCACCTGCATGAGAACCAATTTTGAGATTTTTAGATATTCAACCCCCAAAGGGTTAAAAATGGTTTATTCCTGTTTTCACGAATTCCTCAATATTTTTTTAACTCTGAGTTATTAAATTGGTTATTCCTTCTGCAGGCTAAGTATACAAACGCAATGTAATTCGAATTCTTCCGATATTCAACCACTCAAGGGTTGAGTATGTTTACTCAGTCTCTCAATATATTTCAGACCGGATAAGATATCACATTGGTTTTCACTTCTACAGACTTCTTATTCAATCGCATTAAAAATAATTTGGAGATTTTTTGATATTCAACCCGAAAAGGATGAAAAGGGGTTAAATATTTAGTCACGAATATCTGCTAGGATGGATGTGATATGAAGTTGGTTTTCACTTATACAGGATACTTTTCCAAACACCTAAATAGTAGCTAGGTTTTATTGATGGGTAAGCAATTCGCTCACTATCTGTTTCAACTGCTAGTGACACATCTGAAAACTGAAAACGCGAGCGTATATGCAGGACGCGGTTCAGCGAGAGTTCTATAAAAAACTGCAATTCTATTATTTTATGAACTCGTCATGCTTATGATTCAAAACATAAATTTGTAAGAGGGATCAAAAATGTATGGCAAGAACCCAGAAAATTTGGTTTATCTTATATTGCCCTGAACCACTTCCTTAAAGCAATTATTTCCATGCATTCATGCAGTTGCTTCTAACATTTTTCACACGTCTTTTACTTTCTCTGAATTTGCATTGGCCGGTTTATCGCACTGTCCGGAGTATCTTAACCGAAGATCCATTTGTAAATTAACCATTGCTTCTATGGGCATGGAATTTTCTCGTCTTACTTCAAAAGACTTTTAAGACATTGGTGTTAACATTCTTGGTCTCTTAATTGTGAATTGGTTTTGACTGGAATAATTAGATTTTTGAAACATAGTGAATATTTGGGTTTGATTTTCGGTACCAGAGGAGTTTGACACATGGATATACTTATTAGTCGATGGTCAGAAAAATATTGCGCATCCTTTACCGCTGGCACTTAGATAAATTAGGGGATTGTAGTAGTAGTAGCGCCCATGCACTTTGCCCAAGCCATTTTGACCTCTAGTCAAAATTCAATTAGATCTTCGTTTCTTGCAAAGTACCCAAACATAAAAAGTTATGGTTTCCTTCCTGTCCTATTCCTTTCACAAGGCTCAACTTCTTACGAAGCTCATATCTTGACTGGGTCGACGCCAATTTGCTCCATCCTTCATAAGAATTAACTCTAACCCTTTAAAGCCTGGGATGGTCCAGATCAATGAATCCTTCGTTGTTTGTGAAATAAGTTCAAACCGTTTTTAGAAGATCTCATTCTGTCTCAAACTGGTTTCACTTCTTACGAAATTCAAACATTGAGACTGTGTTCAGTTTTGTCAACAAGCAAGCAGAAGATCTACGAGTCTGCTTCGCTGTCAAAACCTGGTTCGTCTTCTTGCTGACATTTTCCCCTTGTCTGGATCCGGGTCCACAAGCTCTTCGTTACTTTCGTACTTCCTTTTTAATTTAGACCTTCATTTTCGTTAGACCTCTATGCAATTTGACATGTTCTCTACGTCAAGATCTGTTCCTGAAGATAAAGCCTAATATCGTCAGTCGCATTCGAGCAAAAGTTGTGCATTAACCCAAAATGTGTTTAACCAATATATTCTCTTCAGAGTATTGAATGGAAATTTGTGGTTTTCATCCTCCACAGATGTCCGTATCGCAACTATCTTGATATTTCGAACGAAATTTCTTCTAAAACTGGTCGAGTTGAGGAGATTTTTGATTTTTGTGGCCCAGATTGTTCCAACGGTTCGAGGAGGCTCAGGACCATAGACAAGTATTTCTTGGTATGTCAGGCTTCAGGTATTTTATGAAGTCTTTCCCAATTTATTCTACACCGCATTGTCCATCTCGACAAGCCGTGGAGAGACTGTCGTTGAGAGAGACTTAATCGCTATAGGAATAGATTTAGGTCATCCTCTCTAGTTGAGCAATTTGCGTGTTTTTCTACCCAGCTATTTCTCTATGTTATGTTACACTCTTGCTTCCGCTACCATTGAAATGTCCTTAAAAAAATCGGGACACGTATTCGATCGAACTTGCTTTAACTCGAGAACGCGTTGAATTATGAACCTCAAATTTTATATGTTGAAGTTTCAGCCAAAAACTGATCGCTTAAGCCTTTGATTGACTGAGTGTAGGCATTTAACTAATTTTGTTTGACAGAATTCGTGATTCAGGCTGGACATTAACCCGATCATCGATGGTTTTGGACTAAGCAAACATTTCGATAGATTTAAGGGCTTAATTAAATTTTTCGATCTCATTGATGGAAACGGATAAAAAACCGACTTCTAAACATTAACAAAAGTCGAATTATTAATAAACTTCATTCAGTTGCAACGATATTTTCAAGTGGAGTAATCTTTAATTTTTGAATTTTCTCTTCCTTCCCGCCTTTCCTAATTTTTGTTATGGCGTTAGGTGTTTTGGAGCCGCGTGGTGCCTTAGTGGGCAGCAATGCTGGTGTTAATTCGGTTGATTTTGATTCGACTGGATCAATGATTTTGGGCACATCGAATGATTTTGCGAGTCGTGTTTGGACGGTGGCGGATCAACGATTAAGGGTGAGTACAACTTAATTCTTTTATAATTTTTATATTATCAATCAAAAAGACGTTGCTAAAAGGAGTTTACGTCTTGATTTTATTATAGTAAAATATATAAAGTGTTATTAAATCAGATGTGTTTTTTTGCGTCAGGATACAATAAACAACTTTGCTCACTGTGTTTGCGTGAGATAAGATCATTTGTGTAAAAACATGACTGCAATGTTAAGGAAAGAAAGCGAAATATATCGATCGTATCTCATCTGCCACAAGAATAATACAAAATAAATAAAGCATAAAAGTTAAGGTGGGATTATAGTGAAAGCGATGCGTGCGACTTGCTCGAAGGCACAATCGCATCGCGCGCTCCAATTCGCGATACCAATTTTAGTGAGCGCGTTAAATCGTTTGTCACAAGTGTCAAATAATATTCACATGTATCAAAATATTTTTTTCGCAGCCTGCGAAGAATAATGCCTCCGAGCGATTTCTTATTACTATCTAGGTTATAGTACATACATTCACTAACATGCATTTTAATCAACTGTCAGCGCTTCACGCGCGTTGTTGCGTTCGCTATCAGCTACGAGTTTTTTGCGCAATTCTTGTCTATGCCAAACCGAATAGGATTTGATTCCATTTTTTAAAAGTTCAGCTTGTTTGGTATGATGTCCTTTTCGTCAAATTTCACCTATATTTTTTTTCTGTTTCTATCCTGATATTATCACATTTTCCTTAATTCGCGCTAATACTCAGCTCCAATACAACCTGAAATTATGTGTTGAAATACTTTCCGGGGCCTTTGTTGCATACATAAATGCAAATTATTTACAGAAATGTGAATGAAATGAATATCTAGTTAGTAATTAGTAGTTAGTAATTTCCTATTCGGTCGTGTGAGTGTTAATTTTTTTTTTTTATTAAATTTAAACTTCGATTTACAATTGGCTTAATGCAAATCATTTACTTCGAATTTTACTGTTTTGCACTCTTTAACTTAACCACCCTTATTCTGGAACCCCCTGGCGGAAAAGTAAACTGCGATTTCTCCAATTTTAGATTATTGAAAACGCGTGAATGAACCAGAAAAATTAGAGTCCATATAGCCCGGGTCAAAATATATGAAGAATGATCTACATCCCATTAAGCTAACAAAATTATATGTACACTTTGAAATTATTTATCTCCAAAAAATTCATTGTAGTAATTTTATGCGTTTCTGAAAATAGGAAATTTAGTCCAGCAGTCCATTTGAAGCTCATTACAATTTCCAATATCCAATATTTCTGTTTTATTGGCAACTCTTTTTGAGATTAATTATTATGAAAAGCAAAAATGGATTCAAGTGCTCTGTTAATTTTCGAGATAAAAACTAGAATGCTTGGGAGTGAGTACAGCTGTTGACAGTTTATAACAAGTTAGATCCAAGTAAATTTAGAGTAAAAAATACAATGCCACTTTTTTCGAGTAATTTTCTAGTGAACGTATTAATAATCTATTTCGGATGTTTTTAAAAACATCTTTAGAAGGTTGTAACGTAATTGAAATTTGTATTTTTTTTTACCTGAACAAGACAAAAATAATAATGCCCATATTGTGTCAAGAAGGTGAAAATGACTGACAAGGCTGTTCAGGGTGATAAATGCGGTGAGTGGTTCCATGCAGAATGTGACAACATATCAAGTTTGAACAATATTCGGAGCTCATACAAACTAAAAAAAAATCTGCGCGAAACTGTATTATTTTTCGGCGAAAATTTTGGGAAGCAGCTAAAATGAGGTCGAATTACGTAATTGAGTCATATTCTATGATGCGGTCAAAGTCGGAGTATAATACCAGTTGTTTCGAGATTAGGAGGTTTTGGAAAGTTCATTTTGCCCTGAGAATAGATGTAAAAATATGTAAGATATATATTTTTAGCCGATTAAACATATAAAACGCCCGATCAGAGGACTCGAATTTCGGTATGCTATTTACACTATAAGCCCATAGAAGTAAAAACCAATTTGCTGCCTCATCAACCTTAAGAAGTATGATGAATGACAAACCCATTACATCCATTTGGGGGTTGAATTTCGAAAAATTGTGAAAAAAGTTTTTATCCGATTTCATAAGGAGCAACTTGATATTTCATCACTAGACACTAGATATTTTACAAAAATTTGGAAAAACGTTAGAAACCTATCAACCTCTTCACACACTTGTGGGGGTTTAATTTCGAAAAATGGTTAAGTGGAAGGAATAACCAATCTTATATCTTATCAGACCCAAGGGGTGGCGAACGTGTTTTAGGCGATTATATAACCAGCCTGTGGAAGTGAAAAGGTTTTCGATATCTAATCAGACCTGAGGGATATGGCTCAATTCGTGAAAATGTATACAACAAGGTATCCTTAAGGGTCGAATTTTAAAAAAAATTTTAAAACGCTTTCGAGGCATGTAAAGAACCCGTGACTAAAAATGAATTTATTGTAATATTTCAGAAGTCCTAAGAGATGTTACGAAATTCGTGAAAATATATGCATCCCAATTTCACTGATAATTTTTTTTACCCCCCTTCCGTAGGCTAATGTATATTTGAAATTTTCCTTTATCGAAATTACTTTATATACTAACTACATACACTCACCAAGTTCCAACTTTCTAGCATAAGCTGTTCATAGATAGGAAAAATAACTCCACCCCCGTACCATACTATGTGAGGGGGGAGGTGGGATAGCGTTTTTGGCGAAAAATTTTGGTTTCTAGATCTCAGGAACCGCTTATTCTCTAGCATAAAAAAAAATTAAACTTGGAATTTATATAGAACATGGATGGTGGAGCCATTTGCAAAAAAAAATTTTGAGTTCGAAGCGCTCGATAGCTGGGATCGAATCATTCTAAAATCCATATCTCCTGAACGGTTAATGTCAGAAGGTTGAGACTTTGTCTTAAGGGATGCTAGGAGGAGTAGGATTAAAATTTAGAGGAGAGGAGGTGGGGTGGGGGTATGAACCTTAACACAATATCTTCCAAACCAATTTGACCAGTAAGATAAACTTTGGTTTCTGTACACAGCATTAAATGTTTCAAGGTAAATTTTTTTTTTTGGGGTGGGGGGGAGGTTTATCACGGAAGTTGGGTGATAATAATTTTTCAAAATATTATCTCAAGAACCTTACCCAGATATGATCATGAAAATTTTAAAGGAGTTATGCACAGTAGGCCTCTATTAGGGGAAAAAATGGGGATGCTGGTGTGAGAGGGGACGGAAAGAAAAGATTCCTATTATTATTTATCAGAAACCGCAAGTATAGAAAGCTAATACTTTGTGACTATATAGAGGCACTATAGGGGCATCCTAGAAAAATAAAATTGTTTAATGGTGCAGCAAGGTACGAGAGTGGTGGGTAGTTTTTTTTATATCTCAGAAACAACTTACGCTAGAAAGTTGAACCTTAGTACATATGTACAGATGTACTACGGAAGGAAGACCCGCAGACCTTGTGAGAGAGTTTGAGAGCGACCCTATTCTCGGCATTCCGCTTTCAGATAATATCGTACCAAGATACAACTTTGAAATACCATTCAAAGTAGTGTTCCCACCCCGAAAGGACTGGGAAAGATATACGCCTGAATTTGCAAAGGGAGCACTTACCTCGTATACAGATACAGATGGCTCCAAGACAAATGAGGGAGTTGGAGCTGGAGTATATGGACACAGACCAAGGGTCGACATATATGCCAGCCTCGACAAGTCAAACACGATCTTCCAAGCAGATATTCATGCAATTGAACTATGCATCAGGGAAAAGATTAGAGGAGGATACAAGAATCACAAGATCAACATTCCCACTGACAGCAGAGCAGCATTACTTGCTCTACAAGCATTTTGCTTTAGATCCCACTTAGTGTGGGATTGCTTACAAGAACTTAAGAAACTAACAATATCGAATGCAGTCATACTGGTATGGGTTCCTGGACATAGTGATATTGTAGGCAACCAGTTAGCGATAAAAGGAGCTGACTGTGGCAAAAGAAAGACTGTTGGGCTGGATTAATATCCAAGCTGGCCTGCACTGGACAGGGACGGTGGGGTGCAGACAGTCCAAACTGTTCTTGGAAGGTCACTCCAAGAAACGAACCTCCAATTTGCTTAAATTGAGCCGGAATTCGGCGCTTGATCGCGCTAATTACAGGACATTGTAAGCTTAAAAACCATCTGCATACGATTGGACTGGTTTCAGACGATATTTGCAGATTGTGTGATGAAGACGAGGAAACTGCAGAGCACGTTTTATGCCATTTCGAAGAACTCACGCACAGAAGACTCAGACTTCTAGGACATTACTTCCAAACACCATTGGAACTCATGTCTAACTCACTCAAGAGCATATATAAATTTATTGATATAAACGTCCTGAGTGAGTTATAATAAGGGAGGAATCACAATAGGCCCACTGAGGCCGCAGTGAATCGGGATTTTTAGACCGTCCTATAATCTACAATCTGCGGAATTAGAGCAAAAAAAAGTAAAGATTTTTATTAGAGAACAAAGGTGGTGTAATAAAAATCTCTGTGAAAAGGTTTTTTTTCACATTTTCACGAATTTCATTATATCTTTTAAAAATGTCCGTAAAAAGGGGTTTTTCCCAAATTTTCACGAATTTCGTTATATCTTTTATCGATATGCATCAAATTAATTTTACTTTTACAGGCTTCTTATATAAGTACCTTTTTCCAAATCTTTTTGATATCCAACGCGTAAGGAGGGGAGGGAGGTTGTGTACCATTTTACGAATTTCTACATATTTTTTAGGTCTAATTGAGATATCGAGTTCACTTTCACATCTAAAGGCTTTAAATATAATCGGGGAAAAAACAGATTTAAACAGTTTTCGACGTTAAACGGCGGTGTAAGGTATTGTTCAAGTTTTCATGAATTCCGACAAATCTTTCAGGTTGAATGAGATCTAATTCGCTTTTACCTCAATGGGCTTTATTATAATGATCTAAAAATCGATTTAACGATTTTTCGATATTCAACCCCAAAGAGGGTGTAAAATTATTACGTTCGTTTTAACGTATTCCGACATATCTCTTAGGTCCGATAAGATATCGATTTGTTTTTTACTTTAACGGGCTTTCCATATAATCGCCTAAAAATCGGATACACATTTTTTTGATGTTCAACCCCTAAATGGCTATGTCTGTTTTTATTGAAATTGAAAAAAAAAATAAATTAAAAAAAAAAATTTGTCAACAGTCTGGGCGCAACTTTATTATTTTTTGGATAGTAGTCCGGAACGCGTTTAATGCTGCGATGCGGTGCTGCGACTGACAATCTAAGGCATAACCAGGAGGCTATTTTGAACGGTATTTTTTAAGTTGTCAATCGCATAATAACCTATACCGCATCTTAGCATTAAACGCATTGCGGACTGCTATCCAAAATATAATAAAGTTTCGCCGAGACTGTTGGCAGATTTTTTTACACTGTACTAAATATTATAAAATTACACACCGGATGGTTCGAAATAGCCCTCTGGGTTCTTAGGATCTTAATAAAATCTTTAAAATTAAAAATAAAACGTCCGATTTAATTCTTTGCTACTTTTGCGGTTGAACAATACAACGCCTAAGAGCAAGCGCAGACTAGACACTGTTCAGTCGCTACACACATTTCGAATCGATTAAACTATTTAGTTGGCATCATTGCGCACACTATTTGAAGTAACCGGATAAACTTTTTTGTGCAAACGATTTACGCACGTATAACAACATTTTAGCCTTAATCATAATTTCGATATTAGTTTCATGGATTCTTTGCACTTTTTACACCAAACTTACACTGAAACATAAAAAATATTAATTTTATATTTCTCTGAACTTAAATCCAGCAAAGCTCCTCAATGTCTCAATTAATTAAATAAATTAAAAACAATTTCGTTTTTTTTTCAATAATATATTTTTCTCGTATTTTATTACAAAATAAAGAAGAGACATGTTGTGTGCGTGTGTGTGTGTTCGTTTTTCTAAAAACAATTTCAAAATGAAGATGAAATGTATAAAAGAAAAAAAGTATGAAAAAAATAATAAGAATGTTGGAATATTGAAGAAACTAGGAGTTTTGCTTATGACATAATTCTCTGTCTTCTCTTTTATATAAATTATTATATAAAAAATTATAAGTCTTATGTTAAAAAAGAAACTTATATATTATATTATCTTGCTGTTGTTTTTTTTTGTTTGCATTCTACAAAATATGTTTATAAAATAATTATTTCATTATAATATAAACTTGAATATTTTAATTTGCATTAATTTATTTTATTTTTATTTTATATTTTCTTGTTTTTTTTTCGTTTTGTATATAAATTTTGTTTGTTTATATTTTTTTCATGGATCTTGTTCTTGCCATAGTTTTGACTCAATTTTAGGAAAAAGGACAAATGATTTATTTCACTACGGGGGTGGGGGGAGGGAATAAAAAATTTTCATTACGATAAAAAATCAATTTAATTTTGCAGAACGTTCTAGAGGTAGACAAAATTAAATTGATCGATTACGAGTATAAAAATAAAATTCAATAATAATTTGATAATAAAATAAATAAAATTATTTAAGGGTTTTTGTTTTTTTCCAAAAAATAAAAATTTTCTAAAGGCACATATTAAATAATAAATAATTTTTCAGTTGCAGTAAATTGGGTCGATTCAATCACATCAATTTTCCATTCATTCTTATATTTATAATATATAATTGTATAATTTATAATTATTTAGCTTAATATTTATGAATTATTTTATGACAATGGGTTTTATATATTCCTATAAATTAATTCGATTTCTTTCGCGCTTCGAAACAACATTCATTCCGTTCAGTCGTGCTTATTTATTAAATTGAAAAGGGCAATGGGAAATATTCATAATAATAATTTAATAATTGTAGTGTGTCAGTCGTCCTTTTTTCCAATCTTGAAGTTTGAACAGATTCGAGTTTTTTTCTTTATATGTTATTTAATTTTTTTAAGTAGTCTAGAATTGTTTTCTGTTTCGTATATTTTCTTATAATAATTTAACGAAAAAATTATAATATTTATTATAGAAAAAAATTGCTTTCAAAGGCCTGGACAGTTTGATTTTTATATATCGTATGGGCTTTTAGAAAAAATAGTCGAGTGGCTTGTGTCCAAACTAAATTTCTAATTGGGATGCAAACCTATCAACTTATTCTAAAGACCGCATATTTTACATTATCGTTCGAAATATTATTTTTTACATAAGTTTATTAGTTTTGTGACTGTATAGTACTACTAGATTACACAATATTATTATTATTATTATTTTTTTTTTTAATATATAAATACGAACAGACCTTAATATTGAAAAAAATCTGGTTACGATTTTTTTTTCATATTTTATTATGTAAAAAAAATTATTATTGCCCACTTTATCTCCGGCACCTTAAAGCGTTTCTAATAAATATTTAATCTTTCTCATTGCGCATTTTCCGATCGCGAAATTTGAATTCATCTAATGTCGGATAGTTTGTGTCCGAACTAGAAATTTATTTCAGACACAAACCTTTGTAACGATCAACGATCAATACATAAAATTTTTGAAAACGGAAAATGAATTTTTTATTATTATACTGTCTTGGCTAAATGATTGTTGTTTTTATAATTATTATTATTATTGTGCTTTCGTATGTATTGCAATGTCTAGACATCGATGAGGGAAGTGGGGTTGGAGATTGCAACAGATTTAACCAAAAATTGTTTGTTGCGCAGACTATCTTATGTTACGAATATAGTACGTCTAATAAATGCTTCGTGTTTAGTTTTAATAGAATTATTAGCACTTGTTTTTTTTTCAATAAAAAACAAAAATCATTTTACGAAAATGATTATGTTATTTTTTCGTCGAAACTAACTTAATTTTGTTAGACCGTACTTTTTCTCTGGGCGGAAAAAAAGTCGATAGAACAAAATACCCTAAAAAAAGAGACGCACAGAGAAAGTATTTAGGTCTATTTTCTTATAGTAGCATAGAGCTAAGGTTTAGATAAGAGTTTTTTTTGAAACTGGATAGGCTACGTGGGGGACGGATGGGCCAAAATATCTTTAAAATTGACGACCATTTCGACCGCCAGCAAAGCCGGTATCGTACAATTTGCATAACGAATCAGCTCGGCTGCCTGTTAATGTCGGTGTCGGTACCGATGACGAGGCAAACGATGAATTGCCCTCACTACCGCTGAATGCACGTTGTTTCCTACGGCGCTGATATAAGTATGTCCAAATTGCAATTACAGCCAATTGTGCTAATAGGAAGACGGTGCCAGCAACGATCAAGCCTGTATGTAAAGGAGGAAAAGCATAAGATAATTGATCAGGAATTTCTACGATCGTTCAGCCGATCATCGATTGACCGAAAATTCGAACAATGTACTTACCGATCGCATTAATGCAGAATCCTTGGGCATCAGTCGACATAAATACGGTCTCACTACTATTAATACTGCCCGATTTATCCATTTGTTGTTTCTCGAAGCCAAACTTATCGGTAATTTGAATTGACTGAACTAGAAGCATATCTTCATGGCTCGGTTTGCTGGTGGTTTCACGACGCGATCGGTGTGATTCTGTAATGATGGGCACTTTAAGTTATTAAATTGCTATAATCAAATCACTATTGAACTAACCTGTGGCATTAACGGAACGACGTTTCCTCTTGCCGTATGAAATGAGCGATTTCAATTCGCCGGTAAGATCCTCTTGATCGCACTGAATCGGTTCACATGTCGGCATGCATGGCGTCACCAATGCACGGAATTGTACTACTTCCGAAGACGGGAACTTGAAGGCATCGAAGTGCGATAATAAGATCTTGCCGGTGATCGTGCTCTTGTAAATCGGTCCCATAATGAAGTGATCGGTCGGGCAACCGAACGAATCGATCAGTGTGATTTCAGCATTATCACTTCCGTCCATGGCAACCAATTCGCGTACGAAAATCTCATAGGGGCTCTGTTCGTCCAAAATTTCGAATCGAAGTGCCAGGGGATCACCAACTTCAGCCGATCGCATAACATCGCTACCGTCGCGTGATGTGATCTTCATCATTACGTTCGGTGAGTCAACGATAACTTCTTCGGATAGAGCGGGTTCGATGTCGCCAGTTACGCCCAAATCAACTTCATTCGAAACAGTCTTATTGGTCAGATCGTATTGGCAAGTAACGGCCAGACCCAAATCGGATGATGTAACGATCGTGTCGTGATGTTGTATAACGACATCGTTCATATAACGGCCCGAACCAGATTGACGTACGTTACATTCGAGATCCTGATAGCCCATACGCAATTCGAAATCGAGCGAATTCTTAACGTCGACCGAGCACGATTTTGGCGATCCCTTTGCGTATACTTTGCCATCGAAAAGTTTCGAGGTTCGGATACGTGCTACCATATCGCCGGCACGACATTCGATCGAGACATTGTAGCATGATGATAGTTCGTAGGTTGCGGCCTCGGGAACATCTAGGTAGGGGTCTTGGATATCGGCTAGTGTTGCTCGGCTATGATGACTCAGACGGCAGACCATGTCTCCGGTATCGCCAAAATCGTATGAGTGGCACCTGTTTTTTTTTTGATGAGAAGAAATGTATTAGAAATAGTTGAAATATTTTGGAGGTGCTAACAGCTATCTATTTTTAAATTTTCAATTCTGTATCATGGACCTAAACTGTCCTAAGCCGAGTTATCCAAAGACAAAAACCGGGAGTCTTTGACTCCCTGACACTGATCACCCACGGCACAGTAGCCGTCGAATTTTTCACTTTGAACATTCTGTCAGCATACAGCATGAGTATGTTGATATAGTGAAATTTTTCCAGTTTCGATGAGCTGTGAAACTGTACTGCCTCCAGCTCTTTGGACTGAGAAAGTGTGCCCTAGACATGGGATTAATTCAGCCATTAAAAAAAAAAATAAAAATAAAGTGCTGGAAGGTTGTTGCTACTCCTTCCTATTCACTAAAAGTGGCGCATAGGATCTAAAAGAAAACGTTAATCCTCAAAGAAGCACATACGGACTATCAAAGTTCAGTTGCCAATTGTATTCCCTATCTCGTCTACTAAGGCGATAATGTAGTGTTGCCAGGCATAAAAAAGCCTTTAATGCTGTTATATCAGTGTTGAAGACTGAAGATAATTGAATTATGTTATAATAATTAGAGCTATCGGTCTAATGTTGTTACATCAGCCTACGGACACTTCAGCGACATTCATTTTATGACATGACCAGCAGTGGAAAAGTTGTTGCAAGTTCAGCTGATATTTGCAACAAAATTTTGATTTGTCCTTTTTCTTCCACAGGAAGCTGGTCGAAAAATAAAGGAAAAACTGCGCCCAACGTGGGGCGCACGGTGTTGGGTCAGCCTCACGAAACTTCAGATATATCAATTCCTGGATCATAACTTTTTCAATTGAATGAAGTTGCGGCCCAACGTCGTACCAGCGCGATGATATTGAAAATTTCTTTGTCATGGTTTAACCAGCAATGTCAAGTTGTTGCCGCTTATAAAAGCTCCCTTTTTCCTTCAATGGTTGAAGGGACAACGAAAAACTAAAAAATGGCGCCATACGTGGGGCTTGCTACGAAAGTATAATTCGTTAACATCGGTGAGTTGGAAAATTTAACGCAAAAAAATTTGTTCTTCGCCACAAATTGTGAAAAACCATTCGCCGAATTTTGTTGGCAACCTTTAGATTCTATGGGAAGCAGAAAATATATCTGTCTTTGCTGTAACCAGAGTATAGTCTCGGCAATCTTGGAGATTGGTTGGAGCCAATCTAGTGCTGAGTTTTGCTAACAACCTTCTGCTTAATGACGAATTTTTTTAAAGTCCTTCAGTTTTCTTAGAAAGAAGAGACCTTGTCTGTCTTTAGCCCTGGTCTGAATTCTTCTTGTTCTTCTGACCTAGGACTTCAGCAACAAACTACGTTACAGCCGCAGATAGCTCGAAAGCTGGTATAAGAACGTCGCTCCAAATTGAGTTCCAGCCATCAGTTTGGGTGTACAAGGAATGGACCGTCTCTTTCGCCATTTGGCTTGTTGTTGTTGTTGTTGTTGTTTGAAGTGGGGGAAGATACGCAGCAAAGCCGCGCATCTTGAGCACTCAGACAATTATTGCCCATTGCACTCGAGTCCCCCAGTCTCTACTCGAACTTCTTCGTCCTCCTCACGAATTTCAAGAGCTCAGGTAGGGATCGAGAACGGCGTTCTTCCATCCTCATAACATCGACGCCGTATACGTGCACTCTCGCAAAAGAGTATTTGGCTTAGTTCCACAATATGATACTGGCATTATTGGCTTCTGCTTCACTTTTCAATCGGTAATTCTTTGCTCTACAATCCGGATTAATGGATTTTTTCTAGAACCTCCAGCAGTATAGATGTCCATTCTATTTTAGTGTTCCTTGAAGCTGCGCTATCTGTATTCCTTCTATTTAGTCTCGGTAACCTAGTTGCCAAAGCCCGTTAATCTATGAACATAGAGGTCGTGTGCTCAAATCCTTAAATGCATTTTTTAAGAAATATTTAAGAAGCAACCAAAGTTCTTAGAAAGAGCTCAGAATATACTGCCAAGTAGAGACTGCCAAGGTGGTTTCTGTAGTTCACTGGGCTTAGTGTTGCCTAGTAACAATTGTGGATTATAGATCTTGGGGCACTATACGTCGATCTTGAACTCAAAAAATAGCTGTGCGAGTTCGCCGCATTCAAATTTAACAAGATTTTTCCAGGAGGGTAAGATGTTCTCTGTAATTCTCAAAAAATTTCAAATCTTAACCTCCCTGAAATCAGCGGTTGTTTTTCTTTTATGATGTGATTTTACAAACATAACATTAAACTGTACCAATTAATTGAACTACTCAGAAGCTAAATTTCCTACTTAACTTGCCTTGAATTCGACACGTGCCACATAACAATTTCTGCTCAAATCCATCGTTACAATTTAATTTTCCACAAATTCGGAAATGCTTTTTTCAACTGAATTTAATCGTAATGAAGTGCAATTGAAATAAAAACCGTATCACTATCGTTAGCATAATTAGAGAAAGTTTGTATTTACGTAAAATTCAGGTCGTTATGCTGAAGATGTCTAGTTAACATCTAAGCATTGTATTATCGTGCATCGAACAAGAATATCCGGTCTTATAGGCTTCCGCATCGAATAATGGCCTTATTGAATTTGAGAAAAAAAATAAGACGAAAAAGATCTCAAGTTCAAAATCATTACCCCAAATACTTAAGACTATTCTCCAACTCTTATTGTATCACAACTTTGAACCCATCCTACCTAATCGAAATTCATGAAATAGATCTATGAATTTACGAATCCCACTTCTGACACTATTTTCCACCAAAAACTCGGAAAAGAGCTCGTCTTCTTACCTGTACGGTGAGTTCAGGCACAAGTCACGGCATTCATCAATACTGGCAACATCCTGGTACACGCTATCCACTGTCTTCAGAATTCGTCCGGACAAACGTTTGAATTCGCACAATTTATTTGGCTCTTCGGCGCAGTTATTCTCCAAATAATCGACACCATCATTAAGCTGGAATGCACTGGACCCGGCCAATGTAATACGATCCATTTCAGACAATTCGCATGCTCCAGTCGCACGATAATAGTTGGCCGATCTGTCGAAAAGGAAAAAAAAAAACAATCAAATATAAGGTAACACTGTCGATATTATGTTTAGGTGTAATAAGAAAAAGAGTGACGAAAAAAATGAGAAAAGAAGGCAAAAATATTAACGAAGGTTGCCGATATCATATCTTAACAATAGTAGCACCCAGACACGGTCCATCATTAATTCTTTGTTTGGATTTCGTTCGGTGTCCGTAGTACAGGCAATAATAAAAACGCAAGGTATTGACGATGGCAACACCAACAATAGCGCTTCGAGCCGATCATCAACTTACCAAAGACGCGACACGATGAAGTAAAAAAGTTGTATGATCATCATCTTGATCGTCATCATCTCGCACTATCCAACTTAACTACCTTTGGGTTTAGGTTTCTTGTATTTATTATTGTCAATGGGGGATAGCAGTAATATAAACCGTCAATTATGTGGATACCACCACTACAACCTATAGAGTTACAGGCATACTGCTTGGCTAGATCGGTTGCCTTCTGGTCTTGAACCCAGAACCCTAGTTCTTGTCGTCATGGCAGACTTTCTGCTCGCGAACCCGACACTAACCAACTCCTCCTCCTCCTTGAAGTAACAACCCAACAATCATAATTTTAATAGTAATAATTCTACGCAACTTGCTTGTATAAATACGATCGCGATCGCGCACAATCGTTCGGTACAATTCAATTATTATTATTGTCTGTTGAAATGAAATCAAAAATATACCTATATAGTGTGTCTGGGCCTTCAGGAGGAGTTGTGGATTTTAAAGAAATGGTTGTTGTGGCTGTTGGGCTGACTTCTTTAAGCTACTTCGGGTGTTGTTTTTTTCGATTTTCTCACAATCAATATTGAAAATTGGAGCATAATTGTAAATAATTTTTGGGCAATTTGGCTGCGAAGAAAACTAAAATACAAAGATTTAAGAGTAAATCTTGTTGTTTCTGGACAATGACCTTTGTGAATTTGTTGTTTCAAGTATTTTTAACTGTATTTCCGTTGTAATTTTGTTTTACTTTAAGTATGTGTATGCTTTTGACTCATGAAATTTGTTAAAGGCCAATTTTGACATAATTTTTGATAAATAAATATGTAATTAAATTTGGTGGCAACTATGTATTGATCAATTATTGCTTCATATTACATAATTTGCAAATTTACAAAATCTTTTTTTTTCAACTTCTGATACATTTTGATTCTTTTTGACTAAAACTTTACAAAGATTTTGACAGTTTTGATATTCGTTTTAAGAACATTTGTTGTTACTAATCCAACTTTTGATAATATTTCTTAACTAAGAGAGAAGAAAAACTTTTGATTATTGTTCAGTTTTTTTTGACAAATTTGGAAGATTAAAATTTTGAAGATGCAAAACATCAAAATTACTTTCGATCGGTTTTCATAACATTTTTCAATCTTCTCTCACTGACTATTCACTGGGTTAACAGGTTTTGGAATAATTTTTTGACACTTGTAATACTCGTAAAAACATTTGGTGATATGAATCCAACTGTTAATAATATGGAGGAAAAGATTAGACTATTATTGTGTTTCAAATTTGACTAATTTAGAACATAACATTTTTGACAATGCAAAGTGCCAAATATTAATTATTTATAAATCAGTTTTGAGAAGTGTTACCATAACCGGTTTTGACAATGTCCAAAGAATATGAAAGTTTTTAATAAAATACTTCAACAGAATTTCAGTGAAAGGTTCATACATTTTTAACTGATTTGATATTCTAGCAAATAGCATATTCAACATTTGAATTTAATTTTCAAACCAATTTACACACAATTGGACACCGAAACGGTAATATCGCACAAAAGCCTCCACATCTGAACCGCCTCGCTTACAATTGCAATAAAACCCATCAATGCAAATCAAACCCTAGGATATCTCTGGCAAACATTCACCAAAAATTTTAATCAGACAACTTCACCATCAAAATCAAATTTAAAATCGAGGCGTAGAAAATCTTTTTTGATTCTCACCTCGTCGATTTGTTGTTAGTTTCGATAAATTTCATTAGAGAAACCGTCAAATTTCAATTAGACCTGTGATTTATGCCATAAGTGGTCAAGCTGTGCGAAAAGGTGTGTCTAAGAATTAGGTGTCCATAGCAAATAAATTAAAATTTTTTAATACTCTTCTCCCTCGGAACCCTTTCCCCTACGTGGAATTTTAACAAGATGTTGAGATGTGATATGCTTCAGCGTAAGAATGAAAAATTTGACATCTTCACAAAAATAATTGCATATTATGCCGTGTGTGTTTTGTGTTGTGGATTTGGTAAAGAAAATACAAAACGACGTCTTTGAATGCGAAAATGTTCGATCGGAATTAATATCACAATGAACTGGCGTATTTTTAGACTGCAAATCGTATATATCGAATTGTGTTTGATTTTTTGTTTTATGATTAGATAATTAAAGGTCAACGGAGTAGAGACAATGAAGAATTAGAATATTAATCTTTTGTATATTTGGCCCAGATATGAATTTCGGAATTCTATCCATTGAGACGGTTATTGACTTGGAGATTGTTAAATTGATCAGGCTTTTGATGGACGTCGAGCTCTTTTAATTGATGCAATCAAACGGTTTGAATTGATTTTTGGTCAAATTTAGATAAATAGATTTTGACTGGTTTGAACTGATGTCATCTAAAATATAAAATATGACCAAAGTCAGTTATTTTGGATATGTGAACTATTTTTGCATATACCGTTAAAGATGCGCCAATTTCGGGTCTGAGTCTTGACTCCAGGAATATGTCTAATTGTTAATTGTGGACTAAGTTTGTCGAAATCTATCGATTTCAACATTTACAGTTAAATCCATAGGTCAACAACACTTATTTACTTTAGCCATCTTAACTTGTTGTTAGGTAACCTCAGTGTTATTCGATCCCACAACTTCTCTCTACTACTAAATTCAAATCCAATCGATATTTATTAGTTTTTTCACTTATGTCTACTATCTTATAATTTATCGTTTAGAGAACAGATAATCTCTCTACTACGAAAAAAAAGCAAAAGTTGTCTAAAATAATAATCATCAGCTCTGCCAAAATTTTTGATAATTTTTGACAACTATTTTAAATGTAAAATTTAAAGTTTTTTAGTATGCATATTAAATTGGATTGCGTTTTAACATCATTTTTTAAAATTGTTTGAAAACATTTTGAAATTTTTTTGAAAACATTTTGAAATTTTTTTTATCATTATGTTGCATGGGTTTTGGCGAGTCGTGAAAATTTTTAGTTTTATCGCCATTTTTTTTTACCAAAGCAATAACCTTTAAGTATACATATTTTATTTCAAATTTGGAATATATGTATATTTAGTTGATTTGACAATTTAATTTAAGATCAGCGAATATATGTTTGTATGACCTGCACTTTTATAGAGAAAGATTGCGAATCTTAGTATACAATTGTTGTTTTTACAGCAATGTGTAAATTTAGTTAAAGATTCTGTATCAAGTTGTCTATTGTCAAAATTCTAATTGTGTTAATTTAAACCGTCTCTAAAATAAAATCAAAAAAGCCACCAAATTTACACTCCTTTTAAGAAATGCTCTGTGGAAATTGTTTTCACTCAAATTGAGTGAAAACCTTTTTGCCTTACGCAGTTCTTGCTCGCCCTGTAGTTTTAACAAAAGTAAAAAATTTAAACATTGTTTTTAATATAGAGCCCTTTTTTCATTTTTACAATCAACATATTTTCTGAGGACGTATGGTATACAAATAGTTTGCTTTGTCTTCATCTACGTTTATGACGTTAGGCATATGAGATGGCTGTTCGAAATAAATTTTGGTTGATGTCTTGGCTTAGCTTGACTTCTTTTAAAGCAACTGTCGAAGTCAATGAAAGAGTATAGTTGAAATTTTGAATTCAAATTCTGTGTTTCTATAATACTATTTATTTCTCCGCTTTCTAATCTAATTTCTCTTCAATTTTATGGAAGAATCCTGACCCCGATAATATCAAAAGTTTTTAAACTCTGGGTAAATGTTTTTCCTTCCAACCACATAAACAACTTAATTATAAACCACATCTAACTGAGTAGTGATATCTTCTTTCGGCTATAAGTTTCTTATGTCTCTGATAAATTTTTGGTCAGCCAGTCTTGCTTGACCATAAATATCGTCGAATTCATGTAGCGTAGAACATTACGCTGATTGCGTTAACCCCAAAGTACTGATATAGGTAAATAAAAAAACCCATCAGAAAAAATCGCAACCATTATCACTATTTACAGTATCGCACCTGTTTATTTCGTGTAATTTTTGGTAACAGGTAGATGAAATTACTATGTCATGTCTCACGTTTTATTTTTGTTCCATTCGCCTCATCTTAACTGTTCTTAACCTTCTGTTTGGGTAAGAATCTGGCAGCTTCTTCTCTAGACTTAAAATATTTAAAAATAGAATAGAATTAATAGTAGACTAGCTTTCATAAGAAATTTCATCGATAGTGTGGTTAATGAAATCTTGAATGAAATTTTATGTTCAGACTTAAAAGAAAAGATTCATTGTACTTTGTACAAGAGTTTAGACTACCCACTGATTAAATATCATTATCTTGAAATATTGTTAATCATTTTGATATACCGGTTGGTTGTTCGGGGCTATTTAGCGGAACGAATCATCCAGTATATCTTTCGACTTAGAACAAACATGCCAACATGCATTACACCATTCACCATTTAAATGATGATATCGTGGTGATTTAGACGAAAACCAATGTTTAATGTTTGTTGTTTTTTCGTACAAATGTAACGCAATGATAAACTGTCTCACGTGAAGATAACTAGTTAAATCTGGAAAATGATTGAAATGATGAAAGTTAAGAATTGGCAGTTTGGAATTTGAGCGAAGAAAAAAAAAATTTTGGAGATTGAAATTACTAAAAGCAGATTGTTGTATGAATTTATGTAAAACTCGTTTCGAATTAGAAAATATTTTTCACCCATTCAAACGAAAGAAAACGATTTTCATCGAATTATATTGGATATTACGAAAATTGTTTAAAACTTTTGAATCTATTTGCAAATTTTCCGATACTATCCAACGCAGCTAAGGACTTTATTAAACCTGATATTAGACTCTGTAATTTTCTCAAATATTTGCTTATTTGTACTTATATTTTATGAATTTATAATTTATTTGTACACTGTATTTGTTCCAGGATATGTTCGAATGAAATCCGTAATTTATGGTTTATTGCAATGAACGTAACAAATACACTCTAAGAAATACTGGTAATACCGTGTTTAAAGCTGCATTGGACCTCTTCCAGTACTCAATTTTGTCTACATCTTAAAAAGTTTTTATTATCCTGTAATTAAATTTTGGTTGGCGTCTTGGCTTAGCTTGACTACTTTTACTTCAGCTGACGAAATCAACGAGAGAGTAGTTTTGAATATTATTTAATTGGATAAAAATGCTAAATTTATTTTTCTGTAGTAATTATTATTAAAAAATTCCATTAAAGCTTGTATAAAATATGCCCAAACCTGGCGAAGGCTTACATTATTATATTTCCAAATTGACTTTGACGTTTGTATCATAAAGTATATAGCTGAAAATTTCAATGGTTTAGCTAAGATTTATTTACACTATTTTCTACTTCGATTTTTTGTAATAACCTAAAAAACAACGAAGTAAAAAAAGTGAATTTAGATGCGTTGAATTCGACCTCAGTAAATTTTGGGACAACTATTTGACGGATTAAGAAAAAATTCAGTGAAATAAATAAGTTTCATATTCTTTTTCAGAAATTTGGGAAATAGTTGAGTTCAGGAAGTAGGTTTTCGAGACGAATTAGAACAATCCCGATAATTTTTTTAGGATCTTCTGTATCCTGTCGAAAATTCTGAAGAAATCAGAGAAATTGAGATTGTCACAAATACACTGAACCAAAAAGGTACATCCCACCAATTAAAATGTACATCATCATAATGAATTAATCATTGTTTTTGAGCCGATGCAAGTATTCATTAATAATATGCAAAACCTTTCATCACTTTTCGGTCTGTTTTGGACACTCACAAAATAACAGAAATGATGTACAAATTCATTGTTACAATGAACGAGTTGTTAACATTGATGAAAACTGTAATTCGTATTAAAGTACAGATTCATTATTACTATTAACTGTGTAACTCTCAATATAATATGATGAACGAATTTTTAATTGATTAAATGTTGGTTGTTTTCCGGCGTCAGTAGGGTTTCTGGCGTGAAAACCCCAACACGAAATCCCCGACTGTTGATTAATCGCTGTCCTTGAGGGCATGACAGTTGGATACGCCAGTTTTATAAGATTGTGTTGGACTAGGTCCGAAGAAGCTGTTTCGTCATCGGAGGGCATAGACTCGTCAGAGGGTGTATCATGCCTTCTATCCGAAACACCCTTACAGCTGGTGGAATTGCTGAGCATAATTTATATATAGCGCACTCGAAATCAAATTTACGATCGCGAAAAAACAACCAATATTTAATCAAATTTGCTTCTATGGTAGCTTACCATGAAAAAATTCCATTCTTGGAATTTTTAATTGTTTAATTAATGTTACTAATGTTGTTTCTCATATTAAAGTATAAATTCATAATTACGATTAATCCTGTTACTGTAATCAATACTGCGTTCATAATATCAATGTCCATATTGATATCAATATGATGAATTTGATCATTAATATTATGAACGTGGAACTGGATATAATTTCGGCTTTTTATGCCATATGAAAACGAACAAAGGTTCCCGCATAGTTGTGTGAAATTTTTGCAACTGCCGGACTAATTTTCACCGGAACAATTGACACCATTTGATTACGTGTCATCAATTATTGGAACGTAAACAAAAAAATAACAGCCAAAAGAGGATCCGTATCCTTGAGTTGTGCGATGATCGTTTTCTTCAATATAATGAATGCGTTCATTGTTACTATGACCATTATGAATATACATATTTTACGAATAGCAAGCAAAGGTGCCTTGTTTAGATGTGCTTTTTGATCAATATGATGAAGGCGTGCATCAAAATTTCTAGGTGTTGATATCTGAGACTATGTGTGTGCTTTCCATGTATACAAATTGATGAAAATATTTTTAATGAAATGGGATTCATACTATTAGTTCATCCGCACATTACTCAATCACCGACCGAATGTTACAGCCAATTGGTACTAGAGAAAACCGGTCGTGTGAGATTTTTAATTTGGTCAGTGTGCGCATCTAGATAAGCCGCCGTTCATATAGAGGCCAATGCGAGAGTTTAGTCGCACATCGATCGAAAGGGATCTGGCCTTCCTATTAAACTGTTTAGTTTGGACGATTGTTTAGTCTCAGTGTGCGCCCTTCCTTAATGTCCGGTTCATATATCATGAAAAATATTTCATGATTTTCTTCATTGTTGCAAGCATTTTTTCATTAATTCGAAGAATTTCGTTTAATGAAAGGCATTCATTAATATTAAGAACAGTATTTTTTTCAGTATATAAGAATTGTAAAATGGATTCTCTAAATGTGTAATGTTGGTTTTCTTATTGCTCTCTTTTTCCATTCCTTCCATGAAAATTGTTTCAAAGTTCCAGTTAAATTTTTTTTAAAATATTCGAAATACACGCTAATATATTTTAAAAGCATCCTTTGACCCTTCACTGAAATATAGCCCGTCCTTTATATGCCGCACCAGTGCTATGCGGGTTTGTAAAATCAACTACCAATGGCGGCATTTCCAAGTCCTCACTTCATATAAGAATTTTATGTGAAATGTCAATCGTTAGTCCACCAATTCATTGGTTTGAGACTGACCGCAACCAAATGTTGATGAAAAAGAGACTGACGATAACAGCAGTCTTTCGGAGAGATCCAAAATGACATTGACGGAAATACTAAAGTAAGGACGGATCCAGACCTTTCTTTTGGAGGTGCACGTTTTTATCACCGGTATTCCAACGGATCCCAGTACTGAAACCTGCAGATATTCAGTAGAACAGTTCTAGTACTGACTTAATTCTGCTAAACTTAATTCATGCAGTACTGAACACTGAACGCGCTTGAGTATTGCGATTTCAGTACTTCATGGACAACTTATTAATGATGAAAATTTTTAATAAGAATTCCTTTTCTATAGCACATTGTTCATACTGTTTTTTTTTGTATTTATGGGTTTTTCTTTATATAGCATGAATTTGATTTGAAACGATGAAAACAATTACTTTGCTACCGGGGCAATCCAGCGCTGTACATAACTCTGTACTAATTTCAAAAATTCAGAAACGTCATGAAATCATTATCAAGAGATATTCTAAATTTTGTGTAGAGTTATTCTAAATTTTGTTGTACATGCTTTTTTTTTTGTTTTCCGTAATGAACATTATAGTAAAGCATAAAATTCTGACCACTTCTAACAAGTGAAGATTCAGTCCTGCCGCAGTACAGATTTCGCTTGAAGTTGGTAAGACTTTTCCCAGATCCGTCTCGGTACTAACAAACTGAATTGGTTCAGAACTAGATGGTAAATGCTGATACAACTACAATCCATTATTAATAAAATAAATTCCACACATAGAAAACGACAAAAAGATGAATTCAGAAATTTAGGTTTCTTTCTGATGGTATTTAGTACTGAAAATTTAAACTTACTCGCTAAAGTCCGAATACAGCTAAACAGTATATATATTCTGTCGTTTTGAAAAACTCAGTTCATATACAAATATTAATTTTATGTAGGATGTGACCATTTAGCTTTCAAGATGCCGTCTAAATGTTCAATTTGGATTGGACATTAAGGAATAAATGCTGAAAAACGTACTAGAAAATGTTAACAAGTTAAAAATATGTGAATTTCATGCTTATTAGCATTAGCAATGCGTGGTAGAAGGGCTGTGTTCAATGCTCAATTTTCGAATTACCATTTAAAGTCTAATTTTTAAATTGCACATTTCGTTGACCGTGTGTCTTCAGTATTAGGGTTCGTTCCGATAGTTAAAAAAATTATAATTTTCTTTCGCACAATTTCATCAATTCTTAATCGTTTGGGCGTGTCTTCCTATCAAGTTCATAACTTTTTAAAAACAATTCCATAAATAATTGAATAGGTCAATTAATTCCCCAATTACCTAAATCTAGATAAATTCAAGCGCTACTCCACATGTGCTACACAAAACTTTTCTAACCAAATAAAACTGGAAAAATCACTAAGAAAAAGAAAACTTTCACTATGTGCTTGTTCTCCTAAACTACAAAAAGAAACATATCTAGCGACTAGTGTTACCGGTTCCATTATACTGCCATGTTACTTCTTGTACTTAAACTAAAACAGATCAGTTCGATCGACGAAGCCAGAAAGATGAAAAATAAGAAACTACACTAAAACTCGGAAGAAGGTTAACACAATGCCCGGACCATTGTCCAATAAAACTGACATAGATATGAGAGAAGGTGTAAGCTATAGAGAAGCTTTGGCTTCCTATTGTCCGAGCAAAGGTTTCCAATCGAAAGTGCTCGATAAGAAGTTGTTGTTCTTGAGTTCGAAATTTCCGAAACCGTGGCCATCGCGAAAAGCGAAAATCAACTCCTCCAGGTATCCTACAATTTAAAATTCTACACGATGGACGGCTTAAATTCTTTGATGTCTTCAGTGTTGTTTTTTTTTTCCTCCTTTTTTTCGAACTATGCGCCCCAACTTTCCTAAGCAACATACCGGACAAGCCGGGCTCTACGAAACGAAAATTACAGTCAGATGGGGCCTCAATGATAGTTTGAGTTTTGCTCTTTTAATATATGGCCACGATATAAGAAGACCTCAAGAAACTACATGATTCTTGGCTTCTGCACGTATCTCGAAAAGTACTACCTACTGTGACCATGCCTCACAGAGATCTCCTTCGCAATTTCCTCGATTTTTCTTCTATTTTCAATTCGATTTTCCTAAAGATTCAAACGATATATACCCGGGCAATCCGATGATCTACTATAAAATCGATGATGTCTTTTTGAATACCGCGCAACCACGTATCATATCAAAAGATACATTAAACAATGTTACAATGTTGTTAATACATTGGGCCGACCACAAAATTCAATGGGGTGGGCAAATTCAAGACGGCGAATTGTCGGCGTTCGTTGTCGGTCCGATTTTCTAATAATAATAATAAATATAAAATAATATAAATGGATTTATGAATATTCCATTGAATAATTTTCAATTTCAATTCTCTCAGTCAATTCCATGTTTGGAATTAAGATGGTAAAACAGTCGCAAAGATGGAAATGTGAAAATAAAAAATCCAAGTTCATGGATTTTTCTTGGTAGGTACAAGCGGTTCCAACAGGTAAAGAAGATGTACTTTTTTTCCGAATAGAATGCGATGTTTTTATCTCGTCGTCCCAATAAAGAAAATTACAAGATATGGCCGCATGTTATAAAGTTGAAAATATCACCCGAGTCCCGGAGTTGAGTAGAATAGGGCCGCCTCTGTTATCATTTTCTATGGCTATTGTATCTATAGTAAAACCAAGTGATATTCAGTCTTCACGATCTTCCTGTCTTCTCCCCGTCGAAGGTAGTCTGCTACTTTAATTTTTCTTCAATTTCTTCCGTATAAGTCTTCACAAGATTTTCCCTTTTGTAATTTTTCTTCATATTTGATTTCGTATAGAGAAGAGCTTGGATTATTGTCTTCACTCGGAAATATGATTATTATTACGTTTTAATGCATTTTTTTCACGGTGCACAGCATAATAACTGCATGTCGATGAAAAGAAACGAGTGAAACCTTACAAGGATCTTTTCAGTGCCATGTTTCACTTTTAGTTTTTCCATTTCCTGTGTGTTTGGGGTCTTATTTTTCAGTTACGTGCAATTGAAATTGCAATAGATATTATTATTATTTTCTTTTATTTTTTATTGAAACGTAATTTCTCCGGTTTGGATTAGTAGATACATTCAAAATTGATTGTCCTATAATTGGAAATATGATGCGGTAATTGTGAAGAGAATGAGGGAGGATGAGCATGTTTCTGGTTTTGATTAGATGAAATTGATCAAAAATAAATTACAGAGAAAGTAACTCTTATGGTAGAGAATGTCGGTAAAATATGATGAAAATAAGTAAAAGTCCGTCTTACTTTTCATATTTCGTCTAGGTTTTGCATTTTCTGTATTATTCGTTGTCACGAACTACATCTTAGCCGTTCGGTCTTGGTATGTTACTAAGATTCTTATAGTCAAAATTTTTTGCATACCCAATAAAACACGGGACTACCTTAAAACTTTAAAGTTGTAATAACCAATGCTGACGTCGGCCCGACGTTGCGCAACCAATGAAGTACAACTTGCTAGACATTTAATTCCAGTTTCTAAAATTCCAGTTTCTAAGTAAAAGTCAGTACGACGTCGTTACGACGTGTTTTTGCTAAAATTTTTGTTAAAATTCAATTTCAACTTTTAGTCACACATATAACCAAAAAGAACTGTTGGTCATAAAATGGGTAAAAAATAACTTTTTAGTTACATCCTGTAACTTTTATTTTATTAAAATACTGTTAAGCTGACTAATTTTATTTATTCTAAAGACGATTGCGCAAAATATTTCTTTATCATAATTTACGTGATTTAGAAAAGAAATAAATTAATAATACAGAAAAAAGTAAAAGCATCTAAGGTCGAAATCATTATTTACATTTCTGTAAATTTAAATTTAAGCAAGCCTGTATGCAAAATACCCGTGTCCAAAAATCATCTATTATCGGGGAGGGGATGAGGTATTAATAACAAGGAAATTCCATCTTTTCTTTGGTGTACTAGTTATTAAAAATGACTATTATTGCTTACAAAAGTAAATCTAGACTTTAGGTCGGTCACTTAACTCTTCATCAGTGAATGAAAAACTGTTAGAATTTCCAGAGAGAACGTGAGACTACAAAGTTATTCTAGCAACTTTCTGGTCATGAATTTAACTAAAAAGCTACTTTTGAAACTTTTTGCTTAAGATTGTTAAGATACGGTAATTTGTACGAATTCTTGGTTCCGAATAGGACTTTGTAACTTTCTGATAAGAAATATGAATTAGAAGTTTCTTGTACGACTAATTGGTCATATTTATGTATAGAAGAGTTATTCGGCCAATTTTTTTACACTTTTTTTTTTTTAAAAATATGACACTAATTTATATATTATATATAATTTGTAAATAAATAAAATAAAAAGTTGTATAAAAATCAAACTATAAAATAAAAAGTTGTATAAAAATCAAACTATAAAAATATAAAATAAAAAGTTAAAAAAAGTTAAAGTATAAAAATACAAGAGTTTTTTAAAAAATAATTGAATATAATAACTGATTGGTCATAACACAATTTAACGGTTGCATAAATAACTCATTGAGGACTTTTTTTCCCAGTTGGATCTGAGTGTACTAGGGCTTCTCTCAGGGTCGCTGCATAGCAATGTCGACAGCGAGACTACTCAAAAATGATTTCCAAATAAGTCGGTATAACGTCGTATAGACGCCGGGGCGACGTGGCGTGGCCGACCAATGGTTATTTTCTAATATCAACAATTTATTTAGTATTTGAACCGTGTCACTTAAATTCAAAAACTTATTTTAATAATTTACTAAAATTCATCAAATTCAATAAAATTTTATAAAAAAAAATAAAATTTTTCAAAACTCGGTAAAGAAAAAAGCTTCATTTTTATTACAATTTGAACTGCTTAGAATAAAAATTTTATTGACTGATTTTTAACTACAATTAAATCCGAGTGAAAAACCTAATAAAACAAATTACCATCAAAAACTTCGTAAACTTAATAAAGAAATTAACTGAATAATTTCAATGAAAACGACTGATACAAAAATTGATTCAACAAAAAATTTAATCCGTGATCAGTAACTTCGATAAACACTTTGATTTTTAATTAAATCTCTTATCTCTCTCTCAGAATCATTTCTTCATAATTCCAATTTCGAAATCTGCGTTATGTTCAATTCGTGTTAAATTGTTTATTTAAATTTCACCGAATTTGTTTATTTTATAAGCAGCCGTAGCGACATTAAAATCGGACAAACTAATCCTCCGTAGAGAAACCAAGCCATCAATTTCTTAATATTAATTTTTAAGCTGTTTCTCTAGAAAGATAGTGATCTTGAAATTAGGGATTACAAGCTTTAAATTTGCAAAGATCATAAATTTTGTCCGAATTCTACAGAATACGGCAGATTTGAGGACGATATTAGAGCACGGGGGTCATGAACTAATAACATTCGATTTTTTGAAAGATATCGTTCAAAAATAAACATCGAATTTCGTCGTAAAGATACCAGGTATGTCTGCGAACTCAATTAATAATTCCGATTCGAAATGGAACAGTTTAAATAAATGGGATCCGTAAGAAGCCCGCGAGAAATGAATAAGCAGGAAGCAGATGTTTGCGCCAATCTTGATTTTTCTCGAAGTTAATTGTTAAGTAGTTAGTTAAGCCCGGGGGTTATAGTCTGAAATATTTGCAGAAATTCATCATACGCACTCCATTAGTAAAGATCGGGGCGAAAAAAAAATCTATTAAATGTTTCCATGTGTCCAGCACATCGTTCAATTGGCTTAATTAAAAAATTGAGAAAACTATAAAAAATAGTCAATTATTTAATCAATACAGCACTAATCGGTACCTACATATCGATTTTTTTTGTTGTAATCCCGATCGGATTTTAATCTCAGTCCGGTTTTCACGCACGACTATCTCGAAGGAAAAGTAATTTTGGTATTGGCTAATTTTTTCGGAACGAAATAAAAAAGAAATAATTTTGATCAAAATATACGGTCAACGTCCTTGAGACATCATTGACCTCCCGATCATCCGCCCATCGAACACAATTTAATCACATTTGGTGGTCTGAAAAACTATTAAAAATATACAAAGTGATCGAAAATTTTTTTTTTCTTCAAGATGATGTGTGTAGGGTCTTGAAGTAATTTTCTAAATAAATATGAAAGATCGGTTAAGCCCCCCCCGATTTTTTTTTTGCACTACCACTGGATTATTTCAATTGTTGTTTACATACCCGTGCCTGAGATCTTCATCATCGCGAATTTTCATCAGTGCGCCTTTCTTACTGATCTATACATCGATGTAATTAAGATCGTAACTACGATTACGATCGGAACTAATCTATTTTCAATAAATAAATATTTTATGGCTAGATTGAGGCATCAGGTATGGCTGGTAAAGATGTTTCTGTGACGTAAAAGGAATTGGCATGATCATCGGCACGATCACTTGGATATATTAATGCAATTTCTGTAGATTTTACGGGAAAAAATATCGATTTAATAAAATGTCGATTTTCACAAACTTTGAATACTGCGTACGTACGTTAATCGTACAGTTGTAACTGGAGAAGAACTACTGTACGATCAGTAAGAATTGAATAAAATCTTAAATACAGATTTATTAACACCTGACAACATTATCGTCACGACAAGGCACTTATAGACATCATCATTATCCATTACGTCTCTAACTTCTAAACCGGATAATAATTAAAATTAATAGTGAAAGAGAAAATGAAACGAAATTGCAAGATGCGGTGTGATGATGAAATGTCGATCCAATGATTAATTGGATCTTTTCTTAGGGAAATCTTCGCGGAATAGTTGAGCGTTTGGCGTCGTCTTCAAACTTCCCGATTTCTTTAATTTGATGGAATTGATTAGTTGGCTTACGATGGCTTAAGTCGGTAGCTAATTATGTTGTCGTGTCAAGTCTCGAAGGTAAATTGTGATTATGTTTTGCTGTGAGACAAGTACTAATTACTGTTGATTGTTGAGATTAGCGGTAGTCAGTTTTTAGCACGATCGAAAGTATAAAAGATTTGTATTGGTAATAAACTTATCAAAGAATCAGTGATTAGCTGAGAGGATCCATAGTAGCTGTCGTCGGTTCATTGTGATAGTACTTAGCATCGGTCAAAGCTATTTTCAATCAGTGTGACGGCTTTGATATATATAAACTTCTTAAAGTTTAGTAGGTAAGTTTAGAGTCTTAGTAGAGGTTGTTTTATTCTTATAAAGCACGTCTTTAAGTATGTTACATCGGTACTTTATCGGAACAGAGGTCTAAAACAGTGCTACTTGGAGCAGAAAAATAAGTCGTAGTATGAAGTTTGCTGTCTTAGATATTTCTTACTGAACATTTCTAAAAACTCTACGTTTTAATCTATGATTGCCTTAGCATTTCGTATGGTCAGGGTGTGCATGTAAAACTATGCATAGGTTTGAATGAAGTAATAAACATTCTCTAAACTCTTGTGTGTCATAAAATTCGCACAAACTTCTAAGTCAGTGGTGGTAGGACAGTTTATGATGATATTTTTAACTTAAAATTCAAACTACTTTGGATCATCATAAGAAAAATTTAAAAAAAAAAAATCAGTTGATGGTATGATATGGCGGTGTGCGCAAATTTCAGGCGAATAAATTTATTTTTTTTATATCTCATTTTCATATACCGCCTATTCTAGAAAGTTGAAACTTGGAACTTATTGAGACCCGTGCAACTTATTGAGAGACTTCCACGGACATACGCCGTGTTTGAAAAAAATTACTCAAAATTTGTTTGAGCCCTTTACTGTAGAGAATTGAAACTTGGTTAATGTAATTTACATACGAGTATATATTCCCATGTGCGAAATGCCGGAGTCCAACCAGAGTTCCGTACACTGCCCAGAATTGGCATTGCATTGTCCGCCAAGACTTGTCGATCGGTATTGTTTTGGTACTGACAAACCACCAGACCAGTGTCGGGCCAATCCTGGTGATCAGTACTTCCACTTGATCTGAGCCGACTTTGGTCCGAGTTGCTGGGCCTATGTCGGGCCTAGAATTGGCTTATTATTGGTGTCTAAGCTCTTTCGGCATTGGCTCGACGGTCGGCTCTGTATTGGGCACATCTTGGTAGATATATTTTTTGTTTCTCAACATATCAACTGATTCGGTTTCAACCCTATTACGAGAATGTGTCAGATTAGTCTAGTGGGTAGCGTAGCGGACTAATGTGTGACGGGACCATGGTTCGAATCCGAGAGTGTGCAAAGTGTGTAAGTAAAATCAATTCGCATTTTTCAAAATTATATTTTTATTTTTGTATCTTTTCTTTACTGAGGTCCAGTATCGGGCCAGAGTTTAACCAAGAGTAGGACCGGTGTGATCAAATCGACATTGGCTCGGCAATGATTTGGTCTTGGCCACATACTGGGCCCGAGACATTAGCTAGTACTGGCAACTCTGACACCAGTACTAAGCCTGTGCTGTGCCGTTATGCTTTTCGTACATGGGTTAGGAACGAATTTTAAAGTTGGTTCCATTGATGAAAATAAACAATTTTTAAATGCGATAATACGAATTACTGTTTTCCAGCTAAGTGAAAGTCCACTGAAATTATCTTACAGGAAAAGCCTGATATCGGCAGAAGTCCGATCATACTGAAATATCAGTTTCATTCTCAATACTGTAAAAAGTATTTGAAGTATCTAAAATCGATACTTAGTACACGCGATAGTCTGAAGGGATTTTTATCGCAGAGGTGGTTGAGTTCCAATCCCAATTTCTTATTTTCCTTACATTTCAGCGAATCTCATTTTAACCTAACAACTATCCCTGGAAAAACAAACGATGTATATTGAGTACTTTCGAGAAAAACAAAAAAGATCTGTCCAAGTGACTACCGCAATGTCCCGAATTCGATCTGAGAATATCATCGAATTAGACAAGGCCAAGAATGGTTCTGTGGTTGTACACATCCGTAATACGTCCAATTCTTACCAACGGATCGCTGGCCTGGTGGCCAGCGTTGAATATGAGTTACAACATAAACAAACTCTGCAAAGTTCAGAGAACTGCAGCCGTCGGAACTATAGGTGCTTTGAGGTCATGTCCGACGGATGCTTTGAACGTATTGTTGCATCTATTACCTATTGATTTACATATCAGAAGTAATGTGTCGTGTAGCGCTGTCAGACTCAAGGAATCTGGGTGCTGGTATGGCAAACCTTACGGTCACAATTACATTCTAGAATCCTTACCAGCGGAAATAGTTAAATCGCCGGCCGACTACATTATCCCGAGACGATTTCGCTGTGGGTTTTCCAACCAGGGCGGAATGGAAGAATGGCTCAGTTATACATGAATTCGACACAGTCATATACACTGACGGTTCAAAGATGAACTGTGGAGTCGGAGCGGGAGTATTCTCTGACACACACTATATCGCAAGGTCTTACCACTTGCCGGACTACGCCAGCGTTTTCCAGGCGGAGATACTGGGGATCCGGGAGGCCTTTCGGACTTTGCAGCAAGACGCTACGCCAAAGCGAAATGTTGTAATCCTCTCTGACAGCCAAACCGCAATCAAGGCCTTAGATTCGGCTACCACCTCCTCTAAGCTCGTCAAACAGTGCCGAGAGGAGCTAGCCTACTTAGGAAGTCAAGTGAAAGTTACTCTGTTTTGGGTCCCGACCACAGCAAGATAGACGGTAACGAGCGGGCAGACGAATTAGCTAGGCAAGGTTCTGCTCTTCAGGGCTCTCTCGTAGAATTTGTTCAGGTCCCACTAGGGACTGTTAAGCGCCAAATATCCACCCACTTTCTCACAAACGCGAACTCCAGATGGAGAGGACTGACCAACTGCGTCATATCTAGGAAGATGTGGCCATCCTACTCCCGGAGCAAAACAGACGAACTCCTGAGCAGGAGCCGTATGGACGTCTCCAGAGTCACGGCACTGAGCACGGGTCACTGGCCGATCGGCGACCAAGCGGCCAGACTCGGTATTCCCTTTAACGTTAATTGCCGCAGTTGTGGGGATGCAAATAAGAGGGAAACTGTTATCTACCTTCTTTGCGAGTGTCCAGCCCTAGCTAGAGCCAGACTTCGCGCTCTAGGCAAACCCTTCTTCAATAACCTTGATGAGATCTCGAAAAACAAGATTGGAGAACTGATTACCTTCTTGAACAGCTCTGGATGGATATGATAATCCATTGAAGCCCCAGGTCTCTGTTAAACTATGTATCTACTTCATCAGCCCTCAACGACCAGGTAAAACGAGTTGTGGTATCAAAACGGCACTTCCTGTGCTAATTGGGCCCTGTTATCGGCAGACGGGCCACCACGTAAACCAACCAAACAACCAGACAAGGCCCGCTGTACATATAAATCAAAAAAGGAGTCATTCATTAGCAATCAGCACTTTTTAGTAAAGCATCAAAATGAAAAGGATTCTTTTTCTCTCATGCTTAGGAGCTTCACATTCCATCAAGAATCAACCACAGGTGTGACCTTGCCATCGCCGATTCTTTTAAAAGTTTGTGTACTCGAAGAATTAGAAGGAAAAACATATATGATATAATTTCCATTTTTAGTTTCTATTACCCTGTACTGACTATGCGTTTTAAACACGTTTAAGTAGGCAAAATGAATATGTTAAAAAAGTAGTGTTCAGACTAGGCAACTCGTTTTATTTTGATACATGACACCTTGACGTGATTTGTTTTGACAAGTAGATATTCAACTGTGTTTCATTATCAAATTTATGGTTTCTAAATTAGTGATTGTATAGCAGTACTGAAAAGTAATTTAATTAGCTAATGCAGTCGCTGCACAAGCAAAAAATGCAGTTTCTGCAACATTAAATAGTTTCTTTTAAAGTTTACTTCGATTTCCGCGAGGGTCGCAGTACATGTTTTCGGTTAAACGCGTTGTAGCTAAGTGTTTTCGTAAACGCGTTCGGGAAGTGTTTTCAACGCGTATAACTCGATTTAAACTCTCGTTAATCTCGTAGTCTGAACATAGTATTACTCAATTTTTTTTGGCTATAGTATGTTAAATATTTAAATGGAATCTCCTTGGAAATTCATATCTCTGGTAATTTTTATCATAGAATAATAAAATAGGGCTTAATTTAAAGGGGATGGTTGTAGCAATAAAAAAAATACGAATAAAAATTATCCTTGAAATTATTTTGAAGTCAAAAAGCGTATCTTAAATTTTTTTTTTAATTTTTTTTTTATTATGTGTATTATACTGTTTTTTAAAACATGAAATATCATGACTGATTTGACTGATTTTCTTCTAGTAAGCTTGGACTTAAGATTGCACCTGTAGCTGAAATATAATTTTGAGAATAATTTACTGAAAAATAATTTTTGAAATATAGATTTGATATCGGATAAAATCCTGAATTTCTGCGCCACTATTGACTTGAAAGTGCGATAACTTTTGACTATACTACAAAATTTTCCGAATTATTCGCTTTTCGTAATTTTCTAAAATATAATTTCCGAAAATATGCATTATCCGAAAATGCCGAATACATTCCTACATCATGATCACTTCACCATATTTTGGTATTATCCGCTTTATGCAATCAAAAAACAGTCTTTAATTTTTGCAGCAATCCCTCTTGTAAAGTCTTTGACGGAGGATTGCACCCGTAGTGGTGAAATATAATTTCGAGAATAATTTTATGAAAAATAGTTTTCGAAAATAGCAATAAAATCCTGAATTCGTGCGCCACATTTGATTTGGAAGTATGGCAACTTTTTGTGAATTATTCACTCTTCCGGATTAAAAAATTTTCGTAATTTTCTAAAAAATATGCAGTATTTGAAAATATACCCTTTCTATATTATCCGGTTTTTAGGATTAGCAGCTTTTTGGAACTCAACAAAAATTTCGCGAATGAATCATTTTCTAAAAAATAATTTTCCAAACTATGGAAAAAAAATCTGTCAACAGTCTGGGCGCAACTTTATTATTTTTTATGCAGAAGTCCGAAACGTATTTAATACTGAGATGCGGTGTAGGTTGCTATGCGACTGATTACCTAAAAAATAACGTTCCAAATACCCTCCTGCTAATTCTTTAGGTTAAAATAACAAAGTTCATGAAAATGTTGGAAAAACCCCTTTTCACGCACATTTCTGTGGTAAAAAACGATAACAGCTTATGTCGAGATAAGAAAAAATCATTTTTCAAGTTTTCAATTGCATTTTTAAAAAAAATTGCCATTCTTTGATAAATTTTTATCTCATATAATATATTATCATTAGGTTGTATTATTAAATTAAATAAAATAAGATCTTCTTATATATTTTTTATTAGTGTAATTATCAATTTTGATACACGTAATCGCCTAATTTTTTTTCCAACTTAAGCTGTTATCGCTTTTTACCACAGATTTGTTTTACTCCAGCTCTGTACATCAATAAAACTTTAAACTTTTTTTTTTGCTTTAACTACTCCTGTAGTATTTTGACATATGCATACTAAGTTTGAACTTTCTAGCATAAGCCGTTTCTGAGATATGAAAAACCACCCCCACCCCCGTAACTTGCAACCCATATTACTTTATTATTTTTTAATAATAAAGTATTGTTATCGACCTGAAATTTCAAAAAAGTTTGCTACCCTGAAATTTTGTATTTACACGTTTTAGGACTAGTAAACCCCAAAAAAGCAAAAAAAAAAAATGTCCGTCTGTCCGCCGTAGACGCCGTACGCCGTCCGCCGTACGCCGTACGCAAAATTGTTTGAAGGCGCGTAGCTCCCAAACCCGTTGAGATATTAAATTTAAATTTTTATGGTGGGTAGATTGGGTGAACCCCTACGACTGGTATATTTTTGAGGGGTGGGGGTACAAGGGGAGAGGAGAGGGGAGCGTTTTAGACGAAAAATTTTGGTTTCTAGATCTCAGGAACCACTTATGCTAGGAGGCTGAAACTTGGAACTTATATAGTACTATAATAATGGACTCAATTGTAAAAAAATGGTCGATATTGGTTAAGGGGTGTGGAAGTGGGGGGAAAACAATGAGTCTTTAACGCATGAAAGTCGGGATTGAAACATTCTAAAATCGATATCTCCTGAACAATTGATGTCAGAAGATTGGAACTTTGTTGTTGTCCTTAGGGATACTTCCAGATTAGACAAGAGCTAAAATTTTTAAGAGGGGTGGTGGGGTGTGGGGGTGGGGGGTGAAAAACTTTGGATTACAATATCTTCCGAACTAATTACACCAGGAAGATAAAATTTAGTTTCTGTATATGGACTCACAAGAGGAGTCTACCAAAACTAAATTTTTTGAGGGGGGAGGTGGAGCACGAAAGTGGGGGGATAGCAATTTCTCAAAAAATTTAATTTTTATATCTCAAAAACCGTATCAGATATGATCTTGAAAATTTTACAGGAGTTGGGGTCGATAAACTTCTAGTAGGGAAAATAATTTTGGTGGTATGGGTGTAGGGGGTGGTGGTGAAAGCGGGTAGAAAGGAAAACATTCTGATTTTTATTTCTCAAAAACCATAATGAATAGAAAGCTAAAAATTTAGGATTATATAGAACCACTATGGAGACATCCTAGAAAAATAAAATTTTTGATAGGGGTATCAAGGTACGGGGGAGAGGAGTGGTTTTTTATATCTCAGAAACGGCTTATGCTAGAAAATTGAAACTTAGTACGTATATGTAGATGTGCTATTAGAGTAATTAAAGCAAAAAAAAGTTCAGATTTTTATTGGCGTTCAGAGGTTGAGTCAAAAAAATATCCGTGAATCCACATTTTCACGAATTTCGTTAAAACTTTTAGACATGTCAAACTATCAAAGCAATTTTACTTCTGCGGGCTATTTATATAAGCGCCTAGTAACGGTAACGGTAACGCAATTTTTCGATATCCAACCCCTAAGGGGGAGTAAATTGGTTGTGTACATATTCACGAATTCTGATATATTCCTAAGGTATATTGAGATTTGGAGTTCACTTGTACTTCTATAAGCTTTAAACGTAGTCGGGAAAAAACCGATTTAAGTATTTTTCTCAATTAAACCCCCTGGGGGTATTGTTTAAGATTTCACTGATTCCGAAAATCTCTTAGGTTTAATGTGATCGAATTCGCTTTTACTACTATGAATTATTCTATTGATAAAAAAAATACGTAAATAAAAAAAAAAATCTGCCAACAGTCTGGGCGCAACTTTATTATTTTATGGATAGAAGTCCGAAACGTGTTTAATGATGAGATACGGTGTTGGATACTATACGACTGACAACCTAAAAAATAACCAGGAGGCTATTTGGAACGTTATTTTTTAGGTTGTCAGTCGCATAGTACCCAACACCGTATCTCATCATTAAACACGTTTCGGACTTCTACCCATAAAATAATAAAGTTGCGCCCAGACTGTTGGCAGATTTTCATTTTTTCTGGGTTGTCTCTATAGCACCTCTATACAGTTATCAATTTTTAGCTTTCAATCCTTCGCGGCTTTCGAGAAATTAAAATCAGAATTTTTTCATTTGCACCCCCTCCCACCATCACTCCCTACACCCACACCCTTTTTTCTCTCCGCTAGAGGTCTACTGTTCCAAACTCCTGTAAAAATTTCAAGATCATATCGGATACGGTTCATGAGATATAAAACTTTAATTTTTTGAAAAATGGCTGTCCCTCACCTAAAGTGCTTCACCTCACCCCTCAAACATTTTACATTCAGTAGACTCCACTGCTAATTCTATATACAGAAACCAAATTTTATCTTTCTAGCACAATTGAGTCGGAAGATATTGTAATTCAAAGGTTTTCACCCCCCACCCCCATACCTCACTGCTCCCCTTAAAAATGTTAACCCCTTTCTAATCTCCTAGTATCCCTTAATACAACTACAAAATTTCGGCCATCTAACGTCAATCGTTCAGGAGATATGGATTTTAGAATGTATCAATCCCAGCTTTCAAGCATTTTGGAAGCATTTCCCCCCTTCCCACCACTCGTACACCTCTCAACCCCTATCAACTATTTTTTTGCAAATGGGTCCACTATCGTAGTACTTCATAAGTTCCAACTTTCAGAGATCTAAAAACCAAAATGTTTCATCTAAAACGCTCCCTCTTTACACCCCCACCCCCCTTACACCACCACTCGTAGGCGTTGACCTACTCTACCTACCATAAAAATGTCAACTTAATATCTCAAGGTGTTTGTGAGCTACGCACCTTCAAACGGTTTTGCGTACGGCGCACGGCGTCTACGGTGGACAGACGGACATTTTTTTTTTTGCTTTTTTGGTATTTACTAGTCCTAAAACGTGTAAATACAAAATTTCAGGGTAGCTGACTTTTTTGAAATTTCAGGTCGATCACAATACTTTATTATTTAAAAATAATAAAGTAAAAATTCGGATAAAATCCTTAATTTCTGCGCAATGATTGATTTGAAAATTTGGTATTTCTTTTTAAAAAAAACAAGTCTAAAAATTGTTCTATCAAATCTTCGCCTTTAACGAATGATTGCGCCCGGTAGGGAAGTATAATTTCGAGAAGAGACATATTTTCAAGAAACTATGGATTATCCAAAAATATATAAATAGTTGACTGAATTCCTGTGGAATGATTAATTGGAAGTAACATCTATTTTTTGATTTTTCCGGATTATCTGCTTCTATAAATTTGGCCATTATTGGCTTTAGTAAAATTTTTGAGGAGAGATTGCCGCTGAAGGGATGTAAAATTTTTAGAAAAATTTTCTGAAATATAATTTCCGGTAAAACTGATTATCTGGAAAATGCGGATTATCCGAAAAAAAACGGATAAAAACCTGAATTTTTGCGCCATGATCGATTTGAAGAGACTGTGATATTGAAAATATCAGATAAATGACTTTTTCAATACCTCAATTGATTTGAAGTGCCGCTACTTTATTTGCAAAAACCAAAAGCAAAGTTTTACAAAGTCTCTTTACGGGGAGGAATTGAGTTCCACCCATCAATTTGATGATTTAGCTAATTCCCAACTTCAATTTCAAATGATCTGACGTCAATGCAAAGAACATTTCTGAATTATACCTCCATGCTAACTTCAGGTAATTTTTTTGATCTCTCAACCACCCACGTGCTAATTTCTTTTAGCTTAACTTCAATATACAATTATATTCTTTAATCTTTTCGAATTATTGTAGATACATGAAATCGCTCCACGCTTGCATAAATAAAATGCATGTCATCGTAACACACGGAGCCCGTATTCCTAAAACATATTATTAAACATCTGCATTGAAAAATATGCGTGTAAACAACAAATTATGAATACAATGAAATTGAAGTATAGCAGGGAAAAAAAACGAATAATTTTTAATTCAATTTGATTATCGATATGGTCAGCAACCGTTAGAATTTATTGTATAGACTGTTCACTTTACCAGTTTGACTACCTTACATTCACCTGAAAGAAATATTTCTTTTGAATGTTTCGAATCACTCGATTCTTAAACGTCTGTCCGCATGCAGCCAACCATCACTAAATCTATACGCTTCCTAACATTGAAAAATAGGAAAATAGACACAATATTCCGTCTATTTCTCCGGGCTTGCTTCATTTCTACTTGCATTCAGATTAATTAACTGTAGTAATTCTCTAGAATCTGGAATTTAACATTATGAAGATGATATAATATGCATCAGCGGTAGCAACAACAGCAACAACAAGACCGAGCAAAAGAAAGGTGTGCGAAGAAAATATGCTAGAAAACCGCACTAAGGTACCGCATAGAACTTATTATTAACTATTTTTTTTTTCTTCCTTCGTATAGTGAATGGACGGACTATGGACTATGGACAGAGAAGATGGGTTAGTTGCACCGTTTTACCGATCATAACGAACAACCTTCTATGGTCTTACCTGTACGTTAGAGACCTGTACACACTTTTTCACATATCGCAACCGAACCGCACTATAAGTCCAAGTGTATTTTGTAATTGTTTTCTGCGTGCGATAATAATGTGAACATTACAGCAACTTGAAGTAATTGTTTTACGTTGCACAGAAACGTTGTCTAATTCTTTTGTAATTCGTAAGCTTTCTAGGCTCTCCCCGCCGAATCATGAATTCCTCTGAAGGCTGAATATACGTCTAGAATTCTACCTTTAAGATATAATTGATATGAAAATCGGTACGAAGATCGTACACAACATTGTCTTGGTTTGCTGTGATCGGTACAGAATATTCCATTGTAATTTTCTTGGAAATTTTAATCGAAGAAAATTAACCGGACAAAAGTAGGAAAAGATGAGAGGGGGGAGAGGGGTAAGAAAATAGCAACAATAAACACTGTAGGTATATTATACAATCCTGGTAGTTTTTCTTTTCATGTGCATCGGTGTTAACTAATTTCGAGCAAAAGCTAATGATCACGATCACGTAATTTATGAAGATTAATGGTAGCAGATGATGAGCCCGAGCGCAGAAGAATGAAGGTGATTGTGGTTGGGATATGTGCTATGTATGATGATCTTGTGAAGGCCGAATAGACTCTCGGTTTGAAGCTACCAGTCTTGAGTAATATAATATTATAACACACCGGTGTGGTCTGATCACTTCCGCTTTACTACTAGAATCATTGAGATCGTTTTTGATCGGATTGTATGATCTTTTTTTTTTTTTGCTGTGCGATCGGTGATCTTGCATAAGAACAGGCTACCGAATTGAACACGAACAACAACAAAAACACAATCCCTTTAAAATGGAGACATCAAAATAGTACACACTGATAATGATGACAAAAAGACAGAAGTTCATTAGATACAATGTTCCTGGGGATCGTAGTGATCGACACTCTATAATTTTCAATCAAAGATAGTCGGACAAAACTGTCCGTGCACATACCTCGTGAATGCACAGATGGATGAAGAGTTATAATTAAAATTGAATTAAAGTCGGTTGTAACTGGCACCTGAGGCATAATGTTCTCTCGGTGTCTATGTACAGGTGAAAATAATGAAAAGATAGTCATAGTAGAGAATATGTCTTACGTAAGCACATATCCGACACATTGCGCGAATATGAAGAGAAGAAGGTCTCTATAAGAACCGCGCCTCCCTTAAACACTTTTATGATAGGTAGGTATTGACCGTATCGCCACACACTGGTAAACTATTTGATAGATAGTACTACAGTGCGTTACGTTAATCACCTGGTTCGGTTGCTTGCTCTGATGATAATGATGATAGTGATGATAAATCGGTAGATCAGATAAGATTATATGGAATCTATAAACACTTATACTGGATGCCTTGATACAGGATACGTCATAAAACGTATACGTTATAATTTTTCTAGCAAAAACGGTTAAAACAAAAAAGTTGAAAAAAATCTGGACTCATGTAGAGCAATCGATGGGCACTATCCTTTCTTGAATAATTTGCTCCAAGACGAAATCTGAACCTCGCAAATATTGCGATCGCGATCTTCCCACTTTTCTTTTTCCTTATATGAAGACGATACACTGTTTGTGATAAATAGGAATTTATTAGTAATTGTTTTTTGGTTTCGTAGACTATAGGCGAAAAAAAATAATAATAGTGGATCATGTGTCTAGGTTTTGATCAAAGGTGATCTATCTGATCGTGTAGTATGTAATTTTTTGTTGGCAATGATGAAGGACTTTCGGTGCGGGCACGTAATTTTCAGTTGCAATTTATAATACGGGTCTATAAAATTTGTTAAGGGATAATCTTTTTTTCGCGGCCAGAAAGGCTTCTTCGAAATTATTTCTTAGATTGATGGGCATGTGTTGTGATCATTAGTTATAAGCGTTTTTTAATTTAATTTTTCGTGAAATTACTCGACGAGTACTGCATTATTATTTGTGCGATGTTTTGAAATTATTTTCGTTTCGATCGAGAGTGTTTAGCTCGAAAGTAAAATGAAATAAAGATCCGGATCGTGAATAGCGATCAGGATCTTCTGTAACGAATTGTTAAAGACACTAATCGTTTAGGTATACGCACATGTTGTATGTCTTTTCAAGTATAGGATATGTTGTCGATTATCCAGATCTAGATTATCCGGACGTAGATTATCCACAGGTCTATTATCCACACCTCTATTATCCGGACGATCAGTTATCCGAGCGATCATTGAATAATTTGTGCATATCAAAACGTATTTCGGGCGTGAAATTTTCCACTATGTCAAATCAGAAGAACAAGAAATTATTTCACATTTCACGAGGATGAACTTGTATTAGAGAAATCTAGTTCATCATATAAAATCAACATTTGGGTACAACTTCAATATTTGTTTGCTCTGCGTTGAATACCATACTTTCAATCAATTTCACTCTGAATTAATAGAACAGTATGTTTCCATTTTTGTAATGGATAAAATTATAAAATTTCGCCGCAAACAATTAAAGTCCTTGTGGTTCTTTTTCTCTTCGCAGATATAAAAAAAATGACTCACAGAAAAAAATACTGTATTATTAAAATAAAATAATAGGTGCGTTTCTTGCGCACTTATCCAGATCAGAGCAGGTTAGAAAATTTATATACAAAACAACAACAACATTGCTGTTTTTAAAACGTTTTTATAACTTTTTTCCATAGATAGTAGGCTAGAATAGCTGCCTCAGCTCAGAGCAGCTATTCGCAAAAAAAATTTCTAATCTAGCCTACTATCTATGGAAAAAAGTTATAAAAAAGTCACAAAAACGCCAATGTTACTTTTGTTTTGTATATTAATTTTCTAACCTGCTCTGATCTGGATAAGTGTGCAAAAAACACAGCCATTGCTGTTTTTATGACTTTTTTTATAACTTTTTTCCATAAATAGTAGGCTAGATTAGAAAATTTTTCGCGAATAGCTGCCCCTGTGAGCTTACTGATGCAGCTATTCGCATTAAATTCTCTAATCTAGCCTACTATCTCTGGAAAAAAGTTATAAAAAAGTCATAAAAATAGCAATGTTGTTGTTATTTTGTATATAAGTTTTCTAACCTGCTCTGATCTGGATAAGTGCGCAAAAAACACACCTTATAAAGTAATAATCTTTTAATGAGAAGACCTTTCAAAATGCAAGTTCCTATTTTCCAGAGTTAAGGTGGAATTATAGTGATCGCGACGCGTGCGCGTTAAGCGATGCGACGCAACGCATGCGCGTTAAGTAATGCGACGCGACGACAACAACAAAAATTCAGCGCGCTCACTATTATTGGGCTCGCTATATGGAGTGCGCTATTCGTTTCGTTTTGGGTTTAGTGGACGATTATCGCAAGATTTGTTGAAATATAAAACTTTTAATTTTAATCAGGTTAGAAAATTTATATATTATACAAAACAACAACAACATTGCTGTTTTTATGACTTTTTTATAACTTTTTTCAGAGATAGTAGGCCAGATTAGAGAATTTAACGCGAATAGCTACCCCTATGAGCATACTGAGGCAGCTATTCACGTTAAATTCTCTAATCTGGCCTACTATCTCTGAAAAAAGTTATAAAAAAAGCCATAAAAATAGCAATGTTGTTGTTATTTTGTATATAAATTTTCTAACCTGCTCTGATCTGGATAAGTGCGCAAAAAACACACCTGATAAAGTAATTGGCGTTTAATGAGAAGACCATTCAAAACGCAAGTTCCTATTGTCCAGAGTTAAGGTAGAATTGTAGTAAAAGCAAGGCGTGCGCAATAAGCGATGCGAAGCGACGCAACACATGCGCGTTAAGTAATGCGACACGATGACAGAAACAACAATTCAGCGCGCTCACTATTATTGGCCTCGTTTGGTTCTGGGTTTAGTGGACGATTATCGCAAGATTTGTTAAAATATAAAACCTTTAATTTTAAATCCAATAAATTTAAACTAAATTAACTGTCCGCGTATGTTGATTTATTTTGCTCTAAAGTTGTTTTAGACTGTATGCCGTTATATCAAATAAAAATTTTACAAAAAATAAACTTGCATCTTTTGGGCAAAATAGGCTTTCGTAGGGAAAATAAAAAACCTTAAACGTTTGCACCATATGGCAACATTTGCTAGCGAAAATAGTCGAATATTTGTCACAGTGGCATACAGTCTAATACAGGTGGAACTAGAATAAAAAAATAATATATATTTTTTTAAAGAATTAACTTTTTTTTTAATGGGATTGCACCAATAGAGGCCAGGGATTCAGAGTGGTGGAGCGGAAGGAAATGAATTGGCGATGGATATTGTTTTTGAACTGTTTAAGTTTATACCTATCAGGCTTATAGGTTTCATATTACTGATATTCGAGGAATGAAAGACTACCACCAACCACATCCACAAAGCACCACAAACTGTGGACATTTCCAATTATATTTTCTCCCATTTTGAAATTTTATTTCTATTTGTCGTTTTCCTGCCGTATTCTGACTAATTGCGTTTAAAAGATAGGAAAACGATAAGAAAACGTAACCCTCATTTCAAAAATTTTTGGATTTATTTTTCCCTGGATAAGTGTTCGTTAAGAAAGTTTTCTTATGTCCCCACTAGTTCCGAAGGATGGAAAAATCTACTATGTTGTGAGATTTCGATAGAAAACTTTAATCAAACGTAGGGACGACCTAAATGTCCCAAATAAATTCAAAACATTATCTAAGAAATCAACTCCTGTTTTGTGAGCTCGTGCTATAGAAGAACACATTTTCTTATATTATTCTCACACGAAACACAGGCGTGTAGTAGATTCCAAATTAATTCCAGCCATTAGGCCAGCTTAACAATATTTATTAATTTTTAAAATGATTATTGCACAATATCGTTCAATTTCTATGATCACAACAAAATCTGTGAATCTGACAACACTTCCAGTTGCAGACTATGAAATTCACAAATTATCATAATTCATCCGAAATCAACAGTAAATTTGTCGAAATATTTCACAACTTATTGCAGCCATCTATCGATTGAATTGAAAAATATCTAAGCTACTTAGAAGCCCCGAAAGTAAGACCTCAAGCGAACTTTTCATTCATAAATTGTACAAATTATAAAGCAATTTCCGGAATAAAACTTGTCAGTTGTCATGTACTTTAATCTGCAGCACACGTTCCACCATTACTCCGAGTTGGTTAATAAAAATCGCAAAGTTTTTCACTGCTAACTTTCTTGACTTGTGTAGACGTTAAGTTCATTTAAAGAACATAAATTAAGATACTTTCTGGCTTTTTTCCGTATAATAGAGCTCTACTCCCACCCGGCCGACCTGATCGTTACTTTTCAAGCCCGACAATAATAGAAAGGAAAAAAAATCATTTTTAGTATTTGATTGATGGACAATAAGTGATCATCTTAAGATCTTTTTTTTTGTGCGATTTCAAGACAACTTCATGAGTACATTTGTCAGACACCGAAATTCCTATAGTGCTACTGAGCTATAAATCTACTAGTGAATTTTTCGTTGACTGCTGTGTCTTGATATTGTTAACCTTAGACTTACCGGGGAAAAAAAACTGACAAGATCATCGCTTGTATTATTATAATAGCGTAGATCATCAAAATTTATAAACGTTATGGTTGTTACGATCAATAAAAAAAAAGTTGAAAAATTAAAAGTGATTACAATTTAGTATAGTAGGTATGTTACATAGTCGGGTTCTTATTCCCATCGTGCGATCATTCCAACTCTGCACGATCGTATGTAGCGAAAAGTGCTCGATCCTTAATTATGATTGCCGTTATTTTATAGGAAGGTCCAAGTAACTTCCATCATTTCATCTTAGATCGTGTCAATGATCTGCTCGCTATTTTATCGCCGTACAAAATAAACTAATTGCAATCTGCCAATTTACTATCGATCAGATGATCCGATCAAGGAAAAAAAAAGACCGGGGGGGGGGGGGGTGTACCTAAGTACAAAATTAATTCCGATCGAAAAAGAATCCAACAACAACGTAATATTTTTATTCCATAGTACGAATCTATTTAGTGAATTAGTTGGGAAGGCCCCAAAAAGAAATCATCTTACTACAATCTAAGCAATTTTTTTTCACACAATTGATCGACACGGGGATATGGCGATCTTAAAACTGTCCGATCATCTTAAGATGATAATTCGATCTTGCGCGCGTTCATTTGACACGTGAGGGCATTGATCACATACAACAACTTTGAAGTTCTATCGGAAGATATTTGGTGCCAATTATTTAATAAAAGCTTCTATTGGTCGTTTTATTTGCTTTTTGTTGATTTCTTGATCGCAAAAGTAGACATGCCTAAGATGGAAATCCTCTAAGATTATGGACATACTCGTTAGAATTACCCGTTAACTATACCCGGTTGTGCTACTGTTTATTATGGCCGCGAGAAGATAAAATGCGATTAGTTTATTATCGGAATATTTTTTTTTTAAATCTTACTCACAGGTAAGATGTGAGTTCATCTTTATGAAAAGAAAAAAATAATAATTGGATGGATAAATGAAAAGAAAATTTGCATTCTAATGGTCGAAACTGTAACTGCAGTTGGTTGCATTTACCATGGATCGGTTTCGTGATTTATCGTCTTCTTCGCTGGGTGAAGATGATGATGAGCATGTTACTAATAAGTTTTGCCCAGTGTTTTTTTTCCTTCATTTTACCGGCTATGAAACAATGAATTTTTGTACGATCATACGTGTAGAAATTCGTAGTGATTAAAGAAAGCATTCAGTCGCTTAATGGATTATCTAAGATACTGTTCGATTGCGGTGTTCTTTTAGCTATGCCATAATCTACACACGTTTTATTTTGTAATTCGAGCGCGAGAACGTGTAATTCCGATTCTAATTATTTGTGCAATTAAATGAAGAAGAAGACGAATTGACTATTCGGTTTTTAATGTAGTTCGAGTTCATAATAGCGGGAAAATCAAATACCAAATGAAGTATGGTCCAATTTATTTTTTCATTAACTTCTGAAGTAATTGCAAAAAACTAATTTAGGTACTCTCTGCTCACTTGAAATGGAATTCACAACAGATTCCAAAAAGGGTTACACTTTCTATACCAGATTTTACAAGATAAAAAAAAATAATAACATAATTTACTAAATTTTGCATTTAGGATTTTTTGGATTTTCAAAATCTCTGCAAGTGTTTCTTTTAAAAAGATTATTCTTTTGAATTTATCCATTAAATTTTTTTTATAATTCTCTTAAATTGTGTTTTTTTTTTTTTTTATAAAATAGTAGGCAGAGAAGTGAGAATTTTAGGACTTTTTTGGTTTGCCCATAAATATTTATTTATTAAATATTTTGACAAACCCAAATTTGACGATACCATTAATAGAGTAAATGTTTAAATGTTTGACAAATTGGCTTTCGTTTTGAGATACTCTAGGGTTTTTCTTTCAATATTTTCGGATTAAAAATTAAAATTTTGACAGGAACTTTTATAGTGGTATGTCAAATTTTCTTTATTTTTTATATTTGTTCCAAAATTTTCTAATTGTTAGTAGTTTAGTTTGTGTTTGACACAATTATTAATTTTAAAGATTTATTATATGCTTTTTGGATATTTGGCAATAGCAACATTTTGTTGAAGACTGGAAGGTACAGTCACATGCCGATGCAGGAAGTTCCATTCAAGTTATAGATCTTTAACCATCGGTGGATCTGGCTCAGATCTTCACACTTATCTTAGTTTTCAAAATATATTTGACGGCTGAATAGTGCTCTTTCGCCAAAACAGGTAAAATGCCAAAAGACCTTTTAGAAAAGATTTGAATGAGGTGTTTGTATATGTAGCAGTCGTTAGGATCACACGTTGAATTGATTCATAGAGAGTGGAGATGATGAGTAGCGACTGTTTTGAAGCCGGACGATTCCTCGCAAAGGACCGGCAATAATCACTTTGCTACTTTTAGCATCTTACTCACATTTATGTTATACTTCGGTCTTGAACACAAAAAACGCCAAACATTTGAATACTAGGCTACTATTTTCATTTCACTGCCACCTGGCATCAAACGCTCCATACAAAAACGTTCAATTTTGCTGCAAAATGCTTCAAAGTGCTTCATACAAAAACGGCGTCTTGTCGCCTCCATTATTTATATCTCTATGAATTGATTGGACACCATTTTCATAGCACAAGCTAAGTTTCAAACAGCCTTTTAGGAAAAGCACATTTGTGCCTCGATCATCAAGAATCTGTTTCCAAAGATAACTAATTCGAAGGAAATGTCCTTTTCTCGCACTACTATTTCGTGAAAAAAATCGTTGTTCCTCGTCGCCTCTTAAATCCGCAATATCTGTTCTAATTCTTAATTTTCTCTATCCAGTCCTAACTTTCATTGAGCCAAAAAATCGACCATTCATTTCCGTGAGACTCCAAAAAATCTGAATGAAATTCACTCTCTTTCAAGTCGAGGACCTTCAATTCTTCAACGTATCACTTGCTAAGGTCGATTTCGAAAATCTGCTCAAAAAAAAAACCTTTTCATTTCCTCAACTTAAATACCATAACAATTTTCTTTATAGTATTTCATTAACATCCAAACACTCCAGATCGATTTTTCGATGTTTTTTTCGCCCTGACTTTTCTTATTGTTCAGCTCTTAGTACTTTTATATATTGGCCTTAACAATTATATGGTCCTAAAAATCATGAAATGCTATTTGATTTAACACAATCGATTTTTATTTTCGGGAAAGTTGTTTTTCGTTATGTTTGTCGTTTTGAAGAATCGAGATTGATTCGTTTTTGGTCAAATATTGACCAAGAAAAAGAATCATCGATTTTATTGGTGTCTACGTGCATTTGTAGAGTGGACTGTAGAGCCAATTTAGGTTTTGTTGTTTTTTTTTTGTTACTCGAAAAAGAGTCAATGACATACGTAGCGCATCTCATTCATATGTGATATGTGGTTGGAAAATTCATCATCGTTGTGATGTATGGACAAACAATTCCGAAGTATCTGAGCCTCATACATGAAATGCGTTCAGAGACCGCATATTGTGATCATTGATGCAGTCAATATTTAATTAGGTCTCACGTAGATGATAGGTGAATAAGTCAATATCTAACGTGGTCGTCGTTATGGATGGAAATCTGAACAAAAAAAAATCCGAAATTTGTTTAAGTTAATAATTTTTCACACTTTCGGTGACCATGATGGAATGTCGGTTTTATGATCTCCACATTTTTTTTTGTGGAGTAAGTTCATTGTTTTGTTCTTGATTTATGTTTGGAGCTTGATGAAGTCGGTTTTTTTAAAAATTTTCAATTTGTTTTCTGTTGCAACAACTACCGTGATTTCTTTGAGTCGAAACAAGTCAGTTTAATTAAGACCCTGTCTCACTGCTGAAGTTGAATTCAATGTCTCAAAAACAGAGCCTTGTAGATTTCTGCTTTGGTCATCAGGATTAGAGATGGGCCGTTCACGAGTGAACTACTCTAAAAGAACACTTCATTGAAGTGAACTAAAGTGAAGTAACTCAGTCATTTTGGGGCACTGCAGTTCAACTCCAAAGGTGAATAAAAAGAAAATTAAAGTGAATGAAGAGAGAACGAAGACTAACAGAGTAAACTATACGAACATGGTGAGAAGAGAGACAGACAACCACCCAATCTTCTCGTTTCGTTCATCTCCATGTCCTCAGAAACACACACAGCGAAAACACGACTTAGTTCTTCACAAAGTAACAGCTCTTCTCTCTTAGTTGTTTATCATATATTTGATTCAAATTCATTTTCTTATGCGTGCGGTATTTTGCATTGCGTGAATATACGCAGTGCGAGAAGAATACCATGATATTCTATTATAAGAAAGAGCAGCAGTATGTCCTCCTATTTCTCAACCCACAAGCACAACTGAACTGACTGACTAGTGAACTACTGTTTAGAGAAGCCAACCCAAACACACCAAAATTGAACGAGTGACTGACTAGAAAGACGCTATTGATCGGCTGGTTAGTGAAGAAAATAGAGTAAGTGAACGGTTCAATTGAAGGAGTAGTGACTAGTGACTACTGAACGACTGGTTAGAAAAGAGAAAAGATAAATTGAAGTATTTGACTGAACTACCTCTTTGAAGTGAGTGACTCAAATGCACTGTTTGACCATCACTACTTGCAGGATTGCATTTGTTGTCGATTGGTTGGATTCGGATCTAGTTCAAAACACTAAAACTAAAGCTCGTTCGTCCCTATGAACTGGGTAATTGGGTCGAGTTCAATGCCTCAAAAACACAGCCATGTCACGTTAAATATCCAGCTACTAAAGTCAGAGTCATGTATTTGTCACGAAGTTATGCCCCGCATATTCCTGATACGTATCTCGATTTGGCGAAACAAATTTAACAAAATTAAAAAATTCCAAACCTATGAACGAAGAACTGCTGCGATTTCTTCCAACCATTAGATGCATGCTACTATGTGTGGTATGCTACTATCATTATCAAATTCCTTTCTAATTCATACTTATAAGGGCTATAAGAAAAACTACATAAACTTGGACTTACCGGCATGTAAATTCAGTTTCACCTAAACATAATTCCAAGCAATCACGTCGCGAAGTTACAGTTGTTGTCCTCTTTGCTTGTCCATTCAATTTATAGCCTTGTACACGATCGAAGCACCAAGCTCTGGCACATGGCCTAATTGCCAAACATGACTTCTGGGCATAAATGGTAAAGACTGGGAATTGTGATTTTGTTAATGCACCTGTAATCAAATAAAAATGAAAAAAAATAAGTAAAGAAACATTAGAAAAAGAAATTTATGTCCGGTGAAAAATTTCAATAAAACTATAATAGCGCGCGATTGAACGATGTTAGCCTATAGGTTTCGTCTTCAAATTCCGGACAAAAGAGATGAAGCAAATAACATCGAAGAAAACTGAAGAAGCCCCTATAACTCTTTTACCGCGACCGTAAGAATACTCCGTTTGATTTATTGAATTCCGTAAAATCAGTGACCGATAAAATTGTGTTTTGTATACATATTTGTGGTTTCGAAATAACACAGTAGACTATTAAGAGCGAGAGAGAAGAGAGAAAAAAATCGGATATCTATAGATAAATAAAATCTTCACAACATGATTTCGCCGAAGCATTATCTTGCCTATCTATTAAAGCCGATAAATTGATTTGAGGAAATATAAAACGATTACTGTTCTTCGATTCCATAAATCGGGTCATAATTTTTACCGATGTTTTCTATGCTCTTTGATAGTTTTGATCAGAAAATCTAAGATCGAACGAATATCTTTTTAGATAGATACTGTCATAAAAATCAAAGTCTCTTATATTCTCGGCTGAGGTGATCTATTACTGGATATTGAGCTAGAATTTATCGTAAGATTTCAGCGTTTTACAACGATCTAGTCATAAAATCTTGCCGCTGTTTTCAAGTATCTACTAATCAAGTCTAATAATTTAAATTTATTCTTTTATAAACAAGAACAATATAATCTGAATCTTTTTTTTTCCCGTTCTTTTCTCGATTGTAATTTTTTTTCGTTCTATATTTCGTTTCCGGGCAATTATGTAAAGTTCAACTAAACACAATTTTTAAAAAAATATTTTTTAGCAAAATCTGCCAAATTTGAACCCAATTTCTTAAACTCAGGTACGCTGAAAAGGAAAGTTTTCAAGCATCGATACTCCAGCGGAATTCAAGCGTAACTCATTTCCTCTTCGAGTACTAAAACATGCAGAGCTCTAGCGGAACATTTTGAGTACTGACTGAATTCTGTTATAAATAATTGATTTAACATCGATTGTCAGTACTCGATATGTACTGAAATTAGGTAGGTAGGTACGCGTGGCTGCCCGTGAGAACACGGACGCACTTAGACCTAAAAGGTCCGTTGTGTTACCACAGGATCATCGAATCCGGTCCTACTCATCGAACCATTTAGAGCTTGCAATGATGCGTTGGATTCTCGCGACCTCCATTGAGGCATGGTCACCGAGACAGTTGAAGAAGTAAGCTCCAAGATGAGCTTTCCTTCGGGCTGATAGAGCTGGACAGGTACAGAGAAGGTGAAGGACTGTCTCCTCCTCCTCCTCATCCAGGCAGCTTCTACAGAAGTCGGTTGAGAAGAGACCGAGTCTTTTAGCATGTCGACCTATAAGACAGTGCCCGGTCAGGGCACCGACTGTGGTGCTGATATTCGCCCTTTTGAGCAAAGTCAGCTGTTTAGAGCGTTTAAGATCCAGCTCCGGCCAGATCTGTCTCGCAGTGTGACATGTAACACCGTTTGCCCATCTTGAGTTGGATTTCTCAATTGAGTCCAATCCCAGTAGCAGTTTACATGTAGAGAGAAGCACACCCAGATTCCGGTGTTCCGGCATAATCTGAAGGGTAGTACCGCGTCGAGCGAGTTCGTCAGCCATGCAGTTCCTACTGAAATTAAATACTGTATGGAAAAACTATTACGATGCCTATACAGTACTGACAAAAATACGTCCGGCGTTATAGCTCAAGAACCCCCATAGATAGAAGCTTCAATTTTTTACAGTGGTTGAAATGCAGCCTATTGGGGATGAGCTTTTTGCGAGAGGAGTTGTAATGAGAGAGGAAATATGAATTTAAAATTTTTTTGCATGGGAGCTATCCAAATAAGTGGAGAACTTAGTTCCATAACAAACTATTACTTGCTTTTAACTCGAAACTAATTCATCTCAAAATTTTTGACTGAACGATTTTTTGAGCTATTGAACGGTCGGGAAGATCAATGCTCGCATTATTCAAAAACTTGTTTATGAGAGGACTTGAATTAGATTTCCTTTCTTTCGTAATTTTTTTTTCAGTTAAAATTAACGTATGTGGAACCAACTTCCGTTGTTTACTTATTGTCCAACACTCGCGAACACATGTTTTAAGGATTTTGGAATGGGTTTTACCCGCACTAAGCCATGTAAGCAGATTGAAAGTTCTACCAAAAACGTGGCAGTTTTTCAAAGTTCGACCCCTTTCCTGTCCTTTCTTTCAATTAATTGGCAAAGTTAATTTCGATCGAATTAAATTTAGTTACCTACGCTTTTAATTACAACAATTAGTTACGAAACTTCAGAACCTTCAATCTCAACCGATTGCCACGAATTATATCGCTTATTCTTATTTTTTCTTGCAGTTATAATTTTGATCATTTCAATATTCCCATCCCATTTATTTTAATGGTCGAATCTTAACAAATGTTCTAATCATTCATTTATGGGCGAGAAGCAAAAAAAAGCCTGAAATCAAAATTCAGATCAAAATTCATAGACTCTTCGATCAAAAATGCTTCCATCTACCTGTTTAAAGCTACCGGCATCTTATTGGCAGCTAATAAATTTCAAGAAAATCCGTACGAATCTAACATTACTTTTTTTCTTAAATGGACTTTAGACGCGATAGTAGTTAAGATGGTTTCGATGAAATTCCACACTATCATGAAGAAGTTCTACGGTCCGTTAGTTTCGTGGACTATCAGAAAGATATGAGTGATCTTCATATGGCATTTTTTTTTTGTTTAAATTGAAAGTGAGTGACTGAAGCGAAATTAACGATAGGAAAAAAGAAATGGTTACCTTGAACCGAATGAAGGTTCCTAGCGATTCGAATTAATTTCGAACGACTTAGCGGGCGATCTTTGTGCCAATTCAGACTTAAGATATAAAATAATTCTGAAGAAGTCATCGAAGATGTTTCCCCCGAGCAGAATCGATAGCAGCATTATATCTTGAAAGTTTACTGATCTTCTTGATGAAACCGATGATGATCTTGTCTGTCGATAACGGAAGCCGGTAGGTGATCTTTGGGAATATCGCTTAACGTGTGGGGTATTTTCGGCTAGGGTCATCAGAACTTTTATGAATGAAAGGTAATATGGTTGATTATCGTAGATATTGTTTGTTTGTTTCACGTAAATTGTTTGCTTTGAAAGGAAAAAAGTGCAAGTTAAGATTTTGGGTGGAGTGATCGCATGGTGCGATCACCCAGGGCATAATCACCACGATTTCGAATAAAATTGTTGAGATCGCAGTGAGGTTCGTCGACATAAAATCAACTGGACATCATGATGTGCGGTAAATTTTATAAAAAAAAAAAAAATTACAAACATTTTTCTGCGAATCCTACAATGGGTTTTTTTTTCAAATTCGAAAAGTTTACTTCGATTAACAATACGTGTATATAAATAATTCTACAGAATATTGTAAATTGCAATAACAGAAATTTGATCAAATAAACAGAGGATCTGTTAGCAAGTGAAACTGTACATATCAATTTAATAAGTTTCTGCAGATATAATACCGAACAATAATTTTTGTAGCACATCTCAGGTAGTTTAGGAAAGATTATTATCATTAAAGTTAATAAGAAGACTTTCGTGGAGGGCAAATTAACCATTTGCCTTCATTTGTAAAAATTTTAGTTTTAATGTTTCTTTAGTCGAAATTTGGTTCCCAGAATAGGGGCATTCTGCGCAATTTCACTTATAAGAACGCGGATTATTGCCTGGAGGTACATGGCGTCACCAATTTTTTTCTCTATTACTTTATATAACCATTTGGACGTAGTGAATACATGCAATGAAAAATAGAAAATATTTAAATCGTAGTATTTTCTGCTTTTCAGTTTATTCTTTTTAAACTAATTAATTTTTTTCTTGATATTTAATTTTTTTCTTCTTTTTTGTGTTTTTGTTTCTTATATTTTGCTATTTCCTTTTGTTTTTATTTTATTTTAGCTATTTTTTTTTTACTTTATTTTAATTATTTTTTTTTTTACTTTTACTTTATTATTTTTTAATAATAAAGTATTGTTATCGACCTGAAATTTGAAAAAAATTTGCTACCCTGTAATTTTATATTTTCACGTTTGAGGACTAGTAGACCCTCAAAAAGCAAAAAAAAAAAGTCCGTCTGTCCGCCGTAGACGCCGTACGCAAAACCGTTTGAAGGCGCATAGCTTACAAACCCGTTGAGATATTAAATTAAAATTTTTATGGTGGGTAGATTGGGTGAACCCCTACGATAGGTATCTTTTTGATGGGTGACGGTGTAAGGGGGGAGGAGGAGGGCGAATTTTAGAAGAAAAATTTTGGTTTCTAGATCTCAGGAACTGCTTATGGTAGGAGGCTGAAATTTGGAACTTATGTAGTACTATGATAGTGGACCTATTTGCAAAAAAATTGGTGATAAGGGTTAAGGGGTGTAGGAGTAGGGTGAAAACAATGTGTCCGAAACGTTCGAAAGCTGGGATTGAAGCATTCTAAAATCCATATCTCCTGAACCATTGATCTCAGAAGTGTGAAACGTTGTAGTTATCTTAAGGGATACTAGGAGAGTTGACAAAAGCTACAATTTTTAAGAGGGGAAGTGAATTGTAGGGGTGGGGGTGAAAAGCTTTAGATTACAATATCTTCCGAACCAAGTACCAGGAAGACGAAATTTGGTTTCTGTATATAAGATCACAAGTGGAGTCTACTGAAGTGGGGGGATAACCATTTTACAAAAAATTTAATTTTTATATCTCAAGAACCGTACCAGATATGATCTTAGAAGTTTTACAGGAGTTAGGCCCAGTAGACTTCTAGCAGGAAAAAAAATTTGGGGGTGCTGGCGAAGGGGGTGACGGTGGGTAGGGGTGGAACGAAAAGAATTCTGATTTTTATTTTATAAAAACCGCAAAGCATAGAAAGCTAAAAAATTACGAGTACATAGAGTCACTGAAGAGGTATCATAGAAAAATAAAATTTTTGATAGGGGTAGCAAGGTACTGGGGTGGGGGTGGTTTTTCATATCTCAGAAACAACGTTTGCTAGAAAGTTGAAACTTAGTATGTATATGTAGAAGTACTACAGGAGTAATTAAAGCAAAAAAAATTCAAAATTGTATTGATGTAAAGAGCTGAAGAATGCGGTGTAGGTCACTATGCGACTTCTACCCAAAAAATAATAATGTTGCGCCCAGACTGTTGTCAGATTTTTTCTTTTTGTTTTTATTTTTTTAATCTTTTTTTTTATTTTTTTAGTCTTTTTTTTTATTTTTTTAGTCTTTTTTTTATTTTTTTAGTCTTTTTTTTTTATTTTATATTTTTTTTTAGTTATTTTATTTTTTTTTTATTTTTCTTTAATAAAAACATATTTTAGTTATTTTTTTTATATTTTCTTTTTGTTTTTATGTTCTTTTAGTTATTTATATTTTTTTTTTTTTAATTTAATTTTTCTTTAGTTTAATTATTGTTTCATAATTATAAAAAGAAAAATATTCAAGGCATTGCGGGCTGAATTAATTATAAATCAGAGTTATTATATTTTAATTCAGAGTTTCGATATGGTGAAGTCTTAATTCAGTGCAATCTTCGGAATTTCGATCTTCAGTTCACTAAATTGCTATCGTCAAAATTTTAAAAATCACAAACTGGGTTCTGTAATTTTATAAAATTTCTAGATGACTTGAAGCCCTTGGAACAACAAGGGGTCAACTCATTTTCCCAACAACAGAGAAAACTTGACTTTTCTTGCCAAGGGCTTCAATTGAACTATACAACTAAATTAAATTTCCCTCTTCATAGTCTGAATCTAACAGCACTTTGCTTTGTATCTACCAAATTTTCACTTGAGTTTGAGGCGAGTTCTCGCAGAAAAATTAATACTCTTTTGTTGGACAAAGATTGAACATTTTTTGGTCTGTCGAGCCAGATGTTTTAATTATTTTAGAATTAGTTACTCGGAATTCCAAAATAGTTTTGCTAAATTTAAAGCAATATCTCAACAACTCATTGACGTAGAGGGTTGAAAATTTGAAACCCATTTCTTAAAGTCTTTAAAACCTATGTTTTGGCATATAACTTCAGAACGGTTCAGGCTAGCAAGTTTAAAAATCGTGCCAGTACTTCGTGTAGCTACTATACAAAATACAAAATATTGGGCATTAATCTTGTGTTATCCACTTTAACTTTAATTAATCTTGTGTTATCCACTTTAACTCAAGAACTCTTTAAGCCAGGAAGTGGACATTTTTTACACAATCGATTTTGAATAAAATTCGTAATTCGTTTGATATAGAAAATAGAAATCACCATGCTCCTTTGGGTTGCTCCGATACAAAAACCACCTGGTGAAATTAATCCCAGAATTAAAATGGAAATCATGAAGGCAGAGTTACAGTGAAAGGAATGGGCGCGACGAATTCGCGTCGCGTGCGCCAAAACGCGGCACAAGTGTTGGCGTTGAATCTCTTCTCTCATCTGCCAAATAATATTCTCAAATAACGAAATATTTTGTTCGCAGCAAGCAATCGTATTGCCTACTTTTTTATTGCATAGACATTCATTTATCGTTATTTTATTAGACCTTTGCCGTCTATTGTTGTAAGAAATTCGAAATTCAACCTACGCAAGTATCAAAATCGCGTTAAGTAATTAGAAAATATACTATCGAAGTGTCGCGTTTAGAGTGGTGTTAAAATCACTGTAACTGGTTACACTAATTAATATGGATTCTGGTCAGCTTTCATTGCATCGCGTTGCGTTCACTGTAATTCCATATTAAAACTAGGGGTTTCTAAAATTTTGCGTAATATTCTATTTCCGGATTTGTAAGTAAAAGAAAAAAAATGCACGGCATTCATTCAAGTAGCTACCGTTCTAATGTTTTAAAAAAGTAGGGTCTTGTATTCTGCCAAACTCTCGATAACTCGTGAACTCGTTGAGCTATGAAGGTAACATTTTATATGATTTGGTTTTTGACGTATTCATAAACGAAATTTGTCTCTAACCCTTTACATAATAACTTTGACGCGCGTTTCTGAAATTTGACCATACATACGAGTACTTCAAATTTTTTTTGAAAAATTGTGTTCTATTGTGTAGGGAACATTGCATGTTCTACTCTGGTCCACACTATTTTTTATCCCCAACTGCAATTTAAATACAGTTGGCTGCTCAGGGTAAATTTTTTTTAATTAGGATTACATACTGCTACCGACTTCATAAAATTTGATTTCCTCATTAAGAGCTCTTTTTTGTTCAATCTTTTTATTCCCTTGTGATTTATTCGAAATTGCTTTTCACTCTCTTTACTTCTTTAGATACTTCTATAGAAGCGTCCTCTTCTTTAAGATCTCAAATTTAGTGTAGTTTGCAGAAAACTCCCATTGTTAATTATTTTTAATTTCACAACCGGAATTATTGATGCTATAAATGAAGCATCTAACCGCGTTATTCACTTTCATTCATCGCTCTGAAGAACAGATAAATATCTTAAGCATGAATACTGAAAGAAACACTCAATAAATTCACTTTTCTTTCGAAAATTGAAAAATTCTTTTATTTTTCGAAAATGTTCTCACGTGTTTTATGTTATTTCCGGAAAAACTTCAAAAACAACACGAATATGAATTTCTGAACTTGAGGTCTATTTTTACGACCTCTAAATAAAATAAATTAGATTTTTTTTCCTGGCGAGTGTTAAATTCTGTACTGGGACCATATTAACAACAATAAGAATGTATTTTTATTCGGATGGCTTTTATTCCAAAAATACAACGATCAGTTTTTTTCCTAACTACGAATTTGACACGTTTATGTGAAACTCAAATACGGACAATTTTCTGTTGATTCTTTTAATTATTATGGGTACTCGGTATAATGCAACAACTTCAAGACTATGTTAACACGATCAGTAAAGTTAAATACGCGATCACTACGCCGCGATCGATAGACAAGGCCCGCGTCTTAAAAGCGTCCTATCTTAAAATCTTTGTTTGATTTTAAGTTGTCGATTTGGTTGAATTATCGCCGAAACTTAATAAGAGGGGGCGGGGAGTAATGATCGTGTTTGATTAATGCGCTATTAAAGTTGAAAGGGTTTTTTTTAATTAAACTTACCGGGTAATTTATCAGCATTTGATGAGAAAAGAACACAAAGTCCTGTTTCATAGTTTACAGCATTACAAGTTTCGTTATTTTGGCAGGCCTCCAAACAATCGGTCAACATTAATGTTCCCGGCAGTGAGTCTAAAAGTTTGCCTGGCGCTGAGAAAACATATCTGTCGATTGGAATAAACAAAAGATAAAAAAAAATTGTTAATAATAAAAACTTAATAAATTTTTTTTCTTATTAATTTTACAGGTAAGTTGAATACACAGAAAGAGAGAGAGTACGGCCCACACTAACTAACTACCTTTGCCGTTGTTATGATTGTGCGTTGATCGCACGAGTCAGGTAAGTTGACTATTGTGAGGCCTTTAATAGCGGGTTCGGTCCAATAAATTATCCTAGTGAGAGTGTAATTAGCAGTAATTGATTTCATTCGAAATAATACGGAATAAAAATGAAGAGCACAAAAAGAAGCCATCACGACGAAGAAAATTGGAATGCGGAGTTGTAAGACGATTCCGCCGTATGAGACGTTTTTCTTATTACAAATTATACCGTGTATATGCCGTCGACAACCGATCGCGCGCTCTGCTTCAGCTTCAAATCGCGATCGTTGTACATTACGTAAATTTCATAATAATTTAATAAGTTATGTTGTAGGTAGGACAGGTAGGTAGCACAGGTAGGTTCTACCTTATATATATATATATAGGTACTATCCAATCAACCCAAGGTAAGATTCAACCCAACCGATCTTACCGGCGAACCTATCGATCTTTTCTACGCTCGACAACGACTACATACGTCTTAATTTTTTCGTACTTACCCGGTAACAATTTCAAAGCCAATCATATCAGGATCACATTCTTCTTCGGCTTGACCATTAGCATTTGGCGAGTCGTTGGCCTCTTTAATGTTAATTTGCTGATCATTGCTTGGCGGATCGGCTGAATATGTTGAGCTAGCAGGTAATTCATAGGCTGGTTCGGAACTAGCAGTTACAGGTGCTCCGGCTAGGGCTCCAGCGGATGCTGGCGATGATAGTTCTGCGGATTGCTGGTAGTGATCTGATGCGGTTGCCATATTGTCACCGATCGGTGCTTCAGCGGAATTTGTAATCGACGGTGTATCTATTCGCGATCGACGGGCACTGGACGTTGGTCTCGATGATGCCAACAGGCATATCAGAAAAATAAATGTCGATTTTAACGAGAGCATTGTGTTTGTCGGTGTTTTTTTTATGAAGAGTATCTGAAAGAAAAATGAAAGCAAAATTGTTAAGATGAGCGAACTGTTGCTTAATTTTACATTAAGATAAGATATAAACCTAAATTACAACATTAACTTGTCCCAAAATATCTACTCTGCTTTGCTCCTAATTGCGCATATGAGATTCAGCCATCTGCTCATTGGCGTAGTTTAAATGAAGTATTGTCTTTTTCACGGGAAACTCCCTTTGAAGGTCGAACTTCTAGTAGGATTTTGATTAAAGCACGTCCTCCAGCTCAGAGTACGTCTTATACGCTTATCTACGCTAAGTGCCTCCCTTTGAAGGTCGAACTTCTAGTAGGATTTTGATTAAAGCACGTCCTCCAGCTCAGGTGAGATAAGTGCTACATTCCACAAACGTATAGCCTCAACAACTAGAAGCTATTTCTCTGTATGTCTCTCAGCTTAAGCGAACAATCTATGCCAGTACAGGTGTGCCGCTAAATTTGGGACCGTGGATGAATTTTGTTTGCGATTTCCTGAGAGCAATCGCAAGAAATATATCAATTTACGAGAAGAACGGTAGAATGAATTTCATTAACTCCTAAGCAGTCAAGGTGACAGGTACAAAAGTTGCATAAAGCCTTGTTCTTTTTCGAGCTTCCACTCTAGTTTGGAAATCCTCGAAAAATTACCTCCAACCATTTTGCAATGGACATAATCATCCCTCTATCGGATCTTAACTCTATCGCAGCATGAAAAACCAAATATGCATCAACGAGAAATCCAGGACAAAACTTGGGCTGTAGCGCCATTGTACGAATGGCTTTAGTTCCGATTGTATAGCGATGCTCTCAAATAAATTTTTTACGAAAAATTACAACAATTATTTCAAGACAAATAATATAATTTGAATTTGGCAGCGAAAATAGTCAAATATTTGACAAAGTGGCATACTCTTTAATACAAACTTCAGGCTGTTATTTCCGCCAAATTTTTATATTTTGTGATTAAACAGGATTGTTAGTACATACCGCTTGAGAAAGCTTCTCGGGATTAAACAAAATAATTTTTGAAAAACAATTTGACGAATGCATCATTTGACTGTATTTGACAGCGATCAAGTATTTGGCAAAGTGGCATATAGTCTAATACAACTTGAGGCAGTTATTCTCGCAAAATTTTTATATTTTGTAATAAAACGTGATTTTTGGTAGATAGCGCTTCAAAAAGCTTTCCAGAAATAAACAAAAAAAATGTTGAAATAGGAATTTGATGGTATTCCCATTTGACTGCATTTGACAGCGAAAATTGTCAAATATTTGGCAAAGTGGCATACAGTGTAATACAAACTTAAAACAGTTATTCCTATTAAATTTTCGCGATTCAGCAGTTTATTGGGCAAATAATGATGAATTGTAGTATGTCATATGAAAGAGTGATGAAGTCATCACTGAAACGTAAAATATTTGTTTCTCCAAATAAAAAAAAAATTGTTTGGTAGGTATTTGTTTTGTATTTGAGATCAAACTTTTCAAATTAAAAAAAACTATTAAATTTTACCAACTTTTTCTAGTTTAAGTGATACACGTTTGCAAACCAATTATCTAGTCTTGTTACTCATCTTTCGTGATTTGTTATCGATTCTTTTCTGAATTTAATTTGAAATCGTGATAAGTTTACACACATTGATTGAATCATTTTTTTTGTTGTTTTAATTTTTAGCATTTTTTCCTTTATTCTAATTTTTTTTTCCAATTTTCTTTTAGTTTTTTTATATTTTTATTTGTTCTAACTTTGCTTATTTGTTTCTATTTTTTATTTTAATTTTTTTATGCTTTATTATGTTAATGTTTATCACATTTTGAATTTAATTTTATTTGAAGATATTTGTATAATTATTGCATTTATATTCTTTTTTTCTTCTTTTATTTTATTTTATTCTTTTTTTTCGTTTTACTTAATTTTGTTTAGATTTGTTAACTTTTTTATTTTTTTTAAATATTAAAACTTCATTTTATTTGTTTTTATTTTTGTAACTTTAACGGGCGGGATACTCGTGAAATATAAAAGATAGTCCTGAATATAATTAGAAATTAAAGATGCAAAGAAATTTTTGCTAAATTCGAGTTGGAGAAAGTTCAGTCAACCTGAATTGCTCTCTAAAAGAACATGGAATATATTTGTTACACAGTTTAGTGAAAGAAGGTGCATCACAAAGTACTTTTTTCATTACGCCCCAATCATTTATAGTACTACCTGAAAACTGAACAGTGAGATTAATAAACGAGTAAGAGTAAAGTTAAATTCACATACGTACAAATGCTGATTACTTGAAATTACAGGTGATCACGCGAATTTCTTCGAGTATTACGGGTGAATTTGGAACAATTCAAGTATTAATTTAGCGAATCGTGGCGAACAAGAAAGGCTGATGCTACCGCTGGCGGCTGCCGGGTGTTGCCAGTTAATAGTTTCGCCCATTGATTTGTTTACTTATTTGCGGTCCAATGAGAGAGTTATACCTCAACAATTTGCGAATTTAGGTCCCTTCAAATAAAACTTTCATTGCATTTATTGTTGCAACGAACTGGCAACATCTCACAGAATCAACAAAAACCAAATTTACATCTTGTGCAATATCAACAACAACAACGAATCACTAATCAGTAGTTTTCCCCTGCATTCCATGAAAAGAAAATCGAATCAAAACGTATCGATCGAATATAATTTACAAGTTCATTTGAACCGAATCGACCTCATCGCGTATGAAAATTACCTGAACCTTTGAACTCGAAAACAAAACGTATTTTCTCAAGTCTTATTGTGGCCTTTTACTTTTCGTAATTGGTGTGAACGGATCGCTTGTGGGAGGTTTTGTTTTCATGTTATTTACACGATGATTCACGGTAACAAATAATTTGATTGATCTTTTTCTAGTTAAGTGTGTCGACGAGCACTTTCGTTACGTTTGGGAAGAGTAAAAACAGTAGCACCTACATTTTTTTATCGATCACCTTACAATTTCTTTGAATGATTCCCATGTGCAGCAGATAAAAAATATTGATGTGATTTGAGTCATAAAAACTGCTTTAAAATTGAGTTTAATTTCTCTAACCGAAAGCTACTCTAATACAATGTCAACCTCTTGTACAAGACAATTATTTTTCAGTACTGAATAATACAATATTTACATTTTTTTACAATAATTCCCTTTTTGAAATCGGATTCGGGAAACAAAATTGAAGCCTTTGCTTGAAATTTGTAGAAAAAGTAATGTATGTGTTCAATTATAATTTTACTTTTTACTTTTATTTCTAATTCGAGTTGTAAATGCTCACATACTCTAACTTATATATTTTATTAAATAAATATAATTAAATTTAAAAAAAGAATAAGTAAAAGTAAATTAAAAGAAAATATAAATAAAAAATAGAAAGGGTTAAATTAAATTAAACATAAAAAAAGATTTAAAAAAGTAATATGAGTAGTTCGAAAAACTAAAAAAAATATACGCTTTTTTCTATTCATTCCTGTTTTTTAAATTTTATTTTTATGTTCAATGGTGTTTAATTTTTAATTCTAATTTACTCTTTTCTAATTGTGTATTATTCTCTCCGTACGAATATAAAAGTTCCATTTCACACAAAATTCGTCCGAAAATAAGAGACCCATTTTAATTTAACATTGTGATTCTGGGCTAACATAACAATCAATGTTAGAGATTGAAGGACTTTAAAAACAAAATCAAAGTAATCAAAATAAAAGTTTTACTAAACAATGCAAAAAAATTATTACTAACATAATGACTTAAATTAATCATTTTGGAATTAATAATTTTGACAATGAAAATGTGTTCATCAAAATACCAAAAAATAAAAAAAAAAAATTTTTACAAATGAGACTCTTATTTTCAGGCTGAGAGAGTATTTTTATATACTTTTTTTTATTTAATTTTTTTTATATGTACATACAGTTGTGTTCATGAAAATAGTAGTGCAGCACCTCACAACATTAAATATCCATGTTTCGACATACTGAACATTGCAAATTGAACACGTGTTCATATTTTTCTAATAATAGCATGCAAAGAAGAGAATAGCGATAAGATCCCGTTAGTTTTGCATTGGTTTGGGTAAGTTTTTGATGACGTGATGCACCGAAATTTGGCTGTTCATTAAAATAGTAGTGCTCGGTGTGAGTGGTTGCAAAACAATTATAATAATTGATTAGTACAACAAAAAACGTCAATAGTAAGTTTAATTTAGCAATGAATATTTTGATGATTGATATTCATTGGGTTTGTAACTATTTTTTATTCTAGTGGGCAGAGGAAAGCATTGCACGGCTGAGAAAAAAAATTTAATAGTTAGCGTTAGAGCAAAAGGCAAAACATACAAGGAAATTTAAAATATTCTTGGCTGCACACCTACAAAGATATTTAACGCGATTAATTATAAAAAAAGGCCAGAAAATCGTTGTGGGAAACGCAAAACAACCGCTGTCGAAGATAGACGCATTTTGCGCTTTAGCAAGATTCGGCCGTCAGCATCCTCTAAAGTTATCAAAAATGATTTAAATCTGTCGGTCAGTGATGTTACAGTCCGTCGTCGTCTAATTGAGCACAATTTAAATGCCAGAAGTCCTAGAAAGGTACCCCTTTTGACTCGGAAGCATGTGGAAAAACGACTTAGATTTGCAAATACTCATCTGGTCTGGCCCGCCGAAAAATGGCGCAACATATTGTGGACAGATGAAATCAAAATTGTTTTATTTGGTGGAACAGGCTCTAGGCAGTATGTACGACGTCCACCAAACACAGAATATAATCCTAGGTACACCAAGAAGACAGTTAAACATGGTGGCCTAAGTATAATGATATGGGCTTGCTTTTCTTACAATGGCGTTGGTCCTATCCATATGATAAATGGTATTATGGACAAACATGTTTATATTGACACACTAAAAAACACAATGCTACCATATGCCAGTTGGGAAATGCCTATGAAATGGATATTTCAACAGGACAACATACTAGCAAGCTCGCAAAAGATTGGTTTATATCCGAGAAGATCGATGTGATGCAATGGCCACCTCAGTCCCCAGATCTTAATCCGATAGAAAACTTATGGGGAGATGTAAAACGGGTTGTGGCAACTGCAAATCCTTCAAACAAAGCACAGCTTTGGCAAGTGGTTCTGGAAGCATGGTCTCAAATTCCCTTGAAGCGTTGTTAGGACCTTATCGATTCCATGCCCCGCCGGTGCGAAGCCGTTATTAAAAATAAAGGATATACAACTAAATACTAGACTTTTTTCAATATTAAGAACCTGTAAAATCAATTTTGAATAAAGTTATACAGTTTTGTTTTTCCTTTCATGTAGCCACTACTATTTTCATGAACAACAAAATTTTGTTAGATTGATTTGTTTAAGCCGTGCAGTCAAATAAAGCTTAGTTCTTAATACAAAATTGCATGGATATTAATTAAAATATGTACATATATTAAAATTGTTAGTCTAGTTTTTCTTTAAAATATTGCTTTATCATTTAAATTTTCTGCGCAGTATTTAGAACTGAGCTGCACTACTATTTTCATGAACACAGTTGTATATTTTTTTTATATATATATATTTTTTTTTTAATTTAATTTTTGTTATATATTTTTTTATTTAATTTTTTTTATATATATATTTTTTTTATTTCATTTGTTTTATATATTTTTTGTTTCTTTTTTTTTATAAATTTTTTTTTTATTTAAATTTTTTTTTTATTTTTTTTTTCATTTTTTTTTATTATATATATTTTTAGTTTTATTTTTTTTTATATATTTTTTTTTATTTAATTTATTTTGTATTTTAATTTCTTTTATTAAATATTTTTTTTTATTTTAGTTATTGTTATATTTTTGTTTAATTATTTTATTTTTATGTTTTGAATAATTTTTTAATTTATTTAATTTTTTTTTATTTTCTTAAGTTTTACTTTATTTTTAATTATATGTAAATTTTTTTATTGTATTCATTTCATTTTATTTTATTTTATTAAGAAATAATTCTTATTTTGCTCTTTTTTATGATATTTTTTCTGTCTTTAATCTAACGCAACCATGATTAGTGCCGGGAGGGATAAGTGATGTTAATATTAAGGAGTATAAGAGAACTGTTTGAGACGTACGAATGTAGCTCCAATTATTGAACTGAAGATCAAGTGGTTGTTAGCAAAAAAAAAATAGAAAATAAAATTTTTATTTTTTTTTTTATATTAATTACGAAATAAAATTCAGTTCTCTTCATCCATAAAACAAACGAAACGTGGAACGAAACATTCGAAAAAGGTCATGCTCCTCCTCCCAAGTATCAAGTTTATATGAAAGCGCATTGTTCGAAATGTGCATAGAATTATTGAAATCCGGACAAACATAATGGAACATGGTTTTTTGTCCCGAATAGTACTTACAAGTCAGCAGGAGCACTATACATTTCCACCGATCAATAGACGTTACGATAATGAAAAATGCTTGTTCATAATTTTCCCTTTATACAACAAAGTTTCATCTTGCTCTCGGTGTCACCACAAAGCGAAACACACCATACAGTGCATCTTAGGAGGCCATGTTCCAGTTGCATAAATGCAATAAATATTCAATAGAGATCATGGCTTTTTCGAATCGGAAAAAACATGTTCAAGTTGACATGGAACCGAGCTTCTTCTGGGGTTTCTGCTTCGATTGTAATCGCCATAATTCCTTTTATTTTCGATATGCTCAATATCAAACTGCCGAAGCAAACTACTACCTTGCGAGATTTTTACTGTCCGGAAATCAGCCAAAACATACGCGGGACCAAGGAAACATATTCAGAAAATTCGTGAGGTAAAGTCATAAAAATATTAGAAATTTATGTAAAATTGCCCGAACATACAGAAAACATGCTGGAGACCTTGACTTTGTGGAATATATTGGCTACAATCCTTACCTAGAAGAAACTAGTATATTGTTGGTATCTTCTACGAGCCGTACATATAGAGACAATTCCTTCGCTAGTATTTTGGCGTTATCAAAACCCGACCATCTTGAGTTATTTTGTGCAAAAGTTTTATTCAAAAAGACGACACAAGATAGCCGGGAGGAGGGTTCTCTGTCCGATACATTTTCAATGAGGCACGTAGGAGAATCAGCTTACAAATGCAACATGATCATCAACATGACAATATTGAATATTCGTGATTTCTTATTTCGTTAAATGCTAATAAATGTTGACATAACTACATAACAATTGCTCTCTGTACGCGCATGAACGACAACAGATCCCCGACTCCAGAATGGAAGCCTGGGCAATATTCAAGCGAAAATAATGTTCACATTGCAATATATACCTTGAACGTAAGAAAATAGGGTCTAATGTAGCCCATACCTTAAGCCTTAGATTATATCAATGGTATCATCGCGTATACTGTTCTTAACCGAACGAGCGAAACTGTGCAATGGAAGTGTGGAAAATTACCCAGAGATTTATCCATTAGGACGCTTTATGATGCGGTTTCTTGGTATAATCGTTTCAAAGTTGATGATGTGGGTGGATCTACTAGTAAAGATGATTTAACGAAAAAAAAAAAAAAAAATCTTAAACATAATTCTGCTGACTTCATTAGATGAAAGGGAATCGCATGTATTCACATCAGACAGCTACATCATCCGGGAAATGTACCAGACAGGATAGACACACGATTTTTGTTCGATACAGTGTTGCAAAAGAAACAACACGGGATATAGAATTGAACCTTGTGGTACCCGTCGTGATTTATTTGAAGAATTGATGGTAATTATACTGCGGAAATTTTATTCGGGATACGGTAGAATCGTGCGGTATTTCATCGTTTCTATTAGTATGACCTTGAAATTTAAGAAATTTCCACTTCTGCCACTAATTGCAATATATTCTAGCAAAATACATCCAATTACATAATTCTTCTACAGTGTGCCGTTCATTAACAAATTGACATTCTATGAACGTAATCATCACTAAGCACTCGACTCTCTCATTAAAATACCGTCAGTTTAATGTTTCGCCAAGCCAACCCATCTCTCAGGTTTATTTTTTTGGTTTTTTTAATTTTCACGTTGATCGACGATAAGGGCACCTCATGAATTAACTTTTTTTTTTGCACGTTTTTATCTCATATATAACAATTCAATAATATCACGTTTCGTTCGTTTAATGTACCCTACCTATCACCTTTCTGGGAGTTTAGCAAGTCTCATATTATTTTCTATACAATGCGATATGCATGTTGTATTTGCTGATGTTGTAAGCGAGAAGTATCTTAAGAAGAATTTTATGAGGAAGCGAAAAGATCTTCCAAACGAAATAAGGAACGACACGAAATTCAAAATAATTAAGAAATTAATTAAACTTGAAAATGTTGAAGATAGACGAATCGAATGGAGAGGAAAGGATTAAAAATGGTTTAAATTTATTATTGTTGCTATGGTTAGATATGTGGAGTATGAGTATCGAGTATGTGCTGTTTAATGTTAATTGAGAATTATATCATGTGCTTAACTACACAATTTTTTGCACGGTGTGATAGATTTCAAGATAAAGTCGGGATGGAATTTGTCTGTTTTCTGTCTGTTGAATTTCCGAAATGATTTCATCTTTATTGTCTTCATTAAATTAGTTTTCGTTGGGAACATAGTTCTGCATGGCCCTAAGTCGATAAAGGGAAGAAACACAATGTTTATTCGTTCAAATTTTAGTTTCGCTATGAACTACGAGGATAACATAGTTCGCATACCTACTAAGAGAAGATAATAGCGACATCTGTATATGAGGTTTTGAATCTTCTTTCCTTCTTGACAGTTGCTTCAACACAAGCGTTTCGAGTGTAAGTGAAAAATGGATTTAATCGGAATTTGTGGTGTAACTCAATTCTGTTTTCTGGAAGAGATAAAGCCGAAGGAATGTTGTCAGAGGATTGCACTTACAATGACTCATGCCCTGCTTATGTGGGTCAGACTTTGGGTAAACTATTTCTAACGAGGCAGAACAAGCATCAAAGACGCGCCATGTTCTGTGACTCCAAAATCTGCTGTAACGTCAGAAAATGTTGAGGAAGTTCACGGAGAGTCCAGGAGAGTTAAATTGCGTGTGTAGTTCATTTTGTATGATCAATTAATTTAATTTTGTATGATCAATTAAACGTGCAAAAACGCAAGATGGGTGGAAATTGCATACGGACATGAGCCGAATGTTTGCAGCTGGATAAAATATGTTTTCATCATACTATACGCCTAGATACGATGAAGCGACAGCGATCGCTGGGAAATGTCTTGGAATTGCAAAAGAAAAGGTCCATTAATGCAATGTCCCTCAGGAAAAAATGACCTAAGTTCGCTCTTCACTGCTTTTGTATTGACCCGATAGGGCTCCTTCGGACTTCCATCTCTTCCAGAAACTCAAAAGTTGTATTGCTGGTAAAACAGTGGGTGTAATGAAGAGCCACCCAGGCGTTACTTATGTAACCACTCTCGAAGCTTGTGTGTAACCTTGCGGAGCTACAGGTTTTGAAGGTTCCTTTTCGTGTGTAAACTATAGATTTAGTGTACAGATTCTCAAGGAATTAGATTTGGCGTGGCCGTACATGTCTGAAGATACCTAAAACTTCTTTTTCGCGTTAAGACTACGTCTTCCCTAGAACTCGGCTGTCACTGGTGAGCTGATGGAAACTAAAATTTTCTTTGCTCCGTTCAAACTACGTCCACTTTAGGGAATAGTGCCTCTGCGTGGCTAAAGACTTCAAACTAACTTTTTCCGTTCAACCGTCGACTTCCTTAGGAACTTGTGGCCTAAGGAAAGTTTTCTTTAATGGCCCAAATCTTACGTAAATAAAAATGGATAGGCACCCCGACTGGTGCATAACATCTTAGGGAATTTATACGAGGTGACCACAACGGATCCACAGTGATCTCTCGTGATGGACTGTGGCACATTGCTTCAGTCCACCCTTCTCAACCTAACCTAGCCTAGGGAATTCCTGTGTGCATATAATGCTAGCTCAAGGATGAAAATACCAAGAAATATTTTGGATAGACGTTGCTCAGTCTTTTTCAGGTGAAAATACTCAAAAAGACTTAATCGATTTCAAACAAATTGGTGAATAGAATAATCCATAAGGGTAGGACTCGAATTGGACTGTATCGCTTTAGAATCATATCGTAAGCTATGAACATGGGGGACACCAAAATCCATGGACCTCATTGAATCGGAAGAAGGCCCTGATTTCGAAGTAACCAATTTCCAAATCTCCGAGAAAACAAAACTTAAATAATGGAAATTACGGACGAGTGCATACTACAGACTTTTTAGTTGGCCGACTTCTTAATCGGATCGGGTTTTAGACATACTTTTGTCCTCGATGCCATCAGGCCGTATTTTGTAAAAAAAAAATTTGTTTGTCATTTCGCGATATGCCTCATTCTTGCGTAAAAGCAAATACATTGCAATCTGCCGAATGGCTTCCTTACCTTACAAAAAAACCTACTGTACATCAAACAAATTTTTTCTGTAAATCTACTGCAGATCCATTTCAACTTTTTTAGACACACAGCACGATGTTAGTTGGTGTGAGCAAACTCACACAACAGCGGTCGGCCGAAAGTTGGCAAACTTTTTAATCAAAAGGAAATCAGTACTTCGACTATTTCGTTCCATCGATTTCGAATCAGTAGCTGTAGGTGATGCAACTAAAGAGTTGGTTGATAAAAAGTCTGCAGTATGGTAAGCTGAACATTCGAATTGCAACAGAATCTTTGGGGGCTGATTTAAGACTTTTTATGCTTCACAAAGACCGGAAAAGTCAAAACAACACTTTCATGCAACCAGACACCAAAGGTAATTACTCGGAAGTGCAACAAAACACTTCGTGTGTAAAACTGAATGGGGTTTTCTTCATAACTTCTGAAATAGAAACCAAAATAATGGCGTCTAAGAACATCGTAAAAAAGTTGCTTTCCATCTGACGGGATCAGCAAAACACGACGGGGCCGGTAGTAGGAAGAAAAGGTCGAAAAACTCACTTTTCACACATGAAATGAGGTGACATGGTCTTCTTACGCAATTTTTCGCAATCTCAGTACATCAATTCGCGGGCTAGTGCATACCTGTGGAACTCAAGATACACGAATACTGCACTAAACTGAACTAACCTGAATATGTACATAGCTACAAGTGGGATTTATAATATACGCCGAGGTTGGGTTTCTTCTTCCTCGTCTTCAGTTACCATACAGTTGAGTTATGCTATCAAAAGATGTACATCATATTTTCTATTTTTTATGTTGTGTGTTTATTTATTTTTTTTATTTTTTTATTAAGAACTTAACACATTCCACTTGTCATCATAATTCACTTTTTCGAACATAAATAACGAATGTTAGGCTTTCGCTTTTCTCCCTGTTTTCTTGTTCTTGGAGGTGTTTTCCGCCCTACTCCGCTCGAGAAAACATCATTTGCTCAAATGCGAGCAATAGTTACTAGTACGGACCATCAACATTACAGGGATGTGGTCTAGAAAATTGAATTTGAAAATGAAAATTTATAGATACATCTTTATGGAGATGGGAAAGATGAAAACATGATTATTGAATTTTATCAAAGTTAAGTAATAGATATTTGTGTTAAGGCCTTCCTTCCACAGTCATCTCTATTAAGATATCAGAATCAATCCGTAATTGACGATGTCAATGAAATAAGATTGGATGACTTTTCGCAGCAGTTGGCTTTCTTGATTATTGATCAGATTTTCCTGTTTATTAGATACGCGAAATTGTAAGATATTCTTAAGATGTATTCGTCGATTTTGCAGTTCAGCAGTTTAGTTGATTGTAGCATGGTAAAGATTGCGGTAGGCTTTGAAAGGATGTTGTCTCCATAAACCAAAGAAAATCTATAAATTTGTTTAGATGCATTTTCGTAGAAATTATATTGCTCAGAGATGATTCAATTCTATTTGAGAAAATTGGAAAATTGGTCATTGATCTGAAGATATTTCCATTGAGGGTTATAACATCTTTAGGCCTAAGTTGAACTCTACTGCTTTCGGATTTTTCTTGGAAGTAAATTTGATCTGTGGTCTGGAAGGGCTCGACCCAGCAGTCTGGAATAACGTTCTTTGTTTTGTAAAGTATATTTTACTGCACTGTGAGCCTTCACTTCTTATATGATCTTTGGCGCAATGCGGGAAAAAACGGAACACCTGATGTTTTTGTGCCTGAAACCTGTTAATTAGACGGCATTTATGTGATCTGAGAAATGGAACCACTAAAAAGTCATGTATGTAAAAAGCATAGACACTTTTAAGTTATGGAAGTTATGAATTTAGAGTTGATCAAAATACATGATCCCACCTTCTTGTATCAAGGTTCATATTAGAAACTGCTTTCATATAAGACAATAAGTCATTGGCGTCAAGATGTGATTCGGTCTAACCCTCAACCTCAGTTTTACTTGTCGAACACTAGGGTACCGAGGCTCGAAATATCTACTATATTATTCACGCTTAACTTGAAACCGTGAAGAAATCAACCCCGACAAAATAAAGGAGTTACACTATAGAAAAACAGAGTTATACTTTTTACTGAAAAATAATTCCGATTTCCACTTCCAAATACCGGAAATATATAACTTCAGATCGGGGTCTTGGATTTTCAAATGGATTTGGGATTCTTGTCCGAGGATTCTGATAGCATTTGGTTTGGTTTGACCACCTGTGTCCAACATTTTTCAAGGAAAGTTTGCCACTGGATTCCTTTAGAAGCAAATGAATAGTCGAATGTACGACGTCCTTTCTGAATCTGTAATACGGATTCCATTAAATTTCATGTTCAGTTCCCCAAGTTTCTACTTCTACTGTAATTACTGAAAAAATTTGAAGGTGCTTTCTTTTCTAGATACAGTTTGTTCCGCCAGCTCCGTACGCTGCTGAAAATATGACTTTTTTAATCCAAAAATGCCTTACATATATTTTGGCCAAATTTCAACTTTCTAACATCAGCTATTCTTGAGATATATAAAACACCCAATTTCGGTTTTGTTTTGTTGTTTTGCTGCAAGGACAAGTTTTTTATGTTTTTTCGAAGGATATCTACCCTAACTAGTTTTCCCCACACCCCACCATTCAACCCGATATATCTTGGAAAAAAAACAGTGTCGTGCAGCGATGAGAGAAATTGCTTAATTTCCCCGTTCTATCAGAGCCTAGAAGCCCTCTTCTTCTGAAATTGCTAACTCTGCGTCTACACTGACAATTTATCTGGCAATTACAATGTCAATATTGCCATCGAGTTAAATGTGAAATCGCAATGAGTGGGCATTTGGTTGCCAGGCAATTTTCATTTGAGCGAGTGAATTCGAAGTGTCAAGTTATGAAGCAAAGCAATCATAACTTGGAAAACTATTGATTAATTCAATATTTTTTTTTGTCCACTTATTTTCACTCATTTTGCGATCAAACCAAAAAAACCTAAGTCTACCTGTTGACAGGGGACGCTAACTTCTGTCAAACGATTCGTTTTCTGGCAATATTATCCTCAGAATTGCCATGGCAATGCTGAGAGTAATATTGCGATATGCGTTTGGTGCGTCTACACCGTCAATTTGTGTATGGCAATAATTCTGTTGTCATTGCCATTGCCAGATAAATTGTCAGTGTAGACGCAGGGTAACACACCTAAAAATATAGGAAACACATTGAAAAATATAGAAACCATCTTCAGCTTCTAGAAAATATACATTCAATACAGTCGATAGTTCAAATCTTACTCGTGACATAATCCGGCACTTTTCCCTATACCCAGTTTTTCCTTTCTTTTCAATAATATCCATTTACCAAAAATTGTTCAACCGCAAAAGGTTGGGCAGTAGGCTAACAACCTACCTCTTATAGATTGTTGCGCCATTGAAAAAGAACAAGTTTTCTTGAGCCATAAAAAAGTTTAATAAGTTACAAGTGTAGTGTAATGAATAGAGTGCTAGTCTATAAATCCAGAGTTCGGAATTTGTAACTCTTATAACAAGACTTCAAATAGATCTCAGAATACTATTTTTACAGGATAACAAGAGTTACCAAGTCTTTAACTCTTATAATAATTTTTGCGCACAAGCGGACTGGAAACATTTCGAAACTATGAACTGACTGAGGTTACAATATGCAATATTTAATTAACATCTGCCATATTTTTTAATGTATTAAAATTTAATAAATATTTTTATTGAAAAATATAAACAAATTTTTTTAAAGTCTATTATTATATTAAAAATTGATTTCATTAAAATTTTGATGAGCCTGTACAACAAAATTAAAATTAATAAAAAAAAAATTGCCAACAGTCTGGGCGAAACTTTTTATTATTTTTTTTGTCAAAAATTATGGTGAGGTTATAGTTGAGTTGGTTAAAAATTGATTACGTTGTAGTTAAAAAAAAATTGCAAAATTGATTTTTAAGCGTGGAAGTGAACCAATTCGATATGTCATCAGACTTAAGAGCTATGCCAAAAAATCCTGAAATTAACTAGACGATTGTATAAATTTTCCATGAAAGTTGTAATCAATTTAATACATGATTATCCATGATACATGGTTTACCCCTGCTTAGGAGATGAATATCGAAAAATCGTGAAACTAACTTTCAGGGTAAATTCTGACATCCTTGCTCTTTAAAAGTTCAGTACTAACAGACTTTTAAAGAAACGTACGAGTACGGATACACTGTAATTGTGTGCATTGCATTACTCTATAAAAAACTGCAAACTATCGGTCAATTACAAGGTGTAGTGTATTATTAGACTAATAAAGTTAAACTCTTTGCAATATATATGAGCTGTACAAAAATAAATTCTCCAAAAGCAATGTTATTTTTTTTGAAATGGTTCTTTTCACTTTTAAAAAAATAACTCTCATGGCGTGAATTTAGCTAAGTTTAAACGTCGCTCACTGTAAATTTGATTTCGAGTTCGCTATATAGAAAATTTGCTCAGCAATTCTACCAGCTGTAAGGGTGTTTCGGATAGTAGGCATGATACACCCTCTGACGAGTCTATGCCCTCCGATGACGAAACAGCTCCTTCCAGCTGTCATGTCCTCAAGGACAGCGATTAATCAACATTCGGGGATTTCGTGTTGGGGTTTCACACCAGAATTCCTACTAACGCCGGAAAACAACTAACATTTAATCAACTCTCATAAATTTCGTCATTCGATTCTCAAAAGAATTTCATAACATACTCATAACGTTGAGAGTAAAATAATTAAAATACTGTTGTTATTTGCCGAATTCATATTCGAGTTTCGGAAGTGCCATTCTTGATTTGCATTGGCTTCAAATCAAATTTCCGGCACCAGTATTCCACTGTTGTAAATTATGAGTGTAACATTAAGGCTAATTACACAAAATAATTAAATTTCTGACGACGTTCTAACTGTTTCTATTGATTGTTTAGTGTCTCCAATGAAAAATGGTGCATAAGGTTATATGTCTCACAGGGGACGATATGCTCTCATAAGAGTCTGTTAGGGTTTTTTGAGAGCAAAAGTGTTATCTATGTAGAGTTGGGGTTGAAAACCGAAAATATCTGCCTCTCATAAGTAGAGACTGTAGTCTTTGTACAGAAGGGTTGGTCGATCTTGTGGTCAATTGTCCTAAGTACCAGGTGTATAAGCTTAAATCCGATGTTTTTTTTAGTCAGAAAAACACATGTTTTTTTCATAGAAACCAACAACAAATTTATTCAAAGTACTTGCCCTGGCTAGCTACACATTTTTTCCCATCTCTCGAACAATTTGTGGATACCACGCCAAAAAAATTCCTTCTCTTTCGAGGCAAACCACTCATCAAGCCATTTTCGGATGTCTTCGTAAGAATCGATGTGCTGCTCAGCGACCGCGTGTCCCATCGACGAAAACAGATAGTAGTCAGAAGGGGCAAGGTCTGGTGAATAATCAGGATAGGGTAGCACCTCCCAGTTGAGTATGTTCAAGTAGTTGCGGACCATTTTTGACGTGTGCGATGGTGCGTTGTCGTGGAGGAAAATCAGCTTGTCATGACTTTGTTGATAATCTGACCTTTTTTCACGCAGAGCACGGTGCAATTTGATCAATTGTTGGGTGGTAGCGGTGGGCATTGACAGTTTCACCAGGTTTCAACATCTCATAGTAGACGATACCGTGCTGATCCCTCCAAACGCACAGCATCGTCTTCCGTCCGAAGCGATTTGGTCTTGGGAAAGGTGTGGCCGGGATCAACCCACGATTTCTTGCGTTTTGGATTCTCGAAATATATCCACTTTTCATCGCCAGTCACAACCCGATGTATGAACGACTTTCTTTTTTGTCTAGGGAGCAAGATTTCGCATGTGTTTTGACCTCGCTCCATTTGCCTATCGTTCAATTCATGCGGCACCCATTTTCCGATCTTTTGAACCTATCCCATGACACATAGCCGCATGGAAATGGATGGTTGAGTAACACCCAATTGCTCGGCAAGCATTTGTTGCGGTTTGATATCGTCCTCGTCCAAAAGAGCCTGCAAATGATAGTCCTCAACCTTCCTGGGCCGATTTTCACGCTTCTTGTCGCTCAGGCCAAAATTGCCGTCTTTGAACCGACGAAACCAATATCTGCACGTTGTTTTCGATAAAGCACTGTCACCATAGACCTCCACAAGCATTCGATGCGATTCGGCAGCCGATTTCTTCAAATTGAAGCAAAAAAGCAGAGCTTCCCGCATATGCTCTTCTTCTGGCAAAAACTATACATGATTACCAAAGGAAAAATGTGTTTTATTGTATAAAATTGCTGACGATGTGCACTGATTAATGTTGACAGGTGTCAAACTCTTAAAAAAAAATTATGGCATGTCCATGGTAGGTTAAGACGCTCACTAACGCCATCTATGAGCAAATAGCGGATTTAAGGTTATACACCTGGTAAAATGCTTAATAGCACATCGCGTGAAGTTAATTTCGAAGATAATTATTGCATTTTATTATGAAATCCAGTCCCGATTTACTCCTATTAGTCTTATTTTCTAATAACCATTAATTATAATTCTCTGCTTAAGCTGATGGTCTTTGTAACTAGTGCTTAAGAATAATTGCGTGTATTTATATGCCATTTATTATAATAAAATATAATAATAATAAATAATAATAATTCCCTGCTTTATTCGAATACGATTTTATCAAAATTGAGCACCCGTTTCTATATTGCATGTTTTTATCAATAGTTAAGTGGCAATTACATCTAATTTAAGTAGATTTTATAGTACAAAACAAATTGCATCCAAGTTTGTATCATTACAAGAATAGGAATAACAAGACGACTGATAACATCGATATTAAACCATTTACATTATTGTTACTATTTATAAGTGTAGAGCGTACCATTATTTAAAGTGAACTATTGCATGGTCGTTGGTGTGTTTATTCTTACTTTTTTTGCATTTTAAATAATGTTTCCATTCAAATAAGACTTTCTACAAATGTCGCGAGTTCAGTATGTTAGATAGGGAAAATCCATAAGAAGATTGGTATCCATTTGTGTGGACTTCCTCCCTTTGAATGTCGGCGCTGAGGATCCAAAAACAAGTCGAAAATGATCTTAGATAAGGTGTCTTCTAGTACGGCTTAGATACTTTGCGGTAACTGTAACTATTTTAGACTAACAAGAAATCTATTTTTCCATGTTTTTTTTTTGTCTTGGCGTTTTGTTTTTAATTCTAGCATTGGTTTTGTTGAGGAAACAGTCGCACAACAATTGTAAAAGTCGGTAGGTATATTTTGTCATCTCATCGAAAAGACGACTATACGACGACTTTTCATCCTACACATTGTTTTCTTCTCAATCCCATATTGAGAGGTGGTATAGCTTCAAATGAAATACACCGTCGACATCATTAAAACATTCCCCGGGTTCTTTCTTTTGAGTAAGTTCGAACAGAACGTAGCCATGGAGGAAATTATGTAGAGGAGGCACAGTAGCAAATAGGTTATTAGAACTTACAAACGGTGGTTATAAATGAAAGATCAGTTTTTTTTTTAGACTTTTACCTTAGTAGCATAGCCGTCGGTATGTAAGATACTTCTACTTGCATTCGCCCTGCTGCACTCTACATGTCAAAAAAGGTAACAATTGTGTTCGTTAATCACCTTCAATGCTATCTTACATCAATTTTTTGCTCACCTAGTTGTGTTGTGTATTGTGTTTCAACTGTCTTTCCGATTCAACCGACTTTTAAAAGTTGTTTTTCTCGATCTTTAAAAGAAACAGAAACGAGTCCAAAGATACGATAAGAAAAATCCGGTGAAAAAAAAAATTTGCATTCAAGAATTTTTCACGTCTTCTCGCCGTCGCAATTGAACTGATGAAACGAATAATTCACGCGATATTGTCCGGTCACAATTCGAACAACAAATCGCTGCTTCTTCGGCCAGGATTGCATTGAAATCATGAAAATCGATCGCTAATGACCCGGCGATCAGCTCGATTACTTGCGATCACTTTGGCATGATCATCATCGCGATCAATTGATATGTTTGTTGAAAACCGTTTTATTAAGAGATTAAAGAAAACGCGCTTTCTTCGTGTATCGAACGATGAAGACGATCGTCGAGAACATGAAGAGTGTACTTAAGATATTTACCATACCCAGTGATCTTACAAACAGGATCAAAGTCGAAGAAATATCACCACCAAAAGATTATCATTCTTTTCGATCACAACAACTTTATTTTGCTGTTCATGTTGATGATGATGCCGATGATTTCGTCTTTCGGTACTTTTCATTTGATTGGTCCGATGATTCTTTGATTTTGTTGTTCTTTCTTAAATAGTTTACCGAGACATTTCTGAACAAAATGACAATAAGATCGATCATTCCTTATCGATGTAACGAAATCGTATTTCGAAAATAATTGCCCCGCTTTACGTACGTACTACAGTTAGAAATTGTGCATAAAATGATAGCGTCTTGTTTTGAGAAATTTATGATCGGACAATAATTAGTATCTACCTATACCGCAGAAGAAAAAAAAAAAGAAGGTAAGCAAAATTGAGATGTTATTCAAGGAAGATGAGATTTAGCATTAACGGACTTTGTCATTAAGTTGCCATTAGCTAACTAGTATCTAGCGCCGATCAAATTAATCCTAATGTGATTGTTTGGACTTGTTTGTCGTCTTTTTCAGTAACCAGTTACAGCGGCTAAGTTGTATACATTTTGTTGATACAGGGTGTTTATGATATGAAAAAGATACGTACTTAATTAAGCGGAATCTCAGTGTAATCCAGTCCAAAGGTAGAAAGTTGCGTGCACTAGTTTTCACGAATTCTGGCAAATAGTTAGTTAATATCTCAGAGTTTTTAAATTGAGGTTATTTTTTAAATTTTCTTATATCTTTATTGAACAAAATGTCGGTGAGAGTGAGTTGATCGGACAATTATGGGATGGACACGCGTTGCAGTTTTTTGGAAAAATATTTCCTGGAACCTCCGTCGAAATTTTTCAATAACTGTGTCCTCGCTCACGCATCAACCGAGAATACAAAATTTTTTTAGTGATGGTCACCTCCTGAATGCTGTTCAACAGTAAAAAATTTTGTAGCAACGTAGTGGATCTGAAGCAAAATCGCACTTTAGGGGTCACCAATGTAAATGCGAAAGCGCTGAAACTACGGGTTTCGTTTGAATCAGAAGAACTTCATTATGCACTCGGTGTTCTTATGCTATCAAATATTTCGGTTTAACTAAGTGTTGAGTTTTAATCGCAAACGTAAATAAAAAAGCGCACGACAGAGTCACTACTTTAAAGTCAGTCAGAACCAAATTGATCACGTTCTAATTGATTTGCATCTCGCTTCTAGTTTATTTGATATGCGCTAATTTTAAAGTATTCGCGGCTAAATTTGGGCTCGAAATCTTCAATCTCACGGAAAATTGCACTGAAAGGGTCACCAATGTAAAACTAAAAGTGTTTAAAGTCCGACTCATTAGTGGAATCTCTGTGTGCTTATGCTGTCAAAACTTTACTATGGCTAGATATAGAGTTGGAATCGCCAACTTAACGAAATGCCACACTATAGGGGTCACCAATGTAAAGTATGATGGAATTGGTATAACTTATGCTGCTGGGAAAGGTTTCAACTTTGAAATATCGCCCCGAATTTTTGAAATAAAAAAGTACGACCAAAGCTAAATAAGCTCGTTTCAACCAGTTCAAAGAAAATAATATTCCAGGAATAGCAGAAAATCTATTGGACTACCCCGCCAAAAAGATATTTTTTGCTGCAAAGTTGGTTTCGAGTAGACGCGAAAAAAAAGCATAAAATAGCAACAAGTCGTTGAATATTGAACAATAAATTACAGGTGAGACAAAATTGCGACGGTGACTTTACCTACCGAAATTATGATGAACCGCTTTTAGGTGAACGACGAAGGGACACTTATAAATTGAGTAAGATTTTGACATGGTTGCAACTAAGTTTTTCACCATACGTTGCTGTTTTTTTAGGACTGATGCGGCAAAGTTTGTCACCGAAGCTACATAAGAGTTGTAACAACATACTGGATTTGGATTTGTTGTTGCAGTGAACTTTTAATCAAAGAGATTTTGGGCTCAAAATATCGAATTTATTATTAAAAAAATTAATGGAGCTTTTGGAGGAGTAACATTTAAATTCCAACAATCGAATAGATCGGAAAAAGCCAATGCTATCAGGGAACACCTTGTGTAGATCTAAAGCCTCTCGAACGTAACAACGCCGTTTAATTAAAACAGACGCGCACATAGTTTGCGCATAATACGAGTAATAATTGTAAGAAAGGTAGGAAGCCTTTAAGTGTAGAATAATTACCTTGTATGAGGGCATGAACTATTACACTTTCCGCCGTCTCTCTACGCCCTAACACTGAAACTTGCTTCACATGGGGTTCCACTGAGAAGACTTCAATGTTTAATAGTCCAAATTTAATGGTTAATTTATCGGGAAATTTTTTGACTTTTAATGTGTTTATGGTGGGCACTTTACCTATGCTGCTTTACTACATTTGTTGTTGTTATATTGATTTTACAACAAAAAAAACCCTATATATTCTTATACGAAATGACTATTATCTTTAATTGCCTTGGAAATTGTATAAGGAAGTGGTCATATTTCATAACACGGTTTAATGATGACATGTTGATTAGGAAGACGCTTAATACACTGTGCGCAACAATTTGTTATTAGTTAGTCTACTGGCTAGACTTAGTGGATTTCATTTTTGTTTCGATCATTTCGATGTTGATTGCAGAACTGCATGATGTATTGCGGATAGAAATGTTTCGGATTTTTGAATTACTGGCGTATGTAGAAAAATCTGAAATTGAAGAAATTCCATTCGTCTTTTAAAGACTTGATTATGGTCGGATTAAAACTGGTTTCTCATGATGAACAATATTAACAACATTTTATCTGCAGGTACATCGAATAAATCATTTTAAGCTGTTGTTGAGGCTGCTAGTAATTTTTACGACGAAGAACATTATTGCAGGGACTTTTTCGCAGTTTTCGAAATTATCGTAGACGATCGTAAATTTAATTATGCTATTTCAGCAAGGTAAATTATGGCGAGAACTTTCACTATTGCAATGGATAATTTGTTGTATAGGGTGTTTTTTTTGTGGTATAGCATTTCTTTTTTGAAAAAAAGACATACGTAATTTACCAAATGGCAAAATTTTTTTTTTAATGAAAAGATTATTTTATGGCATGTAATTTTTAAAAACAATTTTGGGCATATTACCACCGCGACTGGGTCTAATGAGCACCATCCGATCAGTCTAATTTTTGGTCAATTTTTCGAGTATTCGAATGTTGGCTTCTAAGTGTTGCTGGCTTATCAGCATATACCAATGATTTGATGTATTCCCATAAAAAAGTAATCCAATGGTGTCAAATCACACGATCTAGGCGACCAATTGACAGGTCCAGTTCTTGAGATGACTTTTTCACCAAATGTCTCTTGCAATAAAGTCATGGTTGCACGCGCTGTATGGCATGTTGTTGGAACCACTTCATCCTTACATTGTTGTCATTGATGTATGGAACCAAAAAATTGTCATCGTATTGCGAATAAGCTGCACAGATGATTGATTATGGTGACCATATAATTGACGCAGCGATCTGTGAGTTTGCCGTATAGAACGCAAATTTCGAAAATAAATTTCCACAATTTGTAAACGTTGTTCTGGTCTAAGTCTTTCCATGATAATTTGCCAAAACGTACTGAACAAAAATGTAAAGGACAGCAGTCAAGTTTGACGTAGTTTGACAGGTAGTTTGACAGGTATCTCTACTGAAAAAAACTATACCTCTAAAAAAACACCCTATACAGGGTGTAACTAGTACTGAGGTTCAAACGAAAATGGGAGATAGAGGAACTTGTCCTGAGAAGAAAATCGTTCTACACATACTCCCGTTTTTGCACCGTTCTCCCATTTTCGTTTGAACCTCAGTACTAGTTACACCCTGTATAAGAGATCGCAGGTTCATAGATTCCATATATGTATAAAAGCGAAACGATTTTCTTCGGGGATATCAAAAGGGAATTCCTTCTATGGCATTCTTCAATATAGAAGAACTATCAAAATTTCAGAATACTAACCGTTTGTGAGAATGCGCCCTTCTCCATTTAACATCTTTTATTTTTCTTCTTAAATATTCTTTGTTATCTATTATTTTTTCTTCTATTAATTCATTTTTCTCCAATATTTTTTGTTTGGTATGCGGTTTGGGAGAACTGTTCTTTCTGTTTTTGCCTTGTTTTAATTATTTCTATAAATTGTTCTGTTATTTTTCCTTTTTTTTATTACTTACTATTTTTTTTCTTTTATTATTTTAATTTTTTATTATTATTTTAATTTTTTATTATTATTTTAATTTTTTATTATTATTTTAATTTTTTATTATTATTCTAATTTTTTATTATTATTTTAATTTTTTATTATTATTTTAATTTTTTATTATTATTTTATTTTTTTATTATTATTTTAATTTTTATTATAATATTATTTTAATTTTTTATTATTATTTTAATTTTTTATTATTATTTTAATTTTTTATTATAATATTATTTTAATTTTTTATTATTATTTAAATTTTTTTTTTATTATTATTTTTCTTCATTTTAGATATTTTTCATATTTTATTAATTTTTACTGTTCTGTTTTTTATTACATTTTCTTTTGTGATGTGTATTGCCTTGTTCTTATGATTTCTATTAATTTGTCGGTTATTTTATGGTTTCTTATAATATTTTATTTGTGTTTTTCTTTTAAATTTTTTTATTCCAAATTTTTTTTTATTTTAGACACCTTTTTGTTTTATTTAATTTGTTTTATGTCATTGTTTTTTTATACAATTTCTTTTTCCTTTTTTATCTTTTTTATTTTTCGTATGTTTTCTGTTTCTTTTCCTTTTTTTAATGACCGAACTATCCCCCGAAGTAATTCATCTTTTTTGAAACTTTTTCGTTACAAAATTTTGCTTTTTGTTTTAGCTTTATTATTTTTTAATAATAAGGAATTTTGTGTTCTTGTAATTTTTTTGGTAATAACAAATATTTTTAATTTTTTTAAATTTTTGGGTTGCGATTGCAGGAAGAGGCATAATTATTGTTTTTGACCGTATTCTTGCTATAACTTTTTAAATTGTTTGAGGCACCTAAATACCTTTTAAACTACATTTTCAGCTGCACTTGCTCTCCTTCTCTGGAGAAAAATCAGATAAGTCTTTTTAATATGATTTTATTATGCTGTTACAATGTTCTATTGGAGCATTTATTTTACTTTATTATCTTAATAATAAAAGAATAATGTAATATCCTGTTTTATTGTTGCTAATGTATGTTTTGTATATATTTTGCTGTGTTTGCCAAGGATTGTAACTTGTTATCTTCTTTTTTGTTTTGTTTTCTGTTATATCTCTTAATTTTTCTTTTTTTTTTGGAAAGTTTATTTATTTTTCCTTTATTTTAATAATTTTTTATTTTAATAATTTGGCTCTACTTTTGTTGTTTATTTCTTTTTTTTCAATGTAATGTGGAGTTACAAAGGATTTTCGCCTTTTTGTTGTAATTTACCTTAAATTGGTTAATGTTTTCAGTTTTGTTTCTTTTTTATTTATTTATTTTTGCTTTTTATTTATGTTTAATTTTTTTTGTTTATTTTTTTTAATTTTTTTTTGGTTTTTGTTTTAATTTTTTTTGTTTTTTTTTTTTATTTTTTTTATTTTTTTTTTTTAACGAATCCAAGGCTCTCCTCTTGCTTAATGTGTAAAGATGAAAAAATTTCTTAAACTTAAAGAATTGTTGTATCAAGTAAATATTGTAGTGGTTTTTGCTAATATGTTTGTTCAAAATATTTTATTCTTAATATTCTTAACAAAAACTATACACAATTTACACCAGTTTGCCTTCAAATCGAGCGGCTTCTTAATCGCAACAAATCCATTTCAATCTAAATGTGAACATTTAAGCTATCAACACTTCTCAAAATAACAAGCCGTCAACTATATACTGTTACTCGAATAAATTTTCTTAAAATCTAGCAATTTAATCAGATAAAATACGAGGTCTATTTAAGCGTTTATTGCATTTGATAGCTACTGATTTAAATAGTTTAGCCGGCAGACAAAATTTAGGTGATGATAATCTCTACAGGTGCGTGTACATTAAGAGCACCACACGCAACGTTTCTCCCTTTCGAACGTATCGGTTTATCGTACAGAACTTCCCATCAGAAGTACGGTTTTGAAAATCTGACCTAAAAATCAAATCTATTTAACGATCAGTTTATCTAAAGATAGACCCCGTTTTTCAACGAGTTGGGACTATCTATAATTAGTTTGTGACTAACCGTTCGGGTTACTTTTAGAATTGTTTAAGTGGCTTCCCACAAGGTTCAATCTTGACACTGTTTTCTTAATTTTTTCTTTTAGATTTTCAGTGGTAAGTTTTTGGCAATAAATACTAGCGTCAAAAACCTTTGAGTTGACATATTGATTGGTGCTTAATGGCTAATAGTAAAGCTAGCGAATAGCTAATTGAGAAACAGTTACAAAACTTAACCTTATTTTTAAAATGCAAATTATACCTCTTCAGTCAGAATCGCGAAAATAAGTTGCAATTTCGAAGAATTCACTGTAAGATGAACGATAAAATTTACATTTTATTTATAGTATATTTTTGCATACGAAATAGCATCCGTGCTGCTGAACTCTGAAGTGATGGACACTTTTATAAGAAGTGTTTTCGTTGTATCTAAGATTCACTCGCACTGCACACTATATTGGTATTTCCATTTTCGATTTCAACCTTGATTTAATTTAATAACTTTCCAATTATTAAGTTCATCTTCAGGTTTACCCGTCTCACCATACCGTTGATTGAAATTATCATTGACTACTTTTCGACGAGAGAAATAGAATTTAAATACACTGTACTTATCCATAATACCGTTTAAAGTCTTCGATCTATTACTGTATTTGATCTACATAAGAGCATACCGTTCTTAACCCGCATCTGACTAGGTCGCCCTTTTTTTATGCTCTTCGAAAATATTTCGTTTAAACCCTAGACTGAATTTATTCATAACCGGATTAATGTGTAGCTAAAACTATTACAGTGGATTGTTCTTCTAGATGGTTAAGATTTTTTTCTCTGGTAGAGACGGAAACGATAAACGAATGCCTAAACGAATGATTTGCATAAAAGTCGAGTGTGTCGGATTTTTAACCAAATTTTGCAAATCATTTCGTATGGAGATTTAACTGATGTGTGTATTTTGTACGTAGATTGCCCGTATGAGAAGTCTTGTTAGAATCGAGAGTTTTGCTGATTTATCTTTTGCGGATAAATAGCAAGAGTTTCAACTTGATGGGAGCAATTGGTCAGTGTAATTGATAGTGATGTGTATGGATATGATCATGTCTGATAAATAATTGTGTTTTTTTTTTTTAATTTTTGACTTATTTTGGACTGTCATCGGTTAAAAGGTCAATGATCATGATGAGATTTTAAAATTTTTTGGACACTTCTTTTCTGTGTATAATTTTGTTGGGCGGACTTTGATTAAGACCTTTCTATAGCTTCGACACAAACTAACGTTAATATGCACTACAAAACTGTTAACCATCGAGCACCCCCGCACTTCAAGTTAAAACATGAGCTTTCGCTTATTGCATACCATTCACCAAAAATTTAAATTTAAATTTAATTTTTTGACTCTTTGAGTCATTGTCAAAACTGTCAAAAATGTTTTAAATTTAAAAAAAATATCCTTTACTTATCGTAGAAGGAGGAAGGGGTTGGATCAAAAGTTGCATTCGTCTTCGAGAACATACAATTACAAGATTTTGGGAATTTTTTGACTTTTCGAGCGATTGTCGAAAAACTAAACTGTCAAAAATGTTAAAAATGTAAAAAAAACCACTTCCATTTATCGTAGAGTTGTAGGTGTTGGACCAAAAGTTGCGTCTGAATGGCGAATTTTTTTTTTAAATCTGAGCCACAAGGCATGACTACAACCTCTGAATTTATTTTATTTGGTTTTAATTATTCAAATTATTCTTAATTTTTTTAAGCTTTCATGTGTTTTTGACCATTTTTTAATATAATTTTTTCTTCATCGAAGAGAGAGTTTTTCCACCTGAAAACGTCAAGTGCATTCTGCCCAATTATTTTTGGTGTCAAACTTAAGCCCGTTGTATCACGATTTTTGAGAGAGTAATCTAAGCCTTCATCAATCACAAATAAGTAACGTTTTTTTGTTATCGCTAAAGCGAAATTAACTCAAGTTTCTTCCTCGAAAATACTGCCCAATGAAAAAAAATTCTTCGATTGTTTTCGCGATTTGATAATCTAAGCTCTGACGCTACAGAAGCGCCCAGAGCGAGTTCTCAATCACAACTTGATTATTATTTAAAGATGCGATTTAAATAAATTTTTAATGTATTTTTCGCATTGTCATAACCTACCACTCTGAAATGGCCCCATTTTTATAGCAAAATATGTTATGCAAATTTAATTATCGAATCAGTTCTACTTTTCTGATTTGGGACGAAACTAGTCTGAATTTTAAATCTACTTCAAACCAATTGAATTATAATTTCAATTACTTGTGATATTTATTTTCTAAAATTTCTATAGTATTTTGATTAGATGCTTTTAACCGTAATGTAGTTAAGCGAGTATTACACTGTATGCCATGCTGTCAAATGTTTGACTAAAAAAATTTGGTGAAAAGTTCAGTCAAATTTCTCCTGACAAAATAGAACAAAAAAAAGTAATGTGACTAACAAAAATTTTACAATTATACTCGAACCAACCCCTATCCGAATTCTATCGTTCTATCTGAATGCATTTGCCAGCCAGAATAGTCAAATGTTTGACATAGTGACATACAGTCTAATACAGGCTTTAGACTGCAACCGTAAAATTTTTGTTGTGCTACATTATTTTATTTGCTCTATGCAAAGTCTATTTTGCCGAAAAAAATTTGACTGAACTTTTCGCCAAATATTTGACAGCATTTCATACAGTCAAATTCGAGCCTTAAAAATTTTTTCAAGAAACCATTTTCCAACTGAATTGTGTTTCTTTAAAAAAAAAATTTAATAGAACAGTGAATATTGTTACTCTGTCCCTCGTACAATTGCGACTTTTCCACTTATTAATCATAGATTTAAAAATAATAAATATATTCTTCCTGTTCATCCGTTTGCTTATTAAATTTAACCATGTTTCGTTTCAAAATCAATTGACATAATTAATGAATTTCATAATAAGAGGCTGAAGGTTCTTTAAGTTTTTCGATTCATTAGTCATACGTTTTTTGACTTAGGCTCAAAATAACACAAAGCGTATCAGTTTTCTATGCAAAGATCCGTATAAATAGTCTTATACACTAATAAACCCGAGATACCTTTTTAACCGTGAATGAAAATACGGCGTACGGCGGACAGACGGACATTTTTTTTTGTTGCTTTTTTGGTGTTTACTAGTCCTAAAACGTGTAAATACAAAATTTCAGGATAGCAAATTTTTTTTTAAATTTCAGGTCGATCACAATACTTTATTATTAATAAATAATAAAGTAAAATCATAGCCGTTAAAATCAATTGAATATTTCATCGAACCTAGCAAATATGGTGGAATTCGTGAACATATATTCAACGTTCTTTCACTCCATTAGGGTTAGGGGATGAATACAGAAAAATTCTGCAATTGATTTTTATGCGGTTATGTAAAAATCAAAAGTCGTTGATGAAAAAAACGAATTTAATATCCCTTTACAGCAAATTTGGCAGAATTCGTTAAAAGTCACACAGCTTCTTCACAACCCCACTTGAGATGATTATCCACAAATTTCAAAAATGATTCCTTTTTGATTTTATCAAGAAACTAATGGTACCTGTGGTGGAATTCGTGAAATGTATGGAACATCACTGGAAATAAAAACAGATTTAATATCTAATTAGGCCTAAGAAATGCGACAGAATTCGTGAAAATTCATTTACATTCCCTGCCGAGTTGAATTGAATTTATTATGAAGAGCCTGAAGATGTAAAATTAATTTGATAGCTAGCTCATCAAGAAATATGGCAAAATTTGTGAAAAAATTTACTCTCCTTTTGCTCCAGCTCCCCACGGAAATACAAATCTGCTTTTTTTAAAACTAAATTAATTTTATGGTACATCTCCATATGTATATGTAACAAGTTTTGCCTTTCAAGAGGTAAACCATCCCAGCAAAAAAAATTAATAGCTCACAAAAAAATTAATAGCTTTTTGGGGTTTTTGCTGTGTAAGTCCTAAATCATAAAGGTGCTCTTACACGAGCTATTAAAATTGCTCAATATGCAGCAATATTCGTCAATTTTGACGTCACGAAAATATGAAGCAACACACAGCAACGATAGCAACAGGCGATGTGGATCAACTTTTCACCAACTCGTTGCTGAATTGTGGTGAGCGATATTGACCAATATCTAGCAATTCAGCAATAAGCGCTTAAACGAGCAATTCAGTTTATGAACAATGCGAAAGCAAACTTGAGAAACAAATCTAAAACTTAAAATAGAACTTGGAAATATTTGAATTCCAATATAACACGAAACTTGCCAAATAAATGCAAAACTCAAAACAAAACATGACAATTAAATCACCGAACGAGGACAATTGCTCGGAATTTTCCAACTTAGTGGAAATACAGCAACTATAGGGCTAGCAATACCAGCAATCTATGAAAACAATGCCACATTGTCGAAATATTGCCGCAACTAGCATGATATTGCCTGTACGAGTATTGCTCCATTAATCGCTCCACGAGTTTTGGCAATAGCCGTCGGGCAATCAATTGCTTGAAAAATTGCTGATGTAAGAGCAAGCTGGGAGGCAAATTTTTTTAATCATAATACATAAAATGAAAATAATTAAATGCAAATTTTCGGTTCATCCATACGCTTGTCTTTGTTGAAATTATCTTTAAATTATTTTTGGCATATCATCTTCGAAATTTTATGCGAAACAAACCAATTTTTTATATTTTGAGTAATGTAAAAGTCAATACAAAAGAAATGTTGTTCGAGCATCATTCATATGCTTTTTGACTATGAAGCACAAAATTTTAATTATTTTATTGTTTTCTTTAAAAATTTTAAATATAAATTCATTTTGAACATTTTTTTTGCGTCAGTCACGATTTTCCTAAGTGGCTAGTGGTGCTACATAAAATTGGGGTTTGGGACTAAAAAAAATATCATTGCCTACTTTTTTTTACATCAATATCTTAAAGATTAACGCATCTTTTTCTTATGTTGAATTTGCCTTACCTTACGAAACAAAGCCGTATGCTCTGAAAAGAAAAGAAAAACATTTAAATTAATATAAACAAAATTTAAAAATATTCTTCAATTTTAAATAGAATAGATTATCTGCTTGAAAATATGCCAAGAAGAACAATAACTCTCGCAATATGTAAATATTGTTCTTATCTGGGCGAAAACAATAGTTGCAAAAAAAAACGCCACTCTTAAACAATCCGAACATCCAGCAAAACAAAAGGGAAAAAATTCTCCACTCTCGGCCCAACATATTCATACAATCAAATACAATGGCCATCAATCTTTACTACCTAAACTACTGGAAAAATATCCGATTGGCGACTAACGAATCTCCAAGGTAAGCGCACTCGATACCGAGTACTTTTACTATAAAACTTTATGGCGACGAGACAATCCTCCTTCGTCTTATTGCGGGAGTATGGCCTAGGTCTATCTGCCTAATGACATCTTAAAGTAAATGATGTGAAACATATTCTGTATCTTGTCGATAATATTTTTCCATCGGCTTGTATTTGTCGTCAAGCATAAGACTCACTCACTCACTGCAGGTACGTAAGTGCACACGCCTTATTCCCTTCGTACAATATTTAATTATTTATAATGGACATATGTAAATAGTTGATTTATATGTAAAGAAAAATGTAATTATCGTCAATCATCGACCTTAACGCATCTGAAATTCTATATGGCGGTTACTGTGTGTTGAAATTCTATAAAACATAGTTAAAGTACCCACTACCTGGCGTACTTGGTCCATAAGCGGAGGACGTATAAGCGCAACAAGTCGTCGATCCAAAGGGAAAAATTGTCAATCAATGTTTTATATCGAACAGTTAATTTGCATTCGTTTGGAAAATTGTCTTGCATTCCGTCTTGAAAGAATTCCACTAAAACGATATCTCTTCGATTTTGCAATAGCTCGACGCAGTAGTTGTGTGCAACTTCTATAGCGACTTTTCTTCTCCCCATTAGATTAGAATTGATAGTACCTACCTACTCGGAACAAGACAGGAGGAAAGTCTTAAAGCAAAATCTAACTATATATATTTAAAAAAAAAACGAGAAACATTTAATGTAAGATACATCGATATCGTAGTTAACAAGATATTCTTCTTTCGAGATGGTTGCGCTCCACCAGTACTTATTTATGCAGCGCAATAATCTTAAAGTTCGTAAAATAGTTTCGCCAACGTGTGCACACTAATCTTTAGACACTTTGATTGACTTCACTTTGAACGTAAATCAACAATTTTTGTCCATTTTGTGTACATAGACCGAGGTCTTTTACTTGAAAGATACTTTCAGTACAAATTAATGGTCAAAAAATCCAAAGGAGTATCTTCTTTTTTTCGCCGAGTATCTTATACATTAAGGAAGCTGAAATGGTCAGCTGGTTTTATTGAATGGTATTTTAATCATTCGACAGTTATCTTTAAGATTTCAGACATTTGAATTGGATGTAAGCAAACATTATAATAATTTTTTTTTGTTTGCCTCGTCGTCTCTCTGTTCGATTAATTCTTTACAGAAAAATCTTGTTTTTGAGCATTTGCTGAAGTCGGGTCTTTGCCGTTTTATTTTTATTCACTTTTTTTTTGACAGTAGAAAGGAATTGCGGGAAATGTTGAAAGAAGTGTGCCATTCATTCACCTGTTTTTTTTTTCAATGTCGTTTCCTGGCTATTCATAACTCTTTAATACCTTACAGTTAATAGATAATGATGTTTGATATACGGAAATGTCAATATTTTCGGATTCGATGTTTTTTGCGATGTTTTTCTATGTTGTCGGTTTTTTCGCTCGTACTACCGCAATTTCTATCCATCTTTCAACCGCAACTACCTAAATCTATTTCAGACGATCGAAAGTGATATCAAAATAGACAATAACTCTTCAAAGCATAATTCAAATAGATAGAATGCCATTGACAGTGAAATGTAGGACGTGTCAAGCACGACGACCTTTTCGATTGAAAAAGAAAAACATGAAATTTCCTGTGGGCTGTACGATAGATTCATATTGTTGATTGAGTTATTAACAATAGGCACAAGTATGCTTCTATTCTTTCGGTGGTTTTAATATCGATGAATTGAAAAACTATAAGAAGACGATGAGGTAACCACAAAATATGATCAGTTCGATCAGGAAATTCACGATTTCGATGTATTATGTTACTTACCTAATAAACTAGTTTATAGATAACTTGCCAAAGTTTATTACGAACTTTAGAATTGGGTTAACCAGAAATGTACGCAAAAAAGACGAAACTTGTTCTAAAAAAACGTTCGAGCGATGAAAGGAAATGTTGTGGTGGTTAGGATTTAGGCTATTAAGAAAACTTGTTTTATGTAATTTTCAAGATAACGTGATTGTTTTCAGTTGTGAGAAGCTTGGAATTAAATAGTTTGCTTCGTCTGCATTTAGTTATAACAGTTCATGACTCACATAAATTCTTTTTCAATTTAATATTGGTTGGTGTCTTGGCTTAGTTTGACTAGTTTCATAACAGCTTACGAAGTCAACGAGAGAGTAGAATTAAAAATGTTTTTTTTTTTGCATAAAAAACATTTAAATTTTTCTGTTGCAAATTTGACGAATCAAGACCTAGCGAAAAATTGCATTATTGTATTTCCATTTTGATTTTGACGGTTTCAATTGGTCTGGTTTTTTTACGTTACGTCATTTTAGACGTAGTTGACTATTGGAACAGGACCAAAGTATATGGTTTTTTCAAATTTGATTTTAATGTATGTAGGATTCAGTATTATCATAGAGGAATATAATTAGGCATTGTAAACCGAAGTATTGTAGAATTTGCCTAACATCATTATGTTCGTTTAAGTTTTTGTTGTTTTCCGGCGTCAGTGGAGTTTCTGGTGTGAAACCCCAACACGAAATGCCCGACTGTTGATTAATCGCTGTCCCTGAGGGCATGGCAGTTGGAAAACCTTCACTAGATAGGCCAGTTTTTTATAAGACTGTGTTGGACTGGGTCCGAAGGAGCTGTTTCGCCATCGGATGGCATAGACTCGTCAGAGGGTGTATCATGCCTAAATCTTTATATATCCTAGCGAACAACCAAAAATTTCACCAAATTGGTTGAAATATTGGGTGTATTTCAGTGCCACCTATCTTTAATATAAGGATGCGATGGCAAGAATTTAGCTCCAACATAATTCGCAGATTATAAAATAGGTTTCGATATCGCTATATAGAATAAACCTCAGCAGTATCGCGTAATACATAGGATATTCCTATCGCAATTAAATTGTGGTTCGTACCTTCGGTTAGTTTGACATGTTTTACAACAGCTGACGAAGTATTGGAAAGAGTAGACTTGAAAACTTTGATTGAATAAAAAATGACAAAATTTTAAATGTTTGGCTGTAAATATAACGAAATATTTTTTCCAGGAAATGTCCAAATTTCCAAATCGTGAAGTAAGAAGCTAAGAAGATGTTTTATTTATATTACAATAGGCTTGTTTTTTAACAGATGAAAATCTACTGATTTATCATTCCTCCAGGCTTACTCTAAACAAGTGTCGATACAAAACAATTTTGTGATCCACCGGTCTCCTATCGCGCTACAACCCGATTTAAACCTTGCTCTCATGGATACTTATCCGCAAATCATCTTTGTGTTCAAACGCACGTTAATTGGACAACGCATTTGACATATTATTTGAATAAATTTATTAGAAAATTAATCATTTAATCGGCAAATTCAGGTACCTCCTCTACATTAGGCATTAAAACACGTGATGATGCATATTGTGGAAGTACTTGAGAACGTTTTTAATCAAGAATCCCTTTTTTGTACTGGCTAATTCTCCAATAGCACATGACTGAAAATTGAAAAAAAAAATCCAATTTTGTCGAACAGCCACATCAATGTCTCAATTCTTCTAATAATTAAGGTAATGTAATTTGGAAATACGAGTAAGTTAATCAAATTCTAGATTTTTGTTTTGGTCACCGAAACCTGATCTAAGATCTCAAAATGCGGTGCAGGCATTGATTGAAGTATTGGATTCTTTTTTATTAGCGATTATAGAAATTAGTGACGAAAACTCTTGCTTCAGCAATATAATTGCACTTTTTCAAACATCTAAGGAATTCCCCAGACTATTGCAAATTACAAGTTCCTCTCAAAAGACTCTCATATTACAGTTCGTTACTCGCATAACATAACTCTTATAATGAGGCTTATATTTGGCCTTATGGTATCTTGGTTGTTCTTATAACAAAAGTTTAAATGAGATAACTTCCAGTGGCTCACTTTAAGAGGCGCTTATACTTTCTCAGTTTTTCTTCGTTATACAGGGTGGGCCATCTAGTGGTTTCTTTTTAAATCATAGGTTATTTTGACACTGAAAGCTGTTTCCCGCTCGAAATCTTGACAGAAAGTCAGTATCATACCTCTGCGGAACGAAATGAGTCGCTTTACGCTTGAACAACGTTGGGAAATATTGAAAACTTATTTCCAAAGTGAGTGCGGTGTAGCCCAAACAGTGCGTTTTTTGAAAAGAAGTTTTGGCCGAAATGAAGCACCAACCGCGCCTGCTGTACGCAAGTTTGTGCAAAAAGTTCGTGAGACTGGCATGCTAGTGGACAACACTCATGGCCCCCGTCGTCGTACGGTGCGCACAGACGAGAATGTGGCTGCTGTAGCCGAGAGTGTGAGACTCACTCCACGAACATCAACTCGCCGTCGATCTCAACAGCTCAACATTTCACGCACTAGCCTGAGGAGAATTCTGCACAAAGATCTCGGATTATTCGCTTACAAGGTCCATTATCATGACATTATCGCTTCGCAATATGAGCCTTAGAGCAGCTTGAATTGGACAACGATTTTGGGCGAAAAATCATCTTTTCTGATGAGGCGCATTTTCATCTCGGCGGCTACGTTAACAAACAAATTTGCCGCATCTAGGGCTCGGAAAACCCACACGTTATTGTCGAGAAGCCAATGCATCCACAGAGAGTGACAGTTTGGTGCGGATTGTGGAGTGGTGGCATCATTGGACCATTTTTCTTCGAAAATGAGGCTGGGAACAACGTTTCGGTCAACGGTGAACGTTACAGAGCCATGTTATCCGACTTTTTTTTTTTACTGAAATTGAAGACATGGATTTGGACGACCTCTGGTTCATGCCCATGCCACAATTGATCTTTTACGCACCAAATTCCCAAATCGTGTTATCAGTCTTGGAGATGTCAATTGGCCGCCTCGGAGCTGCGATTTGACCCCTTTGGATTTTTTTTTGTGGGGAACCGTGAAGGACCGATGTTATGCCAACAATCCAGAAACGATTCAAGCACTTAAGGCCAATATCATCCAAGCAATCCGTGAGCTACAGCCCGAAACCATCAACAAGGTCTTGGAAAATTGGAGTGACAGAATGCGCTACTGCGCAGCCAGCCGAGGCAGCCACTTGAACGAAGTTGTGTTTCATCATTAATGGAAATGTTTACTCTTACTAATAAAGCCATAATATATATAAAAAAATATAATTTTGTTCATTTTATTGCATTTTTAATAAGAAACTTGTATTTGGCCCACCCTGTATTTAAACTGTATACCGAGAAATGCAATAGGTAAGGAGCTGTTCATGACATGACACTTATCATGGTGCAATAAAAAATTGTAAGAAAGCGTGCTTTTAGAGTGTCCCCTTCCGATAAAATTTCAAAGTAGCTAGGCAAGATAAAGTGTGGCTTAGCTTCAAGCTTAATGTTTGCTGATGCAAACCCAAGTGATACATACTGGATATCTATAAGTATTTGAAGACTTAAGGAATTTCCATGTGAAAGTAAACAATGCTGTAACGAAGGAAGTTCGTAGATTCGATTCTGGTATCACTAGAGCTCCTACTGAAATTGTCCTCATATAGTCTTTTTATGAGACTTTAACTCTAAGAGAGTAATGCTCTTCCAAAATGTCTCTTTCCATGTAATGCCCGGGTAAGCACCATAATATTGAAAATAATACTAAATAGGTACTCAATAATGCCCGAAATCAAAGCAACGCATGTTTCTGTTAGTCCTTATTCGCTTAAAAGTATTCCAAATTTATTTATTATTCATGAAGAATATATTCCATAGATCGCTTCTCGATTTGATGTTGAAATGATTATAAAACGAATCTTAAGTGTACAGAAGTCTGATTAGATCCGATAAGTTCAAATAGAAAAATTACAAGTTCTTGTAGTTTTCACATGGAATAATGAAAAGCCAAATTGCGGTAACGAATTTTCTCTTCATTAGAGAAATATGCTCTCAATAAATAATTACCCTTTTTATGCTGCAATGAAATTGCTATAAAAAGGTAATTTACGACTCGTGTAATGCAGTCAATCATTATTTAACCATACTTTCTGTTACGTACAGTTTAAGAAAATAATTAAATGATCAAATTTCCGACTGGAATCAATCGCTGTCTAAGCCAAACACTCTCAAACAACTCTCATAAATTAACCCTTATAGCTCTCATAGCATTCTACAAGAGTAAAATTTTATTTGTAATATACTCATAAGAAAATACAGGTCTTCATAAAGTTGATAAATTGTTTGTCTGTGAATTTGTTTGAACATTGCGTGAAAACAGCATTTGCGGAATTTCAGTATTTGATTAGAGAGCATTGTAACAAAGTTTGTATATAAAAAGGTGAGAAAAAGTTTACGTAGAGATAACAAGATAATTTTTCAAATATGTTTCCATTAATTTGAGTCGTATTGAAAAATTGAATATTGAATACTGATTTCCAACCTTTTTTGTTAAAATCTTTTTTTCAAGTAACCAGATATTCTCATTTCACTGGCATTGCACTTTATGCACAAATAGGTTTAATTTGGCCAAGATAGTGAAACGAGCAGACTCAGGTAGTTTTCTTATAAGACTCTTTTATGGTCTTAGTAGATAAACATTTTATTTGGGTAATCTGGCGATAAGTTGAACGGTTTTCATGGTCAAGATTGTGTTCTTGATTTCACCTTAGTTACGGGGATCAAAAATAAAATGCTATGCTGAAGAGAAACTGTCTCTCTACAGGAGTGCAGTTCATGCTCTATGCCCCAAAATGAAAGATTTCTAGATGTTGATGAAAAAACGGCTTGTCCAAAAGATTAATCGTTATCTTGTATAAGAAACCCCTAAACTTGGTCAGTAACTGATCGCGAATAAAGCTACTAATTAACTTTTTTGTTCTAAGACCATCAAAAAGTCTGTTGCCCCAATTTTTTTTCTCCAACAAAATTTCATTATTAATGAACATATCAGAAAACTGCCCGAAACATGCATCTGTAATTTTTTTTCTCACATACCAAATAAGGTCACTAAAGTCACAGCTTCAGATCTCATTATCGTGTCAAATCAATCAAAATTATAGCATCACTTTGTCAATGATAATGTACAATAACCAGCATGAATTCATGAACATTTTCTTTTTTGGTTTCTTCCGAAAACACAAAAATAATCTCATCTCAACATCCATCAAATGCAACTGAATAATTTTCTTTCCGGGGTTTTTTTTCATCTTGGAGTTCGTGTTCTTGTGAATGAAATACAAGACAACCTTCTGACATACAACGAAACTTAATATACCATAAATTACTGCAAAAATCACACGTACTGTATATTTGGTCATGTCTATTACCGGTAAGAACACTAAGTAATGCACAGCATCTTAACTATTAGCCGTATATTGTAATCTAAGCAACCCCATTGTGAAGAAAGGCTACTTGAAAACTTGATAATTTTCACTATCAGTCGGACATCTAATTTGGAATTAAGTCTCAGAAGTGTTAGAAGGAAAAACAACAGCAACAACATCGCAACACAACAACCAGCCAACTTCCATAAAAATAATTGTTATAACATTGACCAATTATTGTATATTATTCATTTGAAAGTAATGGCACAGAAACATCCATAGAAGACGTCTTCCGCAACACTATGCCGCATTGTTGCGTTTAGTTCTTCAGGTGAGATTGAGAATCATTAGCCAAAAAATAAAAACAAAACAGAAAAAGGAAAAAATCACAATGTAAAAAGATTGCGCCAAATGGCGATGGTAAAAGTTAAACCTATGACATTGATTGCTAGTAGTTTCATATCAGTGAAAAAAAAACCAAAAACCTAACCATCAATTACCAGTTATTGAGCAATAAATTATCAACTTTAGAATAAGAGTTTAGTCTAACTTCGAACTTAGCAAATCGCTGCTCACTGGGTACGGCCAAGATTGACCAGCTTGGAAGTCCGAACAAAAATGGGCTTGCCACCACGTAAAAACAATGCAATGTATGCCATAAATTGGTGTCAGTTCCGAATGAATCCCAGAGCCATCATTACTCCCGGGGGCCATTCAGAAAATAATGTACCTACCGGTTTGCTACTCTTTTTTCTTTTATTGTTAACAATTACAAAGAACAATTGCTCGACGGGCAACGCTCGAGAAAACCCAATGCATGGAAAGTTCAAGCAACACGGAAAAAAAAGACAACCTGTTGCCAAAAATAATAACAATATCGATATATATGAAAAAAAAAGTAACCAGCCACAATAACACAACCTCATGCATAAGAGGGCCCCCATTAAGATTTTAATCAAAAACCGAACGAAAAATGCACCATATATAGAAATTTGAATATAGAGGTACAACCTATTCACCTGACTATGTCTTAGCCCATCACAAATGAATTTGGAACAAAAAAGCAACCAAGGAGCCCCGATTCGTTCGAAATATTTGTGTTAAGAGGCGATTTAAGTTCCGACGCCGTTATATAATAAATTCATAAGTTTGTATCTACCGGTCATACAATTCTTGTTTCATTTTCATATCACTTATACGCTACACATTTAGTCCCGACACACAATATATGAATATCATTCCGTCGGAGAAAGTTCTTTCCAGAGTGTCGGACAATTTGACCAAGAGTCGCGGACCGATTGTCTTAAAACCGTGAAAAATCTAGATCAAATAAAATCTAGTGATCAAAGTGAATCGAGTTTTGTTACACTAAAACTAAAACGCTACTATGTCTTGTCGTAGAACTACACACGTAATGATTCCATGAAATTCAAGTGTCCTATGCAAATTATATGCACGAGCGTTTTGTCTTTGGTCTTCAAGACAACAATCTTTAGATTATCTTTCGGCTTTGAATAGCAGAAAGTTGTACATTTTGTATAGAAAATTACTTGAAACGTTTGACTAATCTCGTTTTGCTATTAGAAAGTAAAGGTCATCACATTGTTATTTTTTTTTTTGGTTATAATTTTTCACATTCTTGAATATTAGTTTCCAGTTTTTGGAGCTATTAAATTAACGCCTCGAAAATGCGTGGTATCTTAAATTAGATGAAAGTTTTTTTTTCAATATACTTTGTGAAACGAAGAAAAATGATCTATTGATGATTATAACTGTTTCAGTATCTTTAAATCATCTTGGTTTTTAGAAACCAACGAAATTTCGAACAATTGTAGATAAGATTTGGTCTATTGATTGACTACTTGAACAATTTGAGTAAATATTCCATTAGAGACCTGTCGAACAGACTGCCTACAGTCTAATAAATCTGTAACAGTATTTCTTGATGTTTATGAATTTTGTAAGTATAATTTACACAAATCATCGTTCGAAATAATTTTATACATAATTAATTGCGTACTGTATATGGTTATGACTTGTTGATTTCGATTGTTTCTTGTTTGCTTTTTTTCGCGTTGGTGAAAATGAAGAAATGAAGAAGTTTTGAAAAGAAAATGATTTTAAATTACACGTTAATTAAAGTTGAACGCAAATTTTTTCTTGATTTTTTCGAGAACTTATCATGATTTCTTCGTAAAACCACAGAAACCTATCAACCCGCACGCATAATATTGAAAAAAAAAATATTAAAAATGTGTCGACCGACATACCGATTGATCTTATTCAAAAATGCCAACTACTGTGATCTCACTGTGAAGAATAATTTTTGTAGTCGCGCAATTCATAGTGGCCGGAATACATGCACGATAATAGAAGTATACTTCTTTATTTCAGTTTCTCATAAATGGAGAAAAAAATAAAATTGAACAACATCATATTTTCAATAATAGGAAAAAACAAAAATTGTTCACTCCTATAGCTTCAGTTTTTGCAAGGTTGATATCTTCCAGAAATGAAGCGTGAGTATAAAAAAAAACTAATAATCGAAAAACGCACGGCTAAGTGCGCTAATTTTCATACACGGGCTTTTATCTTCTGTGATCCTCAAAAAAAAAACAAAATATTATCAAGAACAGGTACATAAAAAGAATAATTACTGAAGAGTTCCATACTATCTTGATGAAATTTATAATGTAAAAAATCCATAACAGTGAAAATTTGAAAAAACTCGCTTTATCTTAAATTTTGTTGTATATAATTTCCTTCCAATATTTTGCAAAAATAAGTAAAAATGAATTTAATGAAATAAATAAAATCATGGTTTTATTTCCATTTGATAAATTTTCTATTCCATTTTTATTTATTTAAGTTTTAATTTAATCTAACTTATTATTTTTTTTTGTTTCAATTTTTTAAGAATTGCTAATGTTCTGAAAAAATCTTATGTATAAAATAAATAAATGTAGAAAATATGAAATGTAAAAAAAATTTCAAAAAAACACTTTTCCAAAAATTGTTATTTTTTTTGTTTTTTTTTGTCAAAATAAAATAAATTAATAAGGAAAATTTAAATGCTAGAAATTAATAAAATTATGGTCTTATTCTCATTTTTGGCTCTATTATAATTTAAATTTAATTTTTTCTTTTTTATTTATTATTTTTTTATTTTTTTTTTATTTTTTTTTTTTATTTTTTTTTTATTTTTTTTTTTTTTTATTTTTTTTTTTAATTTTAAATTTTTTTTTTTTATTTATTGAGCTTTTTTTTATTTTTCTATTTCAATTTTACAAAGAAAAGTTTTCGTATACAGTCGAACTTCGATAACTCGAATGTTGATAACAAACAAAATTGTGGCAAAAGCTACTAGCTCGAAATCTTCATAACTCGAACTATTCGTTTTTCAAATGGCTGTTCGAGTTATCGAAGTTTGATTGTAAAAGGGCGATTATTACGATCTTCAGTTAAACTGTAACTGGAACTTTAACCGGTAGTTTTGCATGAAAATCCGTCAAGTTAGAACGTAACTGAACATCGTAAAAAAATGCCTGAGATCAAAATATAAAATTTTCAGTAATTAGTAAGTTATCTTCTTTTTTTTATGTTGTATTATTTATGCAAAATAGTAGCAAATAAATAGAAACAATAAAAATTATGAAAAATGAAAAATATTTTGTTATTTTTTTAAAAAAGAAATATTTTTTTATAATTTTATGATTTATACAAATATTGATTGTTAAAATGTTTTATTCATTTTTCTGGCAATGAACTTAAACTTTTGGCATAAATTTCACATTAAATTAAAAGTTCTAAAAAATTTTATAATTACTTTTATCAGCAAGCAAATAGATTTAAGATCTAATGTGTGATGTATTGAGCTAAGAAAAGAGTAGTTGCGTAGACCTGACAATTCCAGTTTTAATAGACTGTGTAAATTTCAGTATGACAGAGCTCAGTGCTCTAGAGGTTTTTCTGATTTAAACAATCAAACACTTCAATTGTTCACATTAAATAAAGGTCGATTTAAAATTTAAACATTGCTGTAAACATTTGCAAATAGCAATTAGAGCAAAATATGTTGTTTATTAAATATTAAAATATTATAAAACATTTCTTTACTTCTTCAAAATTTACAATTTTGTTCGACTACATACGATTACCCATAGTTAGTGGCTTAATTAGTCCTCGGAATTACTAAGCAAGTGCAGTTACACTTTGCTGGGTTACTGAATTAATTTAATGCCAAATATTTGATAATTTTGATTTTAAATTTTGGCAGATAATGAAAGGAGAATATGAGACATTTCAAACCTTTCAATCTCTTTTCAAGAATATACATATATTTTTCCCTGAATTCAAATTCTGATTTATTAAGATAAATGTTAAAAAACATTTGCTATGGAGTAGACATAAAAAAAAATTATCTATATATGATAAGTATGTAGGTAAATGGACATATTTCTGTACTAACAAAAGTATTTTGAATATTTTTTTTGTTAGAACTGACTTCAGGTTTTCTTGTATGTCTTTCGCTTTTAGAGCAATTTGTGCAGCCCACCGCACAAACTTCCCGAATAGGATAGAACGCTTCCATGTTCAGTGTTCTTCAAAACGAAATTAAGTCGTTGAGTGCATGTCAGTTGAAAAACTTTCTCATGAAAGGACAGTCCGAAAACCGTTTCGGATATTTTGTCTGAAATTTGAATTGTTTTGTCCGAGTCGGTGTTTTTGGATCGCCCTTTAGCTTGAAGGTATTTGTCGCCTATGAAGTATTTACAGTGGGCGTCCTAAATAATGTAGATCGAATTTGAGGTATAGACCGCGATAAACAGGGACAAAAACTCAAGTTAAGAGTGTGAGAATTTGTCAATCCATGTTTTAAACTAATCTTTAAAATTAAAAACTCGTCAAGGGCCTAATTTAGACTGCAGCGCCATTTCTAGTAATGAAAATTCCCATTATCGTTAACAAGCTTATTTACGTTTTTTTCGGCGTTAGCGTAGTCTGTGGAACACACGTAATTCCCGACTGGGGTTGAACACTAACTTGACCACTGAAGGCATTACAGGTGATCAACTTAATTAATAAATTTTTCGTCAAAAGTAACCATTTTTTATTTTGTATATGTATATATTGTAATATTTTTGCTAAGCCATTGATATGTAAGAAAGCAGCTGTTTTTTAAGGTATTCTATTTTTTTTACAATTCTTTACGTAAACAATTAAAAAATGTAAACAACTTTACTTTCTACAAAAATACACGGCACAAAAATAACTGCAGCAAGATATTGGCAATAATTTTCGAGAAGAAATAAAAACAAAATCCACTAAAATTAAAACAGTTACTACCGTTTTAATTTTAGTGGATTTTGTTTTTATTTCTTCTCGAAAATTATTGCCAATATCTTGCTGCAGTCATTTTAAGATTGAAAATCATCTAGTGTAGAACATGAGTAACAGTGTTGTACGAGGTAAATTACTTTAAGTAGTCTACATCATTATTTACACGTAGACAATTACTAATAAATAATTTATTAATATTTAATAGTAGTAATAGAAAAAAACTGGCTTGAAAATTGATAATATGATGATGATGATAATATGATCAAAAATAGCATTTTCATATTTCATTGCCTTTTTATTTGTATTTTTCAGTTTTTGTAAGAATCGTAGAAAATGTAATTAGATGAAAATTTAACAAAATCATACTGCGGCATTCACCTGCATATTATTTCATACTCTAACTTGTAAAGCAAATGAATTGTATTGTAGGACTCTATTTAACCTTTTGACGAAATTTTTCGCAATTGTCTACATTATACAGGATTGTTTACGCTATTGTCTACTTGATCATGTAGATAAATATTGTCGAGTATCGTCTCTGTCGAAACATTGCCTATGTTTTCGTGCCACTTTTCTTGGATTGGTTGAGATTCGACACTTGGCCCTCTAGATTAATAGCCTAATTCAGTTAAGATTAAACTACTAAGTGCGCGTCCAGCTAACTACAAAGATATGAGGTGGATGACAAGCAAGTGTACATGTTAAGCAAACGACTGATTATTTATCGTACGGTCATAAGTCTTCTGGAAAAAGTATCTAAACAAAAAAAAAAAATCAAGGTAAATTAATTGCTCATTAGAACCGATCCGATTATCTAGCTTTATGTCGTTTAGTGCACATAACGAAAGATATGATCGGTATCACGGCTTCAAACGTAAATTATAAGCTGAGAGACCTTCTCCAACAAAATGTGAAAAAAACCGTCAACCTGAATAATAATTAATCATTTTCACACTGAAAAAACCTGTCTAGCTCTCACACTCTTATTCAACGGAATAAAACGACTCTTGTATAAGATCAATGAAGAAAAAGATTCTCGTAATTTTATACATGGCATATGTCCTATCGTCTTCCATTCAAGCAAATAAATGGTACCTGCAATCGCGGTACTTTACCTGAACAAATTCGTATATAAGTTAGGCCAGATAGACGAGCTTCTGCAGATATTTCTTGATTTTAGCTGCTGGGTTCGAGCGTCTTATGGATCTAAGATTATGTAGGACAAAATGTGCAGTCTTGAACCCAATTTTTCTTGCTTCCGTTCTTCGGAGTTTATTTTTATTAAAAACAGGGCAACAACAACAAAAAAACAGCACTATATTCATTCGATCGCTTTCATCTATGTAAGCACCGATCCACACTATGAAAAGAATGCACATTTTGTAGTTGATGTGTCTCTCAAGTGAAACTGTACTGTATCACCTTTAGATACAAAAGTACCGTATTTTTTTCAAGAATAAATCAACTATGAACATTCATGGGAACATATGAGCACCATATACTCCACATACTCCAGAATTGCACAGGTACCTGCAAACAGGTAGGGATTCTCATTCAAAGATGATCCGACATAATAAGATTCCACACGATTCTTATCATGCCTCTTATTACCCATATTGAAAGAAGTGTTATGAAACTTGTTGGGCATGAAAAGTGCATTAAATCTAGCTATAATGTAACATTTACCTACATTTTATGCAAGACAACACACAAAACGCACCGCAGAAATTAAGTTAGTGCATTAATTTGGCGTGCAATTTTCTGCAAATTACCACCGAGGATCACATTTTGATGTCATTGTTAATTTTCTGAGTGTGTATCTTTTTCTTCTTGCTCGAATTCATACTTTACAATTCAAGATCAAGATCGTGTAATTATGTGATTGCGATTGTGCGGTTTCAAAAACACTCTACTAATTTGAAATCAGTCAGCTTCAGAAATAAACCCACTGCCATCCTGCCTTTCTTAACTACTGTTTGTGTGTATAAATTGCAAAGTACACATTGTGATAGTAAACTTAATTTTTTTTTATTAATATTCAAGTAGCGCATTGGGGACATGAAGACGACGATCTGCGACTATGGTGATCGCGAAGATCGTAAATTAAAATCTTCATTTAGTATGACAGATGGGACAGGTAGAGTAATTGGTAGGTGGAATGAATGATTTTCATTTTATCTTAGCTATGCGATGATCGTAACTCTGCGGAGGAGATGATGTATTTAGATCACAAGTAGTAATAGGGTTGAAGTCTAGACTCTCGATCGTCTACGATCATTTTTATAGGTTTAAGTACGCACAATCGCTTTAACTACCTGACAGACTATGTAGCGAACGTGTTGTAGTTACTGCAGTTATAAAGACGGATTATGACGAGGTGTTGGTTGAAGAGAATCGCAGAAGATGGAACCCGATCGTTGTCGTCATGTGAATGAATCTTGTGCTTCAGCTGAGGTTATAGTAACCTTGTGAATGTCACTTTAAGTGAATGATTTACATATTAATGGATCTAGGTAAAATTGACAGTGATAAGTTGTTAAAATTTAGGTGATTTTTATAGTTATAAAGTTGGGTGATAATCGGTGATTAATTGAAGCCTTGTCTGAACTGCCCCGTAGTGCTCTTAAGAGGTGATCGCAAATTGTGATCTTTCAATCTGTCCTATAAGTAACATGGCTCAGTCATTACAACGTCGTTATGACGTATAATCATTACATGCCCTGCAAGGTCGTATCGACGTCGTGACGGCATACCTATGCACCGACTCTCTCTTTCTCTCCGGCTATTGGTTATTTATGCAAATATTATGAAAAAAGTCTTGAGTTCCCGAGTAGCCTCGGTGTGGGCATAGGGTGCAAACAGTGTTGTCTAGAAGACGATAGTCTTTTCTCTATCAACAGAACCTAAATTCAAGACACTGAAATTTGTTCGTACATATATATGACCAAACAGTCAGCAGAATCATGTTCGTAACCAGCTGTACGGTTATACATTTTATCATTTAGTCATAGTTGTAACCAAAAAGTTATTGGCTTTCCAAATAACTACTAAATGGAATTCGCTACCGGAATACGCCGATATGACTTTATGGCCATGTTTGTTTTATGATTACGACTGTATCCACGTATTAAATAATAACTTTTTGATCACTATTTCAGTAAACAGGTATAACGCGATAATAGGATATTTCTCACGATATTATTTCCTCAATTATCACCTTAAAATCATCGGCAAAGTATCACTAGATGCATGTCGATTCTGTGAAACCACTGCACTAATTCTGTGTGATTGTGACGCAGTGGTTAGATCAAGGAAGCAGATTCTCTGTCGAGGACTCCCCTGAGTAAATTCATCTACGTTCTTAAGAGAACAGATATGGCCTAGGGAATAGTTAAGAGCCAGGACCAAAATATAATTCAGGTCGTAGTTCGAAAGCAGTAAAATTTGTGCAGGCTTAGACCAACAAAGAAATAATAATACCGATTATCGATGAGAGGTAGGCCTGATTTACATGTGAATTGTGCTTTACCGGTCGACACTGCATCGATCGTTGGCGTCTGGTCATATTAGAATGAAATTCTAGTGGTCGTCGACTAGAGCAATCGAATTATGACTTTCAATCGACTTGTTCAATCGAAAGACGACTTTCATTGCACTAGTCGTCAGATTCACGGGATCAAGTTTGCGCAAGAAATACGGACAGAAAATTGTACTGATACGCATAGTTGGTAATTTAAGTGTGTTTGTGCATTTGCTGGTCGGTACCCACATCATGATCGGACGTATGAGCATTTGACGATGATACTTTAGTGTTTTTCTACAGAGTTGGATGACGTTGGTGGTGAAGGTTTATATTTATTATTGGAAGCTGGAAATTGTGGACAATTTCAGTATGTCATGTACTTTTAATTACACTATAAGTTACTAGTAGGTAAACCCGCTCCGAAACCGGGATCTATAATCTGGTATACAGACGGATCTAAAACAGATCAAGGTGTAGGAGCAGGAGTTTATGGTGTTCGCCCAAATGTTGAATTCTATTGTTGCATACACATAACATCCACTGTTTTTCAGGCGGAGACTCATGCTATTGAACTATGCATTAGAGAAACTAGCAGACGGGGCTACAAAAACCAACAAATATATATTCTCTCGGACAGCAAGGCAGCAATAATGGCACTTCAGTCAGTTCAAATCTACTCAAAACTTGTTTGGAATTGCCTTCAATGCCTGATTGAACTCGGAAACAAGAATTTGGGTTCCGGGACACAGCGGTTATGAAGGTAACGAAATGGCCGACTTAATAGCTGGAAAAGGTTCAGAAGCTTACTTCATGGGACCAGCTAAAATGAACATCCGAATGTGGCAAAAATCGCAAAGTGCCATTCACTGGGACTCCACACCGGACAATAGAAACTCAAAGCTTTTCATGCCAAAGCATTCGGACAAAAGAACATCTGAGGATCTGAAGTTAAGCAGACACCAGATCCGTAACCTAGTGGGAGCTCTGATTGGACATTGTCACACGAGGAAGCATCTCCATAGGATTGGTCTCTCTGAGACTAAAACTTTCAGAATTTGCGATGACTAAGACGAGACACCAGAGCACATCCTCTGTGAATGTGAGGGTTTAGCTCACAAAAGACTTCGTCGCTTCGGTCAAGGTTTTATAGAACCATCGGAATTCCTGACCATTCTCTTCTCTTCGTAAAATACTAAGCTTCATTGAAAGCGCAGGGATTGAAGAGGAATGATAGATAATCCGGGGGACGTCACAATAGGCCCAATTCTGGCTTCAGTGACAGAGGTTAAAAGACCAATCCCAACCCCCTTATCTATCTATCTACTAGTAGGTATTTTTAGTCAATAAAAATTTACATCTACGACCAAATATTTTAAATTAAATTATTCCTAATTTCGAACTTCTCACAAAAACGGCGTACCGACGTCTTTACAATGGTGTTCCGACTTAAAATTTAGAAAACTATATCAACAACTTTATTTGCTTGGTTAGACCCCGGTTTTTATACGAAGGGACCACAATGGATCCACAGTGATCTCTCGTGATGGACTGGGGCACATCGCTTCAGTCCACCCTTCTCAACCTAACCTAACCTATTTGCTTGGTTACACAATTTCTCAGACTTTTGAGCCATTTTTTAATTCTTCGAGTAACAAAGACTACTGCTTGCCATTGCTAAAGGAGTCAGAAGAAAGCGATGGCTGGATATTCGTTAAAACTAAGTTCCCTTAAGTGTAAGGAAGGTACTTTACTTAAAAAATGAAATTTTCATAAACGGTTGAGGACGTTTTGATTGAAGGCATGTCCCCTGTTTACTCAATCCTGTTGGGTCTACCCATAGGCTACTTGACTCTATTGTAAATACAGCTGAACTGAAGCACTTTAGCAATAAATCTGAAGTAAAGACTTTCGACCTATCCGTCTACCTCAATATAAGACTTAAAATAGGAAGTGAAGAGACACCACATTGCCTTGATCGCCCGCTAACGAATCTTCCCTAGAAGGAGTTCACAAAAAACTGAAACTTGGCCTAGCCCTGCGCCAAGACTTACCAACCCTGTGACATTATTTTAGCCTTTAAAACCGGGTTTGGAAGGATATCAAGCAATTATCTAATTTCTTTCATATCTAGTTCACTGAAAGCTTGGTAATAAATATATTGTCTTTAACTGCTTACAATTTTTGCTTGGACCACTGGTGATAAGCCCATAGCTAGTTAGTTGGCATTCGAACCCGCAAGCTTAGTGTTTGTGGACTAGTGCGCATAGCCACTTTATTACCGAGGCCTCGTTATTGGGTATATACTCTTTGTATTCCGTGTTTATTGATAAAGTTAGTTTTTTCTTACCGTCACTGTGGAAGTCTTTGTCCTGGACTAGTATGCTGAAGTGTTACTAAACATGACCTTTGTTTAAAAACTTAAATTAAATATGGTTTTGCCAGCTTAGAATAGCGACAATAGATTAGAATAAAATTCAGTAGAGTAGGCACTAAAATCACCATCGATCTCATATAGATACCGATGTGGTGGACGTGATCTTACAGCCTTACCTTTTTGGTTTAATTTAATTTTTATTTAGTCCCTAAGGTCATCCCACAAATAAGATAACGATTCGCATTGTACTTTTGCACCAGTGTGGAATGAAAGGGTGGAAGGGAAGAACCATTTTTAGATTTAGTGGAAGCAGATAAAATATATAACATTTTTCAAAATACTGCATACTTGGCTTCGTTACACATATGATTATTTATGATGTATTTTTGAAGACCGTGTAGGTATCGGTATTATGGCGACCAGTACTGATTGTTGATCAAATTGAGGATCACTTATCGAAGCTGTTTTCAATACTAAACCGTAGTTCGGACAATGAAAAGGGAAGGAAAACTATCCTTGTCCGACGGTAGCTAGACAATATTTGACCAACCTGAAGGATATTTTCCAGAAAAAATATTGATCTGCTTTAATTTTTAAAGATTTTGCAGAGCTATGTAGATTTTATAGTGATCAAATCATTTCATGGATGTCAATCCATTCCGCGTCGCTTCCTAGTGGAGCCAACCACTGGCACTTTAGTCGTAGAAAGTCTTTTTTCTTTTGATGCCTAAATATATTTTGTGGACGGTTTAATAAGGCTCCGACTTCGACTCGAATCATCCCCAAAATAAATTTATAATTTATATTTATAAATACTTTTTTTATTCGATAATTACGATATTTTCTAACTAAAAAAATAATACTCGTATTTTATTTATTTCAAACCAATTAATTTTTTAATAATATTTTTTTTTCTGTATTTCAGGTAAGTTTCCAGTACTTTATTGCAAATTCTACCAATAATATTGCCGATGAATGTAAGTACAAATATTTCATAAAAACAAAGTAAATTTGTGGTGATCTTCGAACTTGTAATAGCTCCTGTCGAAGAGAAAATTTGAAGGGTTTTTCATTACAATTAAGAGTACTTTTAAAATGTATAATAAAGTTGCTATGCCTGCTTGCTTGGCATGTCTAGATGTCCTCGTTTGTAGAGGTATATACCTGTCACATGAGAGCAACTAGGACCGGGTTAGATTGCGGTTTTAGGGCATTTTTCTTGTAGACCCATAATCTGGCAATAATTTGACATCGCGACCTCTGAATTAGTGGCCTAGTGCATGTACTGTTTTCCAAAAATATATTGCACTAATTTGTTTCAGAAATTGATTTTTCGAAATAATTTTTCCAAAATTGTTCAAAATTCTCTGAGCCCGAAATTACATCAAAACCAAATTTTGACTTAACCTACCAACTTACCGCTTTAGCGTGACTACTCGATTAAGCACTATAAATTGCATGTCACAGCTATCCGCTTCCACCTATCATTACACCTGAAACTAGACGCAACTTAGTTGTTGATTCTTTTTTTTTTAAATCACATCGTATGTTGATTTCCGAAGTCAATAAACTGAAGAAATCTTGGAAGGCAGGAGAGGTAACTGTTTACAATAATTTCCCTTAGTCCGAACAATCTTGGAGGAATTCCGCACAAGATATGCACATCAGGTTTCATGATTCAATCACCATGACATCGATTAGTCATGAAATTAATGAAGTAACAGTTGAAGAATTGCAGGAGAATTTTTTTTTCACTTAGCTTGAATTCTAGCTTAATAAACTGGTATATGAAGCGGATACTGGATGCCTTCTTTCGTTTAAGTCGCCTAATCGAAATTGTGTGGAAAAATCAATAGAAATGAAATTGAAAATTCGGAACAGTTTTGGAAGGAAAATTACAGATGCATTCCACTTGTTAAGTCATTAGGTGTGCCATAGTAAATCATGTTTGAAGTTGTAGCACAGTTACGGACCATGCCTATTTTATTGCCCTACTGAATTAATAGCATTACCGTCACACTATCAATCATCATGATGAATGAATCGCTAACTGGAAGGTGTGCTCGTCCAAGTTTTAGACATTGATTGAAAACAGCTTTATGATGACTCCGAAGAGTAGAAGAAAAGCAAGGAGTTACCCACCAAATGCACCGACAAATTTCGCACCAGTTAGCGGTACCGATCTTCAGTCTCCGTTAATGTTTATTTCTTGAACAAAAGATCAAAATAAGAAAGAATCGGAAAAAAATGCTAATTTGGTGCATCGAAGAATTTCGCACAAGACATCTTAAAGAACACACCGGCACAGTGATCTTTTTGGTGCGAAATTTGTCAATGCACTGACTAGCGTTGATCTTCAGTTAATTCTTCGTAGAAGAAGAATCGTGAAAAAAGTTATGTCCATGCTCCGAAAATATTTGCATCGGTGTTATTGGTACGAAATTTTTCGATGCACTAGACTGTTTTTTTTTTCGTTGTGCTTATTACAGTGGCGTGGCGTCCATGAAAGCAAGGGAAGCATTGCTTCCCTTATATTTTACTGTAAAATATCTCAAATGCGTTTTTTCTGAATCGCGCAGAAAAATCGTGAAAAAAAAATTCATGTTTCAAGCATTTTCTTTGGCACAGTCTAAATAAATGTTCGCAAGAAACTACTCGTGAATATCTCAAACAGCCGAATTGATAACACCACGAAAAAGGCAAGCGAAAAGAAACCAAGAAGAAGACAAATGGAAGCAATTTGAAAGTTGTATCTATAAGCGTTCATTTCATTCCGCAGTAAGCCCACTGTGACGTCATAAAAAAAAATTTCGATCACGGGAGGATGGAAGCAATGAAGAATTTGCTTCCACGGATAGTAGAAAAAATTCTTGGCTGTAGCAGAGAAGCTTTCAGTAAACTTGGAAGCGAGATCTGATAAGAGTTACCAGAGTAGGATAGGAATTGAATTCTGTACAAAGCTTGGAATTGAATTGATGTGTTATGGGTATGTGTGGTAAGTAGTTGATTATATATAATTTGGTTTTTAAATCTCAGGAACCAATTACGCTGGGAGGCTGAAACTTGGAACTTATGTAGAACTATGATAGTGGACCCATTTGCAAAAAAATTGGCGAGAAGGGCTAAGGGCTCGAAGCGCTTGAAAACTGGGGCTGAAACATTCTAAAATACATATCTTCTGAACGGTTGATGTCAGAGGATTGAAACTCTGTAGTTATCTTAAGGGATAATAGGCTAAAATTTTTGATTCGAGTGGGGGTGGGGTGTAGGGGTGTAGGTAAAAATATTTGGATTAGAATATCTTCCGAACCAATTATACCAGGAAGATAAAATTCGATTAGCTAATGTGAGCGGTTCAATTAATACGCACTAAATTTATATAAAGCATAATTATAATATAGTAAATTTTTGATATTTACCAATTGCTTCCCCTTGTTGAATTATCACGCCACGCCACTGGCTTATCATGGACACATTTTAGGACTTCTTTATTCAAAAAAATAGTAAAAGTTCCGTACGATGTCAATATGAACACTACATCATTTAGGAATTCAAATCAAAATTACCACCAATGGCGCGACACCTAATTCCTGATGACACTTGGTGTACATCCCTCCAGAAACTATAACATCTAATTAGGTAACCACATAACCGATCTCTACCAATTATTTTTGTTTTTTTTTTTTAGCATCTGGCTTAGTTTTCTCTATATGTAATAATTTAAGCTAGCAAATATATATAATGTTGCGATAAATAAATTTACAGTAGCAAGATTTGAATGGAGGCTTTCAAACGCAGTACATATTATTCGGATTTGTCTTCTGCAGGTATTGATACAGTACTGATTCAGTACTAATTTTCAGAATTCGAAAATATTAAGCAGACACAATAAATAGAAAGAGACGAGAAAAGTGTAAAAGATTCCAAATTTGCACTCAATCGTAAAATTATTTTTTTTAAATATTGGAATATTTTTAGCATAAAATAGTAAAAAGTCCGAAACGTCACGACTTCCAAGATTCTGATTTCTAAAGCAATTCGAAGAACTTTTTACAGTTCTGTTTGGGTACTATAAAACAGAATTGGTTAAGAACTAGCTAAAGCCTAATGAATTGATAAAAAAAATGTATAAGAAAATGAATTCGTGAATTCAGGTTTATTTCTGATGGTATTCAGTTCTGAAAGTTTATATTGACCCACCAGAGGTCGTATTCAGTTTATTGGGCGTTTTTCAAAACTTAATTCATATAAAGGGTATTACAATAACTCGTTCCGAAGTTTATTGTGAACCACGCTTTAACGTCAAATAATTTTTGACATTATGGTAGTTCAGTCTTCAGCAAATTGTTCGTAAGGTGCAGCATGAATAGATTATCAATCGTAGAACGTGTAAAAATTGTTTAGGCCTATTACGAAAATGGGCGCTCAAACAAAAATGCATTCTGTGCTCTTCGTGAAAAAAATTTGGACAAACGGGTCGAAGTGTGCTGTAGGAGCCGTTGTAACCATTTGAGTGATATTCTTTTCCATACTTAATTGCCATGGAACATATAACATATTTTAATAAAAATTTCATTAACTCCATCATCCATTTGTTTTTAATTTTGATTTAACTTCGGAACAAGTTATTGTAACACCTTTTCCATTTTAAGTTTCAAAACCTAAAATGTTGTATCGAGTATCAACTCTGACTCTACCGTTCAAAAATTGAAATTTAATATTTAAATGGAAATTATATTAAATTTGATTAAAGTGTGAAGAAAACACTGAAAGTTATTGTTTATCGCAAAATATTTTCGTCGATTTATTTGATGTGTTTTTGACGACTTTCTTTTTTTTAATGAATTATTAAAATCAAAACTTATAGAATTCAGTAGGTACCTCGTTTTTATTCAAGGATTAATTTCTCCCACTTTCCATCGAAATACAATACCTACGCATATTAAATTCCGACAACTGTGTGTTTTCACTGTGAATAATAAATTTTCACGTCTCAAAAGTGAAAGAAGTTGAAATATTGAAGTAGCTTATTATTTCGGTATTTAGCCGAGAAAAGAACGACGTAATGAGATGAAAATATTTTCATTGAGCAATTAATTTCAATCTGATCATTCCATTTTTTTCCTAATTTCTAGACGGCAAATTATGGAAATGAAATGGAAAGTAGACTGATCGAAAATTATCTGTGATAGTAAAATATTCTGAACTATTGTTCGTCTTCACGAATTTCTCGTTAAACTCCAAGAATTCATTAAGAGGATCCGGTTTACCGGTTGTATTTCTTGAATGTAGCAACATTACTTAGTACTAGCACACAAAGAATACATTATGCATTTTTTTTCAATGCCCCATCAACTTCGGAAAATATCACCGATATTCAGTTTCACCATAAAAAAAATCAACCGGTTTCAAGTACGGTCATCAACTTCACCAGTTTACGATGCAATCCAAATCAAATAAATTCTTAGCTTGTATTATACTTTTTTACAATTTTATTTTACAAAATCTCTATAATTTATGATTATGATGAGAAAATAATAATGATCGCGCATCAAGTGAAGATAAAATGATCGTGCCCAATGGAATGATCCGTGGAAAACTGGGTATCTAAGACATCGGCATCAATTTAGAGTATTAAAATATCAAACAACAAAACTTATACATATCGAATCCAAGCCACGTTCAAATTGATAGAAAGCAAGCAACATCAACAAATAGACTTTGTTGATCGTTGTGATGAGAAGAATAGTACCATATTTCGAAAAACTTGATTTTCTAACAGTTTTCACGCACATTTTCAAATAGAATTTTTTTTTATTTATTTATTTTATGATAGTTTAGTTTGCGCTAGTACGGATATTCTAGTTTTGCGAGGATCGCGTATATAGCGGACTGTATCATCACCATCATGAACGTCATCAACATTGAAGATCATTGCGCGGCATTGTGAAGATGTAAACAAGTTGGGAACCGCTTCTTCTTACTCTTCTTCATCGCCTAGGCCATGCAGTAAACATGATATTAATATAAAGAATTGAAGAGTAGAACACACGCTAGCGCACACTTTGCAAGATTGTAAACGTACGTAACGTTCTTTCAAGTTGAAAGATCGATAGTCTAGGCCGGCCTAGGCCATTATATCAGGGCATTAAAAATCGGTAACCGGTTCAATTATGTGATACCACTTTGGATTCAATCCATCTACAATCGATCTGGTGATCTTGCTTGATGCTGCGTACCTGGATTTTCCACCTATCATTTCGAGATACTGTGCTAACTAACTGTATCTCAAATACTATTTTGCAACACAAATCAATTCGAGTTTTCTTCGAGATTGTAGAAATTTGCGAAGAAAATAAGAAATTCCACATAGGCGTAGTTATGATCAATCACGATGATCTTCAATGAAGCTTCATTGATCATTACGTGCACACAATGGAAAAAAAAGTTCAAATTCTCTTGCCTTACATACCGAAAAGTGTACTTACTGTACTTCGTAACGTGTTACACATCTTTGATGAATTCGGTGGCCCCGAAATTCAATTTTTTTTTCCTTCGATCAGAAGATCTTAAGTATCTTTAAAACTATGGTAGTTAAATGGGGAGCATTTTGTATGGGAAGTACAATCTACTTCGAAGTTCATGTCTCGATAATTTGGTTCAATTGCTGTAATGTACTGTGAATTTATAATGCGGGGCGTTTTTCTGGTTCACCAAATTTCCGATTAGTTAAAGACTTTGGCTGTTGCATTTTAAATGATCTTCGGTTTCTTCAATTTCGAAATAATGAGGCAACTTCTTCACATACTGAACTTTCGTGCTTCCTATATTATTTGCATTTTGATAGTGTTTGAATGAATTAGTTCGCCGTTATAAACGTACCCACTCTGGAAGATAGGCCCCGTAAGACGTGTATTTAGTGAGATTTTTTTTTTTTTAAAGATATACGATCAAGACGATCGCACTGATCATATGTTGCTGTACGATTATTGAGAGTTTGGTGCATACCATGCTGTGCGTCGTTATACGTTCGGGCCATAAAAACAAGTTTGCATCGAACCGACTCTTAAAGTGATTTGAATTTTACCGCGTGCGCGTCTTTATTATACCGCTTAGTTGAAGATCAATTTGAACGATCGGTGCCAGATCGATCGGTTAGTTTGATCGCACACTACTTAATCGTTTGCGTTAAATTGTATGTAGGTAGGCCTGGGCAAAAACGAGCTGTTTGTACTTCTTGAGAAGCATATCAATCAGCTTTTGTAGTCTGCTGATTGATTTTTGACTTCTGCGGTATGTGATGCATGCATTTATTTGGTATACATTTTAAAATTTGGGACGTGAGAAAATCGCGGTCAAAATTTAATGTTTTTTTGGATAAGTTTCGTATGTGGGATTTGATGTATATTGCGACGAAATGCAACTTGGTGAAAATGGTATTCCTTTCCTATTTCAAATTATTCTGATTTTCTGAAAAATTCTTCTAAATTTTGAATTATTTGCAAAATTATATTACTTACATTTCATATACATGAATCGTTTTTTTTAACAATTTACGTAAAGCTCTACACTTTGCAGTAATCAATCCGCATATTTCTTAAAACCGTGATACACCATATTAAACTGGTTCCAAAATTTTTGATTAAATTTTTGGTGTCAATATTTTGGAATTTTTTTGCCATTGTGAGAAATATTTAACGTCTTACAAAACATAGACACAAACAAAATGTAAGCAAATAAATACTTCTGCTGTTGTATAAAAATGCAATCAACTGTAATTTGTTTGAACTACAAAAAAACCTTTTAGTCATTCCCAAAGATTCACAGTTGCTGCATTTTAATTAAAATGTATGATATTGATATTGGCGAAAATCATATGACAAAAAATCTATTCAATTGTTCAGGATAGACTTCGTGTAGAGCAAATGAAACCATTTGACAAACAAATGTGTGTATTTGACTGAACTTTTCTTCAAATTTTTTAATCAAATATTTAACATAATGTCATACTAGCTTCAAGAACGAATTGAGCTGGAAATCGTGTGTGTTTCCATTTGAATATTTTTTTTTTATTTTGACAGAAAGTATTTGACTGAACTTTTCTCGAAAGTTTTTAATCAAATATTTAATATAATGGCATACTAGCTTCAAGAACGAATTGAGCAGGAAACAGCGTTTGTTCCCATTTGAATTTTTTTTTTTATTTTTAAAAAAGGATTTAACTGAATTTTTCGTAAAAATTTTTAATCAAATATTTGATATAATGACATACTCTAGCTTGAGGAACGAATTGAGCGGGAAACCGTGTTTATTTCAATTTGAATATTTTTTGTTTATTTTGACAGAAAGGATTTAACTGAATTTTTCGTCAAATTTTTTAATCAAATATTTGACATAATGGCATACTAGCTTCAAGAACGAATATAGCGGGAAACCGTGTTTGTTTCCATAGGAATATTTTCTTTTTATTTTGACAGAAAGGATTTTATTGAACTTTTCGTCAAAATTTTTAATCAACTATTTGACATAATGGCATACTTCGGGAACGAATTGATCGGGAAACCGTGTTTGTTTCCATTTGAAATAACAAAGAACTGTTTCCGCTGTGGCTTTTTCGGAGCTGTAGGCTGCATTTTGAGTTAGGGTTGACCATTTTCTCTGTAAGTTTTTACATTTATATTCAGTACATTTTTTATTAGTGACTTGAATAGTGTTCTTTTTTATGAAATTGGATCGACGACAAACTTTGGGTGTAAAAGTAGTTTTTTAACCACTCCGGGCGGCTAGTTTGGTCACAATACCGTTTTCAACTTTTTGACTGGGTAGAATCGACAGTGTGACCACCGAGATTGAATACAGAGGTGTGAACACGAAGGGTTAATAAATAAATTAAAAAAAAAATTTTAAAAAAGACTTAACTCACTAAATTAATTTAACATAAATTTTTCTTTTTTTTTTTCTTAATTTTTTTTTTAAGTTTTTAATGGGGTTTTATTTTTCAGTTACTTAATTTTTATTTGATTTTTACTTTATTATTTTTTAATAATAAAGTGTTTAATAAAATAAAAGAAACGAAAAATATTCCACACAGTATTTTAACCCGGAAATTTGAGAAAAACATGCTGAAACTCTTTTTGAAGATGGAGATGAAATTTTTTCCAAAATTCGAAAATATTTATTGCTTAACAGCAATTTTTTGCCAAAAAATTTGACAATGCTTTTTTAAGGGATCAAAAATTTGATTGGACGCAGAGTTTTGTCACAGCCAATGAACGTGTCAAATTGTTTCAAATTTTGAAACCTTTAAAATAGACCTTAAAGGTCTATATAATTTTGAATATAATTTTGAACCGATCCGGAACGAGAATAAAAATTTTAAATAACAAACCCTTTATTTATATTTCTTTATATTTTTTGAATATTTTTTTTTAAATTTATTCTTAAATTTTTTATATTTTTGACCTTTTTTTTATTAAGAAATTAATTTTTTGTTAAATTCAGCATATTTGTGTCAGGAAACTTATGGAAACACCTACGCTACGTTTGACATTAAATTTGTGCGAACTTTTCACATTTCCAAAGACGATACAACGCAATAAATTTTGCATGATCGCTGGTAAGATCACGATTTATGCGGACAGCCAATCTACAGACTAGTGGCGTATTTTATATATGTAAATATTTTTTTTTGTAAAATCTTTTCCGAAGTGTAGTTTTACTTAAAAATGCAGAAAAACCTATTACCGCGCTCTATGAAATCCGAACAGACAATGTAAAAAATGTGTCTTTATGTTCGTTTTGATTTTTATTTCACCGTCCAATAGTTTTGTTTAGTATGTCGTTTGTCGTGCCTGGCTTAGATACAAATGTGAAACATATTTCATGTCCGAGCAATTGTTTGATTCTTTATAAATATATGTGTGTACATCTTTCGGTCCGGCTTTTAAAGAACGTGATCTGCTTGTCTCCTATTATTTTACATTTTCACAACTTCGACGAGGAAAAATCCATACAAAAACAATCCCGACAAACAGAAATAAACGAAAAAAAATGGTAGAAATCCCTCCGCAACCCCGACTATATATATATCGAGATTATAGTTTCGTGTTTTCGAAAGAAAAAGAATTGAGGAATAGAAAGCGCATATTCAAGATCTTATGGATTTTCTTTCCACCAATCTATAGAAAATATAACCATATCATCTATACTCAGTTTTGTATGGTTTTTTCTCATGTAACACTTTATAGGATGGGGCCGCCGATCGCTGAAAGATCTATGCTAGAAGTTTTCTTAGCATTACGAAGGTACAAAAACGACATAAGACCTAGTAATAGTGGACTGGACGACCGAGACCGGCTAGACCGTGAAAACGAAGAAGACGATTCATGAAAATGAGTCTGTTTTTCGAGTCACCACAATTTACATTTCTGGTTTGGTATATGGAATTTTCGATGTAGGTTGTAGGGTCAAAGAGATTGAAAAAAAACATGAATTCTAGTGTGCTGGTTTGAACTTGATATACTTTCTTAGCCGACCATAAGTTCGAAATCATGAGATTTATAACAAGATCGGGGTAATTGATCAGTTAGGGACGATTTGAAGGTAATCGTTTCATATTCGTGTAGTTCTGAATCGGGTTTATCGATTCGATTTCGAAAAATGCAGCTATTATCGACAAATCTCGATGCATTACTCAGTTCTTAATGCTCTTCTTTATCCCTTCTTTGACGAAAACCGCTCGAACAAATTCGCCGTTTTGGGTTCCTCTACGGTATGAATTTACCCAAGTTTCGTAGAACACGGTACATACTCTTAACTTGTAATATGGCTCCTATTGTGTTTTATTAGGGATTGAAATGTATTTGAATTCAATAAAAAATGTTATTTAAAAGAAGTAAAAATTAAAAAAAATCCTTAAATCGACCGGTTTATACCCAACGTTTTAGAAATATTGTAAGTATCTATTAAATCTAGTACTTTCTTCTGGCCCAGTCACGGTGATGAGTTTTTGAGTTCAGGCCAACATCCCCTTCTTTACAACCTCTTACTATGAAACTAAGCCAGATATACCATCCAACCTAATTTAATCTTTACTAATCTCGTCTTATGGAAAGCCCCGATCTCCAAGTAAATTTCTTTAAATCACCCGTTTGGAAAAAAGATGAAATAGTTCTTGGCTCAAATAACAATCAGTTCAAACCACTCAGTTTTTTTTTATTGTATTATAAAAGGAGTGAAGGGCGGTCAACTTTATCGATTAATATCAGTTTGAACAAAACCGAATCAAAAAAAAATTGGCACGTTCATTAATGCATGCATTGACCAATTATCTAAGCACATTCGCCCTGTACTTAATATCGATATTATACAAAACTAATGCGTTCTACTTTTGAGAATTTCCGACCCGCTGTGGTTTTTCAATTTCCTTATTTAATTATAACAAACTTTCACTGCCCGACAAATAAACTTTATGTCTCAATTCGATGATATCTAATTCATTTTCTTTTCATATTACAGCCTTAAAAAAATATTAATTAAAAATCTTTTAGCTTAAGATCATCTCAATCAAAACTTACTTGTCGTTTAATTTCCGAACTGTGGTAATAACAAATCTCGGCTAATCTGAAATTAATTAAAAAAAAATTCGGTTAGTTTCAAACTGTGTGTTGTAGCAATAATATAATGATGTTCAAAAAATTCTTTATTCGTTGATAATTTTTTGGGCAGAGTGTTTTCTTATTAACCTGAATAATGATTTTCTTTTTATTATTTATTTGGACAGTGAAAGTGAATGATTTTGCCTGTCCGGTATTTTGTAGAATAAGTGTTTTGTATAAGAAGCGTTTCGATTTTATGAACTATTTACATATATGGAGATCAGATTGATTTTGCGAACAATTTCGCCAACGAAATGAATTTCGTTGTCTTAAAATGGAAAGTAAGAGTACAAAGCTATTGAGCTCTGTTGTGTTTGGACTTTTATAGCTTAAGGTTTATGACTATGAACTTGAATAGATAGTTTCGTTGATAGAATTTAGACAACGGAAGAAACGAATTCAAACAGGGTATTTTTTTACTTCCGTTCAAGAGAAATGTGCACAATTTTAAATTGAAAATGAGATGAAATGAGTAATAGAATAGAAATTGTTGATATTATTAAGATTTAAATTCAGATTTATTAGCGAAATTTTGCCTGACTGTTCAAAGAATAGTTTTTTATGTTTACATGACATAAATCAATCACTGATTACCACTACCCGCATAAAATTTTGGTCTTGTACTGAACATTTTAATTGCATATAAATTTAGTTCTGAAAAATGCTAGAATCAATACCGTCAAAATGAATTCCGACTTTGTCGAATAGATAAAAAAATTTCAGTACTGATTTTTTTTTTGCAATACTGTATCGGAATTGGATCAGTTAATTGTGAAGCTATTCTGTGTTTCAAAACCAAAGAAGAACTATAAAGAACTAATTACTTGAGAAGACTGGTACTGCGAATGTACTTTATTAGGCACAAATTAGTGATTCCTATTTTAGATCTTAAACTAGAACAAAATATATACTTTTCGGATTTTCCAAATTATCAAAACCATCACAATCTGACAAACCCTGCACTTTTTACTGTTAACTGCTTATTTCACTATTTTTTTAAGTAATTTGTACAGAGTTAGTACTGCGCCAATATTAATGAGAATAAGATTATGTAAACAGTAAACAATTTTCCAATAGAAGACTCATTGGTATCGAAAAACGAATAAATAATAGAGATAAATAAATAAATTTTTTGTTCACAAAAGTTGCACATATAACACGAAACTGAAATTAAAAAAATATGTATCTTTTTATAAGTCAATATTGAAAAAAAACAGTACCTATAGAGTATGGCAAAATTTCTGAAATAGGGTATTCAATTTCAGAACAGGTGGAATACCGATGTTAAATCAATTCTTGATAAAATAATGCGGTCAGTGCTCAAGCAGTATTGGAAAAGAAAAAAGAGTTCAGCTCGAGTTCCGCTGGAGTACCGATTTGCTGTACGTTTAATTTTAATATAATATTGATGTTCTTCCATTATGTACTGCATAGAAATTTCCATGGCAAATGTTCTCACGAATCTACTTCTTCCACGGTTGAAATTTACTGTGTTCAAACTAATATTTTTCTCAAGTAGTTTCGTTTTCAAAATTTAATAACTTCTAAGAAACCAATAATTTCGTCGGCACTGTTAAGAAATTAAATATACACTGTAAAATCTAAAGCTATATATATAAAAGTTTCAACTGTTTAGTTCAAACTGTTATCCGTTACTGACAACACAATTTTATACCTTATCTGCTTTCTATTCCCGCCTGCATTTCACTACCTTTCTGACAATAAATAATTAAACTGTAATGTGTACTAATAAGCAGGTTTTATAAACATGATGTGTAACTACTGTAAATTTTATTAATTCGTAAGTTCTAAATAATTAACGGTAATTATGCATAATTACCATGGCATTATATGTTAATGTTTTGGCTACGCATAGAGCTTGCTTTCGTGTGGATCGATTAGCTAAAAGAATTATTAACCATTTTTTTCCGTTTTCTACCTAAAAGCCAAGCACTAGAACTTGCTTCGCTGTTTTAAATAATTACCGGTAATAATTCATAATTGCCGAATTTATCACACTTTACAGAACATTATCCATGAAAAGTTAAAAAAATGTATTTTGTATCATAATCAAGAACAATAATGTAGTTGTTTTGAATCCAAAATGTTGTTTTAGTGCCGTACTTTGTATCTTAGTACTCTTGGATTAACATACATATAAAGCGATAAATGTGGCACAAACGAAGCAAATTTGTTCAAATTTAATTTGAAATGGGGAATCACTTAAAAAGGTCAATGAATTCTTAATAATAAATGTCCTTTTTAAGATTGATTTTATTTAAACACAGGCTTTTGAATGTATGATGATGATATTATATTGGACAAAATTTTGATATGTATATCTGGAATGACAACGAAATATCAGTCCAAAATGTGACCAATTTCGCTGGCAAATGCAGGCAAAATCGTCAAATTTAAGTTTGTCAAATTCTTTTTTTTTGCCATAAATAAGTCTTAGTTTTATCTGAAAAATTTGGCTGAATCTTGAATCCATTTTTTTTAGTCAAATATTTGGCGCACCTCGTAATGTAATAAAAATGCTGACAAGAAATTTAAAATTGTTTAAAAATTAATTAATAAAATTCGGCAATTTCTTAAATACTCAATTTTTTACCGAGGAAGAAAGACCCCACTACAGTTGAATAATTTGAAGAGTTGTGCAATACAAAATATACCTTTTTTACTTTATTATTTTTTAATATTTTTAACCAGTTTTGGCCGTTGATAGGACGTGATTACATCCTATAAAAATAATGCAACATCAAGTTAAAAAAAAAGTCTATGTCATCAATATCCCGTACGATAGCATTACTATAAAATAGTTTAGAAAAAGCTAGACGAAGCCGTCCAAATAGTAATTTTTTTCCTTTTGAATCAGACGTCAAAGTGAAAGTATAATAATACAAATCTTTGCTAGGTTTGTCAAATTTAATGCAAATTTGCTTTAAAATCCTCTAAACAAATTTATTCGTCAGATTTACCGCAGAAAACTTTTGGTTTTGTCTTTTTTATAACAAATATTTTAAGTCTACTCTCTCGGTTTTTTTTTTGTTTGTTGTTAAAACCTCGGTGATGCAAATTGTTGTTAAAACCACGGTAATCCATGTTAAGCCCATTCACCAACCAATATTTAATTGGGATATGCATTTCCTGTGCCTTATGTTATAAACTTTTAACTAGACGTTGACGAAGCTGGCTTTTGAAATTGTTCCAAAGTAGTTGTTATAGGTTAGGTTAGGTTACAGTGGCGGCCAAAGCCTCACATAGACCCACAAGGGTCCATAGTGATACCACTAAAAACAGGAGACCCAATGTACCTATGATAGTTCCGCTTGCGTTTCGATCTGTACTGGGAGCTCCTCATTTAAAAGGAGTTGTTATACATTCAATTACCTTTTAACCAAAATTCGCAACAAAATTATACTGTGTGTTCATTTAAGAATTCTTATATTAAGATCATGATTTCTTACTTGCCATTATTTTTCACAGTTTTTTACAGATTTTTAATCATGCGCTTATTTGCATAGGTATTAACATATAAAAGAGCGATACTTCTTTTCTGAGTCGACAATGAACAGTTTTGTGTGATGTAACCATAACATACTTAATGCATACATGGCGCCCAACGTAGGGCTTTATACATATTGTTGGGAACCTTTTCACAATATTCAGACTATGATTTTCGAGTTTAGGACAATGTTCCACAAAATATACCTCGTGGGTACGGTTCTTCGGTGTTTTAAATCATTTAAAAATAACCACGAAATATTTGACGCCCAGCGTGCAGCATGGAATCATAATATTTAGAGAAACCAAGCTTTATTGCTGAGCCTACAATAAACTCCTTCATATGATGTAACCAGAACGTACTCGCCGTAAACTTGGCGCCCAGCGTAGGGCTTGCAACGTTGGAATTGGAACCCAATATACCGACTAACATAGTCGATCTTAGGACAATTTTTCACAAACATTACCAAGTGTGTACGGTTCGTTGGTACCTTAAACCATTGAAACTCGAAAAAATAACGTAATAATTTGACGCCCAGCGTGGGGCATAAATTTATCACATTTCGTTCACGTTACCGAAGAGCACAAAATTTGTACTGAAAAAATGATCTTCAGATTGGTGCGTTATTTAAACACCGCTACCGGGACTATGTTGTATTTACATCATTTTAACGCAGTGAATTTTGACAGCACAACTCATCCCTTGACCTTCTCGATCATTTTCCTTATTCCATCTTTTCTTATGATGGCCCCGTAACACAGTCAATTTTTTCAGGGATGTAACTCTGCCAAATCTTGTGAATAAAAAGATGGTCGGGAACGATATTTTTTTTCCAAGTGTATTTTGTTAAAAAGCAAGTAAAAGAACGGTGATTTGAACCAACGACGCAAAGTTTGGAATGATTACTACAACTGATGTCATAAACGAACGAAAAAAATTTCCTAAATTTAGCTACCAATTAATTTTCGCAACCTTTTTCTCCTACTGCGATCTACCATACATGCCAACTTTCTTTCCTAACGCAACCAAAAAAAAAACACAAAAATTAACTCTAAAACTAATCTCAAACAAATTTCTTCACTTGACCTCTATTCTTTTCGCACAAAAACACAAAATAATCATCGATTTTTTGAAAATTCCGCAAAAAAAGTCTGCACTTTCTACCGATAAAATAACCTTAAAACTAACCAAGAATAAAACCCACACTAAGCGCCAAAATCTTTCAAAAATTACTTCATCTTCGTCAGCCTCTGTTCGACCCACGTCCAAGTGCATAATTTTGCTAATCAAATAACTCTCGCCTTATAACTAGAAACATAAACGTACCGCCCATTTCGATAATTTCTAAGCAAAGTTAAATCGCAGCACGACAAACACTTTTCTTTCTTCAGTAACTCAACTTAATGACTAATCTTCTTGGATTTGTGCCTCCAAAAAGTTTGCCAGTTGGAAAATAGGTCGAATAGATCATATGATGACGCTAAATTATGAGTTACTGGGGATAGTGCATACCTTGTATTTGACCGACCGCCTTCGGAGTTTCGCATCATGTTCGACTAACTAAAGAAGAAATTGAAAACTGTTTTTTTTTTATCAATTTTTGATAGTTGAGACGAAACCGATTCAAACATTTTATTCCTTTATAAATGCGGGCTTCCCACAAGGTGCGATCATGCATGAAAACAACAACTCGAGGGGAATCAACCGAATCCATCGGATCACTAAGTTGTACGACATGATCTCTGAACTTAACCAACCTGTTTTTCTTTTCTTTCATCTGAAATTGATTCAAAATAGACCCTAAAGTGCACACAAGAAAAATGAAAGAAAATTTTAAGAAGTGGCTACCTTACTACTCTCCTCCCGAGCAAAAAAAAACACCTTTACAAAATAAATAAAATCATTATAACAATAGCGTGAAAATTGCTGTAACTAATCTTTTACTGTTTCCCAAGACTATTGTACGTATACAAACCGTTGAGTTATTTCTTCGCTGGTTTTTTTTTCGAAGATATCGAAAGAAAGCTGACTTCTTCTTCGTCTCGATCAACAATATACTTTAGTTTTGGGTTTTATCAAATTTCCCGAGACTCTGATTTCTCAGTCACACTCCATCTACTTTCTCAGGGATTGCTAATAGTGCTAACAAATTAGCCAGAAAAAAAACACCGTCGAAGACCTACCACGGAAGACTACCGTACCATCGCGAAGAAGTCTTCCGTGCGGAGTCGATTGCGAAAGTCCAAGATCGCTGCAGCACCAACATTGGCATCGATCGTATAAGATTTCATTTTCTCGCAGAATAATATTCTGACGATCGTGTCCAAGATTATGAAGAACGGATGTGTCACCACGATCGCCATCCTCACCATAATTTGCCGTCTTTTTTTTTAGTAGGTGCTCGCAGCAATAACCATCATTAGTTTACCTTGGCGATATGGGCACCTGAGTGCTGCCCGAACTCCCAATGCCTTAACCTAGCTGGCGATGATCGCGGTTATAATTCGCGCCAAGATCGGTAAGTTGAGGTCGGCATTTCTCCAGGTGTTTGTTGTCATTGACACACAATCGGAAGGTGTTTATAAGCGAGCTGAGCTGCCCCGGCTTCTCGGTAGGTTGGTAGGTAAGGTACGCTAGATACGAAACTTTATTCCTATATATGTAGAAAATAAAATTGTATTCAAATGTGGGTCGATAAACCGTAAAGTAGCATCAATTCGTGAACGCGTGCCATTGCACGTTTTCATATATACCTTTTGGTATTCTTGTGCATTTCGAATGTTGCGGAAATGAAAAGTTTCCGTAGTGTCGCGCAAAGAAATATCGGGTTTTTTTTTCTGCGCGACAACAAAAACAGTCCGTCGAGCAAAAGTCTCAAAGAAGTGCCCGAAAGAATTTCTTTCGTCTTAAGCGTCAGGTAAATTTGCATTTATATACGCGACGGTACAGTTAGTTATAGCCAGTTTGGTTCGTCCAATCTGGTCGAATCGACTAACTTCTTTTCCGCAATCATTTTTATTGGATCGTTATTTTCTCAATTTTCTATTATTTTCAATTTCTTCACGATATAGTGGAATTTTGTGACCAACTCCGCCAGAGGATCGAAGACGCGACTTCGCAGTAGTTTGTTCGTTTGGATGAACGGTGTCTATGGCAAACTACCTTACAACCTACCTTATAACAATTTGACGAGTTAAGTACAACGTTAAGATACAAACGAAGACACTTGAGGCTTTCGGGCTTTGACGGAACACAAAAACAAATCGAAAAAAAGAAGAATTGCTCAAGATGCTATAGGCAAATGGAAATTGGGACAAGAAATGATCACAAGATAGTAAATTGCTTGGCACTTTAACTGATGAGGTCATGATAAATGGCAATTTGAATTTGAACTGAGCAGTTTGATCGTAGAAATTCAAGTATCTATAGATACTAGAAGAATAGATGAGGAGAATTTTTATCTATTTTTGTTGTCTTATACTGTCGAGTATATCGCGCTGAGCTTGATCCTGTGTCGTGTCTGGAGTTCAGATAAATGGCGAAGACGAGATTCAATCATGGCCCAGGTCATCTATATGAAATTATTCTTTTCGACCTTAGATTGCAAGAATATTGATAAAGTTATTTTTATTGTGAATAAGTCTGAAGATAAGTCGTAAGGTTACAGGTGAAATAATTTGACTTTAATTCTGGTAAGGCAATTTTGAATCGAAGAAATGGCGGTAGTTTTACACATTTCCAATTGGTCACTTAGAGGCGCATGCCAAAAAAAATATATTTGATGAAAGGTAGAAAATTGTTAATCAGCGTTGAAAATTGTCCACATTTACATTTCAGTTTTAGTCAACAAGCTATGATATATAAGTTACTCTTTCAATATAGGTGTTAACTTGGAATAAAATACTGATCCTTGACTTGAAAAGTATTTTTTTCTCCAAAAAGGACGTAATTAAAGTCGTGTTTTTTCTTCGTTTGTCGAAACCTCAATATTTTTAAATCATTTTTGGTCTTTTCTGCACCAATTAAGAAATCGGTTTACTGAATTCAAGAAGTCATTTTATGTGAACTACTTTCGACAAAAGACAATGTGAAGTTTATCACTAAGCAAATTCTCCACACAGCTTCAATTAGCTTCCATACAAAAGTCATTAAAATATGTGGTTGCCCAATTCTTAAAAAATATTTAGTTTTTTCATTTCAATGTTATCTACGATCTATCTCGCGCACCTTCAATCGGCGGTCTGCCAATACGAGATCGTGGATTTTTATCACGTTATCCTCCGTGGTAGCCGTTTTCGAGGCACTTGGGCGTGGCTCATCAAAAACCGACGTGCGACTACGTTGAAACTCGTTAAACCAATTTTTGACGGTCGCCATCGAAGGAGAAGAGTCACCGTACACAGCATCCAAGCGCTCTTTGATTTCGCTGCGCGATTTCCCTTCCAAAAACAAGAATCGAATCACCGACCAATATTGCTCTTTTTCCATTTTTCTAAAATCCGCGGACACGCCCGCTTCCACACGAGACTACGAGTCCGATTCGGCTGAAATTTTGACAGTAGCCGTCTACGAGAATGTACTACACGATAGTAAATTTCTCGTGCGATAGTGGCGCCATCGGGCGGTGAGGCTTGTCTTGTCGGACCGCCCTCGTACCAGGGCTGCCACCAAAATCGTTTTTAGCGGAGTAGAAAATGAAAAAAAAGTGGAATAGATTGAAAGATAATGGAGTAGATCATACAAACCTGAAATAATAACTCCAATATTCATCTTACCCATCTATCCATCTTTTTATAAGGTTATGAGCAGGCATTTTCGACATTTGCAGATCAATGTGGATAGGTAAAGATATTAAATACAAAATTACATAAGGTTACAAAAGCCTTGATCACCTATCTGGACATAGAAAAGATCTTGCTAAAACACTTCTATATCTGCTTCTACATTAGAATTGTTGTTTGCAAATACATAATTATTAATTAAATAACAGTCTAAATTCATCATCGAATTTTTGTAATTTATGGTCTTCAACAATAATGTCCTTTCAATGTATAGTTCTCACTAAAATGTTTTTCTTGTTAATTTTAGTATCTGTAATTGACACAATTTAGAATTTTTTACAATTTTTTTATAAAGCAAATATAAATAGGTGTCTAATAAGTAGGTAAGGAGATAATCATAAAAGTAGGTAGATGTACTTACTTCTAGTTAGAGTTGGCGATTCACACAGAGATATATATAATGGAGACGACAAATCGCCGTTTTTGTATGAAGCACTTTGAAGCATTTTGAAGCAAAATTGACCGTTTTTGTATGGAGTGTTTGATGCCAAGTAGTAGCCTAGTATTCAAATGTTTGGCGTTTTTTGTGTTGAAGACAGGAGAATAACATAAATGTAAGTAAGATGCTAAAAGTAGAAAAGTGTTTATCGCCGGTCCTTTGCGAGGAATCGTCCGGCTTCAAAACACTCGCTGCTCGTCATCTCCAGTACATATATCTCTATGGCGATTCAGTTCCGAATTTGAGACCGAAACAACAGCAGGAGTAAAATAATTCCAATAATTTGACAAGAAGCAGTTTTCTCAACAAAATTTTGATTGGTGGGTTGTTAGTACCAAACGGTCGAACATTGAATCGTTTTACTGTTGAAATTTGTTCGATTAATTAACGTTAACTAATCGATTATGTTGATTAATCTACATCACTCATATCAATTGATAAAATAGATTTTTTTAAAAAAAATTAATCGATTAATCGAATCGAAATCGAACATCCCTAACCCAAAGTGTGATATGAAAACGTGACAATATTATCAGTGTTGTTGATTAGAGTGCTCCAAGAAATGTAGTAGAATTCTTTTAGTGCGGAGTAGACAATTTTGAGTTCAAAATTGTAGTAGATATACTACAATTGTAGTATGGTGGCAGCTCTGCCTCGTACAGACGGGGGGGAGAAGGCAGTAAAATGTTTGTCACCGTAAAAAACATACATGCGATGGTACCTGTGTGCCTGTGGTTATAAATATTTTCAGGAGTTAAAGCTACTTCTTCTGAAGATATTGGTAGAACTTATAGCTTTAGTAGTTTGTTATTTAAAGTCTTGATGAAATTTTAAGGGTTCACAGATCCGAATCAAGCAACTACATGATTTTTGATTAAAAGTTAAACCGGCTTTTGAAGATGGAAAGAGTAGGAGTTATACAAGAAAAGAAAAGAATTGATAAACCTGGAACCTACGTAAAAAGTTCAACAAATTCTGCGAAAATGAAGGAACTTCGCAGTATTTATGGTTAATACTCGAGAACGAAGGGCTTATAATTCCGTGGATTGTGTTGAAGTGTGCTTTGGCCCTAAATTAAGGATATTCCTTTAAATAGCAACCATATAATTTTCGTTAAAACAGAATTTGTTTAGCTACGTTTATTAAACAAAATTCCTTAAAAATGCCACACGTGTTTATAAATTTGGGTCTGTAACTTCAGAAATCCCCAAGCAGGGGAAAAACCCGAAAAAAATTGTTATGCGAAGGTCATTGAAATATTCCTCCAGATAAGAGTCATTGAGAAATGCCTTTACACAAGAGCTCTTTAAAAACTCGTCTATACAAAAGTATTTGACAAATTCGGCGGTTACAATAAATTAATACACGATTTTTCTAATAATTTACTAAATCCCTTCAGGTAGTAGTCGAAATTTTACACGAATTAGTTTCGCGTAGAAAATTGGGTTGAGTTCCCTGCAAAACACACTTACACTTCTTTGAGTAGCTTTCATATAAAAGTCGTTCAATAACGTAATAAGCAAAGAAAATGCAAAGCAGGAACTATTTGAAAGCATGGGCATAAAAACACTACCCGATCTACCATAGAAAAGTCCTTAAAAAAATATCTTCTTAAATTGGTCCAAACTCGCGACAACACTCGAAATTGTTCACTATTAAGTGCAGCAGTAAAAGTGGCAGCAATTGTCCTTTGAGTAGCATACAGTTAGGCGTCACCTTTTCATAAGAAAAGGACATTCATGTGAAGAGCGGAGCTTTGGTTTACCCTTGTGTTGACTATTTTTCGAATAAAGTGGTTTTTTTCGGATACCTACGTCGTTTTGCGATTCGAAATTCCTCCAGTCGTGTAGAACTCCCTATCTATTCTTAGCGATTGCCCACAAATTATAAGCTGACACATGAAATCCCAATCGCTCTAATGGAGAGTGTGCATTTGGTGGTGTCACCATTGAACAGAAGGTAGTAGCCTTCAGTTCCTATCGTTCGCAGTTCGATAAATATTTTGGAACCCTGTGGCTGTTCATAAACGTAAAGGGATACGAAGCATCTGAATAAATTGAGAAGGAAATATTTTTGCTATCATTTTTGTTCGAATACCATATAGGGGCTGTACTTCAGACTATCACAGGAACCGATCTGTGATCAATATCAAGAATTGATTGATGGTTGAAAGAAGCCACTAATATTCAGATGGATGTGATACAAACATCCATTTTGTACTGCAATTCGAAAATCTTTGAACTTTTCTTAGATTCACTTATTCAGAAGTGGCAAATTTCCTTTCTGGCTTTTGTGGCATCAATATTTTGATATTTTTGACTAAAAAAAATGGATGAAAATTTGTCCAAATTACTATAAAAATATGGTACAAGTCTATGAAGGATTAAAAACCCCTTAAAATAAAATAATATTCAGATGAAGTGATGAAGCGCAATTTCTTCCATCGAGTTTGAAGAATACTCGAACCGCCGAGGACATAACAGATACAATTTCTTCGATTAATGCTTTTTGATGGCAAAAAGAGCACCCTAATTAAACTATTAATAATCGCGTTATTTCTTGAATAGATTAATGGAAAGAGTTGTAATTTTTAACTTTCTTCAAGAAAATAGATGATATTTGTGAATATGTGAATAATTCTAGCTGTACGTTTTAGTTAATTTATGTACCTATGAAAATGTAATGCACTGCAGTAAGAGTACCTGTCCGGCAATGAAGGGAAATATATCAGGCTTTCGAGTATTGTTGCACCTGAAACGCCGCAAAATGCGTCCCAAAAAGAAAACATTAAATACACTATACACCTACATTATTTCGTAATTGTACAGTACAAGTAATAAACGAAGAACCCTTCACAGTAAAAATTTTTGTGAAAATTGCTATCCTTAAAGCAGTAAAATATTCCGCATTGATGTAGTAAATTTACGTCTTTATTTATATATATTTTATTTATATATTTTATTGTCTTTACATTTAATAAAATTGAGAGTAATTCTTAAAACTGCGTATTTTTACACATTTAATTCATAAATTTACTGACTGGGTAGTAATATTGCAACACAGCATGAAATTTTCCACATTTAATGTGTAAAATTGATCATTGTGCATAAAATTACACATTTTGTATGTAGTTTTGATACTCTGTGCGTAGTAATTTTTCATTGTGTATAAAATTACGAATTTTGCATGTAATTTTGATACTTCATGCGTAGTAATTTGTTTTTTGTGATATGTATTAACTTGACCGCTTCGTTGTTTAATTAACTTGTTTCGTGGTTTTGTAAGGCGTGATTTAAAATTTAAAAAAAAAAATAATGTTTAAAGTGTGTGAAGTTTGTGGCTTTAAAACTAATAAATTAAATTTATATATCATGATAAATATGTATAGTGTTTTATACTTTCTACCCTTTTTGACCTATATCCCGGTTTTTTCCCAAATATCATGTGATCTCATTGAATTTTTCAAATTGTCGATTGCTGTGTCCTTTGCCCTTCAAAATACGTCTGGGAATTCATCTGCCGAATCTTATTCATTTATATTATCAATAAATTAATAATAATAATAAGCAAACATAAACATATCACATTTTTGTAGTACATATCGCCGTGTCGGAAGAACAGTGACGCAACTGCAAAAAATTCTTCTTTTTTTCGGAGAAACAATATCATTTTTGACAATTGCTCACAAGCCATACGAGCTTAGTAATAGTTACTATAGACAGCTTAGATCAAGAGCACGTTTGTTTAAAACAACGGGGAACGAGTTTATGCAAGAATAGCAAAACCACAAAATATTGAAATGTGAAAACAAAAAATTTTCAAAATTGCAGTTGCGTCACTGTTCTTCCGACACGGCGATATGTAGTACATATTAGTTTTTCCACACTGTGTGTAATTTTACGCATACCAGCTGTAAATTTACACATTTTTAACCGATTGATTTCCGCACTTCTGTGTGAATTTCCGCATTAATAGTAAAAATCACAAGAGTGCGTGAAGAAATTTGACAATAGTAGTTTTACTGCTCACTAAATTGCCTACTCTGAGAGTAGGTACAAATTTTTTACTGTGTACTTCAGTGTACTTCAGAAAATTTGTTTACTATGTACTCGTGAGCGCGAGTGGTACTAGGGTATCGCGGCCGATGTTATGTCGATGTTTTAAGGAGTTGGTAGTAGAATGGTGTAAAATTTGAAATTTTGTTAAGGTCTACTACTTTTTTCACCACCAAAGGTGAATTTATAACCTCAGTTTTCTCCACCTTAGGTGAGTAGAGTCTTTTTCTATGTACCCGTGATCGCCAGTGGTACTAGAGTATCGCGGCCGATGTTATGTCTATGTTTTAAGGTGTTGGTAGCAGAATTGTCTAAAATTTGAAAATTTTTTAAGGTCTACTTTCTTCACCACCATTGGTGAATTTATAACCTCAGTTCTCACCACCTTAGGTGGGTAGCTTCTTTTTCACCACCAGGAATGAGCTTATAGCCTCTGTTTTTTCTCCTAGAGATGAATTCGTAACCCCTGTTTTCACAATCGGTGGTGAAAAGTGGTTATAAATTCACCACCGATTGTGAAAACAGGGGTTACAAATTCATCTCTAGGAGAAAAAACAGAGGCTATAAGCTCATTCCTGGTGATGAAAAAGAAGCTACCCAATTTGAATTTATAACAACTTTTCATCACCGGAGTTGAATTTATAACCACTTTCGCCACCGTAGGAACTATTATAGCCATAGTTTTATCCTCCAGAGGTGAATTTATAACCTGTGTTTTTATCGCCAAGGGTTTAGGTTATTTTCTGAAGAGAGTGGTTATAAATTCACTACGGTATTAAATTTTGTTTATGACTAGATCTCATATCAAGTTCACTTCTATAATCGAACTCGTATTTATGAAGTACACAGCGCAATAAACTTATACTTTATAGACTTGTTTCATTAGGTTGCTCAGTCATGTACATAAATAATTGCAATATAAATTATAGAACAATTCCTGTAAATTCTTCCAGTTTCTCGTCTGAAACAATGAAATAAATTACAGAAAAAAAATTGAAGAAAATATCTGGATTCGACCTAAACAAGAATTGAAATTCTTTCCGACATAACATACGAACACACACGCATTTCCTAAACACATTTCTCTACAACACAGGGCTTGCATACTTTCTGTCGATATGTAAGAAAAGTCCTATAATGTGGAGCATATCCAGAACTGGAGGCACCATAGCTATAAACTATAAACTATACTAGAAAGACATCAAATTGCATCCTATATAAACTGTCGGTAATTTTTCCTTTTTTTTATGTTGGCTGGCTTTCAGTTAGTTGTTATAAAAGAAAAATAACGAAAAGAAAAACAAGTTCAGTTAATCTTTTTCCATACGCATAAAATAGGCACGAAACGACCCCGATATATGCACAACAACATCCAAGACATTTATAAGATTTTCTTCGCGGGAATAGAATCTTTAGTATGTCGTCTGTGTTCACCAGTTTGGTATTAAGCCTGGCTCGGATAAAGCTAAGCCAATTCTTTTTATGGGCTTTTCATTACAACATTTTATTATTTCGATATTATTCTTCAGCGTCTATCACTCAGATATCAAGTGGTGGCTAAATACCTGTCTTGCAAGAATATCACCAGAATGGCTGTTTGTTTAGCTTGTTGTTTTGTTTGTCTCCTTCTCGAAACTAAACATTAAAGAACTAGAAAATCGTGGCACATTATAACCATATTACCGAGATGCGCTACATGAAACTGGGCTGTATCTATACTTAAGATATAGAACAGTAAATTGAAAGAAAACCTGCCTGATTATCTGTTTGTTGCGCGTGCGATTGCTGAGCTGATGCTCGATTTGAAGCTGGAAGACACACTTTTCCGATGAAAAACGCTTCGAACAGAACGGAAATTGTGTCGCCATTAAATTTTTAGGCCTCTTTTTTTTCGTTCTCGGTGTACTTTAGATCTTACGATCGGGATACGATTTAATTTGAGAGTAATGCAAAAAGGTTTGTACGAGTTGTTTCGAGGGTAGAAGACACAGTAGTTAATAAACCTTGACCCCTCGGATGTGTGGAATGAGATTGAATTGTAATCGTTTGCTTGGAAAATGAAATTTAAGCCTGGCTAATGGTTTGCACACTGGGTGTGGTGAATTCGCATTATATTCACCATCCGAGATGAATATTCAATTTTAGTTTCCATGATGATGTAATCTTATAATTCTCCACGAGTGGTGAATTTCTTTTATATTCACCATTAGTGGTGAATTTCTTTTATATTCACCATTAGAGGTGAATTTCTTTTATATTCACCATTAGAGGTGAATATTGAAACTTCACCTCAGACTCTATTTCAATGTCAAATTGCATTAAATTTTGAAGTTCAAATCTATTCAATTCAGATAAAAGTAAAACCTACATCAACTTCCCAGCTTCTTAAGAATCTGGACTATTCTTAACGCACAGAAGATATTTAAACGCCTAAAGAAACGGCATCCACTTTGTATCTTTCAATACCCAACTGATGATTAAATGAAACAATTTGAATTTAATTAACACTTTTCCTCGCTCTTTGACCCAAGACTTTATAATAATCACGAATCCGAAGTTTTATGCCCTTTCGGAATAGAATCATTAATTGAATTGCTGCAAAGGTATGTCGATAGAAAAATACATAGGCCGATTCACACGTCGTAACGATATTGTTTCAATATTTTACCGTCGAAGCAAGTCATTTTGTTTTCTAATTTTCTAGCCTATTATCGAACAATCAAAATGTTCATTTTTTCCGGATAATTTTTTAATGAAGCATGAGAACAAACAGTTCGACTAACTCACTGAAACGTAAATTGTACGGAAATAATACCGCAAACAATTTCATTCATAGATGAACTCAAAAAAGGAAACCAATAAAAGCGATAATATGGTCAACAATTTGCTTTATTGTCTCCTAACGTGTCAGTTGAAATTCTTCAATTGGAAACTTATTAAGTGATTAGTTACACAATTTGTACCAATAGTTGTTAATGCTGTACTTACAGCTAGTTTGGTATTTTATGACAATAAAACATTCATGAAGAAATTTTATGGTTTCAAATTGATTCATAAAAAAATTAACAACTTACACAACGTGGTAATTGTATGGTTCGAACAAGGTATTATACTTATTGTAGCATAGTTGAAAAAGTAAAGTGAATTTGCTGTTTTTATGGCATTCGTAATTTACAGATAAATGAAAAAAATTCGATAATTTGGATCGCTTTGAAAATTCGGTTTTATTAGATTGGGCTGCTATCATAACAAAGCCGCTGTTTGCTTAAGATGCCCTCTGATATTTTTGGCTAAAATCAACTAAGATAAGATAGGCTTTTAAACTATATTTTTTCCTTGGCATTTATCGTTATCAACTAAAATAAATCTTACAGACCAGACTAAGCCTCATAAAAAACTAATCAATATAGTTACAAGTAAAGGAGGATTTCTTTTGAATAAGATAAGATAAATTATTATCGGCTTAGCAGCTTTCCTGCACTTAATCATACCGAAAAATATCACTAAAATATTTTTTTTAAAGCTCTCCATCATATTATCTTTTCCATCCATATCCTTAAAAAAATTTAGAATTTTTAAATTATTTCAAAATGAATATAATTTTAAATTTCACTAACTACATTAAAATGCTAAATTGGACCTAGAAAAACTGACTAATGTTTTCGTTTCTCCCGATATAGAAACAAAAACATAACATAAGAAAAGATAACAAGAAATTGCCACAAGAAAAACTAAGGAAACCACATAATTGCTTTAAAACTTATCAAACATTTCTCTTTCACGAAAAACGTCATAAGATCGCAATATTTGATAACAAATTAAAAAACATTAATGAAAGTGATTTTGTTGTTAGTGTGTATTTTTTTTATATTCGAAAGTTAGGCTGTACTATCTCATGCGAATGCTACTTAAGACTAAGGCGATTAAATGATTGAATATAAAACGGTATTGTAGGTAGGTCAGATGTATCAAATTAGTCAATTTACCGGCGGCGGCTCTGAATTAATTGATCAATTTATTTTATGAATCTATAATTAATTTGACAAAAAAATACTGCGTGCGTGGGATTTTATTATTTTGGAAATTTTTTCATCGTTTTTTGACTCTGAACTGGAGAGTTTGGCGTTTTATTAAATTATTGTCTGTCTGGAGTTTTTAGGCCATCATGACTACGTCGTTAAGACTCGAACTTAGGCTACAGTAATAAAATTCAGGCCCGTTAAATTTGTGAAGGTGCGATATAACCGCACCCATGTTTTTGTTAATTAAAAGAAACAATACCGGACCCTGTCGACTACCTTGAAGCAATCCAAATCTGTTTGACGGACTCACTTGACCTATTCTAGTTGGTTATTTAGACTCCCTTTTAATACCCTAGTACTATTAGCTGGATATCTCACAAACTCAAAATTAAAATATAATCTTCCAACTATTTTTAATATATGTATACATGTTTTTGAAATTTATTTAGTTATAAAATTGGAAAATTGTTTAAAACCATATTTCACACTAAATTTTTTGCCAAAATGTTCTGCCTTGCGTAAACATCCAAAAAAGATCTTACAACTTTGTATTTCTTCATTTTATTTTTTTAAAATAAATAATATTATTTATCTAAATCTGTTTTTATTAAATAGAAGATTTGAGATAAAGTTTTACGCTCTAATATATCAAAAATTGTTCACTTCATTTTGTCACACCGAACTTTTTCGGGTAGAATACTCTCTAATCACAGAAAATTGAAAAAAATAAATCAAGAAAAAACTTTAAATTTTCAATTCTCAAAGAACATCTAACAGTTAAGGGTCTATCGTCTATCTATCTATATGGCGTATGCACCTTAATTGCAAACGTTAAGAATTGAGGTGTACCACCGTTTCCTCAAATATTTACAAAAATGCGGCGTTATGATTGCTCAGTTTTTGAAATTTATTAATGAATAAATCATGTTACGAAAAGAATACACTCTTTTAGCTGAAGCTAGTTTTATATGTTGTGGTTAAACAAACTTTAAAAATTGTTGGTATTCCAACTTCCAGACTATTATTACTACAATTCTTTATTTAATAAATGATTTGCCTTTTATAGTTATTCGTAATTTATTTTTCATAAAATTGAATGATTATAAAAATATAGAATTTCCGCTGAAATATCTCATTGTCAAAAATTTTGACCAAGCGTCAAAATTTGACAACATTTTATTTTCTTCTTAATGTGATTAAGATTGAATATAACATTTAATAATCCACACGATGAGGATTACCTAATCCAAATTGGAATTTTTTTTTTGAATATTACGACGAAACACCACGGTCACCATAAACTCTTTAGATAATCAAACTTCTAAAAAATTCATTTAAAATTGGTAACTCACAGCTTTCAATTTCGCAAAACTGTACAAAATGTTCCGAAATTTCGAAATTGATGTAAAATTAATTTCAATTTTAGAATTTCACAAATTGTCTAGACAATATTTGTAGTGTAAAGCTAGTATTAAACTGTTTGACTATGTGGTCCAATTGCAGTAATAAGCAATGCGAAATAGCGAATTCCAAATATTCTCGCAATATCCGCTCCGTCAAATTCGCTATTTCACATTTCTTATTACTGCAATTTGACAACTTGGTCAAACAGTGTAATACTAGCTTAAGAGTAATAAAAACTGTTGTCAACATTTTTAAAAATAGCTGCGGAATTTTGTTTTGTTTCTATCCAAAAAATTGAATAAAATACAAGTTTTCGAAGAAAATGTGTTTAAAATTTACAAATTATATTCAATATTTAATTTCATATAAAAACCTCAGATATCTGTTTTATTTGAAATTAAATTGATGTAAAATAAGGTAAATAAAATATAATTTTTTTTAAGTGCACCAAGTTTGCACAGAATTTCACCTTCTAGTTGGAATGGTGAAAAATTTTGAAAAATTTTTGGTCAATGTGTAAACTAACGACTTTGTGTTAAATTATATTTGATAATATTTCGTATGGTTGGTTTGCCCAGTTTTTTGCATTTTGATGCAAAAATATTTGGCGAAAATACGAAACTTTATGATGCTTTTCCTTTAATAACTAGAATTTTCAAAAATAGCATGAAATGCCCATACTCTGTACGATGTAGATAATAAAATATTTTTTTTTGTAAAACTAAAGTTTTTTTTCTAAATTGAAAATTGGTTTGAAAATTGTTAAAAACAATGTTAACAATATTTTGTTTTGTCAATTTATTTAATAATTAGGTATGTATCGAAATCTGTCGGCAAATTCTAAGCCGATTTTTTTCATTTTGTACGTTGTAACCGAAAAATTTCGAAATAAATGTAAATTTTCGGAAAACAAATTTTCAAGTATCAAGCACCAAGGTAGATAAGTAATTTTGACGGTAAAAAATTTTATGTTTATAAAAAGTGCAAAATCCGCAACCAACTTCGATGTAATGATGCACAAGTGAAAAATTTTTAATATTTTTCTAAACTATCTTGTAAGATTACGTTTAATAAAATTTTACATATTTAGTGTGCCTTGTCAATTTTGAAACTTTGTCAAAATATTTGGGCAAGCATTACAAAACTCCCCGAAGCTGCTCTTTTGTCTGCGGTTCCAGTACTTACCGCAAATTTCATTGAATTTGATATTTTTGGAAAACAGTTAATTGCCATAAAAAATTTCTGCTTAGTTTTCCATATATTTAATTTTTTTAAGCACTCAATTAATTATATTTTACTTGCTTAAATTTAAAAAAGGTTTTATTTATAAATACACATCAACATCTATCGGCAGATAAATTGGTTTTGGATTTTGTATAGTATCTAACCAAATTTTTTTTTATAACTGAATTTGAAATTTGTAAAACCTCGCATACTGTACTTAATTTTAACAATGCTATTTAGAAATTATTTTATATTTTGAATTTTCGACAAAATTTTGAAAACCGTCGAAATCTTTCAGCAATTTGTATAGTCGGCATAAATCCAAATAATTTTTAATTTATGAACAATTTGGGAATAATTGCGAAATAAATCTTAATCTCACTTCAGCGTAAAATTAAACTTTTGAGAAATGAACGAATCAATCGATCAATATTGCTAATGTAATGCCTAGCATGTGGTTCGAAAGATGTAAGATTTTCGTCTTAAAAAAAATTAACCACCTGTTTGGCTAAATATATAAAAAATGTCTATTCTAGCCAAAACTTTTATTTATATTCGTCATTTTCGTGCTTCTGTTCAGCGAATTATTATTTTTTTTTTTTGTGATTATTTCCTAGAACAAAGCTAATTTCGTAAACCACGAAATGAATTATATACCCGAACTATTAACACCGTCATTAATTCATTCGAAGTAAAACATTCTCCGAAAGAAAAACGAAAATTCTTTCATCTCCCCAAAAACCACACAATAATCTCAATCTCTACCCAAACTGGCACGACGTATCACCTCATCACTCATAATCATCATAATCTTGTAAAAGTTCAATACTCTCGAGCTATTGCATACTTTAAAAATTCACTAGATCTTTAAAATTTGTAAGGAACCAATCTTAAGTGTAACACACCAAAAAGAAGACGACGAGCAAATTCAGCGATTTCCATATCCGTTAAATTTTAAAAGCGATAGGCCAAGACGTGAATATCACGATTCGTGGTGATAATAAGAAAGTTTTCGATGTGTTTTCTTTGGAAGATTGAAAAAAATCACCTATTAACATAATTTTTGTAGAAATTATACACAAATATTAAAATCTATTTTCAATAGTGCGAAATCTTTACGAATATATCGGCAATCTTTTCGCATTTCGAGCTGATAGTGGAGCACTAACGGTTTACGTGATTTTTTTTTTCTTCATAAAATCATTTACAAGATTAATTAAGATATTGCGGTGATTTTTACTTGATTATAATTCAAGTGCATTTTATATGCAGAAGACGGGATCGTCATGCGTGAAGAACAGCTAAAGATCAATTTCAAAGAGTCGTCTTTGCCATCAACATAAAACATCCTACACACATCAATAAAACAGGTTACTCGCTTAAGTCTTTCGTTTTAAGAATGCGATGCGATCGGTAAAGTAAGTAAGCAAACTAACTGCAAGTCCAGTCGTTGCTAACAAATTTAGCAAACATCAAACTTAGGATGTACTTGTTTAAAAGTCGAGTTTCTTTATGGCGTTTTACGTACAGAGGATTGTCGCAAAAGGACAAAAGATGGGGAAAAAAATGATTGAAATGTTGTTTGTTTTAAAGTTGCACTTACTTTAGATTCGTTTTTTAACTTTTAGTAATTTCGAAGCACTTGAAAAATAATTTTTTTCCACTTTGAATATTTTTTATTATATGCCACTATTTAGTATCCTTTTTTTTCTTTCCGGTCTGGTTTTGGTATCCTTGTCGATGAGATGATCACCAATTTTCTGGATTTCTTTTTTCTTCTTTTTTCAAATAATTCACTTAAAACACGGCACTAATTCGCGGATTTTCTACGAAACGACACTGTATCCTTGTGAACGAAACAAAAATGTGAAAAAAGAAAAAAATATATATTCTTTTCTTCCTGTAATTTGTGTGGCGTACAATTGTCCTGTACGTTCCACCTACTGATTTAATTTAATTTCTTACTAAAATTTAAGAAAATATACTAGAAAAAAATTAGTGATTTTTTTCTAATTTTTTTCGGGGAAAAATTGAAATAAGAAAAACGAACTTGACCGTGGTAAGGTCGCCGTGGAACTAAAGTATACTCGAAGGTAATGAGTTGTTATATAAGTTTGAAGACTTCTTCATCGGTTCTTTCCAACTTTTCATATATAATACGGCGGCTGGATAGTGCAAGAAGTCTTCCTTCAGTCGATACTCTCTTTTCTCCATTCCCTATTCCATCATCACCATCGTCATCATCATCACCATCATCATCAAACGGTGCGGAGCATAAGCAAAAATACACATAGCGTATTTTAACCATGGCATTAAGTTCATTACCATCTTTCTTCTTTCGCCGTGTACAATATCGTCCACATACGATACCTGAACGTATCGCGTACCTGTGTTTGTAGTCAAGCGCACCGTACGAAATATTCTTGAGGAAATGAATGGGGAGCATATGAAAATGCGGGGCCGGAATAAGCGAAATGTGGAGAAATTTATTTCTCTTCAAGATCGGCAGTGGGTTTTTTTCTTCTGTGGGGCCCGAACAACTACTACAGGTCTTATCATTAATGGTAAGCGCACCTGTCTCAATTTTACCTGGTCGATTCTTCTTGATTCGCGCTTAGAACTAAGTTTAAGCTGTGTAGTCTCTGATGTGTGGCTGGCAAACGAAGAGAGGCCGAGAAAAAGTTCATTGAACGATGATGGAAAAAGTTATCTTTAAATTGTTTTTCGTATTGCGGAAGAGAATTTTCCCTCACCACCGGGGTGGAGTTTTCCAAAGCATTTCTCTTTTACGATTAGTTACCTGTGGTTCGGAGAAATTCGAAGTTGCGCTGAGGAAAAGAGTGGCCGATTGTTTGCGCCCGCGGTCAAGGTAACCGAGAATCAAGGTAAGACTTTCTGCGCGATTGTTAGATGGAATCATTCGACTAGTGGTTTAAGTGTGGATAGGCCGGCCGGCAGTTTTTTTAGGGAAATTCCACAAATTTTGAAATTTTGAAGTCGAATTCGAAAAAGTTTTATTTAGTTGCTAAAAATTTAATTTAATGATTTATCAATTTGAATAAAAATAAATTACAATGTTTTAAAAATTAACTAATATTTTAATATTAATTCAAATAAAAAATTTGAATCAAGCCGTTGTGGTATGAAGTGGAAGTTCACCATCCAAACATCAAAATTTGTAGAATGAAAGGAATTTATGAGAGAGAATTTCTTTGGAGTTGCAATTAGCTTTAATTCCACAGCTATGCAGTTCAAACTCCATTTATCATAAATTATCAGGTTAATTAAATTGTACAAAATTACCTCAGTGACTCCACTGAAAAACTCAATCTTCAATGATGGGATTTCGTCTGATTTATTTTTATTGCAACGTTTCTCGAAACAAATAAATGTGTTTGACATGTTTTCAAAAAAATCAAAATACAAGCTAAATTTACCGATTTAAGTTTCTTTATCTGCATTGCAATCACACAGCCTAGAAGAAAAATTTGCCAAAAGTCTCGGCGCAACTTTATTATTTTTTGGGAATAAATCCGAAAAAGTTTTCGCGAAAAGAGGGAAAAAAGAGAGTTTGATACCGCTCCTTACTTGCATTTTATAGTCATCAATTGTTTAAAAAATTACGTCAGTAGAACTCAACGAAATCTTTGCAAATTAAATTTTTTTGTCATCATCAAACAAATAGTTGTTTTTGGGTTTCGTATGGAAATCAAATTTTTTGAAATTGAATTTGAAATTTGTTAAGCTGCGCAACTGTACTCAATTTTAACAAAGCTATTTAGAAATTATTTTATATTTTGAACAATTTTCAATAAAATTTTGAAAACCGTCGAAACCTTTCAGCAATTTAACTTTATTATTTTTAATAATAAAGTATTGTGATCGACCTGAAATTTCAAAAAAGTTTGCTACTCTGAAATTTTGTATTTACACGTTTTAGGACTAGTAAACACCAAAAAAGCAAAAAAAAAATGGCCGTCTGTCCGCCGTAGACGCCGTACGCCGTCCGCCGTACGCAAAACCATTTGAAGGTGCGTAGCTCACACACCCCTTGAGATATTAAGTTGAAATTTTTATGGTAGGTATAGTGGGTGAACGTCTACGGGTGGTACCTTTTGGAGGGGTGGGGGTGTAAAGGGGGAGGAGGGGGGAGCGTTTTAGATGAAAAGTTTTGGTTTCTAGATCTCTTGAACAATTTATGCTAGGAAGCTGAGAGTTGGAACTTATGAAGTACTATGATAGTGGACCCATTTGCAAAAAAATAATCGATAGGGGTTGAGAGGTGTGCGAGTGGGGGGGGGGGGAACAATGAGTCCAAAACGCTTGAAAGCTGGGATTGATACATTCTAAAATCCATATCTCGTGAACGATTGATGTCAGATGGCCGAGATTTTGTAGTTGTATTAAGGGATACTAGGAGATTAGAAAGGGGTTAAAATTTTTAAGGGAAGTAGAGAGGTATGGATGTGGGGGGGGGGCGGTGAAAAACTTTGAATTACAATATCTTCCGACTCAATTGTGCTAGGAAGGTAAAATTTGGTTTCTGTATATATATACCAGGGGAGTCTACTGAATGTAAAATTTTTGAGGGGGGAGATGAAGAGCTGAAGGTTGGGGACAGTCATTTTTCAAAAAATCAGATATGATCTTGAAATTTTTACAGGAGTTAGGATCAGTAGACCTCTAGCGGAGAACAAAATTTTGAGGGTGTATGTGTAGGGAGTGATGGTGGGAGGGGTTGGAAATGAAAAAATTCTGATTTTAATTTCTCGAAAGCCGCAAAGGATAGAAAGCTAAAAATTGATAACTGTACCCCAGAAAGCGGCAGCAAGGTATGGGGGAGGGGGTGTGGTTTTTCATATCTCAGAAACGGCTTGTGATAGAAAGTTGAAACTTGGTATGTATATGTAGCAGTACTACAAGAGTAGTTAAAGCAAAAAAAAAGTTTAAAATTTTATTGATGTACGGAGCTGGAGTAAAACAAATGTGCGTGAAAAGGGGTTTTTCCAACATTTTCATGAATTTCGTTATTTTGAAAAATAATAAAGTGGCGCCCAGACTGTTGGCAGATTTTTTATGGTCAGCATAAATCTAAATAATTTTGAATTTATGAACAGTTTGGGAACAAAAATCGTAAAGCGTAAAATTAAATTTTTAAGAAATGAATGAATCAATCGATCAAAATCGGGCTTAGAACCAGAGGAGTACAAGTGCAATTCAAGTAGTTTCGAGTAAAGTCATATCAAAGTCTTTTAAGTGTCAATAATTATGGCTAAGACCTAGCGACCGGGTTGATCTGTTTTCCTCTTAAGGACTTAGTATTCTAAAGCCCGCAACGGCGCCAAAAAGAAATTTAGGGAAGGGTTGTTAGATGGAGGTGAGCAGGCTCATAAAAAACTTTGGATTATGATATCTCGCGTACCAATTACGCAGTAGAGATGAAATTTGGTTGGTATATACACTTGGCAGATTTTTGCTTTAATATTTTTTAATAATAAGAGGGAGGAGGTGCGTTATAGATGAAAAACTTTGGCTTCTGGATCTCAGGAACCGCTTACGCTAGGAGGTTGAAACTTGGAACTTACGTAGCACTGATATATATAGTGGAACCATTTGCGAAATGGTTGAGTGGGGTTGAGGGGTGTGGAAGTGGGAAGCAAAACAATGCGTCCGAAATGCTCCAAAGCTGGAATTGAAACATTCTAAAAACCATATCTCCTGAACGGTTGATGTGAAGTGGGGCTGTATTAAGGGATACTACGAGCCTAGACAAGGTCAATTTTAAAAGAAGAAGTAGAGGGGTGGGATTTGAGGTTTGGAAACTTTGGATTACAATATCTTTCGAAGCAATTGTACCAGAAAGATACAATTTGGTTTCTGTATATGGGACTACCAGTGGAGTCTACTGAATCTAACATTTTTGAGTGTTTAGGTGGAGCGTGGAATCCACCACTTTCACAGCCATTTTTGAAAAAATTAAATTTTTTTATCCTAGTATTGTTATCGATTTTTAAAAAAAAAATTTGCTACCCTCAACATTTTTTTTTTCACGTTTCATAACTAGTAGACACGAAAAAAGCAAAAAAAAATTTCAGTCCGTCTGTCCGCCGTACGCCGTACGTCTACCGGTGTACGCAAAATTGTTTGAAGGCTCGTAGCACCCAAACCCTACAAGCTATTTAGTTGAATTTTTTTTCGTGGGTAGAGTGGGTAGGCCCCCTGAAGCCCAAATTTGGAGCGGTGGGGGTGTGAGGGGGAAGTGTTTTAGACGGAAAATTTTGGTTTCTAGATCTCAGCAACCGCTTATGCTAGGAGGCTGAAATTTGGAATTTATATAGAGCTTCGGTAGTGGACCCATTTGCAAAAAAATTGCCGATATAAGTGAAGGGGTTTGGGAGTGGGGGAAAAATAATGCGTCCGAAACGCAAAAAAGGTGAGATCGACACATTCTAAAATCCATATCTCCTAAACGGTCAATGTCACAAAATTGAAACTTAATGAAATCTGTAGGTATACTAAGAGAATAGATCGGAAAATTTGCGTGGGGCAGTGGCGTACGGGGGTGGCTGGTGAAAAACTTTAGATTACGATATCTCATGAACCAATTGCACTAGACAAATAAAATTTGGTTTGTGTATAAAGGTTGACAAATGAAGTTTGCTGAAAGCCAAATTTTTCAAGAGGGCGGTGAAGCATAAAAGTGGAGGGGATAAGAATTTTTCAAAAAAATCACGTCTCATATCTCAAGAACAGTGTAAGATAGATGCTTAAAATGTTTACCAAATGTAGGCCTAATAGACCCCTGGCAGAAAACAAAATTTAGAAAGTGTGGGTGTAGAGGGTGAGGGTGGGGGAGGGTGAAAAGGAAAAAGTTCCGATTTTAATATCTCGACAACCTATAACGATATAAAGCTGAAACTTGGTATTTGGATAGAGCTATGTAGTAGTATGGTACAGGGGTGGGGGGTGTTTTTCCTATCTATAGAACGGCTTATGCTACATAGTTGAAACTCGGTACGTTTATGTAAATCAACTAGAAAACTAATTTAAAAAAAAAAAATTTCAAATTTCCATTGGCGTTCAGAGGTGGGGCAAAATAAATGATCAGTGAAAATGGAATGCATATAATTTCACGGTTTTCGTCATATCTATTAGGTCTTCCCAAATATTGAATTCATTTTTATTCTACGGCTTCTTCATATAAATACCTAGAAAGCGTTTTTAGGATTTTTAAAAATTCGACCCCTAAGGTGGTGCGAAATCGAATCTTACTATATCCCCACGTCTTATCAGATATCGAATATCTTTTCAGTTTCACGTGTTTGCGTAATAATCGCCTAAAACTTGTTTTTAAGTGTTTTCCTTTTTCAGCCCCTAAGAGGGTATAAACGGGTTGAACACGTTTTCACGAATTCCGTCATTTCTTTTAGAAGTGATAAGAAATTGAATTGGTTCCTACTTTCTCGTGATGTCTTCATATTTATTTATTAACTCCTTTCAGAATTTTTGGATATTCAACCCCCAAATGGGTGTAAGGAGGTTGCATATCTGATGATATATCGAATTCATTTTTACTTCCTAAGGTTTCCTATATAAAAAAGCCAAAAAGTCAATTTCAGTATTTGAGATATTCAATCCTAATGTGTGTAAGGGGGTTGTATGCTTTTCAAAGTTTCGATATATTTCTTAGGTTCGATGAGATATTAGATCGCTTTTCATTTCTACAGACTTTTTATATAATCGCCTACAAACCCATTTCTCAATTTTTCGATATTCAACCCCCAAGGGTTTGTATATGTTTTCACAATTTTTGCCATTCCTTAGTTCTGATGAGATATAAAATTGATTATTACGGCCAACCAATTCATGATTTTTCGAATTTCCAGAGCCAAGGAGGTGTGAAGGGTTTGCTTACGTTTTCACAAATTTCTAAAAATCCGTCTTGTCTCATGAGATATCAAGTTGCTTCTTATGAAATCGTCTATAAACCTGTTTCACAATTTTTTCGAAATTCAAACCCCAAGTGGAAGTAATGGGTTTGTATACGTTATAACAATTCGTCATATCTCTTAAGTCTGATAAGGCAACAAAATCGTTTTTGCTTCTATGGGCTTTTAGTGTACATAATATACTGAAATTCGAATAGTCTCTACGGACTTGTTCATTGTTTAATCGACTAAAAATCTCTATTTTAAATATTTTTATATTAAGAACAAAAATAATTTTTCAAGAAATCTAATAATCTCGAAGCAACTCATGATACACTCCGACTTTGGCCCGAAAAATAATAAAGTTTCGCCCAGACCATTGGCAGATTTTTTTCTCTACGTGTTCAACATTTGTGTCAAACATTTTGAATAAATATTAAAACGCCTACTTCAATAAAAACTCGGCATTTTGTCATCTTCTAGCAACTTTTTGCAGAACAAATTTCAAATAAACATACGAATTTATTATCATCTTAAATATTAAACGCTTACAAAAATTGGGGTAAACTGCATTGGATCCATAAAATTTCGGAATCGCATACATTTCAGCGTGAAAAATATCCCAAATTTTATTTAATCGTTTCGCCAAATTCCAAGAGAGTCGTTCTTGACCATTTTGGATTGGGTCATGACCACTTTGAAGTCAACCAACGCATTGACTCGAATTACGTCCGTGAATTATCTGGTCTTTAAAAGAGCTCATATTTTCCCAGTTTGGTTTAAACAAGAAAATAACAAAGTGGATTATTGACCAGAAAAATTGAAGACCTACTTCCATGTACATACCTACTAAGAAGCAAATAAGAAAAACTTAAAACGCCTGGTAGTATTATGAGCCATTGAACCGCTTAAAACCATATGACACAAAACTAATTAGGCCGTGGTTTAAGCTCATACGAGCACTTTAATCATATCCATGTCCAAATATTAAACAAATCTAATTATAACACCTGAGATGCCAACTGAAATGGATGTCAAGAAATTGAAGCGGTGTTTACTGTTTTGAAAGTTGTAAAACAATTTTTTCGTTTTATTGTCTGTTCTGCATAGGCGATACGAGGCCTTTCTTCTAAACAATGAAATCATTTTAATATTATACACTAATTTATGATCATCTCATCTCTACTGCACTATGAATTCAACCGGAACCAGGTATGTTGTATGCATTTTAAATTTCTTTTTTTTTTACACACTATTCTTCATTGGAGGTCTCGGTAGCCTATGGAGCCAGCGAACAGGTCTACAAATCCAGAGGTCATGTTTTCTAATCGCATCCAGATCACCTGTAATTTAAAAAAAAAATGATCAAAAAATACACTTCAAAGAAACTTGAGATCTCGCTAGTAGCTCTATTGCTACCCCCAGAAGATTTCATCGATTTTTTCGAAAATATTAAAATCGAGGCAGCGAAAAAACCAGAGCTCGACTTCGACCTATTGATCTTTGCGTAATTAACAACAATTAACAAATGGAACATTGGAACCGAATCAATTTAGAAAAATTTGTGACAAATTTCCGTAGAATTGTATTGCACCAAATATTTAATGTAAATAACCAATCGCTTTTCAATCTTGAATGGTGTCGGAATTGCGATTACACGTATTATGCGTAGCAAAAAGGCATAGCACATAATTAACCTTATTATTTCTTAGCGAGCGTATTAAAATTTCGTTCACTATATGGATTAAGTAGATCAAGAGGTACTCTTATCGTTTTTACTTCTGGTGTTTTTACTAAGTTTTCGTTTTAATTGGTAACAGTAATCATTTGAGAAAGGTTAAAAAAGGTCCTATGTTTTTCCAAAAAATTTTAAGGAGTGTTTTTTTGTTATATTTTAAAAAAAATATGTTGTAAGTTGGGTCAGTTTTCAATATCCGCGGAGATACAGGGTGAAAAGGAAAGCCTTTCACATAATTTCTTCTAAACTAATAATCAAAATTTAACATGTTATATCTTGTTTTTTAAGGAATCGAATTACCTTTCAGTCGATGTATGCGTCGATATTGTAGCTGTACCGATCTTGAGAAATTTGCTTCGAAATACAAATTTTTGCTTCTGTGAACCTTTAAATTCTTTGATCAATGTGATTTTTCTCAGAAAACCCTATTATTAAAATGTCATTTTAATTTTATTTTTGGATGTGCCACATTGTTGCTACAAAAACTTCATACATGTGTATTACTTAGGTTTTACGATTTTCAAGATAATAAGCAAAAACTCGGAACAGTTAAAAATTTAATATGCGATAAAGTGAGCCTCGTTAAATAAAACTGTTAAAGTTGATTCCGTATTATACGTCATTGTTATTCACTTGGAAAATATTCAATCGTATACTACGATTAAATGAAATACTAGACTGCTTCTTTTTTGGATGGGGGCTACTCAAACTCTACCGGGTATTTCGGGATTACTATCTTTGTCATGTTCTGATGTTATTTTGCAATGGATTTGCCACATCTTTAAAGAACGTTTGTTTGGATGTTATCTCAAAGAGCGAACGAGTAGATGCTCATTATTTATAGAGATGTACATACATAAATGTGAGTGATAAAAAACAGAAGCCTAGTGTCTAATTGTGTTGGAGTGACAAAGTTGTGGAATTTCACTCACTCGAGCATTCTTTTAACTAGCAATCAAACAAATTTTATCCGAGGGCACAATGAAGGACTCGCTAAATTTTCATGATAAATTTCTTTTAACTGGTTCTTAAGATTAGATTCGACAAAGAATTTGCACTCTGTGAATTTCTGGACATAAAAAGCGCATTCGGCAACTGAGGCAATTACGATCTGAGTAGCTGACTCTACCACAGTAAGGTTGATTGACTAAATGCTAAGTACACAGGAGACTTACATCTGACTGTGAACAGATACTACAAAGCAGGCAAAGGATGCCCTCAGGGAGGAGCACTAGGAGCACTTATGGTGCCTTGTGGTAGACGACCTACTGAACCTGCACAGTCATAGCGGTCTTACAGTGCAAGGATATACTGAAGACTTAGTAATCGTGATTAATAGCAAGTTAGAGGTAACCCTCGGCGACCTTATATAGCAAGCATTCAACGAAACAAGTGGAGCCGCGAGAAAAGCCTACAGGTCAATTCTGACAAAACCACGAAATAGAAGCCCGAGCCAAATAGTGAGTGTTTCTGAATCAGAAACTCCTATGGAACAAGCACTTGGAAAAATATCAGAGAAAGCTACTATCGCTCTACTCTTGTGTAGACCAGTGATAGGTAAAACCTGGGGCTTGAAACCCAAAAAATCCGGTATTATAAGAATATCATTTGGAGCATAAGTTTGGTGGCAAAGAACGCAACTAGCAGGCGCCAGGAACAAACTCGACAAACTCGGAAGATTGATATACCTCAGCACAATAGGAGTCATGAGAACCTGCCCCACCGTAGCTATGGAAGTTCTTCTAGACCTGACCCCGCTGCAGATCCATATTGTATCGGAGGCAAGATTATCCGCGATGAAGTACCAATTATATGGTAGCCCAACTAGCCAATGGTGGACAAAATAACTTATCTAGGCTTAGAAGCAGGCTTAGAATCACTCAACTAAAAGATGCAAGCAGCTTCTGCAGTTGGATAGAAACAATGTACGGATACTAATCGGAATACTTACGGATCATTCGGATCACCTTAAAAGAATAGGAATCATAACCGATAACCTGTGCAGGTTCTGCGAAATGAAGGCGGAAATCTCTGAACATATTTTATGTCGCTGGCAATTGCAATTCAGCGCAGTGGACTAAGGTACTATTGCAAAAAGAGACCATGAGTTGCGCTACTTGGAGGAATCTTTTCGACTCCTGGGAAATCTAATCCTTCAGATGCTACCGCTGGACATTTATGGGAAAACTATGGCAGCAAATAAAGGTACTCCACAAGGGGGGTATTATCACCACTTTTGTGGATACTCACTTTAAATGGGGCACTGAAGGAACTTAACGACTCGGGGTGGATTTTGTAGTCTATGCCGATGACATGGTGATACTGGCATCAGGCAGGTACACAAGCACGCTGTCTGAGCTTACAACGCGGGCTCTAAACAAGCTACTATACTGGTCGAGAACCAGAGGGCTCAATGTTAACCCATCGAAAACAGAACTGGTTCTCTTTACTAGGAGAACTAAAACTCAACAGTTTAAACTGCCTAAGATGAGTAACACTGAGCTAACCCTAAAAAGCCATGCCAGATATCTAGGAGTTACCCTAGACAGCAAGCTGACATGGAAACTCAATACGGAAGAGCGGGTGGCTAAGGCAACCATCGCTTTCTACGCGTGCAAAAGAATGTTCGGTAGGAGGTGGGGTCTAGAGCCAAGGATCACTTACTGGATCTACACGGCTGTAGTAAGGCCAATCCTATTATACGGTCTGCTAATATGGTGGCCAATACTCGACAAAGTAACTTACAGGAAAAAGTTGGAAAAGGTACAGAGACAGGCTTGTCTGGGGATAACAGGCGCCCTTCGCACCACTTCTTCAGACTCGCTCAACGTACTTCTTTCTCTGCCACCAATTGACCTGTTCGCTAAATACGTGGCAGACAAATGCGCCCTAAGACTCAGAGAGTCAAACCGGCTCAAAACATGTCCATACGGGCACAGTAACATCAGCCTACCTTCAGCAGAGACTACGGACTACGCAGATCCTAAGCTCTGGTTTGACAGGAAGTTCGCCATAAACATACCAAGCAAGGAATACTGGGAGGCAAGAACCGGTGACACTGCGAGGTCGATTAACATCTATACGGACGGTTCAAAGATGGAAGACGGAGTGGGCGCAGCCGTGCACTCATTTGATCTTCCAACAAACTCTAGCTACAGACTGCCGAATAATTGCAGTATTTTCCAAGCGGAGGTACTGGCGATTCAGAAGGCGGCGGAGATAGCTCACAAATCGCGAATAAGGGATAAGGCAGTCTTTATCTATACGGATAGCCAAGCAGCCTTAATGGCTCTGAAATCCTGCACTACCAAATCTAAGGCGGTACTCAACTGTCGACGCGCTTTACAGAAACTGTGCTTAAATAGGAAATTGGAGCTCTGCTGGGTTCCAGGGCACAGTGGATACTTAGGAAATGAACTCGCCGATGGTCTTCCTAAAAAAGGCGCAAACCTTGGGCAGGAAGCCGCGGTCTCGGTACCACCGCCTCTTAACGTTATTTACAACTCTCTAGAGAGGAAGATGGTAAGCCGGTCCGAGGCCAGGTGGCAGGCTTCGTCAACCTCCAGAACCACGAAGCAAATGTGGAACACTCACAACGAGAAAAGTACTAAACTCTTGTTAGCACTACCAAGGGCGCAATGCGCAACTTTAGTCGGTATTCTTACCGGCCATTGCTTGATTGGGGCGCACGCGTACAGATTGGGGCTAGTCACTAATGATATATGCAGGAACTACAAACTTCCCGCGGAACGGGAAACACTAGAACACCTCCTGTGCAGCTGCCCGGCTCTTGCTAGGAGACGGGTGAAGGCTCTAGGTGCACCGTCTTTCGCAAACCTTGGAAAAGTCTCGCGTAGGAGCATGCAGAGCCTGCTAAACTTTGCTACGGTTACAGGGACCTTTGATTTGAACGAGGAACTCTCAACACAGATCGATACGCAAGCGGACCTACCTTAGGTACATTGGGTCTCCTTTTTATGTGGTATCGCTATGGACCCTCGAGGGTCTATGTGAGGCTTTTAAGCCGCCACTGTTACCTAACCTAACCTATGGCAGCAAAAAGCGCTGTAAGACTGAAGGAGTCATGAAACTGAAAACCAGATCTGGGGGCACAGCTGCACGTTGCACCTGTTTAGTGACTGTAATCCGTTGGAGGAAATACTGCCACAACTCAATTTTTGTAGGAAATTCTCAATGAGGATCCCTAGAAGAGTGTGATGGAAGCCCCAGGAGGGGCCTTATCATGTCTACATGGACGGTTCTAAAACAGACGAAGGTTCTATACTGGGAGTCTTTTCCGTGGACCTGAACCATTACGAGTCCTTCAAACTACTGGTCGATCTATGAGTAGGCGAATTGAAGCTGTGGAGCCATCCAGCGACGTAGTGGCCATATTGTGGGCTAATACAAAGTGTTTGGGCCTTACACCATGTTTCGTTACGAGGCAGCTTTGGCCAGCCTTGAGTGTAACTAGAACCAAGTTCGTTCTACTCAAAAAGATATGAGTACCTTACGTACTGACGGGCCATGGCATGATTGGTATGCCCCTCTGAAGACTGGGTATTGCAGACGTGACATATTTGTGCCCCAACTGCGAGGAAGACTTTACGAATGCCCCGAATTGGCAAAGAATGGAGACCTGAGTAGACGCTTTGGCACTGATCTAGAGGAATTCACCGACATTAAGCTGGATGAGCTGCTACAGTTCTTTATGCTAGATCACGTGGGTTGATATTGGTTTTTCAAATGTGGGAGCACAACGGGCCCTTTCGCGATCTATGTGATTGACATAGTAAGCCATGTTCAAGCCTTTCTTAGAAATTAGCCAAAATAACAGCATCTGTGAAAACCGTGTTGAAAAGTAAGAGAGATTTGATTGTGAAGATGATTTGTCGCTTGTGAGAAGGCTTGATCAGAAAGTTTCTGTCTGAACAAAATTGAGGTAAAGTTTTTTGTACAACAAACCAAGAAAACTTCATCGACCCGACTCTTTTGATATTGAAATTAACAAAGATCCTATACCGAAATTAGTATCACGAAAAAAAAAATTAAATCGCTAAGCATTGTAAGAATTTAAATTGACGATGGACACAATACTTGAAAACAGTCAATGAACTTTTTATTAGTGTTTCTTCTGCAATAAAAATTTAATTAATTTAAAAAGCGAAATTAAATGTTTAATTCATTTCATGACGCATAGATTTTCGGAAACCCGTTTTAACATCATCATTAAAAAAAATGTTTTCATTTGTTTCATTATCATTAAAATCTCATATTAAATATTAACTGAACTTCTTCAGATTTTGTTATTTATTAGCCAAAATAAGTATCGGTGAATGTCTAGCACTAGATTTCGTGAAAACGCTGTCCATATCGATATGAATTCGAAGTGAAAGTGTGATCTTGATTTGATTTAATATCGATTTTGTAGTTTTTTCCCCAAAAATTTCAATGCATTCCGATTTAATATTAAATAATGACCACTTTCGCTAGTCCGCTGATTGTTGGCATTTTTCTAACCGATCAATTTTTGTAGTCTATGGGAATTGTTTTATTGATTTATTGTTGCATATATTATCACACTTTTGTTAATCATAATCCGTGCCCGATGCGTTTTTAATTGTTACATTGTTAAATATCTATTCCTTGAATTTGCAAATTTCAAAGAGAAAAGTGAAGGTGAATGGAATTAAATGGAATCAGCCACTCGAAATAAATGACTTATTTCAATCCAATTTGAGGCTTCACTCTTGAAAGTAGCTTCAGTTTTTAATAAGAAAATTAATTTCCTTCCTTCTGGCAACATATGCTCTAGAAGTCAATTCTCCGCCATTCAAATGATTTAAATGTGACTGACAAGTCGTGACTACCCACCAAACTAAGTAATCAGTGCTTATCCGGTACTGAAAAGTAAGCAAAATGCAGATTTCTTTCAACTATCGCACGGTACAGTAAACAGACTGTTTAAATGAAGGCACAAAAATTCACTCACGAAAGAGTTGCTCTCAAAATTCAAACGAGCTTCATATTCTAAGAACGACACAGTTTTAGAGGCGTGGTCATTTTACTTTATTATTTCAATAATACGGTATTGTGATCGATTTTTAAAAAAAGAAATTTGCTACTCTCAAAAATTTTTTTTTTACGTTTCATGATTAATAGACACGAAAAATGCAAAAAAAAATTTCAGTCCGTCTGTCCGCCGTACGCCGTACGTCTACCGGTGTACGCAAAATTGTTTGAAGGCACGTAGCACCCAGACCCTTTGAGCTATTTAGTTGAATTTTTTTTCGTGGGTAGACTGGGTATACCCCTTTAAGTAGACACCTTTTGATGGGTGGGGGTGTGAAGGGGGAGGTAGGGGAAGCGTTTTAGACGAAAAATTTTGGTTTCTAGATCTCAGCAACCGCTTATGCTAGGAAGCTGAAACTTGGAATTTATATAGAGCTTCAATGGTAGACCCATTTGGTGAAAGGGTGAAGGAGTGGAAGGACAAATAATGCGTCCGAAACGCAAAAAAGCCGAGATTGAGACATTCTAAAATCCATATCTTCTAAACAGTTAATGTCACGAAGTTAAAACTTAAGAAACATCTCTAGATATACTAGGAGAATTGATCGGGTATACAGTTTTTAGTGTTTGGCAGTGGCGTACAGGGGTGGGGGGTAAGAAACTTTTGATTACGATATCTCACGAACCAATTGTACTAGACAAAAAAAATTCGGTTTCTGTATAAAGGTTAACAAATGAAGTTTGCTGAAAGCAACATTTTTTAAGTGGGCGGTGGGGCATGAAAGTAGAGGGGACACGAATTTTTCTAAAAAATCACGTCTCATATCTCAAGAACAGTGTAAGATAGATGCTTAAAATTTTTACCAGAAGTAGGTCTAATACAATCCTAGTAGGAAAAGTGTAGGGGGTGAGAGTGGGGGAGGGTGAAAAGAAAAAGTTTCGATTTTTATATCTCGAGAACCTATAATGATAGAAATCTGAAACTTGGTATTTAGATAGAACTATAGTAGAGGCATATGGGAAAAATATAATTTTTTATAGGAGCAGTATGGTACGGGGGTGGGGGGTGGTGTTTTTCCTATCTATAGAACGACTTATGCTACAAAGTTGAAACTTGGTATGTATATGTAAATCAACTATAAAATTCAAAAAATTTCAAATATCCATTGGCGTTTGGAATTGGGGCGAAAAAAATTATCAGTGAAAATGGAATGCATATATTTTAACGATTTTCGTCATATCTATTAGGTCTTCCCAAATATTGAATTCATTTTTATTCTACGGCTTCTTCATATAAATACCTAGAAAGGGTTTTCAGAATTTTTTGAAATTCGACCCCTATGGGGATGTAAACTGTCATATCTCCCAGGTCTAATTAGATATCGACTAACTTTTTACTTTCATGGGCTTGCGTAATAATCGCCTAAAATTCGTTTTTCAGTTTTTCCTTTTTCAGCCCCTAAAAGGGTATAAATGGGTTGAACACGTTTTCACGTCATTTCTTTTGATAATAAATTAAATTGGTTTTTACTTTCTTGTTCTGTCTTCATATTTATCTATCAACTCCTTTCGGGATTTTTGGGTATTCAACCCCCACTCCAAGTGTGTGTAGGTTTGCATATGTTTTCACAGATTCCTACATATTGCTTAGATCTGATGATATATCGAAATCATTTCTACTTTTTAAGGTTTCCTATATAAGCGCCAAAAAGTCAATTTCAGTATTTTCAGATATTGAATCCTAAGGGGTGTAACGGGGTTGTATGCTTTTCAAAGCTTCGACATATTTCTTAGGTTTGATGAGATATTATATCGCTTTGCACTTCCACAGACTTTTTTTATAATCGCCTACAAACCCATTTCTTTATTTTTGGATATTCAACCCCCGAAGGTTTGGCATATGTTTTCGCAATTTTTGCCATTCCTTAGTTCTGATGAGACATAAAATTGGTTATTACGGCATTTGATGTAACGACCTAAAAACTAATTTCACGATTTTTGGAATTTCAAGAACCAAGGGTGTGTAATGGGTTTGCTTACGTTTTCAACAATTTTTCAAAATCCCTCGTGTCTCATGAGATGTCAAGTTGCTTCTTATGAAATCGTCTAAAAACCTGTTTCACAATTTTTTTGAAATTCAAACCTGAAGAGGAAGTAATGGGTTTGTATACGTTTTAACAATTTGTCAATTCTCTTAAATCTGATAGGAACAAAACCGTTTTTACTTCTATGGGCTTTTAGTGTACCTAATATACCGAAATTCGAATAGTCTACACGGACTTTTTAATGTTTAATGGGCTAAAAATCTTCATTTTAAATATTTTTATTTTAAGAACAAAATTAACTTTCCAAGAAACGTCATAATCTTCAAACAACTGATGATATACTCCGAATTTGACCGCTTCCAAACTTTGACCCGAAAAATAATAAAGTTTCGCCCAGACCATTGGCAGATTTTTTTGTATGTCCGCAAACATTTATAATATTTGTCTGATGTCCAAACCTAAACGGCTTATGCTACATGGTTGAAACTTGGTGATTACTTGTAGGTATACTAGGAGCAAAGAATGGAAATAAAATTTTGTGGGTGTTCAGTTCCGCTCGGGATGGGAGTGAAAACATTTATTGCGATTTCTTACGAGTCAATTACAGCAGAAAAACGAATTTTAGTTTATCTATGTAGGTGGAGCAGTGGCGTCCAAGTTCGCAAAATCGTCCATAGTCCTTTGTGTCTTTTAGACACGTTTAGTCACGAAGGCATATTTTATACAATATTGTTTTAAGTTAAATGCAATTCTGTTTTATTACTCAGCACAATTCCTCCTTCAGATAGCTTCCATACAAAAGTCCTTAAGACACGTGTTTACCATGTTGGCCGATAGCTACAAAACAGTTCAAGCTAGAAATTCAAAATTTTGTTCAATTTAATATTTGAATCGTTGCTGATAGAGAAATTAGTACGATAAAAATCAAGTCATTCCTTCGAGCAGCTGCCATACAAAGTTCCTTGAAAAATATGTACATTAATCTTTTGAAACCCACTACTAACTCGAGCAACCTTCGGGTTACGAATTCAAAATTTTACAGAAATTAGTTTAGAGTTTAATAAACCGTCGACTTTGTTATTCGGCGATATTCCTTCACTTCCCTTCAGTTCCCGTACAAAAGTCCTTAACACACGTGACTCAGGGTATTGACCAGTAACTTTAGAGCGCTTTAAGCTAGCAATTTGAAATATTGTACACAGGCGACATGTAAAAGTCGATGAAAAGGCAAATTTTTCATTAGGAGATTTGTCTAAAGTTCCAGGTATGGAACTTCAATCGGGAGAAATTCTACTTTTCCAATGGCAACCAAACGATGAAAGGGCGATTTCGAAGAATATTGCTTTTATATAGTTTATTTCTTCAAATTCGTATATTCTTTTTAATCCGTTAATGTTGGCGATACAGCAAAATTTTGTAGGTGAAATACAGGCACTTCTTCTAGTAGTTTCCATACAAATGTCCTCAAGAAATTTTGATTGTTTACCGAACTCGTTGGAAATCGAGAACAGGTTGAACCATTCAAATTCTTCAGGGTTAAGTTTCGGCCAGAAACTGAACGACACGAAACTGATTTCCTCATACAGTCTTTCCAGTATCATCATATACCAGCCAACTGCTCCAATGTCATCCACTCCAACAATGCAAGACATATTCATAAAACATTTCACACGATCTAAAACAGCTTCCGTCTACATTAGGACCCCGAAATCTGCACGCCTACAAACCCAATTAGCACAATCTTCTTGTAACTTCTGTATGGTATGACCAGAATGGTCATTATTTGAAATACTGCTTTTAACACCGCCTAAAAGAAACTTGATTTTCTTGGCACTTTTCCGAAACTCATAAACCCCAAAATTCGGACACTTTTATTAAGTCGCCAAATGGCACATTCTTTCGTATAAAACCGACCATAAAATTTATTGGGCGGCCCTGGTCCCGTAGGAAAAGAAAGTAAGTAAGTAAGACGCCGGTTCGACAACAACACACAGCAGGCCGTCTTCGTTTGCACGGCCTTCTGGTCGATGGTCATCATCACTTCCGTCATCGGTGGTCAGATGTCCGCAACGTGCCTAAGTCGTGCAATATGCAAAATTAATGGTCAAGCTCAGAAGCTTCAGTATGGTAACCGTGTTACAGCGAACACGTTCACATTACCTGAATTGCATTTTAAGTACTTTTTCTTGACTTATTGTTGCCTCTACGTTTCGTTGGAATATCGGCGTTGCTGCGAATCATGGCACCAATTTGATTTCAAGTTTAATATTAATTTCATTCACTTCTTCTTTCCGAGCACACAAACATTTTTCAGGTCTAGACTAGACTTCTTGAACTCTAGACGAAATTTAGGCTTTTGGGACTAAGACAGTAGCAATCTTAACCCCAGAGATTTTGAGAAAAAAGAAACCATACACAAAAAATCGTGCGAATTATTGAACTTACCTATTTTCAGTAATTTATCTGTATCTGCCAATTTTAGCTATTCTTTTCCGTGCTAATTAGAACGTTCATTCGTCTTTCGACCAGGTAAGACATTGAATTTATGATCTTAAGATCAAGAGCTACGCACGAAAGTTAGCTTCATTGAACGATCGATTGTTTTATACGCAGTGCGAACTAGTGCGAGTATAACAGAATTTCCCCTCAGTTTGCGGTTGAAAAATGTACGGGCATACCTGAGTGCCTATACCTGGACTACTCTTCGGAATTCCAGGTGATATTTCTCTTATGTTGGGGATATGGCGGCACGATACTTATACTAAAGTCCATGGTAAAAGGCTGAGAATCTCTTAAAGTCGACCGTGACTTTGACCGTACGGTTGGATTGGAAGTATGCTAACATCGTCTTGAGATGGTGGCTTAAAGAAAATGTTCGGTTAGTTCGTTATGAAGGTCGTACCTGAACAGGTTGATTTTTGTGGGAGTTAGAGCACAAACGAGTATAAGCCGGCGTATTTTGTTGCTAATTTTCTGGTAGAATTAAACTATTCAATCCTTTTTCATAAATTAAGCCGCAGAAACGATTTGTTCTATCTTAGAACATGTTTTAATTCGGCAAAAGTAATGACTAGTGAACACCTTATTTAGCTCTTTAAATGGGAAAACAAGCCTTCAAATCCTAAATACTAACTTCAAACATTTTACTCCAGTTTTAACTTAGAACAAAAGGTTAGCACAGTTTTTATGGGCTAAGTCCTTCTGCATCTGATAGTTGACCATACACATTTCTTGACACAATTTTTCGTTTAGCAAGGAACTTGAAATTTTACATTGAAAACGAGAAGAATCTAAGTAAATTGGAGGTTCCGTGCGTTCGATTCTAAAATCAAAATCGGTTAGCTAACAAAGCTGAAATTGTCACTTTAAGGTTAAAAATCCGTGTACTGTTTTTATCAGCTCCCATACAAATGTTCTTAATTCTTATATCGATCTACGAAAACTTGAGAATAGTGACACCAAATATTGTTCTGCGTAAATGAAAGTTTCGCTTTTGGTAAATGGGGCTTCGGTGACGCAATGTCGTAGAGCGTTTTTCTTCAATCAATGAAGTTGTGGGTTCGAATCCCACCTAGCGATGGGGTTATCACCAGTGGTCTAAGTAAACAAAATTGATACTTGAAGCAGTGCACTGGAAGAAAAGTCATACTTCATATTGATGAACGCTTTTCTTCAAATTTAATTAAACCTTAATCATCTTATTAATAAAGGCCAACACCCATGTACGAAAAGCAGAACGGCACAGCACAGGCTTAGTACTCGTGCCAGAGTTGCCAGTACTGGCTAATGTTTCCGGCCCAGTATGTGGCCTAGACCAAATCATTGCCGAGCCAATGTCGATTTGATCACACCGGTCCTACTCTTGGTGAAACTCTGGCCCGATACTGGACCTCAGTAAAGAAAAGAAACAAAAACAAAATTAAAATTATTATATTATTTTTTTTTTTTTTTTTTAAACTACGAATTTATTTTGCTATTATTTTTTTTTTTAAAAATGCGAATTGATTTTACTTACACACCTTGCACACTCTTGGATTCGAACCATGGTCCCGTCACACATAAGTCCGCTACGCTACCCACTAGCCCAATACAGTGCCGACCGTCGAGCCAATGCCGAAAGAGCTTAGACACCAATAATAATCCAATTCTAGGCCCGACATATGCCCAGCAACTCGGACCAAAGTCGGCTCAGATCAAGTGGGAGTATTGATCACCAGGATTGGCCCGACACTGGTCTGGTGATTTGTCAGTACCAAAACAATACCGATCGACAAGTCTAGGCGGACAATGCAATGCCAATTCTGGGCAGTGTACGGGACTCTGGTTGGACTCCGGCATTTCGCACATGGGTTCTCACATTATCTGCGCGCTCCCAACTTGTATTTGTGTAATTTATGACTGCTACTCATTTTTCATCAACGAAGAGAGATTTTACTATAAAGTTCCCAAATAGCTCGCAAATTGTCCGTAAATGGTTCGGAGAACCACATGCACTCCGCTCACAACCAAATGGTCATTCTGTTTAGTCGTAGCCCACAACTATTCGTAACGCTGCAGATAGCGAGGTGGTATGTATTAATAAGCCCGCACTGGCAATTGATTGTGACAACTATCATATCACCGTTCTCACTACTATTCGCGAAAGTAAGCATTACTATATAGTGATATGATATAGTTCGCAGAACGTTCGTACTACTCCTACACGACTATTGGTGCTACTAGAGAATAATTAATAAAATATAGAAGACCTAAGAGACATGTCGAAATTCGTGAAAATATGTGCTTTCCGTTTTCACTGATTATTTTTTTGCCACCCTTCCGTACCACAATGGATTTTTAAAATTTTTTCAATTTAAATTACTCTCCTAGTAGATAGATCTACATATACACACCAAGTTTTAATTTTCTAGCATAAGCCGTTCAATTGATAGGGAAAACACCCAACCAACACGCCACTACTATAGCTATCCAAGTAACAACTTTCAGCAATCCATCATTATGTGTTTTCGAGATAGAAAAACCGAGATTCTAAGAATCGCGCCTCAAAAGATGCCCGTAGAAATTCCAAGCATCTGATTTTTCAGAAAAGTTCTTATCCACCCAACTTTCGTGCTCCACCGACCCCCTAAAAAATTGTATATTCAGCAAACTCCATTTGTTGCATACACAAATCCAATTTAATTTTCCTAGGGCAATTGGTTCGTGAGATATCGCAATCATAAATTCAAAGTTTTAACCTTCAACCATAGGCAGGTGCTGAGATATAGAAACCATAATTGTCCGTCTAATGCCCCACAACCCAAACCCTGGCAAGGTGGCCACTTGAAGAGAAAAAAAGGCTCAAAGGGTCTGGGAGGTACGAGCCTTCCAACGATTTTGGGTACGGCGTACAGACGTATTGACATTTTTTTTGTTTCATTTATTTTTTAAAAACCGGGAATTTGTTAAAGTCGGAGTGCGACAGAAGTACTTCCACCACCACCAATCGTAACACAAAAAATTGTCTTTTGTATCATAATCGGCGAGGCATTCAAAGTCGAAATATAATTCTGGTTGTATTGATGCTGGCTCGCTTAACAATTAACCAGGAAACTATTTGCGAAGGACAATTCAGATCATATCTCATCAGTTCACGCGTAATGCATCGACACCACTCCGGTATTCCAGTATTGACTAAACTCTGCTAAAAATTGATTCAGTACTGAGCAGAGATAACGCTTCAGTACTACAAATTCAGTGCATGGGTACCGTAGTAATTGTGAATTTGAATTGAATTTTTTTATAAATGTGGTGTTTTCTAGCAGTCTTTATGCGGTTTATTTTTATTTTTCATTTATTGCTTTTCTCTATGTACAACTATATAGCCTAAGAAATATATAGCAAGTATTAGTAATAAAGAAACACATCCGAGGACAACATAATTCCGAAGACAATACTGTGCCGTCAAGTTTGTTCAGCGGTGTATATGCTATTAGAAAATATTGTAGTTTCAATATTTGTCTAAAAAGGTATTGATACAGCACTTATACAATACTCATATTAAGAATTCAATAACATCAAGCAAACATAATAAAGAGAAAGAGATAAGTCAAATCGCAAGGAATCCAAAGTGTAACTCAATTTTTTTACATTTTTTTTGTTTCCATTAAATGCTATTGTATATCATAAAATTGGCACAAACTTCAAAGCTGCAATACTAATTAAGACCTGTCGCAGTACCGATTTCTTAAGAAATTGTTCTGCTGTTCTGCTTCGGAACTGAAAAATTGAATTGATTTAAAGCAAGCTGGTAAATATTGAAAGAATAAATTGCCACATAGAAAATAAATTAATTTGGAAACTTGGGTTCTTTCAGTACCGAAAATTTAAAGAACACTGAATTCCGTTTAACTGTATCGATTCTGAGAAAAGTTAGTTTATAAACAATTAAAATGGTCCATATTGTAAAACCAGTCCATACAAATGTTATGAGCGACCTAAGAAAAATGTCGGAATTCGTAAAAATGCACACAGTGACCACCTTAAGAACTGAATATCGAAAAATCCTGAAATTATTAGCCTATTATAGATTTATAGGCTATTAATTATTAGCCTATTATAGATTTATAGGCTATTAATTATTAGCCTATTATAGAGAAAGCGAGTAGAGGTAAAAACGAATTCGATATCTCATTAGACCTAAGAAATATATCGGATATCGCAGAAACGTAGAAAGCCTCTTCGGGTGAATTGAAATATAAATATAAATTAAAAAATCTGCCAATGGTCTGGGCGAAACTTTATTATTTTTCGGGTCAAAGTTCGGGAGCGGTCAAACTCGGAGTGTATCATGAGTTGCTTCGAGATTATTAGATTTCTTGGAAAATTATTTTTGTTCTTAATATAAAAATATTTAAAATAGAGATTTTTAGCCGATTAAACATTGAAAAAGCCCGTGTAGACTATTCGAATTTCGGTATATTATGTACACTAAAAGAAGTAAAAACGAATTTGTGGCCCTATCAGAATTAAGAGATATGACGAATTGTTAAAACGTATACAAACCCATTACTTCCACTTGGGGTTTAAATTTCGAAAAAATTGTGAAACAGTTAATAAATAAATATGCAGACAGCACGAGAAAGTAGGAACCAATTCAATTTCTTATCACTTATCAAAGAAATGACGGAATTCGTGAAAACGTGTTCAACCCGTTTATACCCTCTTAGGAGCTGAAAAAGGAAAAAACTTAAAAACAAGTTTTAGGCGATTATTACGCAAGCACGTGAAAGTGAAAAGATATTCGATATCTGATAAGACCTGGGGATATAGTAGAATTCGTGAAAAAGTTTACAACCCCCTTAGGGGTTGAATTTTAAAAAATCCTGAAAACACTTTTTAGGTATTTATATGAAGAAGTCGTACAATAAAAATGAATTAAATATTTGGGAAGACCTAATAGATATGACGAAAACCGTGAAAATATATGCCTTCCATTTTCACTGAAAATTTTTTTTGTCCCCCCCCTCCGAACGCCAATGGATATTTGAAAATTTTTTTTATCTAAATTAGTTTTCTAGTTGATTGACATAAACGTACCGAGTTTCAACATTGTAGCATAATGCAGTTCTATAGATAGGAAAAACACCCCCCACCCCCATACCATACTAGCCCTATAAAAAATTATATTTTTCCAAGATGCTACTAATATAGCTCTATCTAAATACCAAGTTTCAGCTTTATATCAATATAGGTTGCCGAGATATTAAAATCGAAACTTTTTCCTTTTCACCCTCCCCCACCTTCCCCCTCTACAACCCACACAACCAAAATGTTGTTTTCTGCTAGGGGTCTATTAGGTCTACTTCTGGTAAAAATTTGAAGTATCTATCTTACACTGTTCTTGAGATATGAGACGTGATTTTTTAGAAAAATTCTTATCCCTCCACTTTCATGCTCCACCGCCCCCTTAAAAAATTTTGCTTTCAGCAAACTTCATTTGTCAACCTTTACACGCAAACCAAATTTTATTTGTCTAGTGCAGTTGGTTCGTGAGATATCATAATCTAAAGTTTTTCACCCCCCACCCCTGTACGCCACTGCCCCCACTCAAATTTTTGTTTCCGATCTATTCTCCTAGTATACCTACAGATATTCATTAAGTTTCAATTTTGTGACATGAACCGTTTAGGAGTATGGATTTTAGAAAGTATCGATCTCCCCTTTTTTGCGTTTCGGACGCATTATTTTTCCCCCCACTCCCAAACCCCTTCACCTATATCGGCAATTTTTTTGCAAATGATTTTCCGTATAAAACACTTCCCCCTCCTCCCCCCTCACACCGCACCCCTCCAAATTTGGCCACTTCAAGGGGCCTACCCAGTCTATTCATCAAAAAAATTATTCAATTCAATATAATTCAATTTAATAGCTCAAAGGGTTTGGGAGCTACGAGCCTTCAAACGATTTTGCGTACAGCGGTCGACGTACGGCGTACGGCGTACGGCGGACAGACGGACTGAAATTTTTTTTTGCTTTTTTCGTGTCTACTCGTCATGAAACATAAAAAAAAAAATTTTGAGGGTAGCAAATTTTTTTTTTTAAAAATCGATAACAATACTGTATTATTAAAATAATAAAGTAAAATCGGACAACAGTCTGGGCGCAACTTTATTATTTTATGGGTAGGAGCCTGAAACGTGTTTAATGCTGAGATGCGGTGTAGGTGACTATGGGACTGACAACCTTAAAAATAACGTTCCAAATAGCCTCCTGGTTATTCCTATTTCCTTCACTCCACTGGTAGTTCTATATACAGAAACCAAATTTGCTTTACCTGGCATAATTGAGTCAGAAGATATTGTAATTCAAAGTTTTTCACCCCCCCACCCCATACCTCTCCACCCCCTCTTACAAATTTTAATCCTTTTCTAATCTCCTAGAATCTCTTATGACAACTACAAAGTTTCAGCCATCTGACATCAATCTTTCAGAAGATATGGATTCTAGAAATCCTAATCCCAGCTTTCAAGCGTTTTGTACGCATTGTTTTTCCCCCCACTCGCACACCCCTCAACCACTATCGACAATTTGGGTCCACTATCATAGTACTACATAAGGAACTTTCAGCCTCCTAGAATAAGCGGTTCCTGAGATCTAGAAACCGAAGTTTTTCATTTAAAACGCTCACACCTCACACCCCCACCCCTCCAAAAGATACCATTCTACCTACCATAAAAATTTCAACTTAATATCTTAAGGGATTTGTGAGCTACGCATCTTCAAACGGTTTTGCGTACGGCGGATAGACGGACATTTTTTTTTTAAATTTTTTCAGGGTTTGATAGTCCTAAAACGTGAAAATACAAAATTTCAGGGTAGCAAATTTTTTTGAAATTTCAGGTCGATAACAATATTTTATTATTAAAAAATAATAAAGTAAAATTTGTAACATATTTCCACCTTGAGTGTAGAGGTTAGAAGATAGGCTAAGGTAAAAAAAAATGCTTTTATGGTATGTTTGACAAAAGTTCGATAGAGCAAACTGTCTGAAGAGCTCAGAGTGTTGTTATTTGTAGAAACACAATATAATCATACTGCTGTCTCGTTAGCAACAGCCAATCATATAAAACTCTAGATGAGACACAGAACTCAGATTTATTTTATAGTTGGGGTCTGTCTTCCGACAAACACAAAGAACTTTATCTGTTCGAAGCAATAAGATTCTTTCAAAGGCATAATTAAAAAGAAGTGGTACTCAATAATTTGAAAATGAAACTATTGTGTACTAAGTACATTTGAAGGCATACACCTTACTGTACACCAATTAAAATAATGTTGAACCTCACGCCGAAGTAATAAACAATCGAAAAAGCGAAAAAGGTTTCCATCGTCAGTAGACGCCTACATTTTAGAGCCCGATATTACAGAGCTCACATCATTAATAAATAAAAGAAACAGAAAAGGACCAATATGACTTCCTTCCGAATGTGTTCGGTATAGAGGATAACAAGGCACCCCGAACGTTTACGATCTTATCCAATTTACAAATAAAATGGGAAAACCTAACAAAATATGGTTATAAACCGAAATATCGTGTTTCCAATTATCGAAGGCTTTGTTGAAATCAGTGTAAAAATACTACATTCAGATTTTTTACCAGCTCTACGGGTTTTTCTTGAATCAGAAAAGTTGTAACTGTGTGGTTAACGACTTTTTCCGGTTCAAGGAAGTTTTTGTGGTAGTTAAAATGAAGTCAGATACAGAAGATCATGGCACCTTAACGATTCTTGGTAAGGATGTTTTTACGTTTACAAGGATCTTTTTTTTGGCAAGAATTTTTTATAATATTTATCACGAAAGCAAACGAGGTAGTCACTCGTTTTTCAACAGAAGTACATAGTCGTAAGTTAGGCTAAAATCTTATGTTGAGAACTAGTATGTGCTTCCTAATCAGGAATATGCTTAGAATTAAAAGGGGAATAAATGGAAATTGCACCGCATGAGATCATCGCTACGGTGCCTTCAATAATGTGAAAATTTATGAGGTCGATAAAGCACACTGTACACCATTCATAGGTGCTAGCATATTGGTAAAACCACAAGGGGTAACCCACTGGTGTCAGCGATTACGCCCTGAATGCGGCTTCTGGTTGCATATGAAGTTCTGTAAGAACCTCTGGTCGTTTCCAGGGTAATTGCATTGTTAAATTGATAAATTTCTTGATAGTCTCACTGAGATTTTGTAATCAAAGCTGGTCGTTTATAGCAAGTGAACTAAGAACAAATAGACTACACAAGCTGTACGAAGCAAAGTTTCGTTACTGTTCCCTGAAACACGTAAAAACTAGGTTTAAGACATCAAGACTTAAATTTCGTTAATTATAACTTCCGGTACTTCCCACACCGAAGTTCAAAAAATTTTTGATAGCATTTATTGACCAGTTTCAAGAAATCCTGAAAAGTTAGAAATTTAATACTTTCCACAGAGTAATTTTTTACTATTGATAATAGACGCATAACAATTCGGAATTCAGGAGAAAATAGTCATTCCTTCACAGCTCCTTTTAAGTTAGTTGTATGTATTACAAAAGACAATTACGTTTGTCGGTACTTCAGCAGCACTGAAACGGAAAACTGAAATTAAAATAAATTGTTTAGTTAGTATTTATTTATTTTTATTCGCATAGTGCTTTCGTATTTTCATTGTCTTTATCTGAATATCTACTCTCTATTAGCATTATATTATTATATTAATTATATTATTATATTAATTATACCCACAGTACACGAATTAATGATTGTACCCTTAACCGCTCGATTGTGAGTCTCAAACTCTGTCGTTGAGCTATCGACCGTTTTGTAATTATAATGCTGATTAGGTAGTACTTTTTACTTCACCAAAAACTTAGTTCTGATACAGTACTGGTACAGAGGTGCTCGTAGTACTTAAAGATTAAAAGATTTAAAGACCATCAGTATCATAGTTTATAAAATCGAAATTCAGTAAGTACCTATTGATACAGAATGGAGCCACTCCCGGGATGACGAGATTATGTGGTCCCTAAAATACGTCATAAACATTAAAAAAATTAAGTTTTTTAGATATTGCCTATTATTGTGGAACCCGAAAATCTAAGGATTAGTAGTTCTCTATACAAGGACCAGTAAAAGTTTGTGACTCCATCAAATACGAGGATTGAATTCTCCAATCGTGAGCCTGACATGAAAAAAATCGTTCAGTAATAGTGTTAAGCAGAGAGAAACAATTCCGTATTGAAAATGGAAAACAGTTCCTAAAAGAAAATTTATTCAGTACTGGTGCAGAACTAAAATGTTTTCGTAGGTTGCTACTTAAGTTTTGAGATAGACAAGTACAAACAAATATTTATTATCCAAAATGGCTTTATTGTTTTTCAAAATTTTCTCCATGAAGTTCAACACACTTTTGAATTTTTTCAACATTTCTTTGCACCAATCTATCCGAGCTTTTTTTGAGTGATTGTCAAATTATGCGGTATCCAACGCGAACAAATCTTTGTGATAGCCAAATGTTCATGCAATATTGAATGTATGCGAGTGGAACTAATACCCAGGAATGCCTCAATCTCACGGTATGTCACATGACGATCATGCAATATCAGTTCGTGCACAGCATCGATGTTTTCTGGCACAACTGCCGATTTTGGACGACCTTCACGAAATTCGTCCTGTAGCGAAGTGCGACTACGATTGAATTCAGAAAACTGGCGAAACACGGTGGCTCGAGATGGTGCTTCATCACCAAAAGTCGAAGCGAGTTGTTCGGCACACTGCTGTTGGTTTAATCCACGTCGAAAGTCATAGAAAATCATCGCACGAAAATGTTCACGATTTAATTCCATTTTTCGACCAAGATGAATATTTGAAGTATCTGTAAACAACACAAATAGCACTCGTATGACAATACGTTCTGAGTACGTTCACCACTAAAAATGTCAAACTTCACGACGACAATGTCAGGTTTGACGTACTCACATCAGTGTTGCCATATCTTAAAACTTAAGTAGCAACCTACGTATTACTAAAAGTATAAGGCATTCGGTACTGGTGATGAACTGAAAATTATAATACCTTATTGAGTTCCCTGAACTGAATCGGATAATATACAGAATTCGAATCCTTAACTTTGCTGTTAATGTGTGTTTTTATGGCTCATTACAACCAAATAAGAATACACAAATAAGATGTGAACTGAATTGAAGTATGAGTTGATGATAACTATTTTTCAATTAAAAAACTAAATCTGGAACTAATTTTATGGGAAACATAATTTTTACTGTAAACATATGTGATATTTATATGCTTAAAACATATGCTCCACCATAAAAAACCATATTGTAATATTTTATAACTTTTTAAGTCAAATTGGTTTTTTAAACGGAAGTACTTTTTTACTAAAATGGAATAAAAAATATTCGAACGAATATTTTAAAGTACGAATATAAGAATTTTGATTAAAAATAAGTGTATCTTTTGTCTAAACTTTTGTTCAAAATGTTTTATTTATATTGGAAGCCATGATACATCTATAAAATATGTCGTCATATTAAGTAGCAATACACTACTATTTAGTAGCAATACACTACTTATTATAGAAGTTGGCAGGTGGTTGTGCGAACCAGACACGAACTTAGCAGTGACGAGTATTCTTAGGGTGTCCGCAGTAGTTCGCAAAACCAGTTCACAACTACTTAAACGAACTTAATGGTCGTACGACTGTATAGTACTGATAATAAGTTGTTAGGGAGTTTTCGCCACTAAAAATAGTTGTAAGTGCCAGCAAAATTAAATACACACAAGCCACAACTAAAAAAAAATCTGCCAACAGTCTGGGCGCAACTTTATTATTTTTTCGGTAGAAGTTCAGAACGAGTTTAATTCTGAGATGCGGTGTAGGTTACTATGTAACTGAAAACCTAAAAAAATTTCAGGAAGCGGTTAGAATGGGGTCGCGCTAGAATACTTATGCCTCTGTCACATATAACATATGAATTACATAATTGCATCATACTCCGGGACGAGGTATAATCCTAGTATAATATCAGTTGTTACGCCATTAGAAGGTTTTTCGTGATTTGGTTTTGGGCCATTACTTGAAATCGGAAATGCATTTGCAGTCGATTATATAAAAAGTCTGTAGAAGTGCAAACCAATCTAATATCTCATCAATCCTGAGAAATATGTCGAAAGCATTACGTCCTATTGGAGTTGAATAACAAACATCCTGAAATCAACGTTTTGACGATTCTGTAAGAAGCCTTGGGAAGTAAAAATGAATTCGATATCTCATTAGAACTAAGAAATATGTAAGAATTTGTGAAAACATATACAACCCCCTTGCACCCACTTTTGGGTTGAATATCCAAAAATCCTGAAATGAGTTTGTAGATATATATAAAGAAAGCCCGAGGAAGTAAAAACCAATCCGATGTCTTATCACTCCTAAGAGATATGACGGAATTCGTAAAAACGTGTTCAACCCGTTTTTACACTCTTAGGGGTTGAAAAAGGAAAAAATTTGAAAATGAGTTTTAGGTGATTATTAAGTAAGCCCGTGGAAGTGAAAAGTTTTTCGATATCTAATCAGACCTGAGGGATACGGCTGAATTCGTGAAAATGTAGACATCCCCTTTACACCACCTTGGGGGTCGAATATCAAAAAATCCTGAAAACACTTTCTAGGTACTTATATGAAAAATCCGTACAAAAAAAAATAATTCAATATTTGGAAAGACCTAATAGATATGACGAAAATCGTGAAAATATATGCATTCCATTTTCACTGATCATTTTTTTCGCCCCACGAACGCCAATAGATATTTGAATTTTTTTTAATCAAAATTACTATTTCTAGTTGATCTACATATGCACACCGAATTGCAACTTTTTATCATAAGCCGTTCTATAGTTAGGAAAAACATCCCCCACCCCCGTACGATACTATCCCTATACAAAATTATATTTTTTCAACATCCTACTACTGTAGCTCTATCTAAATACCAAGTTTCAGCTTTATATCATTATAAGTTCTCGAGATATAAAAATCGGAACTTTTTACTTCTCACCCTCCCCCACCCTTACCCTCTACAGCCTCATCCCTGAAATATTTTTTCCTGCTGGGGGTCTATTAGGCATACTTCTGGTAAAAATTTTAAGCATCTATCTTACACTGTTCTTGAGATATGAGACGTGATTTTTTAAAAAAATTCTTACCCCCCTCCACTTACATGCTCCACCGCCCTTTTAAAAAATTTTACTTTGAGCAAACTTTATTTGTCAATCTTTATACAGAAACCAAATTTTATTTGTCTACTGCAATTGGTTCGTGAGTTATCTTAATGTAAAATTTTTCAGCCCCCACCCCCGTACGTCACTGCCCCCTCTCAAAAATTTGTTTCGGATCTATTCTCCTAGTATGCCCACAGATGTCCATTAAGTTTTAATTTCGTGACATTAACCGTTTAGGAGATATGGATTATAGAATGTCTCAATCTCGGCTTTCAAGCGTTTCGGACGCATTAATATTCTTCCCACTCCCACACCCCTTCACCAATATCAACAATATGCAAATGGGTCCACTACCGATGGTCTATATAAATTCCAAGTTTCAGCCTTCTAGCCTTAGCGGTTATTGAGATCTAGAAACCAAAATTTTCCGTCTAAAATGCTCCCCCACCTCCCCCCTCACACCCCACCACTCAAAAGGTGGGCACTTGAAAGAGTCTGCTCAGTCTACCAACAAAAAAAAATTCAACTTAATAGCTTAAAGAGTTTGAGAGCAATAAGCTTTCAAACGTTTTGCGTACGGCGGACGGCGCACAGACGGACTGAACAATTTTTTTCCTTTTTTGGTGTCTATGAGTCATGAAACGTGGAAAAAAAATGTTCAGGGTTGCCAATTTTATTTTTTTTAAAAATCGATAACAATACTTTATTATTAAAATAATAAAGTAAAATTTGAAATATCCATTGTGGTACGGAAGGGTGGGAAAAAAATAATCAGTGAAAACGGAATGCATATATTTTCACGAATTTCGTCATATCTCTTAGGTCTTCTAAAACATTTTATTAATTATTGTTCTACGGACTCTTGACATACGAGTAAATGCCAAAAAGCGTTTTCAGGGTTTTTTGAAATTCGACCCCTAATGAGGGTAAAGAGGTTGTATACATTTTCCCGTATTCAGCCATATCCCTCCGATCTGATTAGATATGGAATAACTTTTCACTTACACGTGTTTGTTTTATACATACTCTTAAAAACACGTTTTCAAGATTTTTCCCTTTTCAACCCCTAAGAGAGTATAAAAGGGTTGAACACGTTTTCACGAATTCCGTCATATCTCTTTGGAGTGGTAAGACATCGAATTGTTTTTTTACTTCCTATGTACATTCTTTATATTTATCTACAAAAAACTTCTTCCAGAATTTTTGGACAACCAACTCCCCTCCCCTCCTCCAAGTCAATATAAGGTGGTTGCTTACGTTTACACTATTTTGACTATTTCGTTTGATATAAAAAGTGTTCGACCTCATAAAATTTTTTTTTCCCGCTAAACGAACAAATATTAACCGTCATATTGAGTACATTTCTGTTTGCAGTTCTACACTTAATTCTTTTTAACTTATTTATTCAGCTGTAAAATCAAACAATGTCCGAGTCCACATTAGCTTCCAATCGAATCACTTGAGTCCAACTATTGATCTTGTAACAAGTCCGTATCCAACCTCGCAATTATGTAAAGTTCATTGATATGCTCACGCATTAATGCAAAGAAATTGTAAAAATTCGCAAAAACCGTAACGTGTATATCGTTTAAACAGCCATTAAAAAAGTCTTGGAATCGCCACACCTCATTAAGTGAATTTTTGTTTTGTCAACAAAACCGTAGCGAATTTTAATCCAAACGTTCTTTTCGACCCCAAAGAGTTCAGAGATCTTGGCAGCCTTGAGAAAACCTAGACAAATCTTAGTGTAGGTAATAACAATTTAAAAAAAAAAACTACGAATTTTTTTTTTAATTTTTCTGTTACGAAAACTGTGCGTCTTAAATGACATAGAAATGTATATTCGTCACTTAGTCCAGTCACATAGTTGGCATTTTTGTTGGCAACGATCCCAGACGCGAATTAATATTTCACATAATCACGATCCTCCTAAACATTTCACTGCGGGAGAAAATAAACAATTCACACATTTCACTAAAAAGTGACTCAGTTTTCTTAAGAAATTTAACATGCAAAATTATGTTAATCGCTCGCACGACATTGACCTGAGCGATTTAAATCGCTCAAAAGATATGCTTTTCGCCCAATATTTTGGCGGTCCAAGATCGCGGTAACGTGCTAAGAAACAAATTAAAATAGCAGACCGATTATATGAATATTTTCTTAAATAATTAAAAGAAAGAATCGAACTGGTTTAGAGATAAATCAATTGGAACACAGCTTCAGTTCGCGCACCTGAAAAGTCTTCTCACAACAATTTCGTTTCGGGGTAACAATCAGATAAGTCAGTTCACTTAAAGAATAGATCGATTGCGGTTTTTGTACCTGTCCGGCCGAACGTGTAATTATTGGACAAAATCGATCTGCGCAGAGATATCAAGAGTTGTGCAGCACTGCACAATGATCGCGAGGCCCGGCTGATAGATAGCTTCACGATCGCGATTATTGGGCAAAAATTGCGCTAATCTTTTGCCATTATTGCGAAACGATCGCGAATTCCTTCGAAAATAAAATTCACGAAATGTAAGACGTTTCGAGATGTAAGACGTTTCGCCCAGATCCTACTGACCTGAAATTTGGGCGGCAATCTTAAGCGATCGCAATTCAATGGGAACTGAATTACATTCGTGTTTTTTTTTATTTTTTTTTTTATTTAATTCTTATAGGCTTAATCTGATCGCGCATATAAGGCCATTGCGCATTGAATGGGGAGCATAACTGTGTTTTCGTACACGTTTTGTGTCCCAATGTCGATAATGATGCGGACCCTTCGATTTATTTTCACGTGTCATTTGGAAGAAAATGTGGAGAATGGACAATTCGACGGTGGCACACTACCGCACTTGCAAAGGAAATTACGCGGTGTATAAAGAGGCTTAAAACTGCAATAAGATCGATGACCGCTTCGTAGCCGATCGTTACAATTCTTTAAGGAGAGTGACGCGAGGGAATTGCAGGTTTCCCCGAAATATAACGCAACTGCGATCGCGTCAGGTGATGAGTAATCAAAATTCGTGACACACTTTGGGCGACCTTTAATCAAGGCTTTGACTCGCTGTTGTCGACACATACGCGGTCCATTCAAGCTACCTTTAGACGAGTACCTGATTCTTTTTTACGTTAGCAAAGAAGTGATTAGACCGCATGATCTTCAATAGAAGAGTGGGCAGCTACTGGGCGCGATTACGTTATTTTGATGTCTGATCAGGTGGTGTTAGTTGTTCTTTTTTTCGGTTGGAATTCTTCGCAAAATATTTTGATATGTTGTCGATGATAGCGACTATAATTTACTGTTCTTAGTTAATTGCGATTTTTTTGTGTGTTGGTAATCTTAAGCAAAGAACTGATTAGCCGACGAGATTAACTTCACTCACCTGTGTATTAGAGGGGTCCAAAGAATTCTCAATTCAAATCGAAATGAACCGTTGTTAGTGCGAAATTAAAATGCCAGGGCGAAACTCTTTTATGTCAACAGTAATTATGGATGTTGAGATAAATCTATCGGGTCGTCGCACAGTGGTGCCTTGCAGAAATAATTAAGTATTTTTGATCTGCAATTAATTAGATCTGTGGCGCAAGATCAGAACTTCCGATTTGAGTGAATGATATTAGTGAAATGCGATAAAAATCGCATGTAATTAGTGGATACGACTTATTTCGATTTTTGTTTAATTATTCAAGTAAGTCGGATTAAATGGTTTTGCGGCATATGTGCTCCATCAATGCACCGGCATTTTTCAGACTTTATTTTCACAACAACTTCCCAATCTCTTCTAATTTAATTACTTTATTATTCAAAGAATAAATTTTAATAAGAATAGAATTTTTCATGGTGAGAAGCTACTATAGAAGCAAAATTGTTTAAGTTTTTGTTGTTTTCCGGAGTCAGTGGAGTTTCTGATGTGAAACCGCAACACGAAATCCCTGACTGTTGATTAATCCCTCAGGGACCATGACAGTTGGAAAACCTTCCCTGGATAGGCCAGTTTTTTTATAAGACTGCGTTGGACTGGGTCCGAAGGAGCTGTTTCGTCATCGGATGGCATAGACTCATCAGAGGGTGTATTATGCCTAAATCCGAAACACCCTTACAGCTGGTGGTATTGCTGAGGATTATTCTATATAGCGATATCGAAACCTATTTTATAATCCGCGAATTATATTGGAGCGAAATTCTTGCCATCGCATCCTTATACTACAGGGTGGACCATCTAGCGGTTTCTTTTTAAATCATAGGTTATTTTGACACTGAAAGCTGTTTACCGCTCGAAATCTTGACAGAAAGTCAGTATCATACCTCCGCGGAACGAAATGAGTCGCTTTACGCTTGAACAACGTTGGGAAATATTGAAAACTTATTTCCAAAGTGAGTGCTGTGTAGCCCAAACAGTGCGTTTTTTGAAAATAAGTTTTGGCCGCAATGAAGCACCCACCGCGCCTGCTGTACGCAAGTTTCTGCAAAAAGTTCGTGAGACTGGCATGCGAGTGGACAACACTCATGGCCCCCGTCGTCGTACGGTGCGCACAGACGAGAATGTGGCTGCTGTAGCCGAGAGTGTGAGACTCACTCCACGAACATCAACTCGCCGTCGATCTGAACAGCTTAACATTTCGCGCACTAGCCTGAGGAGAATTCTGCACAAAGATCTCGGATTATTCGCTTACAAGGTCCAATTGACTCAGCAATTGAAGGCGCACGACCATCCGCTTCGTTATCGCTTCGCAATTTGGGCCTTAGAGCAGCTTGAATTAGACAACGATTTTGGGCGAAAAATCATCTTTTCTGACGAGGCACATTTTCATCTCGGCGGCTACGTTAACAAACAAAATTGCCGCATCTGGGGCTCGGAAAACCCGCACGTTATTGTCGAGAAACCAATGCATCCACAGAGAGTGACAGTTTGGTGCGGAATCGATCTTTTACGCACCAAATTCCCAAATCGTGTCAGCCGTCTTGGCGATGTCGATTGGTCGCCTCGGAGCTGCGATTTGACCCCTTTGGATTTTTTTTGTGGGGAACCATGAAGGACCGATGTAATGCCAACAATCCAGAAACGATTCAAGCACCTAAGGCCAATATCATCCAAGCAATCCGTGAGCTACAGCCCGACACCATCAACAAGGTCTTGGAAAATTGGAGTTACAGAATGCGCTACTGCGCAGCCAGCCGAGGCAGCCACTTGAACGAAGTTGTGTTCCACCATTAATGGGAATGTTCACTCTTACTAATAAAGCCATAATACATGGAAAACAATTTAATATTGTTCATTTTATTGCATTTTTAAAAAGAAACTTGTACTTGGCCCACCCTGTAAAGGTAGGTGGCACTGAAGATCACCCAATATTTCAACCAATTTGGTGAAATTTTTGGTTGTTCGCTAGGACATATAAAGCTTAAACTTAAGTAAATTTTAAATTGCTGTTTTCAAGAGATCATGATTTGTTTATCATGTTGCACTCAGTTCTAATGGAGTTTTTGGTGCATAATAACTCCTTAAGCTATTTCTGTATTATACCTTGGATACACAGCTCGTATACAAATCATAATACGTCAACGAGCTGATACCTACATAATATCCAACTTGTTTCCTTGTATATAAATTCGATGATTTTAGCTGATATAGCCTTTTACTTTATTATTTCAATAATACAGTATTTGAATAATGTGGGGTTTAATTATTGTTGAATTAACACAATTTGTAATTTGTATATATTTTTTATTTTAGAGACGGGCAGACAACCGCTCTTGTTGAGTTCTTATAGTTAACTAAATCTAAATCACATTTTTGTCAAAAGGTAAACTCTCCGGGACAATGCCATATAATTGGCCCGTCCGTTCGGTAGGCGTTGTCTTGTAGGGAAAATCCTGTACTCCGTTCGACCTCAATTAAATTGTAAAAAACTAAGAAAAGAGGTCTAAGAAAAGAGGTCAGAAACAGATGTGCAGGATTTTCCCATCCCTACAACTCATGCCATAAACACAGGAACGGAAGATACCAAAAAGGGTAAATCAGTTCCTGGATTTATGACATGTTGTAAAATGCTTTTATGTCACGACGTAACAGTATTGTTATCGATTTTTAAAAAAAAAAATTTGCTACCCCCAACATTTTTATACTCTAGATGAAATCATGTAGAGTATTATAAGTTTAATCCAGCCCAAAAGATTGTAATGCATAGAACCAAGCCTCGGACGAAAAAAAGTTATATGTTATTTTTTGTTTATTTGTGCCCAAAAACCTCAAATCCGCTTGACGTCCGTCCGTCCGTCCGTCCGTCCGACCGTCCGTCCGTCCGTCTGTCCGTGAACACGATAACTCAAGAACGCTTTCACCTAGGATCTTGAAATTTTGAATCTGGGTGTTTGGTTGAATTTGTAAGGCTAAGTTCGTTAACGGGCAAAATCGTCCTACTCCTTCGGGTAGCTGCCATACAAAATGTCTTTAAAACACGTGTTCAAGAATATTGACCAATAACTTCGGAACGCCTAAAGCTACGACTTTGAAATTTTGTATGTTTTACTTTTTCAATAGTTGGAGCTAAATGTATGATTATGAAGAAAATCCTATTAGTCCTTCGTGTAGCTGCCATACAAATATCCTGTCAAAATGTCTTCACTTAATTTATGAAACTCACTATAACTCAAGTAATCTTTTAGCTACGAACTCGGAATTTTGTACAAATTAGTTTTGAATGAAAACAAAGTTCGACTTTACTAGTCAGCGAAATCCTTTTACTCCTTCTGGTAGCTGCCATACAAAATGTCCTTAAAACACGTGTTTCTGAATATTGGCCGATAGGTAGGTAGGAAAAGGATAAGTTTGTAAGAAATCGAGTGACTCCTTTCTGCACCTCCCATGTGAAAGTCCTTCAAAAAGGACATTTTTGTTCGATGACTTACCCAGTTTAAGATATGAAATTAAACACTGAATATTGTCTTTAGTTTTGAGTAGCAATCTGATGGCAGTCCTTAATAAAGGACATACTACATGCACACACGTCATTCTACTTTATCCCCAACTACAATATAAATCGGAGTTCAGTATTCATCTAGAGTATTATACGATTGGCTTGCAGCCGATCGTGACTGCAGTATGTTTTTTCTTCACGTTTCATAACTAGTAGACACGAAAAAAGCAAAAAAAAATGTCAGTCCGTCTGTCCGCCGTACGCCGTACGTCGACCGCTGTACGCAAAATCGCTTAAAGGCTCGTAGCACCCAAACCCTTTGAGCTATTAAATTGAAATTTTTTTTATGAATAGACTGGGTAGGCCCCTTGAAGTAATCAAATTCTGATGGGTATGGTTGTGAGGGGGTTGGGAGGGGGAAGCGTTTTAGACGGAAAATTTTGGTTTCTACATCTCAGCAACCGCTTATGCTAAGAGGCTGAAATTTGGAACTTATATAGAGCTTCGATAGTGGACCCATTTGCAAAAAAATTTCCGATATGGGTGAAGGGGTGAAGGAGTGGGGGGGGGGGGAAATAATGCGTCCGAAACGCAAAAAAGCGAGATCCAAACATTCTAAAATCCATATTAATGTCGCAAAATTGAAACTTAATGAATACCTGTAGGTATACTAGGAGAATAGATTGGCAACAAATTTTTGAGTGGGGCAGTGGCGTACGGCGGTGGGGGGTAAAAAACTTTGGATTACGATATCTCACGAACCGATTGCACCAGACAAATAAAATTTGGTTTGTGTATAAAGGTTGACAAATGAAGTTTGCTGAAAGTAAAATTTTTTAAGGGGGCGTTGGAGCATGAAAGTGGAGGGGATAAGAATTTTTCTAAAAAATCACGTCTCATATCTCAAGAACGGCGTTAGATAGATGCTTAACATTTTTACCAGAAGTAGGCCTAATAGACCCCTAGCAGAAAACAAAATTTTGCAAGTGTGAGTGTAGAGGGTGGGGGTGGGGGAGGGTGAAAAGGAAAAAGTTCCGATTTTTATATCTCGAGAACCTATAATGATATAAAGCTGAAACTTGGTATTTAGATAGAGCTATATTAGTAGTATGTTGAAAAAATATAATTTTTTATAAGGGTAGTATGGTACGGGGGTGGGGGTGTTTTTTCTATCTATAGAACGGCGTATGCTACAAAGTTGAAACTTGGTATGTTTATGTATATCAACTAGAAAACTAATTTAGATTTCAAATATCCATTGGCGTTCAGAGGGAGGGGGACAAAAAAAATTATCAGTGAAAGTGGAATGCATATATTTTCACGGTTTTCGTCATATCTACTAGGTTTTCCCAAATATTGAATTCATTTTTATTGTACGTCTTCTTCATATAAATACCTAGAAAGCGCTTTCAGGATTTTTTAAAATTCGACCCCTAAGGGGGTGCAAAGGGGGTTGTAAACTTTTTCACGAATTCTACTGTATCCCCAGGTCTTATCAGATATCAAATATCTTTTCACTTTCACGTGCTTGCGTAATAATCGCCTAAAACCTGTTTTTAAGTTTTTTCCTTTTTTAGCTCCTAAGAGGGTATAAACGGGTTGAACACGTTTTCACGAATTCCGTCATTTCTTTTAGAAGTGATAAGAAATTGAATTGGATCCTACTTTCTCGTGCTGTCTTCATATTTATTTATTAACTGTTTCACAATTTTTCGAAATTCAAACCCCCAAGTGGAAGTAATGGGTTTGTATACGTTTTAACAATTCGTCATATCTCTTAATTCTGATAAGGCAACAAATTCGTTGTTTACTTCTATGGGCTTTTAGTGTACATAATACACCGAAATTCGAATAGTCTACACGGGCTTTTCCAATGTTTAATCGGCTAAAAATCGCTATTTTAAATATTTTTATTTTAAGCACAAAATTAATTTTCCAAGAAATCTAATAATCTCGAAACAACTCATGATACACTCCGACTTTGACCGCTCCCGAACTTTGACCCGAAAAATAATAAAGTTTCGCCCAGACCAGAATGGCAGATTTTTTTTTCGTTCTTCATCCATGGTTCGAAAATCCATAATCACGTGGTTTTCTTCTAAACTGAAGTCGTATCATGCTAACGAGGGTTTCTTAGCTGATGGCTCAAGATTTGTAAATTGAACCAAAGTTTTCAGAATGATGATGGATTCCCACAAACCGTTCTATCGAACTTTTCAATGAGGTGACATTCTCGCACACAGCAACTTCTAATGGTCAATAATTGAGAGCGCGGAAGAACTTGATAAAAGAAAAGTGTAGAATTGTGTCAGAAATATGATTTAAAACAATGACATTTGTTATGTAAATCTGGCACGCTTATACTATGTTAGCTATCATCTGTCATTTCTTTAAACGTAAAACGGTAAAAAGATCCGAATTTTAGAATATTGAAAATTAATTACTTTTCGCCAAATACCTTTATAAAATTAGAATAAAAGAATTGATTACTATTCACTTGTGTCAAGAATAATATAAAAAAAACTACAATCAACCAAAGTCATTAAAGCTTTATACAGTTGTATTCCTGTTTACCTTATTTCAAACAAAAAAATCTTATTTATTTACTTTCGAATTAATACGTTTCTTTTACCTGTTTTCTCGAAATTATTGGGGCGTACCTCAATTTTCGGATGGTATCGCATTTAATCAATTCCGCAGGTGTTAATTATTTGTTTGCATAAAAAGCAACGAAATTGGCGAGTAGGTATTTCTGTTTTGTAAAAAAAAAATTAATTAAGATCAAAGAAAACTCAATCCACGAGCCAATCTCGATCATTGCGATTAAGACATCTTCAGAGAAACCGATATCATCAACAAGAAATTTTTTTACGATAAACACCTCCTTAAATCGGAAAAATTCGTCGAAACAATAACAAGATCATCTAACTGACCATCGAAGAAATTTATTCGATTCGGTTTGAATTTATTTTTGATTTGATTCGAATTAAAAAACGAAAAAAAACAACGAAAAATGCAACGGCCGGCGCCAGCACTTATCCCGCCACAGTTCCCTCACTTACCTCTACCTGTCGACGATATGAACATAATAAAATATTTTTTATTACCTGTAAATTTTTGCATAGTCACAGAAAAGAAGCAAGCACCTGAGTTCGCGAAGATGAGAGAATTTTCGGTAAAACAAAAATCCTCAAGTTCCACGACGAAAGCCTCGAGATTATTGACCCAATAGAGACGATCAATAAATAGAAATTAAGCTAAAATTGAAATGGGCGGACCCATGATTGATATCTCTTTTATTCCGGACCCTACGATTAAATCGTCGTAAGCCTTCAATTATCTGATTCGATTAGATTTGCTCACTTGCTTCGAAAATCGGTTTTTTGCTAATAAATTTGCATCGCACCTATTGATTAACACTAAAAATCAATTTGTGATTTTTTTTTTCCACCCGACCACGGGAAATATATTTTTCCGGATTCTAATCTAATGGGACTTTTATGTAAGTATTTTTTCGGCAAGTGTTTTTTTTATAGTTCACCTGGAATAGGTATTTTGAACTGGGCATAATGTCGTGGCGGTCTTTTAAAGCCACATTAAAAAAAATCACGCGAACTTCATACCGAAAACAATTATTTAAATTGTCGACTGTCATAAATAAATTTTTATAGTAAGGCTCAGGACGGTGTAATTACTCGCGTGATGCGGCCTTAAAAACGAGAGTACTTGGAAGAAGGTGTCATAGGTGACCAGTTAAAATAGTCTTTTAACGTTTTCGAACATAATTTCCGCAAGAATGTTATTTTTAGCGAATAGATGGTAAAATAAAATGCTGGAAAATTATTCAGATGTGTACAAATGTCGATGACACCAATCTTGGGTACAAGATGCTGGAGACCCCAATAAAGATTTCAATTTTGTCTTTATTTTTTAATTAATGTCGGTTGAAATTATTGCAAAATTTAAAAGATTTATGCAAGATATTTATCGCAACCATTGTTTTTAGAAAGAATAAATTACCGTAAGAAAAAATCGATTTGAATTTTATGAGAACTAGTCACAGAAAATTAAATTCTTAATCGTACCAATAAATAATAATAAATTTTAGATACTTTTATAGCCGGATCAATAAATTTAAAAAAAAAACTGTAAATAAAAAATCTGCCGAATAGTCTGGGCGAAACATTATTATTTTTTGGGTCAAGTTCGGGAAGCGTTTGAAGTGCCTACGCAACCGCCACCCTTACAGAGGAATTGAGTAATTGGGCTACACTTCGGGACTCGGTAAAAGTCAAAATATTCCACCAATTCTTTCGAGACAAGGAGGTTTTTTCGAAAGTTAATTTTGTCACTAGAATATTGAAAATATCGATTCTTAACCGGTTATACACATAAAAAACCCGTGTAAACGTCTCGAATTTCGTCATATCTTCGTGAAAACTTATGTAAACCCTTTAAACTCCATATGGGATTGAATATCGAAAAATCCTGAATTTGATTTTTAGGCAATTACACTTAAAGCCCATAGAGGTAAGAACCAATTTGGTACTTCATCAGACCTAAGAGATTTAACGAAATTTGTGAAAACACATACAAACTCATTACACAACCTTGGGGGTTGAATTTCGAAAACTGTGAAAAACATTAAGATTTTGAAAAATGTGTGAAAACGTAAGCAACTCCTTCACACGACTTTGGGATTGAATTTTGAAATATCGTGAAATTGGATTTTAAGCCATTACCTGAAATGCCCGTAGAAGTAATAACCAATTTTATATCTCATCAGACCTAAGAAAAGGTGAAAATTGTAAAAACGTAAGTAGCCGCTTTCCCTCCCTTGGGGTTAAATATCCAAAAATCTTGAAATAAAATTTCAGGCGATTATATAGGAAGCCTTAGGAAGTAAAAATCAATTCGATATCTCATCAGATCTAAGAAATATGTAGGAATTCGTGAAAGTTCGCAACCCCTTTCTTACATACTTAGGGGTTCTCTCCCTTTAAGTCTCCCGGGGTGGACAGTCCGATGCCCATTATGCTGTAGAAGACCATGCCACTTATTGGTCCTTCCTTGGTGAGGATCTTTAGAAGTTGTCTAACTTTCGGGTATGTCCCGAAGATTTGGCGTGAAGTCAGGGTGATTTTTATTCCTAAGGCTGGCAAGACTTTAGACCCAATAGTCTCTCATCGTTTTTGCTGAAAACAATGGAGAGACTGATGGACTTTTATCGCAGATGTGTTATGGACGCGAGGGGCTTCTCAGCTTCTCAGCATGACTATATGAAAGGAAAATCTGTCGAAACGGCCTTACATGAGGTTGTCTTTGAATCTTTGAATGTTAAGGAGTATACTTTTGCGTTTCTAGATATTGAGGGTGCCTTCAATAATGTGGAGACGAATGCGTTCGAGAAGGCATTGAATAGAATGGGTGTTGACTCATTCGTTACGTCCTGGATTGTATCGATGCTAGGGAAAAGAATTATCAACTTCTCTTTGGGGCATGGATGTAGCAGAATGAAAGCAACCCGTGGAAGCCCACAGGGTGGGTGCTATCTCCACTGCTATGGGTCATAGTGGTTGAAGGAATTGTACAGGCTTTATCTTTGACCGGTCTCAAGGTGATATCGTCCTGATGGTGAGAAGAATAGAAGTTAGGCTCAAATCCTTGGCTGGTAACTGCGGTCTCAACATCAATCCGGAGAAAAATCAAACTTATCCTCTTCACGAGGAAAAAGGACCGAGAATTCAGACTCCCTCCCACGTTTGAATGGCGTTACCATCCCGCTCTCCCTTAGTATGAAGTACTTGGGAATCTATCTTCATCCTAAGTTGAACTGGAAACTCACGATTGACGACAGAGTTAAGAAGGCATTGAATGCTTACTATGCTTGTCAGAAAATGGTGGGGGAAAACCTGGGGTCTCAACCCGCAGATAGTCCACTCTGGCTGTACATTACGATAGTTAGACCAGTTCTTACGTACAAGCACTAGTGTGGTGGCATGCACTGGATGTCGAGACTAATAGGGTCGCCATGAGCAGAATTCAAAGAATGGCACTCATGATTACTGGTGCCTTACGTACCACGGCCTCCCAGCTCTGGAGGTAATGCTCCATATAATTCCATTGGAATTAACGGCAAAGAGTGCTTTGCGTCTGCGTGAGGCAGGCTATTGGATGGGAGGCAGTGTGGGCCACACTAGGATCTTGTCAATTTTCCTGTATTCCGGCATTCCGGAGAACTCCGACTACAGGAAACTGTCTTCAAGTTTTGGATATTCCTATGCGGTGAATATTCCCACCAGACTGGAGTGGGGATCTGGGATCATCGCTCCAGACGCGTTTGCTATCTACACTGATGGGTCTAAGATAGAAAACGGAACGGGCGCAGGAGTGTACTCTTGCGACCTTGACATTATGGAATCGTTTAGGCTACCGGATAGCTCGAATGTGTTTCAGGCTGAGATATTTGCATTGACAAAAGCAGCTGAAATAATTGTGCGGAAACAATACAATAACTCTTTATGTTGACAGCCAAGCTGCTATCAAGGCTGTCGATGCGCACATCACTAAATCCAGACTTGTGGGAGAATGTAAATGAATATTGCAGATGGTAGGTATGAATAACAACCTGAAGATTAGTTGGATTCCTGGTGACAGTGACTTCCCTGGAAATGCAAAGGTAGACGAGCTCGCCAGAAGGGGGTCGGAGATGAGCAAAGAGTTGGCCGATGAATCGGTTCTATGTCCCATTGAATGTGTAAAGGGAATGATTGATACAGAAGCGCTCAGAGAGATGGAGGGGACCTGGGTGAATCTCTCGGGTTGTCGGCAATCAAAAATCTGCTGGTCGAAACTTGATAGGAGGAACTCTAGCTTCATTTCGTCTTTGGGCAGGAACATATGTAGACAACTTATAGGAATCTTCACCGGACACTGCCCTTTTGGGAGACATGGAGAAAGACTGAGAATACCAATGGCTGATCTGTTTTGCTGTGGTGACGAGAATGTTGAACCGACACTGGAGCATCTAGTGTGTGAATGTAAAAGTCTGGCACGTACCATACATCGGTACTTGGGGAAATTCTCCTTGACCGATCTATCAAAACTTGCGATGATACCTTTATGGAGAACTACTCTCTTCATAAAGAAGAGCAATATTTGGAATCAGTAGTCTAGAGCCCGGTTTATACGAGGGCACCACAATGGATCCACAGTGATCCCTCGTGATGGGAGGTGGCACAATGCTTCAGTCTACTTAACCTATCCTGACCTAGGGGTTGAAAATCAAAAAATTCTAAAATATGATTGTAGGCATCAAATAAAAAACCTAGCAGTTGTAGCGAAAATTGTGAAAACCTGTGCAACCTCCTTACAATTATTTTGGGGTTGAATATCCAAAAATTCTGAAAATGGTTTTTATATAATTACAAAGAAAACTCGAGGAAGTAAAACCCAATTTGGTGTCTTATTGTAGGGATTGTTGTTAATAATGGATCCTTAGTAATATATTTGTGAAGAGATCCGTAGTTAATAATGGATCCTTAGTAATATATTTGTGAGGAGATCCGTAATTAGTAATGGATCCTTAGTAAAATATTTTAATTAAATTACTTAAGAGGTTACAAAAAATAATCTCTTTATTTATTCAACAACATAAAAAAATATTTATTTAGATGGTCAATAAATTGATATTTTTAATTATATAATTTAATTTTTAAAATTACTATTTTGATATTTATCGTAATTGCGATCTGCTTGGATCTCTGTTTTAAAACTGAGATCCAAGCAGATCGCAATTACGATAAATATCAAAACAGTAATAGTAATTTTAAAAATTAAATTATATAATTAAAAATATCAATTTATTGACAATCTAAATAAATATTTTTTTATGTTGTTGAATAAATAAAGAGATTATTTTTTGTAACCTCTTAAGTGATTTAATTAAAATATATTACTAAAGATCCATTATTAACTACGGATTTCTTTACAAATATATTACTAAGGATCCATTATTAACAACGATCCCTACATTGGTGACCCCGACAGCGGACCGCAGCGTCCAGAGTTACGATTTAAATCGATTGGATGAAATACACTAATAGCCCAGTCTACGCTGAAAGAAGGGCAGAAGTTTGGTTTTAAATTCAACAAGCCAGCTATCGTTTATCAAGCAACCCGACAGTCCAGCTATCCTACAGTTTCAAGAAGGAAAGAAGAGGATATTTTTAAAGAAGATTTTTTTTTCCCAAGAAAAAAGAAGATAGTTTTTTTCAAAAACTTGGATTAAAAATATTTTTCATCGAAGTAACACAAATTCTTCATCGCATTGACAGTAGCAAAACTATTGAGTTTTACAGTGTATTAAGGGGGTCGTCTAGTGTGAAGGCAGTTTTTTAATGCTTTTTTGGGGATTTTTTTTTTGACAAACCATTAAAATAAAATAATTTATAAATTGTATATCATTTTCATTAACATTTAAACAAACTTTGTGAATTTTTTGAAGTCATTATATAGAATATAGTCGGAGATACACCGCCCAACAGGAACACATATATAAAAAGAGGTGCTCCACTGCTGCCATGATTCCGGCCGTTCTGCTTATGTGAAATCAAAAAACCAAACGCAATTTTAATCGTGAGACTTGAGGCTCTACATGGAACTAAAATAAAGTTAGAATCCCAAAAATTATTTTTTTTTTTACGCCTTACAAAAAAAATTAAATTTTTAGTATTTTTTTGATGTCTATATAGCTGATAAAAAGAAAACTAACAAAGCAATCTTAATTATTTTAATTCAACTTGTAGTTATATACGTATTAAAGATGCTGTATAAATTTGAGCAGAATCAATCAAATAGTTTTTGAGATATCATGGCAGCAGTTTGAAAAAATCGTGTTTTGAGAAAAACGCGTTTGAAAATTGTTGCATATAATTCATTATAAGAAAATGGTCTCACCATCAATCTGCTATGCCTGGACCATAGAGTACACCTTCCTCCTCTTCAAAGGTTTTGTGAACAGTTCTGGGTACCCATTAGTTGAGTCTAGTACACAAAAAAGCTAGATAAGTAGTTGGGCTCGAGAATATTCGATGCGAAAGCAAGCGCTGCGCCGCCCCGCGCGCTCCATATAGCTCCTCCGGTTTACGGCTGTAACTTTTCAACGGCTTCAAATTTCGAAAAATTCTTTTACCCACGCCTTCTATACATGTCTTAGATGTGATTTATGGAAAAAAAATAGATTTTTTTGATCTAACACACTAGACGACCCCCTTAATGCGCTGACCGAAACATTCCTTTACATTATCATTCCTAAGATATATAACGAGATTAGTGAAAACATGTACAACCCTTTTATTCCCTCTTCGGGTTTGAAAAGGAAAAAAATCATGAAAACATTTTTCAGGCGATTATGTAAAAAGCCCTTAGAAGTAAAAAGTTTTTCGATATCTAATCAGATCTAAGGGGTATGGGTGAATTCACGTAAAAATGTATAAAAAAAACCTTTTATACCCCCTTAGGAGCATTTATCTGAAGAATTCGTAGAAGAAAAATTAATTCATTATTTTAGAAGACCTAAGATATATGACGAAATTCGTGAAAATATTAGCACCCCATTTTAAATAACATTTTTTTTGGTCCACCTGCGTATGCCAATAGAAAAAGTTAAAGTAGCTTTTAAACGATTGTGTAAAAAACCAGTAGAAATAAAACAAAATAAGTAGAGGAATGCATTTTTTTTACCTAAAGTACTTTCTTAGTACTCACCAAGTTTTAAGTATCTTGCATAAGCTGTTGCAGCGATGGGAAAGCCGTTCCAGAGATAGGAAATAATAATTAAAAAATCGTAACTTTTATTATATTTTGGATCAAACTCCGGAACCGGTTAAAGTTAAGATGATGAAATAAAAAATGCAAAATAAATTTCCAAATACTGCCTTGTTTATTTCTGCCAAATTTAAATTTTTAGCTATTCACTTAAAAAAAATTCAACTTTCTACCGTAAACCCTTCTATAGATATATTAATACCCGTATATACCATACGTTTCCCGTTTTTGAATTTTTTTTTAAAAACAAAATTACGTAGAATTGGAATTAATTTTAGTGACTAAATTTTTGCGAAAAAATCAACAAATTGAAAAACCGTTCTTCGGTTTTTTTTATATTGCAACTCTAAGGCGTCAAAAAGGTTGTATAAGTTTTAACCAATTTCGCAATATCTCTTAGGTCTGATCAGATGTGGAACTGCTTTCAAACTCTAGTTTTCACACATCCAATTACCTGAAACTCAATTTCGTTATTTTTCGGTATTCTACCCTCAATGAGATTTAAAGGAGTTTCATATATTTTAGCTCTGATGAGATATCAAATTGGTTTTTACTTCAACTGACTTTATATAAACGCCGAAAAACAATTTCACCACCTAAGGGGGTGTAAAGGGTTTGTATACATTTTCACAAATTCCATCATATCTTTTAAGTCCGATAAGATTCAAACTAATTTTCACTTTCCCGGCTTTTTGTATAATCACCTAAAAATCAGTTCTAGACTTTTCGAGTAAAGAGGTTGTATACATTTTCACGAATTTCGCCATATATTTTAGGTCTTATTAGATATTGAATAGGTTTTTACTTCCACTGGCGAATAATCTAAAATCGTATTTGTTTTTCATCAGTATTTATAGAGTTGGTACTTCTGTCGAGTTTAACCGCTTCCCGGACTTTGTCCGAAAAAATAATAAAGTTTTGCCCAGACTATTGGAAGTTTTTTTTTTTTAACAGAACATAGTTCAATAAATTTAAGAGTATACTAAATTACCCAAAAAAATACTGCATTCCGATACGTTACAGGTATAACTCGTTGTCTTTGAAATTTGATCGAAATCAATCAAACAGAATTTCACATATTTAAAAAAATCCAATTTGATACAGTCATCAAACATTTCAATTGTTTAATTGGCCCAGATCTGTCGAAAAATTTACTCTGTACCATTTTGAATCGAAATAACGAACTTCTCGTATCTACGAAACTGAAATGAAAATGATAAAGATCAGCTTGTATTTGTCCTCGCCTAATAAACTAATCAACGGTATTGTGTCGGTGTAAAATATTGTTTCTAAATTCCCGTCTAAATTAATCATCGTACTGGAGAAAGTCTTCATCATGTACATGAATGTCTACTTGGTCAAGGGTTCAACGAAAGAAACAAATAATTTTGAATCATGCAGAACAATTAAGAAAGAACTTTTATGAATTTGTAACACTGTCCGTATCATGTGTGTGTCATAACAGCTGTCGGGATCTTTCTGTAAATGAAATGTCTTCGATCATTTAAACCGTATCAAAAAAGATCTAGCTTTGTTTTTAGTGCAGTCTTGATCACATCTTAAGATTAGAACTGGGTCTCGTCAAACATTTTTGACCATATCAAATTATTGAAAGCATTGAAAACACTGTTTAAGTGAAACAGTACAGTGCCCTCAGTGATACCAAAAAAAAAATCGTTATCTTCTTCAAATAGTGGAAGCAGATTTTATCTCAGAACTTCGAGACTTGAATACCTTTAAGGTACTTAGTACCTGACCCAAGATGCTGGTTCGCTTTCGAAAGATAATTACTTTGCTGATACATTCAATGCATAATTATTAGTTTTAGACGTTTAAAATAACAGAACTTCATCTTTAATAAACATGATTAACATTATCGATAACTTTAGACGGCAGCCATCAAGATTCGAAGCCAAGGTAAAGATATCAATAATTTATCAAGCAAAAAAACTATAGTTTTTTAAGAACTCTTAAAAGTGCACATCGAACTAATGTCTAATGTTCCGTTTAAACCTAATCCAATGTCGGGTGCCATCAGTATCTCAAGATTCCAAAGGGCCCATCATAAATCCGCCCAATTTTGAACGATTGACCAACCGACAGTTCATTAAGGCATTAGGCAATTAGTCAATGCAACAAATTGATTCGAAAGTTCTTATTTAAAAGTCGAAACGAGACAAACTTTAAATTTTAGATGCCGTCGAAACTTACGTGAAAAAACTGTCTAAATGGTATATGTCTCGCTGTGCGGCTTTTCTTAATTAATTCAAATCTTAAGTTAATGTTTTGTAAATAAAACTTTTTTTTTGGTAACTTTGCATTTTAACGACTTCAAGTTTTTTTCCCAGATCGCAAATTTTTCAATTTCTCGGTGCGGTTTTTTTTATCTTAAAGCAAGGCTGAGTCAAGGATGTTTAAAGTGGTTTTAATGGCTTTGAAAAGTGCATAGAATAAAATTTGCATGACAGGTAAACGAACTGAATTTAGATCAAGAAATAGGCGTGTTTATTGACGATTCAGGTGGAAAAAATTATTGTAATTTTTTTTGGAATTTAAATTTTTTGAATTTCTCTTTCTTTACTTAATTTTGCGTTGATATTTTCACTATATTTTCATATAAATTGATTTGTTTTCGATTTTAATATACTTTTATATATAAGCCTAAATTTAAATAAATTTTTGACTATTAGTATCTATAAGAAGTATCTTGATAAAATCTCTTCTTAAGATCAACGATCATTAGAAAATGTTGAATTTTGATTATAAATTGAAAGTATAGTCTTAAATTTTATGCGATGAAAAACTCAGGCCCACGTCGTGTCCAAGAGGTAAAATTCACTTTTTCTGGATAGGTACTATCAATACATCTTTTCAGAATTTATTTATTAGCAAAGGAAAGTATTTTATTTCTGACATCGAATCATTTTACCCAGAAAATTGATATTCAATCAAACCATTTAAATTTACGAGATATTAAGAAATACTTGATTATTAAGAAGCAGCGATGAGTTGTGACAGAACTTGCTGTATCTAGGCCAGGTTGGTATTGATCAACTGATTCGATCACAAGTATCTATTATATATTGTAGCACTAAAGAATTGTAAGCATTTTGATTAACGAATTCTCCTTATTTTTATTGTGGTAGTTTTATTTAGAATTTGCTACAAATGCGCTTAGACCGCTTAGTGGAACTACGCACTATTTACCTAATATAGTGAAAAGCTTTATGCAATAGCGGGATCGGTCAACGGTCAATTTAATTTTGAGCATTACACTCAAAACGAAAACGATTCATGAAATTATTAATGACATAATGAGCAGTATATTAATTCTATGAATCTGATTTCATTAAACATTTTGCGATATGCACCAGTGTGCAATGATAACTTCTACAATAATACGAACGATAATATTAATAAATCCATTCATAATAATAATAGACGATTCTGCTACTTCTATTTAGAGGAGCGCGATCATAGCGATTATTAGGAATTTATAGTATCGATGAACGAGTAGTTCACTATACGAATTCGCAAATCGTTCGTTTCATTTGTACCCAGCAAATCACATGATATCGCAGTGGTTTTAGAAATTATTCATCAAGTGATTCGAAACGGAATCAGTTCTGATTCACTTTTTCGTCGAGATAAAATCACTTAGTGAATTCTCTACAATTATTCATTATGCTACCGATACCGATCATTTCGAGAGGTTTTAGCGAAAATATTCAGAGAATTCGAACTAAACTTAGCAAATCGATTCCGAATAGGCTCAAAATTGAATCGAAGTAGTGGATCTTAAACAAAATTGCTGTGTAAATTCTTATCGACTCCTCCATACTTCGAATATTGTTTAATTTTACTTTATTATTTTTTAATAATAAAGTATTGTGATCGACCTGAAATTTAAAAAAAATTTGCTACCCTAAAATTTTGTATTTACACGTTTTAGGACTAGTAAACACCAAAAAAGCAAAAAAAAAAAAAAATGTCCGTCTGTCCGCCGTATACGCCGTACGCAAAATCGTTTGAAGGCGCGTAGCTGCCAAACCCGCTGAGGCCAAACTTAATTAAGTTGAAATTTTTATGGTGGGTAGATTGGGTAAACTTCTACGACTGGTATCTTTTGGAGGGGAGGGGGTGTAAGGGGGGATGAGGAGGGAGCGTTTTAGGCGAAAAATTTTGGTTTCTAGATCTCAGGAACCACTTATGCTAGGAGGCTGAAACTTGGAACTTATGCAGTACTATGATAGTAAGAAGTGGGGGGGAGGGGGGAAACAATGAGTCCAAAACGCTTGAAAGCCGGGATTGAAACATTCTAAGATCCATATCTCCTGAACGATTAATGTCAGAAGATTGAAACTTTGTGGTTGCCCTTTAACTTACTTTAAGATTAGACAAGGGCTAACATTTTTAAGAGGGGTGGCTGGGTGTGGGGTTGGGAGGTGAAAAACTTTGGATTACAATATCTTCCGAACCAATTACACCAGGAAGATAAAATTTAGTTTATGTATATGAGATCACAAGAAGAGTGTACTGAAAGTAAATTTTTTGAGTGGGGAGGTGGGGCACGAAAGTGGGGGTATAGCAATTTCTCAAAAAATGTCATTTTTATATCTCAGAAACCGTATTAGATATGATCTTAAAAATTGTACAGGAGTTGGGATCGGTAGACCTCTAGTAGGGGAAAAAAATTTAATGGTGTGGGTGTAGGGGGTGATGGTGAAAAGGGGTAGAAAGGAAAAAATTCTTATTTTTATTTCTCGAAAACTGTAATGAGTGGAAAGCTAAAAATTTAGGACTCTTTAGAGCCATCCTAGAAAGGAGTAGCTACGATTTCGGATCATAGTCTGGGCCACAGACAAGGTCGAAATATACCACTGGTTGTTTTAAAACAACGAGGTTCTTTGAAAAATTAATTTTGTCAACAGAATAGCTCCTTATAAGATATTCATCATCAATATTCGTCATATAAAAATTTAAATAAATAAAACACCCCTTGAAGTAAAAAGCTATCCATTAGACCTAAGACATATGACGAAATTCGTGAAAACATATTCAACTCCAAAAAATCCCGTATTCCATTTTTATGCGATTGTATGAATATCCTGTAGTTGTAAAACTAAATTCATTATCTAATCAGACCTAGATATATCAGGATTTGTGAACATGTATGTATATTTACTTCCCTTAGCCATTGAATGCCAAAAAATTTTGACGTTAACTTTTAGACGTTTTATATTTTACAGTGACTACTTAAACTAGAAGGACAATTACCCACATTTTCTATTCGTTACCGAAGCACTTTTAAAAAATCAGTGTATGCACATATTTTGAGAATTTGTGTATGAAAAAGTATTTTATTTTTGTCATTAAATCTTAAGACAACGAGATAGATCAAAATGTTCTCGAGCACCTATTTCTTTGGAATCTTTTTACTCGAGGATGCATCCTCGAAGATGTGTCCTGACAACCTGATTTAAATTAGAAAAAATTATTGTGATCAATTTGAAGTTCCTAGCTTTCCTGGTTCGACTTTAATCGTGATTTAAGGGGGGACACTCCTTTATCAGGTCAAAAAAATCGATTTTTTGGAAATAGTCTTAATCGATTGCTAAACTATTCAAGATTATTCTCCGACAAAATTTCAAGTCAGTGTCTGTAGTGTTTACGAGCTACAGTTCATAAAGCGGAGGGGTCGGGTGACGAGTAGTATTTTTATATTTCCAAAACTTTAAACGCGTTTTTCTCGAAACATCATTTTTCGATTTTGCGTACATGATTGAGAAAATTCTACTGAACCGATTTGGCTTTATGACGGCTCATTTTATATATAACTAGCCGCGTACCGCGGCTACGCTCGCTTCGCTTACGTTGTTCCATCGCTCCTGTTACTCCCGTTTCTCCCGTTGATCCATTGCTCCTGTTTCTCCCGTTGATCCATTGCTCCTATTTCTCCGTTGCTCCCATTTCTCCCGTTGATCCGTTGCTCCTGTTTCTCACGATGCTCCTTTTACTCCCGTTGCTACCATTTCTCCCGTTACTCCCATTTCTTGCTCCCATTACTCCATCCTCCATCCCCCATCTCCAATCCACCATCCTCTATCCTACATCCTCTATCCACGATCCACCATTTTCCATCCACCATCTACCATCCCCATGCACCATTCTTTATCCACCGTCCTCCATCTTTCATCCGCCATCCTCCATCATCCATCATCCATCCTCTATCCACCATCCACCATCCTCCATCCTCTATCCACCATCCTATATCCACCATCCACCATCCTCAATCTATCATCCCCCATTCTCTATCCTCCATCCTCTATCCACCATTCTTCGCCCACCATCCACCATCCTCCATCTTCTATCCTCCATCCTCTATCCACCATCCTTCACCCACCATTTCCCATCCTCCATCCACCATCCTCTATCCACCATCCTCCATCTACCATCCCCCAAATTCCATCATCCATCCTCCATTCTCTATCCACCATCCTCCATCTTCCATCCTCCATATTCCATCTTCCATCCACTATCCTCTTATACCATTTAGTAATAGGAATAGGCATAACTAATACACCTAAAACGAACTGCCGCTAAATCATATGAAAAACACTCAAATGTTGAAATAGCTCTATCATCCATCCTCCATCCTCTATCCGCCATCCTCCATCTTTCATCATCCATCCTCCATCCACCATTCACCATCCTCCATCCTCTATCCACCATCCTCTATCCACCATCCACCATCCTCCATCTATCATCCCCCATTCTCTATCCTCCATCCTCCATCCACCATTCTCCGCCCACCATCCACCATCCTCCATCTTCTATCCTCCATCCTCTATCCACCATCCTTCACCCACCATTTCCCATCCTCCATCCACCATCCTCTATCCACCATCCTCCATCTACCATCCCCCAAATTCCATCATCCATCCTCCATTCTCTATCCACCATCCTCCATCTTCCATCCTCCATATTCCATCTTCCATCCACTATCCTCTTATACCATTTAGTAATAGGAATAGGCATAACTAATACACCAAAAACGAACTGCCGCTAAATCATATGAAAAACACTCAAATGTTGAAATAACTCGCGAACCACCAACTGTTTTAAATAAATAATTTTGTTAACGCAGAAACCATCGAGGGCGTACCCTCAACAAATCACCAAAGTTTCATCGCAATTGGATGAGTGGTTTAGGAGCCTATACAGGACAAACAGACAGACAAACATTCATTTTTATGTATAGAGATTAGATTCTCTACTAGATGACGTTATTTGTTTTTTGAAAAACAATTTTTTACATATTTTTTTCGTATTTTAAATTTGATTTTTTTTGCGAAAAATGCATTTTAAATTTAAAACTGTGTAAAAACATGCAATTTCAACTTTTTCTTTAAATTACTCGACGTCATTTAGAAGCTAGTATCATAAACTTTACAAAACCTTTTTGTTTTTTTGGTTCAGATCAAAATTAAAGACGCTAGAGTGTACGCACCTAGAAACGAGGCGATATTAACATCCATCCATTTTACTTTATTATTTTTTATTAATAAAGTATTGTTATCGACATGAAATTTCAAAAAAGTTTGCTACTCTGAAATTTTGTATTTACACGTTTTAGGACTAGTAAATCCCAAAAAAGCAAAAAAAAAAATGTCCGTCTGTCCGCCGTAGACGCCGTACGCCGTACGCCGTTCGCCGTACGCAAAATCGTTTGAAGGCTCGTAGCTCCCAAACCCGTTAAGATATTAAATTGAAATTTTTATGGTGGGTAGATTGAGTGAACCCCTACGACTGGTATATTTTCGAGGGATCGGGGTACAAGGGGAGAGGAGAGGGGAGCGTTTTAGACGAAAAATTTTGGTTTCTAGATCTCAGGAACCACTTATGCTAGGAGGCTGAAACTTGGAACTTATGTAGTACTATGATAATGGACTCAATTTTTAAACTAAACATCTATTTTTAAAAAAAATTAACACTGTGCTCTTGAATTATGCATTATAAACATTTCAAAGTGTTTCGAGTTATTATACCTGAGAAAACAATTCTTGAAAATCATGTATTTTTCGACCATGTAAAGGAGGTTCCACCCTTAAGAAATTTGGTATGGAGGCCTTTTAAAGTAGTGTAAATATTGGAAATTAACGTACTTATAGAAAAATTGCTAACATGAAGCTTAAATCGTTATGAAGGGATCAGTCAATATATCTGTACATATTTGTAAAGGACTTGTAGATGGGAGCTACCCAAAGAAGAGTGAATTTTGCTACAACACTAATCGTCGACTTTACTTTTTACGATACGAATAATTGTAAAATTTTGACTCAAGTTTTTAGAGACTGTTGTATGGAAACTACCCGAAGGAATAAATGATTTCTTATTCACTTATTTGTATAAAATTTAAAGTTACTGGCAAAACGATTACTTCAGTTATACTTAGTTCTAGAATGCACAAATTTGACAAGATTTTAATATGTAGACTGTACGAAAATCTGACTCGATTCTATTCATATTTATACTTACTTGCAACTGCATATTATAACTTTAATGTACTCGTATATCCCTAAGTTGAAACTTAAATTGTTCTGAAGTAATACCTAATACTAAGGTCAAGCGTAATGAAGAATTTTGCGATTCTTAATTAAGTTGATTTATCTATCGAAAGCCCTTGGCCCGAATATTTCTTGCGGTCAATTCTAGTTTAATACTACGATAAGTTTGTTATCAAATATTTTCAACGCTTTTGTATGGTAGCCACCCAAAGAAGGTGGACGATTTCATCTTCTTAAAATGAACTTTTAGCGTTTTGGACGAAAAATTTTGATATCTAGATATCAGGAACTGCTTGGAAGCTGAAACTTGGAACTTATGTAGAACTATGACCCATTTGATCGATATGGAGGAGGGGAGGGGGGGGGGGGAACAATGCATCCGAAACGCTTGAAAGCTGGTATTGGAACATTCTAAAATCTGTATCTCCTAAACGTTTAATGTTAGAAGGTTGAAACTTTGTGGTTTTCTTAAGGGATACTAGTAGATTAGATAGGGGCTTAAATTTTTAAGGAGTGTGGTGGAAGTTCGGGGTATACAACTTTGGATTATAATATCTTCCGAACCAACTATACCAGGAAGATAAAATTCAGTTTCCGTATCAGATATTATCTTCAACATTTTACAGGAGTAAGGCCTCCTAGAACTTTTAGCAGAGAAAAAAAAATTTGGGGTTGTGGGTGTAGTGCGGGTGTAGTCTGGAGAGGGGGGGGGGGTGGAAAGGAAAAGGAAAAAATTATTATTTTTATTTCTCGAAAACCGCAAAGCATAGAAAGCTAAAAATTTACAATTTTATAGAGCCACTTTAAAGAAACCTTAGAAATTAAAATTGTTTTTAGGGGTAGCAAGGTACAGGGTTGATCTGTGTTTTTTATATCTCAGAAATGGCGTGTGCTAGAAAGTTGAAACTTAGTACGTATATGAAAAAGTTCAGATTTTCATTGGCGTTCAGAGGTTCAGTACAAAAATGTCCCTGAAAAGGGTTCTTCCACATTTTCACGAATTTCGTTATATTCTTAGACATGTCAAATTAATTTAACTTTATACTCGTATAATCGCCTAAAAACCTTTTGTCAAATTTTTCGATATCCAACCACTACATGGGTGTAAGTAAGGTGGTTGTGTACATTTTCACGAATTCCGATATATTTCTTAGGTCTAATGAGATATAGAATTCACTTTTACTTCAATAGGCTTTCAATATAACCTAGGATTTAAGCATTTTTCGATATTCAACCCTCTGATGAGAGTGGAATGTATTGTTCAAGTTTTCACGATCTCGAAAATTTTTTTATTGAGATCGAATTCGCTTTTAACTTCTATTGAATCTTTTATTGAAAAAAAATAATTACGTAAATAAGTAAAAAAAAATTGTCAACATTCTGGGCGCAACGTTATTATTTTTTGGGTAGAAGTCCGGAACGTGTTTAATGCTGAGATGCGGTGTAGTTTACTAAGCGAGAATTATTATACTCATTGGTTCTTTTTTAAGATTTATAGTTTTTTAAAGACCCAATTTGCCAAATGTTTCTCGGTCGGTGGAATTCCTTAGGTCTAAATCAGTGATAGCATTAATTTTCGAAACCTACATCTAAAGCTAATCACCTTTCCTGTTTTATTAACAAATGCAACCAAAAACAATATAAATTTATTCACTGCATAATTTAAATTTTTCGATTCTTTTCTTCATGAACTATTAATGTTATGGGTCCAAGAACCGGCTCACCTCTCTGTCCAATGTCCATATCACTTTAGTTTCATTTCATAAATCACAACTGAACTTTTTAGTTCAAACCAAATGGACAAATGGATAGGCTATAACACTAATCCCTGAAAAATTAGTTTTGAACATCAAGCGGATAGCATTTTAATTAGTGGGTTAATGGATTACTCTTCGTTTATAAAAATCCGATGCATCGAAAATCTAGAAAATAATGCTGGTCCGAAATATTGTGCAAGAGAATAGATGATCGCGATCATTACATTACTCTGCCTACTCAAGATCGAAAAGATCAAAAGAAGCTGCACGTCAAAATAACCTAACGGATATGTACATTTGAAATTGTATCTTTTTTTTTTTGAAAGTGAGTTTTATCGTATAACACACTTGTTGGATTGAATCTTGACTTCTAGCTTGACCAACAAAAATTGTTGTTTTTTTTTATACACATGATCTTCAGTGATCTTGGAGGAGGCCTACAAATTCTCTTGAACAAAGCAAGAATGCAATAAACGCGCTTTATAGCAAGTCGAGAATTGTTAAGAATGCACCTATCAGGTGTACTATACCTCGATAGATACTTTATGCCAGTCCGTCGCGATCTGATAGACAGCAATAAATTCCGATTCCGAGAAATTACTGATCTTCAAATGTCAGATTTGTTTGATTAGCGCGCGTACTTTTTCGAGAGCAAAAGAATAACGAACTTTAGATACGCAAACCAACGGACTTTAAAATCGTTCTTTATTTTTTGTTATAAACTATAAAAAGTGGCTTTTCTGGATTGAGTTACGCGGGCCTCAGAAAAAAAAGGTGGATCGACTTTTTTCAGCATCACTGCGGTAGGGTGATGCAAGTCGAGCGTTCATCGAAACATGGGTTCATGCTACAGTGCTACACACACGTCTTTGATTGATTGTTAAAACAAATGAATGAGTTTTTAACACTTTTTGTTCCATTATGCTACGGACCATGTTCATAAGTTTTATGGGCGGTGATTTCAAAAATATGAAGAAGTTGTTATGGCCTTTCGGCCATAGGCCTCCTGCCAGTAAGTAGATCTGATAATAATTTTTGTTATTGGCCTATGAAATATTTTCGTAGTTGAATGTAAGGAAAGGTTAATAAGGAAATAATTGAATATTGCAGAAGGTAGGCTTCTATGAATTCTGTAGATTGACGGACATACGGGAGTGTGTTTTATTTCATCTGTCGGTCTTCGTTTTTGATTTACCCTGACTTTGACTTTGATTTTTAGTGCTATTTTATCTGGGAATTTAATTTCAATATCCGTTACATGACAATTTTCATATTTCGTTCAGCTATGAAGCGTGTAACGAATTGTTTGGAAGAATAAAAACATTTGGTGGTGTAACGAATTGAACATTCACTTCGATCAAATCGCTTTTTCGCACTATTTATTTGTTTTTGCATAGCCAACATAAGGTACTATGGTATTCCCGGTAGTGCGTTTTATGATCGTAGTACACATTCAGCGGTTGTGGATTTAAATCCAACTCCAAAAAACCATAATTTCAGTGCCCCTCTCAACAAATGTGAGAAAGTGTAGATCAATAAAATTCCATTGATTTAAGAATTAGGTATACGAAAAACCACCTAAAAAAAGTTCAACTACAATAGAAATAAGAGTGATTCCAGTGTTTTTCAACTAATCCGGGATAATGTATAATAGTTTGTAAAAAAAGGGTTACATATAAAAAGAATTTATCCATTTACTCTTATCGCGAATAGTGGAATACCTATATAAAGATTCTGAAAACAGCAAAAAGCAGGTCGCCTAAAACAATTCCCTCCAAAATATTTTAATTATTCTCAAAATTGTATTCATACCAGGTGTATAAGCTTAAAAGGATCGTTGACACATAGATGGCGTTAGTGGGCGTGTTAAGCAACCTATGGACGCCATTTTTTATTTATTTAAGGGTTGGTTAGTTGTTAAAATTAATCAGTGCACACGTCAAAAATGGTGAGCAACTACTTGGACACACTCAACTGGGTGGTGCTACTCCCTCCCGCTAATTCACTAGACCTGACCCCTTCTGACTACCACTTGTTTTCGTCGATGGGCCACGCGCTCGCTGAGCAGCACTTCGGTTCTTACGAAGACGTCCGAAAATGGCTTGATGAGTGGTTTGCTTCGAAAGAGAAGGATTTTTTTTGGCATGGTATCCACAAATTGCCCGAGAGATGGGAGAAATGTGTAGCTAGCGAGGGTGAGTACTTCGAATAAATTTGTTTTGGTTTTCTTTGAAAGAAACATTTGTTTTTCTGACTAAAAAACGATCGTTTTAAGCTTATACACCTGGTATAGGGGCATAGGAATATCTACAGCGCTGTTACAGAAATAACCGAAAGAAGACACGCGTACATATCGACCGAATTTTTTTCATCGCTTAATCGCTTACCGTCACAAATGTTCGAGACTGGAAAGGTTGTACCCAGTAATAGAAAAGAATTTGCGTTAGTCGACGAATCCGAGTAAGTCAAACGAGGTTGGTGTTTTTACTTGAAACTATGAAAACCAATTCGAGTCATATCTGTGGTTTTTATTTTTAATCGCAGCCGGTATTCAAAAATGTCGTAAAATCTAGTCCCTACAAAATGATCACTAGAAAAGGGTTAGACAATTTACGGTATTAAGGTAAATGTTCACTTGGACAATTGTATTACTTTCAAAAAATAAATACCAATCGGCTCACATCTAAATTTTTGATTGCATTTTTCTAATATGGTAATAATTATTAGATTTGCAATTACGATCCTAACATCAAGAAGCTTTATCGGTCCGAAATAGGGACTCGGTGGAAATATTTTTCTTGTCAAAAATTTTTGGCAGATTTATGTTTTTTGATGTTTGAGCATGTGGCGAAAGGCCACAGAAACGTTATCTCCGAGAAGTGGGAAAACGTTACTCTACTAATATCAAAGCGATTGTAAGCCATTCAGTTTAGCAAAGGTGAAACCCTTTTACTGAAAAGGCCTTTGTTATGTTCAAATCCAAATTTCTATTTTTTTTGTTTTTTAAGAATGAAGTTTTTTATCAGCTTGGAAAATTAAAAATATTGTTGCTCTGAAATTTTAAATATTCACTATTTAAGGATTGTAGACACCAAAACTCTGAGAAACAGTTTGCCGTATGCCGCACGCAAACTGCTTTGGAGTGTACATCTCAAGAATATTTAGAGAGGGGATAAAATTAGCTAAGTGGCCCACCATTAGTGGTAAATTTTAGGAATGATATAGTCTAAGAGAAGAGGTAGAGGGTTTTAGGTAAATAGAGTCAACTGGCAATAATAATAAAAAAAAAATATTACCAGAAGGATTCTTGGAAAGTTATTTTTTACGTTGCCAGCCGCATAGTACCGTGAACCGTAACTAAATCCTAAACTCATACCGAATTTTTGCCCAAATAGTTTCGAGTTTCTATTGTGAATGATCTCTGAATACACAACATACACGAAAGTAAAATCACAAAACTGTCACAATATAAGCCAAAAAATAATTGCCACAGTGAAAATAATTGCAGGCAAAAAATGTTCCACACATCGAGCCCCACGATGGGCGCCATGTGTATTTTAACGTAGAAAAAAAAAACTTCGGAGCAAGTTTAAATTACAAACTTCGTTCATCTGATTTCGTAGCTTAGTTATTGAGAATGCCGGTACTGGAATTAAAAACAAAAATTGAAATGAAAAACTAATTAAGCCAATAGAATTGTAGGTGACGCCACTTTGTCAGTTAAGGGAAGCTTTTAGAGAGTGCAAAAATGGCCATTTTTGAAACCCATTTTCTCTTAAACCTCTTAAACCATCTACATATACGTACCAAGTTTCAACTTTCTAGCATAAGCCGTTTCTGAGATATAAAAAACTACTCCTCACCACCATACCTTGCTACCCGTATGAACAATTTTTTCTAGGATGTCTCTATAGTGGTTCTATATAATCGTAAATTTTTAGCTTTCCATTCATTACGGTTTTCGCGAAATAGAAATCAGAATTTTTTCCTTTCTATCCCTTTTCACACCCCCACCCCTAACATTTTTTTTCCCTACTAGAGATCTTCCGATCCCAACTTTGATTTTTATTTAATACGGTTTCTGAGATATAAAAATTACATTTTTTGAAAAATTGCTATCACCCCACTTTCGTGCTCCGCCTCCCCCCTCAAAAAATGTACGTTCAGTAGACTCCTGTTGTGATCCCATATACATAAACTAAATTTTATCTTCCTGGTGTAATTGGTTCGTAAGATATTGTAATCCAAAGTTTTTCACCCCCAACCATACACCCCACCACCCCCTTTAAAAATGTTAGCCCTTGTCTAATCTTCAAGTATCCCTAAGGGCAACCACAAAGTTTCAATCTTCTGACATCAATCGTTCAGGAGATATGGGTTTTAAAATGTTTCAATCCCGGCTTTCAATCGTTTTGGACTCATTGTTTCCCCCCCCCCCCCACTTCCACACCCCTCAACCCTTATCGATAATTTTTTTGCAAATGAGTCCACTATCATAGTACTACATGAGTTCCAAGTTTCAGTTTCCTAGCATAAGTGGTTCCTGAGATCTGAAAACCAAAATTTTTCGTCTAAAACGGTCCCCCCTCATCCCCCCTTACACCCCCCCCCCCCCCCCCAAAAAAAAAGATACCAGTCGTAAGAGTTTACCCAATCTACCCACCATCAAAATTTCAACTCAATACCTCAACGGGTTTGGGAGCTACGCGCCTTCAAACGATTTTGCGTACGGCATATACGGCGGACAGACGGACATTTTTTTTTTTGCATTTTTGGTGTTTACTAGTCCGAAAACGTGTAAATACAAAATTTTAGGGTAGCAAATTTTTTTGAAATTTCAGGTCGATCACAATACTTTTTTATTAAAAAATAATAAAGTAATAATATATAACTTTTTTTCGTCCGAGGCTCGGTTCTGTGCGTTACAAACTTTTGGGCTGGATTAAACTTATAAAATACTCTCAGATTTCATCTAGGGTAAAAAAAGTTCAGATAGGGGTAAGGGCCGCCGGATTGATTTTTTTTTTTGATTTATTTTAAATATAAACAACAAAATTTATTTTTTGAATTTTAAAACTAACAAAGACTTAAAGTAAGAGGAGTAGAAATTAAATAGATTCACAGGAAATTGCACCTTCGTCTTATAGAAACAGTAAGCTAAACAGTAAGCTGGTAAAGTTAATTTGTTAAGCGCTTGTTACTTCTACCGTATATCTTATTGTGTTCATATGATCACAAGTGTACTGTTTCTCTACTTCCATGGTAATTGTTGGCATTAGCTCTTTTAAACATTTCCTTTGCTGTCACAATACAGGTATGTACATGTGTTTTTAAATCACCTGTCGGAAGTACTGAAAATATTGAATTATAATATCGTTTTTATTTCGCACATTAATTTACATAATTATGCATTCAAAACCAGATAAGTGTAAAAAAAACTTACCTGTGGAATATACAAGTAAAATTCAACATTAAAAAAACATTTCCAATGCATCAAATTAAATCTCAAAATAAAATAATAAAAAATCGCAAAAACAAGTATGTCAAAAGCTATTCAAACTTCTGTTTTTACAGTAGCCAGAGAGGCAAAAAAAATATTGTCAACAGCTTCCACTACATCAGCTTATAATCAAATTCGATCGCAAAATCCAATCGTGATTAATTATTTTAATTCGTAACAAAAGTCGTCAACAACCGTTGCTTGGATTGGATTTGGCGTTAATCTTTAATCTCAAAACAAGCACAGCTTGACTATATTCCAATCGGAAATTGAATGATCTTTAGGTTTGTTGACTTACTTCGACATTGTTGTTAAATCCGCCGAAAATAAAATCACCTTTGCGTACGAGCTACACACCTGTATACATACAATTTGCATGTCATCAACATAAATTACATGTTGCATTTTGCCAATCGTCAGCTTATTTTTTATTTATTTTTTTTTCCTAACCGAACCGCTATGCAATTTCTTGATCTTAAGAATCGGATATTTGTGTCAATCTAATAATAAATAAAATATTTTATACACTTTGCAGTATTTTGTGTAGATAGATTCTGGTTCGCGAACTGTTACCGCTGAAGATAGGTCAAGAAATATGTAGGTAGGTACTTCCGGCGAATATCACCATAATAAAAAAAATTGTCTTCCTATTTATTCATAAGAGAAATTGTTAAGGCAAAATTATGAATAGGAATGGATTTGGGATTTGCTCTGATTCACAATTGGCGATTCGTTCGTGGCACACACTGGCGGTAGGCAATCCATTAAATCTACAGAGCTACGAGCTGGTAGCTTACAATGTTTAATTTTAACATTAGTAGGACCCCCTGTATATGTTCGACTTGAAAAGAAACTGTTTAAGAGTAGTTTTTGCGTTGCATAATTACATACAAATCTGTACCGGGGCGTTGGCTGATGAAATGATCGATTTTCTTCGAATAGGACATGTGTGTGGAATGCTGGTCGTCTACTGATGAATGAACTACTCATTATTACGGTACTTTAATAAGAAACTCTCTTAGGCTTATGTTGTCTGATAAATTATAATTAATTAGGTTTTGTTCGGGTTTGGACTCCGGAACGATTCAAATTTGTGGTTAGACGTTCTTAGCTTTTACTTTTTTTTTTCAAAACAATTAGATGTTTTTTTTTACTCTTACTGAATAGATACAAAAGCTGACCATTCTCATACTTCAATAAAATATTTCACACATTGTCCCGTTTTTCACAGGGGAAAATGAAAGGTTAGATTAGGCTTTTATTGGTCCGTATTACATTTCTATATTTTGAACTGTAATAATTTAATGCGGTGCTCAGACCACAAACGTCTAAAATAGAAGGTTTGTGTAGTTCGCAAACGAACAAGTTCGGAAGAGCACTTCCATAAGTGAAATGAGCGAACTAGTTCGCAGTCAGTCCCGCTCCTAGTTCGTTTCAATTCATTCATTCGTTCATTGCCGTTCGCGAACTATGAAATGGATATGATCTAGAGATGAGGATGGACGATGGAGGATGGAAAATGAAGGATGAAGTATGGAGGATGGTGGATGGACGATAGAAGATGGGCAGTGGTGGATGGAGGGACGATGAAGGATGGTGTACGGAGGATGGAAGATGGAGGATGAAAGATGGAGAATGGAGAACGGTGGATGGACGATGTATGATGGGGGATGGATGATGTAGGGTGGAAGATGAATGATGGAGTATGGAGGATAGTGGATGGACGATGGATGATGGACAATGGAGGATGGAAAATCGACGATGGAGAATGGAGGATTGTGGATGGACGATGGATGATGGACAATGGATGATGGAAGATGGAGGTTGGTTGATGGTGGATGGACGATGGATGATGGATGATAGACAATGGGGGATGGAAAATGGACGATGGAGAATGGAGGATTTTGGATTGACGATGGAAGATGGAGGTCGATGGATGGTGGATGGACGATGGATGATGGACAATGGAGGATGGAAAATGGACGATGGAGAATGGAGGAAAGAGGATGGTGGATGAACGATGGAGGATGGTGGATGTACGATGAAGGATAGAGGATAGGATAAGAACAGTTTTATTCAAATAATTGACAATTTTAATTGATTTGAAACAGAAAGGTATCATATTTCGTATGAGGAATCATTGGTTTGTTGATCCAAGCTTCCTTGTTATTCCTTGATATATTTTGAGACAAAACTTTTTGTACAGGGTGGGTCAATTTTCAATATCCGTGGAGATACAGGGTGGTCAAGAAAAGTGTTTCGGACCTGTACCCTCACTCACTTAAAACGTCATATCTTCAAAACTAATAATCAGAATTCAAAGTGTTATAACTTGTTTTTCAGGAAATCGAATTACCTTTCATTTGATTTGATTGAGCAATAAAATTGTAACTGCACCCGATCTTGAGATATTTACTTCAAAATACAAATTTTTGCTACTGCAATCCAAATTTCAAAATTCCGTGATCAATGTAAGGTAGTTTTTCTCAGAAAACCCCATTATAAAAATGTCAGTTTAACTTTATTTTCTTATTTGTCATATTATTGCCTACAAAAGTTGCATACACTTGCATTGTATAAGTTAAATAATTAAGAAAACATACTGCAGTCACGATCGGCTACAAGCCAATCGTATAATACTCTAGATGAATACTTAACTCCGATTTATATTGTAGTTGGGGATAAAGTAGAATTACGTGTGTGCATGTTGTATGTCCTTTATTAAGGACTGCCATTAGATTGCTACTCAAAACTAAAAGACAATTTTCAGTGTTTAGTTTCATATCTTGAACTGGGTAAGTCATCGAAAAAAAATGTCCTTTTTGAAGGATTTTCACATGGGAAGTGCAGGAAGGACTCACTCGATTTCTTACATATTTATCCTTTTCCTTGGAACCATTTTAAAATGAACTTGTACAAAATTTGAAATTCGTAGCTTGAAGCGTTCAAAAGTTATCGAAAAATATTGTTGAACACGTGTCTTAAGGACATTTGTCCCAGCGTTAGTTGTGTTTCACACACACTGTGGAATTGAGGATTTGTCGTCTCTCCTTAATCACATACTGATTTCACTGCGCTTAAGTTACAATCGGTCGCCTTAAGCCCGATCCAGGGCTGGAGCTGCCCAAGGGCGACACTCCTGTGAACTCCGTTACGCGCAAACATGCCGCTCGTGCGCCTTTCTACTCAAAAGTGCCAACCTCCATTAGAAAGGTAAAAACTGACGCCTCCGGGCGCGAACTCCTAACGGCCAAGGCCTTATTGGATCTGGCCTCACCTGACGCGCAAGGCTGGAACCTCGTGGCCCCCGCCTCAACAGATTCACCGCGCAAAATGACTGACGCTCCGGGTGCCATCTCGTTGCCTCCCAGTTCTGCCGATTCCAACCAACTCGTCGACATGGACACAGACCACACGCCGCCTGCAGTCTCTTCCGCAGGAGCACTCAATAAAACTCAGGTAATTTCCAATTCTCCGAATTACACAGATCACTCCAGGTCGTCTTCAGACGTTAATTTAGACGGATTTCATGACAAATTTATTCGCGTTACCGGTCGTCTTGCTGCTAAGCTCCCTTCTTCCCCCGCTCCCAATGCCCCACAGCTGGATGCCAATCGCTACTCGGCTTTAGCGATCCCCTCTTCGGGTCCTGACACCAACAAGGACAATGAATCCCCCCCTTCCGGCGCCCCTCCATCACAGAGCTGGTGCCCGATAATCAAACTTTCAAGTATTACTGCTCGTAGCATCTCTGAGTGGATGGCTTTGTGGCCGCAAGTGAAATAAAAAATTGTATCTAACAGAGCGGGCAACATCAGCCTCAAAGTCAACTCGCTGGAAGCCCATGCCAACATACTGCGCATCATTAGGGAACAGATGGGCTCTGGCGTTGAGGGGCACACCTTCACCCCCGCTCACCTTCGCAGACCTACGGCCATTATTAGAGGCGTCAGTGCCGAGTTCTCCACTGATGAAATCGTGGACGACATCAAAGCTCAATGTCCATCTTTGGGGGACATCAAAGCATCTCCAGTCACCACGCCTTGGTCCCGTTCGAACGGTCGCCTTCTGGACTTATTCCGTGTGTCCTTCAACTCAGCCGCCGATCTTAACTTGGCTATTAAAATTCGCTACATTCTCCATCAAAAAGTCTCGTGGGAACGCCCTAGAAAACGCGATATCACCCAGTGCTTCAATTGTCAGCGCTTCGGGCACGTCTCAGCAAATTGCGGTCACGCCGCCAGATGTGTAGCATGCCTCGAGGCGCATCCCTCTATGGCATGCCCTCGTAAGTCAGCTGAAAACGCCTCCTTGCTGCCCCCCCCCACAATGCGTGGTTTGCGGTGCAAAGGACCATCCGGCTAATTATTTCAACTGCCCTGTGCGAGTTCGTAACAGAGAGCGTATGTCCGCTGCAGTTCAAAATAAACGCGCCCAGGCTTCTCCTGCGGCCCCCCCTCCACGCTCCAACCACCTTGTGCCAGCGTTATCCCCTAACGTGAGAGCGGGCACTTCGTTCTCCGATGCGGTGAAAGGCCCCAGCTCCCTCTCAAATATGTCTTCGGCCTTTTCGTGGCTGGAGCAACAGGCCGTTGACTATCTTGGCCAATCAATCTCGGACATCTGCGTCAAAATTTCATCCTTCAAATCTCATTTCACCCGCTTGAGCGATTCCGAACGCCCCCAGGCGCTGCTATCCTTTCTTTTCAGTACTTTTTCTTCAAACAATGCCTAGATTCAACTTACTCAATTTAAACGTCAACTCCCTCAAAAATGGGGATAAACAGGTCTCCTTTAATGAGATGCTGAATAGACTACAAGTCAACATTGCGTTCGTCACCGAAACTCGGCTGGGTCCGCACAACCGGTGCACTTTTAATAATTTCGACACGTATAGAAATGACGCAGGTAGGGGCACCGCGATCATTATCCGTAGTATATACAAAACTGAACAGCTCTCTTTCGTCAGTGATGACGGCTCTTGCACCGTCATTTCTTTGCAAGCCAAGAATGCTTTGAACGTCAACGTAAGCCTACTTCTGGCCGCCGTATACTTCCCGTCAGGACTGGGTCCGACTATGTGTTCCCCGCTCCAGCGCCTCTTCGACCTGTCCGCCTCTCATGATGCCCTCATTATTGGGGGCGACTTCAACGCTCGACATGAGAGTTGGGGCGATTCTACCCGGAACCACAACGGGACCCACCTGTGTAATTGGTTTAGATCAGAAGCTTACTTAGACTTTGACCTCCTCACAGCCCCCTCGCCTTCCTTCCCGCGGGGCGCCTCATTCCTCGACCTCTTTTTAATCCCCAAATGTTTTACATCTCACTCCGAATTTCATTGATGCACTGTGCCAGGCCTCTCCGACCACTTTGGCGTTTACCTCAATCTTTCTCTGTACGACGTTTTCCCCCTTCCCTCACTCCCACGGACCTTTCGCTCTTTCACTTCCATCAACTGGGAAGACTTCCTTGATGATTTGGAAGGCAGACTTCCTCCCGGCCCCCTCGAGACTCGCAATCTCTCCAATGCGGAAATATCGGCATCCATCAGTGCCCTTTCTACTGCTATCATTGATAGCATCAATCTCTTCGCGCCCCATTCACGTACAAGGGACGCCCGCTATCGTTGCCTCTCACAGTCGACGTTAAACTTAATGACCTCTAGGCGCCATTTACGCCAGAAACTCAAAAGAATCTTTCACCGATGTCTTAACCGCATCAATGCCGAATACGTCTCTCTAAACTCTAGAATCAACTGCATCTCTAAAATCATCAACGATCGAATTAGAATTGAGGTAAATGATTTCTATAGAAGCCGCCTCTCCGCTATGCAGCCTGGTCCTGCTGTGTTTGCCGAAATAAACAGGCTTTCCGGCCGCAAATCCAGCAGCTTTAGCATCAACAAAGATCCCATTTACAAGGGTGACCAACAATATTCCTCAACAACGGATAAACTTGCTATCTGTAGTGAGTTTTTCGGTTCGCTCTTTAGACCCAGGTCCTCCCCCAACCCTGCTCTGCAGACCAGAGCCACTGACATGCTGGACTCCTTCAGATTAGGCCATCAAGGCTCTATGCTAACAATTTTCTCCCCAATCAACGTTGCCTCCTGCCCCCCCGAGCCCCCCTTCTCCGAATTTTTTACCTCCCCTAGTGAGGTAGATGCTATCCTCTCTTTTATCTCGGGTAAGACCTCTTCAGGGCCTGATGGCATCCCTAATAAGGTTTTGAAGAAATGTAGAAGCGTGCTGGCTAGACCTTTGTCTATAATTTTCAACAACTGCATAAACAACGGTTTCTTCCCCCCTGCCTGGAAGTCCGCCTCGCTTATACCTCTGCTTAAAAAAGGTTCTGATACACACATCGAATCCTTTCGTCCCATTTCTTTACTCTCCAACCTCGAAAAAGGGCTGGAACGAATCATCCTGTCGCGATTCAGAGAATTTTCTGCCCAGCTGGTCCCTGACTCTCAATTCGGGTTCGAACCTCAAAGATCTGCCGAACACGCTATTTTGCTCCTGCATAAATGCGTCTCAGATAACCTGCGCATCAAACAATGCACTGTGGCTTGCGCCCTAGACCTGGAAAAGGCCTTTGATTCCGTGTGGACCGAGGGTCTTATTCTGAAATTATTGGATGCCAACTGCCCTATTCCTCTTACCAGGCTCTTGATAGACTTCTTGTCTGACAGACTTTTTAACATTACCATCGACGGCCAAATATCTCGTGACCTTCCGTCTCGCTCGGGTGTACCCCAGGGCTCCATCTTGGGCCCCTCCCTCTTTAACTTCTTTTTGTGGGACATCCCGCTGCCCCCTTTTCCAATTTCATCATCCTCCGACCCCCCTGTCTCTTTGGGCAGTTTGATGTATGCCGACGACATTCTCGTACTAGCCTCTGACACTCTTCCCTCTCGCGCGCAGTCGAAGGTGCAGGAAATTATAGATCGGACCTCTTCTTTCCTCAACGACTGGGCCCTCAAGATAAATGTTGGCAAATCGGAAGTAGTTTGTTTCCGTAATGCCAGTGGCAAAGGTCATAGGAAGGCTGTCCCGGAGAGCAAAGCAGTCGCAATCCTGGTCAATGGCGCCAGCATCCCTCTGAAGACCCAGCTTAAATATTTGGGTATCACCCTGCATCATCGGTTCAAATTCAACCCCCACGCACGCGCCATTCTCTCAAAAGCCAAATTCGCTGCGGCCTCTGTGGGTGCACTTCTCTCGTCGAAATCCGTTTTCCCAGCCACCAAACTCCTTATTTACAAGACACTTATCCGCCCAGTCGTCACGTACTGTTTTCCAGCCTGGATCACCATCTCGCCAACAGTCGCGGAAGAGCTTAATATCTTTGAGAGAAAAGTCCTCCGAAAGTGCCTTTCAAAGTATCGCAGACCCAATAAAAAATACTACAAGAATAGTATTCTCTACTCCGAATCCAAGATCATCCCCATACTACACTACATGCTTTCTTCCGCCAAATCCCGTATAGACAAGTGGAGGACCCACACCCTTCTCTCGGTTCGCTCACTCTTCCCTGAACCCCCCTGGCCAGACGACTCCTACTATGTCGACCCGATCAAGATCCTATCTGACTACACCCCTCCTCCAATGGATATCGGCCCACCTCCCCCCTCGCCGGGCTTCTACTCTCACCCCCCGATCAACACATATAGAGGCTAAGACTGCCGCCGCTTGGCTTCCTACTTAGTAGCACACAACCTGGAGTTATCTGCTGTATAACCTCCTTCATTCCTATTAGCATAAGGTGCTCCTGCGCGTCGTGGGACCTCATTCATTCTCCACTTCACGTTTTATATTTGGTTAACGCTATGCATTATGTAAATGTAACTCTGTAAATAGTTTTACTTAAAAGTTAATTGTAATATAAGATATAAAATGTAAATACTACACACCTCGTAAATTTTTCATTTTGGAGAAGAGTCTCCCGTAACATAAGACTAGATCATAAGATTTTGTACCTCATCCGTGTAGTATTCCAACTTATTCTCTTTCGTTAAGTAACTCATAAGTTTCTATATTGTTTATGTTCAGTTCCAGCTAGTACCATGTAAATAATTTTGCACTCTCCTTTGGTGCACATATAAGAATTTCGTTCAATTAATAATTCAGTGTTCACTGAAAGAACCTTTCATTTTCATTATCACTAATTTCTTTATGTTTGATTTGCTTGATTTGAACTGTAAATATTAATGTAACATTTTCTGTATCTACTAGTAGTAAATTTATTCGGCGATCCGTCTAAATATAAATTATAAATGTATAATAGTGAATTCAAAAATTTTAAGGTCAGATGTACTTATAATCGGCCTCCCGTTTGGCTTACGTCCCAATTCTAGAAATTGTGATTTTTCTTTTTTCTTTCTGTCCGTTGTTATTGTTTTTTTTTGTTTTTAGGTTAAGTTATTTATATCTTAGACTAAGTTCTTGATAAGTCATATACCAAAACGAGCAATTTGGTACATTGTTAACTAACTCTGTCAATTACAACCACTGAATTACAACCCACTGTACGACTTGAAGGTCGGTAATTTTTTTTGTGACACGTTGTGCTGTTTGACATTTAGCTCGTTGTCAAGCTTCTTTCTATATTTCATTTATACGAATCCTGTTATTTTAGTCTCAATAAAGATGTTTGAAGTTTGATGCAAACTAAGAAACGCCTGAATAATGAACAATAAGCACTTAGTGGACTGATATCATTTATTACAGAACAGACATATATTCTCCATAGTCATCTTTGTTGCAACTCATGTCTTTTCTTTGGTTCGAAAATTGTTCAAAATTTACGAAAAGTCGGAAATTATTATCGATTCATTGAGTACCCATCGGAGAACAATGTACGCGATCGTTTCAGATCAAAGCCAAGGCGTAACATCTCTCTAGGGCGATTACGGCACATTAATTGGTACTTAGATCTCACCAAATATTTACTTTTTCAACGGCAAAAAAAAATCACTTCTTTCTACACACGAGGTATGCGTTGGATATCTGAGCGGAGAGCCAGGTAAGACGGAAAATCAGGTGAAAAAAACCGAACAACATGGAAAACCTTTTCAAAACGCCTGACGATACAAAGAATCGTGACGATGTCGAAGCATCAAGGTATTTGACTCGATAACCGGAGACATAGGTAATGCGTCGTTTTAATTGAAAGCCTTAAAATAGCCGCTAGTCTAGGAAGCGATCCGACTACTTTCCGATGTAGGTCATTCGGTTTCGAGTTCGATAATCGGTCGGATGACATGCATATCGGATTAAAAATCGAACGTGATGATATCAAAAAGTGCACTTATTTCGAACAGAGCGCTACAACTACTACAGGTAGGCACAGGTAGGCAGGCGACTTCGTGTTCTTCAAAATCAGTTCCGTAACAGAATTTTCTTGAAATTAGCAGATTCGTTCTGCGAATCGGATAGCCGCCAGCCACATTGATGATAAAAGATTAAGGCTATTTCGTATTCTCACACTTTCGAATTGAAAACGCGGCATTTTTACTACTGTAATCCCTTATACGAAGACTGAAAAAAAATACCATCTTACGAGACAATTAGACAAGTCTTGTGAACTTCTGTCCAATTCTTGGGTGGCATCATTATATCGCTGATAAATGATAGAATTACCGTAAATTACCTGGCTACCTAAAGTCTTTTTTTTGTAGATCGATCGGCTTGCAATTTAAATTAATGACAATTTGCGATGTGATGGAATTTAAACTTCTATCAATCTTTATTCGAAAAAAAATCCGCAGAAAAATTCCAAAGAATAGTTTGCATTTTCGAATTTTTTAAAGTTTTAAATCTTCTTTTTGATATGATCCTCAAATAATTGACTAAGTAGTTTATTTCGAAGATGAGTTCATTATATGTAATTGAGTGTTCAATTGAATGCACCCCAAAAAAGTTTGTGATCGTTAGAGCAAAAATAACAATCCTCAAATATTTGAAGTAAGATGTTTTTATTTTCGAAAATTTCTTGAGATCATTAAAACTGTTTTTCATGTCTTCAATATAAGAATTTGGACAAAGTTTAAAAAACTAGCGAGCATCGATTCATTTTCGATAGAGAAATTGCTTTACAAAGTGTCGAAGTAAAATTTGAAACATACCACAGCTTGGAATAAATACTGAGCTAAAATGTTTATTGTAGTTGGGGGATGGTTGGGGATGGAGTCACAATTTTTATAAGAGTACATTGTCTGAATACTTAATCATATAATTTTAACTCCGTACCTCAACGCGTTCTCGAGTTATCGCTATTCGGAGTAAACAATTGGTTTTTAGGCGATTATGGAGAAAATTCGTGAAAATAGAAATCAATTCAATATCTAATCAAACCTAAGAGATATTGCGGAATTCGTGAAGACGTATACAATCCCCCAATACCCTTCTTCCTTAGGTTGAATATCAAAAAATTCCGAAATTTATTTTGATAAATTGCCCATAGTGGTTAAAATCATTTCGATGTCTCGTTAGACCTAAGAGATATGGCGGAATTCGTGAAAACATATTCAACTCCATTACAATCCGTTTGGGTGTGAATATCATAATTAATTTTTTTGTGATTACAAGAAAAGCATGTGGAAGCAAAAACCAATTCAATATCGCATCACATATAAACGATATGTTAGAACTCGTGAAAACATATAAAACTCCATTACACCCCCAACAAAAATCTTTGTTTCTATGCTATGTGAGGAGCTCGCGCAAGTAAAATTAATTTTATATCTCTGAAGACTTAAAAAATATGACGAAATTCGTGAAAATATATAAACCTCCCTTTCACCGACCATTTTTCTTTGCATAACATTTGTATGGTAGCCAGTGTGGAGGTGCAATTATCACGGTACACTATACGAAATAAGAACACTGTTATTTAAGGTGCTCTTACACGAGCGATTAAAATTGCTCAATTTGCAGCAATATTCCTCAATTTTGACGTCACAAAAATATGAAGCAACACACAGCAACAATAGCAACAGACGATGTGGATCAACTTCTCATCTACTCGTTGCTGAATTGTGATGAGCGATATTGACCAATATCTAGCAATTCGGCAACAAGGGCTTACACGACCTATTCAGTCTATAAAAAACACGAAAGCAAACTTGATAAATAAATCTAAAACTTAAAATAAAACTAAATGCAAAACTCAAAACAAAACTTGACAATTAAATCACCGAACGAGAACAATTGCTCGGAATTTTCCAAGTTAGTGCAAAGACAGCAATTATAGGGCGGCAATACCAACAATCTGTGAGAACATTGCCACATTGCCGAAATATTGCCGCAACTATCATGATATTGCCCTGTATTGCTCCATTAATCGCTCCACTAGTTGTGGCAATAGTCGTCAGGCAATCAATTGCTTGAAAAATTGCTCGTGTCAGAGCACCTTTACGGAGTACTTAATGTAGTTGATTAACTGTGTGAAGTTAAAGTGGATCAAGTACTCATTGAAAAATTTTTTTTTAGTAAAATATAGTTTTCATTTCGTTGTCTAGACGAACGGAAGTATTATTGAAATATGTAAAATGATCAATAATTATTATAATTAATAGTATTATTGAAATGTGTAAAACGAGTAATAATAAATATTAATAATTAAATTAAATTCTGATGTTTAATAAATAGTTAATTAAAACTAAGTGAATTAATTAAATTAAACAATATTATTGCTTATCACCAGGTTTTTTGTCTCGTACTTTGAAATTAAAAAGAATATAATTTGTATCATTGTCAATTCCTGTCTTTACTGGCGTTTTTGCAATAGTTCAATACGAATAACGGCATATATTTTAAAGACTTTTGTTAGTAAGGCACTACCACGAAAAGAAGAGTTCTGCTCATTAATACCTCTCTTTTTGCGAAACTTATTATATAAAATTTCAGCTTCATAGCTCACTGTGGCCTCGAGTTATTGCGAGCACAGTTTTTTTTTCCAAAACATTTGTGTGGTAGCTATTCGAAGGAGTACGTTTATATGATATGCTTTTATTTTATTATATTTAATTATTTTCTTCTTCTTTGATGTGACAGAACAAATCAGGCTTTGGCCCATTCAATTGATCTCCGATTGGATTAAGGATATTATGGTCGTCCCTAAATCGGGTCTGAATTTTTCTCTTGAAGCTTTTCAACGTAAATTTTTTTCGGGAGATATGTTGTTAGTCTATCCTCAAACCCACTCGGGGAAAGGAGAATGGGTATGCAAGTGTTACTGGGAATCAGATTTTGTTTAAAAGTAAGGAAAACTGAGATCATCATTATACGAGTGAGATTCGAACAAACGACCCCTTGGTTGTTAGATTAGAACGCTCACAATTATAATTTATTGCGTGTAAAGTTTTAATTTTCTTGCTTTGCGGATTCGCTGTTAATTATGAAATACGTTTAACCACAAACTTTGAATAATTTTGTATATAGGCTACTTGCAATAGTTGAGTGATTTCGCTCGCTAAAGAATTTGAATGTACGTACTCCATACTTATTTGTATAAATTTTCTAATTCTTTGATCAGTTCTTGAGCTTTCTGAGAGATGAATGAACAAATTTTTAAAGGACTTTTATATGAAATCTACACGTAAAGCTCATTTATGCAATTTACGTATACCTATTGGAAACTTGAACCACTCTTTAAACACTCTAAAGCTATCGGATAATATTCGGGAACACCTTTTTCAAGGACTTTTGAATGGGATCTACCTGAAGCTGTGAAGCTATTTTCCTCAATCGACCTATTTTCCTCAATGGATAAAATTTTGGAAATGACCTGAAGAACACAAGGAAATTACTGGAAAGGAAAGTGCAGCATTATAAATGCCTGTACTCACTTCTGAATACGATAGTTGCCAAATTGACAACATAGAATTAATAAGATTTGCGAAAGATCATTGAAAAGGCAACGTCCTTCTTTTACTGAAGCGCCATAGAAAGACCATTAATCAAGGAAGTGGTATTTCTACAATCCTTTTCAATATTGTGTTGGATTTTATATTTTGTCCACTTTGTGTAGTTCATGTCATAAAAAATGTAAATGAACTCGACAGGTTTTAATTTAATTTTGATTTAGTGATCTAAATTTTACAACTGAATAAACACGTACCCTTAAATGCAAATATATGTATGCTATGGCAATGATTGATACACTTTCTTGATCAGATTTTATTATCACTACACCACTATTAAATTTTAACGATCGAATAACATTCCAATAAAACAGGAAACTGCTAATAGCAATGCATTGCTGCTACTTGCTACAAAACCAAACAGCCTGCATGCATTTTTTATACAGTTCAAAAGTGTTCCATTTTTTTAAAATTGGGTTAAATGTTGAATTCGATATTAGTTTAATTCAAAAGTTTCGATTACTAAGTAGTAAATTTTGATTTTAATGAAAATTGTCGCATATTTCTTCTGCCACTTTCACCCCAACAATCACATCAGGCTCCCTGTAAAGAAAATACGTTAATTGGTGTGAAGACAACTTATATACTTACTTTGTATGTTTCTTATTGATTTTTATTTCATTAATGGCCAAATTTTGGAAGTCAACGATATTTTTATTTCACATCTTAGTGCGGAATACTATTGATTAGAGCTGACTTTAAGCGTTTCCATTATCTAAAAAAAACTCGTCCAGAATATTTTGCATTTTACGGTATACGTTTGATGTAGGTAGAGGTATGCTAATGAAATGACAATAGGAACTCTTTGATCACAAATAATCCGCAGTATAACTGAGAAGCGATTTGCTTAAACTAGCCGTAATCTGGCAAACCGCTCCTCGTTTCGTCAAAATTAGGTAATACTTATTAACTTTTATGTTTGACTTATAAGATACATTTATACGGTTCAATTGTTCGTCTAAACCGCTTCTATACCACCTAAGTCAGTCGTCACAATATGACCACTTAAATCGCTCTACCCACTTAAAAAAATTTAACTCAATATTTCAACGGGATTTCGAGCTACGTACATTCAAACGCATTTGCAGACGGCGTAGACGGCGGACAAACGGACATTTTCCTTTTCGGATCACTAGTTCTTAAAATGTGGAAATATAATATTTCAGGGCAGCAACTTTTTTTTTCCCTATTTAGGATCTATGTATCATAATCACGTTATTATCAAAAAATCCGCAAACAGTCTGGCCGCAACTTTATAATTTTTTGGGTAGAAGAAGTTCGGAACTGTTTACTGAGGTATGGTGTAGGTTACTATGAGACTGACAACCTAAGCAATAACGTCCAAATAGCCTCCTGGTTATTCCTTATGTTGTCAGTCGCATAGTGACCTACACCGCATCTCAGCATTAGACGCCTCCGGACTTCTACCCAAAAAAGGTTGGATATCGATAAATTTGGAAAAAAATTTCTAGGCGCTTATATAAACAGCCCGCAGAAGTAGAATCAATTTGATAACTTAACATGGCTAAAAGACATAATTAAATTCGTGAAAATGTGGAAAAAAAACCTTTTTACCTTTTTACTCCACATTTGTATGCCAATGTGAACTTTTTTTGCCTTAATTACTTCTGTAGTACATCTATATATACAGTCCCTGGCCAAATTATTAGACGCACTTATAAATTTTACCAAGAACTGGATTCAGATCCTTCTTCTAAAGCGCCTTATTTGATGTTTGGGATACGTAGAGGCAGAGATCTTACGAAAGAGAAAATCCACGAAGTTAAGGCCTTGATCGATGCCAACATTTTTTCGAATCGAGATATTTCACGGAGATTTCTGAGGGTACAATGAAACAAGACAAATACAAAGATGTTCTCCAGGCAAAATTGCTTCCTCAGTTGGGGGAGTGGTTTCCAAGTGGAGAAAATTTTATCTTCATGCAGGATGGTGCTCCCTGCCACACGGCAAGGTCTGTCAAAGCTTTTCTGAGCGAAGAAAATGTTCCCCTTTTGAATTGGCCAGGCATGAATCCAATTGAGAATTTTTGGGCACTAATCAAAAGAGAGGTAGCGAAGGAGGTCATTACAACAAAAACCCGGCTTATAGAAAAAAAATAGATGTTTGAAACCATAGTCCGGAACTTCAGGAAACTGTGCAGTCATGCAGAAACAGTATGCCGAGGAGAATACAGGCTTTAATTGCTGCTAAAGGAGGAAATACTAAATATTAAGCATACAAAAAATCGTTTTTTCCCTTGTTTCAGTATATATTTTTTAAAAATACATGTTCTACAAAATTGTATCGCAGTTATGAGTTTTATTTACCTAATAGCCTGCAAAATGGAAAAATTTTTATTTTAGTACAGTCCTTCTTCGGAAAGTCTTAATTTTACTGCGTAAAGGTAAAATTTTAAAAAAAAATTTCTGGGTGCGTCTAATAATATGGCCAAGGACTATACTAACCACGTTTCAACTTTCTGGCATAAGCCATTTCTGAGGTATAAAAAACCACCCCCATTCCCGTAATTAAGCTACCTAACATTTATGCTGCTTATGCACCTTTTCTGGCGGTCAATTTTTAGCTTTCTATCCTTTGGGGTTTTTGTGAAAAAAAAAATGTATTTCCACCTCCTCCCACCATCACCACCAAAATTATTTTCTCCGCTAGAGGTCTGCTGGGCTCAACTCCTAGAAAATTTCCAAGTTCACATCTGGTGAAGTTCTTGAGATATAAAATTTGATATTTTTTAAAAATGGATATCCTTTCCTCTACCTTTCGTGCTCCACCTCTCCCTTCAAAAGTTTTACGTTCAATGTATTTGGTTCGGAAGATATTGTTACCTGCAAGCCTGGCAACCGCGCAACTCGATCAAATACGAATCAACAACCGAATACCTAGCTACAAAGTAACCCAATCAGAAACCTAGTTGAAGTATATAAGGGGAGCGGAGCAACACGACTATACCTCCCCTCTAATCGAATATGCTCGAATGTACTAGAACAGCGTTGAAGATCAAATGGAATGCTCTCAAGCTTTCCAGTACCGTCCACACACACCACCGAGCGAAGATTCAAGAACAGTCTCGACTACAGGCAATTGGTATAAAAGCAGATAAAGCTTTCAGCGAGGGAGATATTAATTTTTATTACGTCGACTGTGACAGCGACCGTATTGGTGGAAAGCGATCGATTGTGTGTGATCGAATCAAGCGAGATAGATAAGCGGGCGGTGTTGCCATACAGTGCAAATAATTGTGCGAATTAAATAAATTGTTAATTATTTTGATTTTAAACGAATTGTGTTTTACTTGAAATCCCGGCGAACCCCTAGCTCGCAACAATATTGTACTCCAAAATTGTTTGCCCCACCTCCCTCCCCCAACAACTCACCTCCACCCCATCTAAATTTTAGTCCATGTCTAGGCTCCTAGCATCCCTTAAGACAACCACAAAGTTTCAACATTCTGACATCAACCGTTGAGGAGATATGGATTTAATAATGATTCGATCCCAGCTTTCGAGCGTTCCGGACGCATTGTTATCCCCAACTTCCACAACCCCTATCGACAATTCGCCCCTCCCACCTCCTCTCCCCCGAAACATACCACTCGTAGGGGTTCAATCTAGCCACCAAAAAATTAACTAAAAGAAACATGCAACTAGGAATTCAGTACTGAATCAGAACTGTTTAATCATCTTCCATATCGACTGATAGGATGGCACACACCTGAATTTTAGCTGGAATGCCACATTTCATGCCAGATTCCTTCTATTCCAGCCATTTTGCCAGCCGCTCGAAATTGGCGTTTGGTAGCCAAACTTTGCACAAAAGTGGGTTGCATATTTTGCGTTCGATTTCGACCAGATTGTTTCTAAGAGGTTCTTATGATGTAAAGTATTCTTTATATTCCCATTAGGTTGTTTATTTACACAACGTAATTTTTTGAACTAAGTATAGGTACTTACGTACTGTCCCACAGTACGACGGTATTGTTTTCACTCGACTGCACACACCAGTTCAAGTCGCTCATCATTTGAATTAGCCTTCAATCTTGACCCCAAAAAAAAAGAAGTCTCGCTCAAGCACTAAAAGCATCGTCTTCGCGCTCGCTTTTATCGTCATTAATCAGTTCGAGCAGAACATCTTTAATGCATTTGCTATTGCTATGGGTCTTGAGTCACACACGGCGAAAAACTCGGTCAAAAGCGTTAACTTAACCATATCGAGGAATTTCTTGGTCAACCGAATTTCCCATTATGTCCACATATCGTAGGTGGTATATTTCTCATGTTCACATCCGTTGCTAAAAATTATTCCCTGCCCCAGAAGATTATCGAGCAAACAAGAGAAGTTCTTTTCTTGTTCGTGGGTTTTTTTCGTGTCTTTAATTATCTTGTTGACGACACACCACACTTCACCCGATCCGTTCATTTGTTCACCTGTAAGGTGTGGATTTTATCTTGATTTTCGGCTCTATGGACAAGTGATAGGTCATCCGAGAAAAGTACCGTTTTTCAAGCCCAACGTCAACATATCTACGGTACGTCTTGAAAGAAATGTGCCTAAGAAAATGCGCGAATGAATCGCCCCAAAACACAACTAGGTGCCATAATTAAACAGAACAATTTTTAATAACTCGTACCGTGGCTCTGGGCAGCTATGTAACGCCGCTTCTGACCACTCAATTTTGAAGAAATCCGATAGTGTGAGGCTCAAGCACTTAGTTGGCCCCGAAAAGGCAACGACGACTTAATAAATAAGTAAATATGCAGGTAACTTAAGATCGAGGTACAAGACGAACAGAAACGACCGTGTGAATTAGTTTTGTATGCAAATCGGGTTCTGGATTAGAACCTCTCGTCGCGCTACAACGCAAACTAAAAGATCGGGTCGTGAACTTGCCGCATTATAAAACCAACATGCAGTCTTCCGCATATAAAACTAAAGTAATGTATCTGGCCTTTAAGATCTGCACTTGAAATTCAAGTGCAACGTGCCGTCATCGCATAAGATGCATTACCTGCGGCCGGTGGAGCCTTGCGGCCCGGTTAAGACAATAAAAGTCGACGTATTTTTGTGCCAACCTGAAACGATTTCGTCAGAAAATTATGCAAATCCTTTGGTTGGGTTTTCAGGGCTTAAATGCACGATGCACTCAAGTGCTCTTTGGCCATCGCTTTAAGAAGGGCCGAACGAGGAGTCTTTAATGAACATCTTCTTCGAAAATTGGCATCAGAAGAGGGTCATCTTTCGGCAGTTAGCGTCGATCATGTGCTAATTCTTTTCTGCGTCGGTCACAGCTCACAGCATGCACTTGACACTTTCGGACCTCTCAAGCTCAGGTGAGTTTTGCTTACAAGCGCAATAAGAAAGGCTTCAGGCAATCCCTGAACCTGAACAGATGTACCTACCTGGCGTTTTTTCGGAGTTTTGCACAGGAAATTGACTTGTATTCTGCTTGTGTTTATTTAGCCAGGAAGTGAATGGCTTTTTGACTACAGCAAGTGTTCGACTTCCACTCGACTTGGCCGTATCGGCGACTTGCTTACAACTCATTTTGCTTAAAATTGATTTATAGTTTGTATCGCCTTAGGTGATCAAAATGAGACCGGTGATTGTTGGTTTTTCTTCTTTCAAAGTGGCTGCTTTGGATTCAAGTTGATAATTTTGTTCCGATAACCAAGTGTACTAATCAACTTGATGACCGACAAAATGCGAAATTTGCGGAGAATTGTTCGATCACAAAACGTTTACGGAAGACGATAGAAAAACTTAATGGACAACGAACTCATATTTATGAAGTTTTGAATGAACGGACCAGCGGGCACTTACATACAAATGCATAAAAATTAGATCAATTTGCAAGAAATGAACAAAAAAACAGTCATGCTGGTATTCTATAAAATGGTATCCTGGTCAAGTGAAATCACTGGATTCCGAAGTAAAAATTATTTACACAGAAGTAATAATTGAAAAAGTTTTGGTTAACATATTTTTGTTTGCTTCTACAGCAAAATATAGTAGGTACACTGTAAAAGATATTTTCGCTCTTCGCAAAATAAGGAACATTGAAATTATTCAAAGTTTGAAAACTGTTGTATTACTTAAAAAACGTTTTAATAATAAAGTATTTTTATCGGAAAAAAAATGTGCTGCCCCGAAATATTTTACTTTTTTATTTTCTAATAATACATAATTGTGATCGATTTTTAAAAAAAAAAATTTGCTACCCTGAACATTTTTTTTTCGCGTTTCATGACTCGTAGACACGAAAAAAGCAAAAAAAAATTTCAGTCCGTCTGAACGCCGTACGCCGTACGCAAAATCGTTTGAAGGCTCGTAACTCCCAAACGGCTTGAGATATTAAATTGAATTTTTTTTAATGAATAGAGTGGGTAGGTCCCTTGAAGTGACCAGATTCTGAGGAGTGGGGGTGTAAGGGGGGAGGAGGGGGAAGCGTTTTAGACGGAAAATTTTGGTTTTTAGATCTCAGCAACCGCTTATGCTAGGAAGCTGAAATTTGGAATTTATATAGAACTTCGGTAGTGGACCCATTTGCATAAAAATTGTCAATATGGGTGAAGGGGCGTACGAGTGGGGGGAAAAATAATGCGTCCGAAACGCAAAAAAGGCGAGATCGACACATTCTAAAATCCATATCTCCTAAACGGTAAAAGTTACAAAATTGAAACCTAATGAATATCTGTGGGTATACTAGGAGAATAAATCGCAAACAAATTTTTCAGTGGTGGCAGTGGCGTACGAGGGTGGGGGGTAAAAAACTTTAGATTATGATATCTCACGAACCAATTGCACTAGATCAATAAAATTCGGTTAAAAAATGAAGTTTACTAAAAATAAAATTTTTTAAGGGGGAGGTAAATCATGAAAGTGGAGGGGATGCAAATTTTTCTAAAAAATCACGTCTCATATCTCAAGAACAGTGTAAGATAGATGCTTAGAATTTTTACCGGAAGTATGTCTAATAGACCCCTATCAGAAAAAAAATGTTTAGGGTGAGGGTGTAGAGGGTGAGGGTAAGAAAAGGGTGAAAAGGAAAAAGTTCCGATTTTTATATCTCAAAAACCTATAATGATATAAAGCTGAAACTTGGTATTTAGATAGAACTATAGTAGTAGCATCTTGGAAAATTATAATTTTTTATAAGGGTAGTATGGTACGGGGGTGGGGGATGTTTTTCCTATCTATAGAACGGCTTATGCTACAAAGTTGAAACTTGGTATGTATATGTAAATCAACTAGAAAAGTAATTTAGATAAAAAAAAATTTCAAATATCCATCGGCGTTCGGAAGGGGGGGGCCAAAAAATTTATCAGTGAAAATGGAATGCATATATTTTCACGATTTTCGTCATATCTATTAGGTCTTCCCAAATATTTAATTCATTTTTATTCTACGGCTTCTTCATATAAATACCTAGAAAGCGTTTTCAGGATTTTTTGAAATTCGACCCCTAAGGGGTGTAAAGGGATTGTATACTTATTCACGTATTATGCCATATCCCCCAGGTCTGATCAAATATCGAATATCTTTTCACTTTCACGGGCTTGTGTAATAATCGCTGAAAACTTGTTTTTAAGGATTTTCCTTTTTCAGCCCCTAAGGAGATTTAAAAGGGTTGAACAAGTTTTCACAAATTCCGTCATATCCTTTAGAAGTGATAAGTAATTCAATTGTTTTTACTTTCTCGTGCTGTTTTCATATTTATCTATTAACTCCTTTCAGGATTTTTGGATATTCAACCCCCAAGTGGGTGTAAGCAGGTTGCATATGTTTCCACAGATTCTTACATATTGCTTAGATCTGATGATATATCGAATTCATTTTTACTTCCTAAGGTTTCCCATATAAGAGCCAAAAAGTCGATTTCAGTATTTTCAGATATTCAATCCTAAGGGGGTTGTATGCTTTTCAAAGCTTCGACATATTTCTTAGGTTTGATGAGATATTAGATCGCTTTGCACTTCCACAGACTTTTTTTTATAATCGCCTACAAACACATTTCTCAATTTTTGGATATTCAACCCCCAAGGGTTTGCATATGTTTTCACAAATTTTGCCATCCCTCAGTTCTGATGAGATATAAAATTGGTTATTACGGCATTTGATGTAATGACCTAAAAACTTATTTCATGATTTTTCGAATTTCAAGAACCAAGGGAGTGTGAAGAGTTTACTTACGTTTTCACAAATTTTTCAAAATCCCTCGTGTCTCATGAGATGTCAAGTTGCTTCTTATGAAACGACTAAAAACCTGTTTCACATTTTTTCGAAATTCAAACCCCAAGTGGAAGTAATGGGTTTGTATACGTTTTAACAATTCGTCATATCTCTTAAGTCTGATAAGGCAACAAATTCGTTTTTACTTCTATGGGCTTTTAGTGTACATAATATACCGAAATTCGTATAGAAAGCCCCTGTATTTCAATGTTTATTTGGCTAAAAATCTCTATTTTAATTATTTTTATTTTAAGAATAAAATTAACTTTCCAAGAAACTTCATAATCTCGAAACAACTGATGATATGCTCCGACTTTGACCGCTCCCGAACTTTGACCCGAAAAATAATAAAGTTTCGCCCAGACCATTGGCAGATTTTTTTACATTTAGTCTTAGTCATAAGAGACACTAACAATGCAAAAACAATGTAAGTACGTTTGGACGCCATACGCAAATTCGTTTGAAGACTCGTACCTCCTAAACTCTTTGAGATGTTATATTCAAATATCCATTGGTGCACAGAAAGGGAAGCAAAATAAATGATCAGTGAAAAGGGGATACAGATCTTTCCACGAATTTCCTCATATCTCTTATGTGTTTCAAAGTATTGAATTAATTTTTATTCTGCTGATTCTTTACGTAAATACCTAGAAAGTGTTTTCAGGATATTTTAAACTAAAATTCGACCCCTAAGGGGTGTAATCGTCTTAAACTCGTTCTTAAATTTTTCCCTTTTCAGCACCTAAGAGGGTATAAAAGGGTTGAGCTCGTTTCACGAATTTCGCCATATTTCTTTGGAGTGATAAGACAGCGACTTGGTTTTTACTTCCTCGGGCTTTTTTATATTTGTCTAAAAACTTCATCCTGGATTTTTTTTTGGATATTCAATCTCCAAGTGGATGTAAAGGGGTTGCATACGTTTTCACACTTTTCGTCATATATTTTACGTTTGATGAGATATCAAATTGGATTGAACTTTGGCAGAATTTTTATGTAATCGCCTACAAACCGATTTCAGGATTTTCTGATATCCAAACCCCAAGGTGGTGTAAAGGGGTTGCATACATTTCCTCAAATACATATTTCTTAGCTCTGATGAGATATCGAATTGATTTTTACTTCTGAAGGCTTCATTTATAATCACCAAAAAGTTTATTTCAGGATTTTTAGATATTAAATACTAAGGGGTGTAAGGGGATGGGGTGCACACTTTTCACAGTTTTCAACATATTTCTTTGGTTTGATGAGATATCGGATAGATTTTTACTTCCACAGACTTTTTATAGAATCGCCTACAAACCCATTTCACAATTTTGTGATTTTTAACCCCCGAGAGATGTAAAGGAGATGAATATGTTTTCACAATTTTTGCCAACCCTTACTTCTGATGAGATATACAATTTGTTATTTCTTCTACGCGCATTTCATATACTGGCCTAAAAACCTGTTTCACTATTATTCGAAATTCAACCCTCAAGTGGATGTAATGGGTTTGTACACGTTTTCACATATCGTATTATTTCTAAACTTTGATAAGGCAGAAAATTGGATCTTACTTCTATGGGCTTTTAGTGTAAATAATATACCGAAATTCGACTCGTCTATACACGTGCTTTTTGTATGTTTAATCGGCTAAAAATCTATATTTTAGATATTTTTATTTCTCATTTTAAGGACAAAATAAACTTTTTAAAAATCGTCCTAGTCTCGAAACACCTGATGTTATATTCCGACTTTGACCGCGTTCCGGAGTATGACCCTATTGTAGCAGTGGCGTATGCATTCTATCGCGACACCATTTGAACTGCTTCTCGATTTTTGACCCGAAAAATTATAAAGTTTCACTCAAACTGTTGGCAGATTTTTGTACAATGTTTTCAAGAAAAATGATGCTATCTTTTCAAGAGCCTACACAGTAAAAAATGTTTACTACTCTCAGAGTAGGCAATTTAGTGCCTACACTGAAAGCAGTAAAATTACTATTTTCAAATTTTTTCACGCACTATTGTGATTTTTACTACTTACGCTGAAACGCATCACTATTAATGCGGAAATTCACACGTAAGTGTGGAAATCAATCGCTAAAAATGTGTAAATTTACTGCTGGTGTGGAAAGGCAAAATTTTACAATGCGTAAAATAAAAACGGTGTGGATAAACTAATATGTACTACATAACGTTCTACAAAAATGTGTCATTTTTATGTTTGCTTATTATTATTATTAATTTATTGATAATACTTATAACAGAATAAACATCAAGCGGATGATCGGGAAATGAAATCCCAGATGTATTTTGAAGGGCAAACGACACAGCAATCGACAATTGGAAAAATTCAATGAGATCAATCAACACATGATAATTGGGAAAAAATCAGGATATAGGTCAAAAAATCTACCAACAGTCTGGGCGCAACTTTATTATTTTTTCTGTAGAAGTTCAAAATGCGTTCAATTCCGAGACGCGGTGTAGTTTACTATGTGACTGAAAACCCAAAAAAAAGTTCAGAAAGCGGTTAGAATGGGGTCGCGCTAGAATACTTACGCCGCTGCCACATATAACATATGAATTACATAATTGGGTCATACTCTGGGAAGAGGTCTAAGTCATAGTATAATATCAGTTAATACGCGGTTAGGAGATTTTTCGTGATTTGGTTTTGGGTCATTACATGAAATCGGAACTGCATTTGTAGGCGATAATATAAAAAGTCTGTGGAAGTGAAAACTAGTCTGATATCTTATCAATCGTAAGAAATATGTCGAAAGCCTTACGTCCTCCTGGAGTTCAATATCTAAAAATACTGAAATCAACTTTTAACGATTATATAGGAAGCTTTAGGAAGTTAAACTGAATTCGATATCACATCAGGACTAAGAAATATATAGGAATTTGTGAAAACATATACAACCCTTTTGCACACTCTTTGGGGTTGAATATCCTAAAATCCTAAAATGAGTTTTTAGATATATATGAAGAAAGCCCGATGAAGTGAAAACCAATCCCATGTCTTATCACTACTAAGAGATATGACGGAATTCGTGAAAACGTGTTCAACCCGTTTATACCCTCTTAGGGGTTGAAAAAGGAAAAAATTTGAAAATAAGTTTTAGGTGACTATTAAACAAGCCCGTAGAAGTAAAAATATATTCTATATCTAATCAGACCGGAAGGATATGGCTGAATTCGTGAAAATATATAAAATTTCCTTTCCACCTCCTTAGGGGACGAATTTAAAAAATCCTGAAAACACTTTCTAGGTATTTATATGAAAAATCTGTGGAATAAAAATGAATTCAATATTTGAAAATACCTAATAGATATGAGGAAAATCGTAAAAATATATACAATCCATTTTCACTGATAATTTTTTTTGCCCCCCTTCTGTACGCCAATGGATATTTGATTTTTTTTTAATCAAAATTACTTTTCTATTTGACTTACATATCCATACATAGTTTCAACTTTCTAGCATATGCCGGTCTATAGTTAAAAAACACCCCCCACCCCCGTACCATACAATCCATATAAAGAATTATATTTTTTCGACATGCTACTGCTATAGTGCTATCTAAATACCAAGTTTCAGCTTGATGTCATTATAGGTTCTCGAAATATAAGAATCCGAATTTTTTCTTTTTCACCCACCCCAGCCTCACCCCCAAAATTTTTTTCCTGCATCTATCGTACATTGTTCTTGAGATATGAGACGTGATTTTTTAGAAAAATTTTTATCCCCTCCACTTCCATTCTCAACCGCCCCCTTAAAAAATTTTACTTTCAGCAAACTTGATTGGTCAACCTTAATACAGAAACCGAATTTCGTTTTTCTAGTGCAATTGGTTCGTGAGATATCGTAATGTTAAGTTTTTCACCCCCCACCTCCGTACGCCACTGCCCCACTCAAAAATTTGTTTCCGATCTATTCTCCTAGTATACCCACAGATGTTCATTAAGTTTTAATTTCGTGACATTAACCGATTCGGAGATATGGATTTTAGAATGTCTCGATCTCGGCTTTCGAGCCTTTCGGACGCATTATTATTCTCCCCACTCCCACACCCCTTTACACATATCATTATTTCTTTTTGCAAATGGGTCCAAATGGATGCTCTATATAAATTCAAATTTCAGCCTCATAGCCTAAGCGTTTACTGAGATCTAGAAACCAAAATTTTCCGTCTAAAACGCTTCCCTCACCTCCCCCCTCACACCCCCACCACTCAAGGGGTGGCCACTTGAAGGGGTCTACTCAGTCTACCAACGAAAAAAAATTCAACTTAATAGCTCAAAGAGTTTGAGAGTTATAAGCTTTCAAACAATTTGCGGACGGCGTACGGCGCACAGACGGACTGAAATTTTTTTTTGCTTTTTTGGTGTCTATTAGTCCTGAAATGTGTAAAAAAAAATTTTCCGGATAGCAAATTTTTAAATATCGATAACTATAAAATAAAATAAATAAAATAAAATGGAAACTATAAAATACCACAAACTTCGCCAGCTATAAAAATTTTTTTTTTTAATTTTAAATCACGCCTTACAGAAAACTACGAAACAAGTGAATTAAACAACGAAGCGGTCAAGTTAATACATATCATCAAAAACAATAATTTTATACACAATGACAAATTTTACACATTAAATGTGCGAAATTTCGTTCGGTGCTGTAATTTTACTTTCCAGCCAGTAGATTCATGACGAAAATGTGTAAAAATACAAACTTTTAAAAATTACTCGTCACTTTGTTAAATTTCATGAAAATGTGTAAATTTACTGCATCAATTCGGAATATTTTACTGCTTTAAGGACAGTTATTTTCACAAATTTTTTTACTGTGAGTATAACAATAGTTTTGCCCTTAACTGAATTTATTTTTATTTTAAGTGTCATGTTATGAATTAAACTATAAAATAATAATAAGCTGAAATGGCTTTTTTATTTTTATTGATATTTTATTTAAATTTGAACCCTTTTCTATAAAAGTGATATCTTACTTTTCGTCCACCCTGTACCGGTGCTATAAAAGTAATTTAAACAAAATAAAATTGTAATTTGCATTATCGTACGGAGATGGGGCAAACACTTGCTCGTGAATAGGGGCTTGTTTACATTTTCACGAATTTCGTCATATCTTTTAGGTCAGTCAAGGTATCGAATTAATTTTACTTTCGTGGTCTCTTTATGTAAGTGCCTAGAAACTGTTTTCGAGATATTTAGATATTCAAACCATAATGGGGTGTGAGGTAGCTGTGTAAGTTCTCATATATTCCGACATATTTCTTTGTCTAGTAAGATATTGAATTCACTTTTAGTTCTAAGGGTAATATGTAATCGTGGAAAACCATTTAAATAACTTTTTAATATTCAACCCCTAAAGCGATCTAAGGTGGGTGTGCAATTTTTCATGAATTCCGAGTAATCTTTTGTCTAATGGGATGTCGAATTCGCCTTTTCTTCTATGACTTTTATGTATAATATAATTCTGTGGTAAAAAGCGATAACAGCCTATGTCGAGATAAGAAAAAAGAATTTTTCAAGTTTTCAATTACATTTTTTAAATAAAATTGCCATTGTTTGATAGATTTTTATGTCATATAATATATTATTATTGTGTTGTATTATTAAATTCAATAAAATAAGATCTCCTAATATATTTTTTATTACTTTATTTATCAATTTTGATACACGTAACTGCCTGATTATTTTCTCGACTTAAGCTGTTATCGCTTTTTACCACAGAATTAATTTCTGGATTTTACAATATTCAACTTAACATGATTGTGTACGTTTTTTCGAATTCTGGCATATCTCTTAGGTCTGATGAGATATCGAATTACCAATCGCCCAAAAATCGGTTTTTGAATAAAACCATGCGGAAAAGGGAACTCATGCGGAGGCGTGGAGGATGAAAGACTTTGGATTTCGATATATCACGGAAAAATTTCGCAGTAAATATGACCTCTTGTCTGTATTTACAGGTGTGTACCTGTGCTGTTTTTGGAGCACTGCAAGCGGGTGGTTAACAATTTTTGTAGAAAATCTTGTATCATATATCAAGAACTAATTTGAATTAGGATCTAAAAATTTATAGAAAATATAAAAATTAATTCAAATAATTGTTATTTTATTGGAAACAATTCATGGCTACTTTTCATTTATTCCCTTTAAGATCGCAATTTAAATAAATTCATAATTTATATTATAGATAAAAATAATAAAAATAACAAATTCAAAAAAAAAAATTAAAGATTGTCTTATTGAGATGTTCAAAACAAAAGACAAGTTCGTTAGCTTTGAAAAGAAAACTGAAACGATACCTTATTCTTTGTTATTAAAAATATTATTAAAAAAAATAGGAAAACTTTACTTTATTCCCTTGTTCATAGATACTTCATTAGGAGTATTTTTTTAATAATATAAAGTACTAGCCGCGTCCCGCAACTACGCTCACGTTTGTATGGTGCTATATTATCGAAACTGCAAAGCCAGCAATATCCAATCTTGCTTCCCGTTTGTTTCTCCCGTTGTTCCCGTTGTTCCCGTTGCGTCCGTTACTCCCGTTGCTTCCGTTGCTCCCGTTGTTCAATTTTGTCAGACGTGCACACCGAAAACACACGAACTGTCGCTAAACTATATGAAATACACTCATTTGTTTGTGTCGCTCGCCACCTACGAGGGCGGTCCGACAAGTACCTAGCCTCACCGCCTGATGGCGCCACTATCGCAAGAGATATTTACTATCGTGTAATACATTCTCGTAGACGGCTATTGTCAAAATTTCAGCCGAATCGGACTCGTAGTTTTGTTTTGACCGCGTGTGGAAGCAGGCGTGTCCGCGGATTTTAGAAAAATGGAAAAAGAGCAATATCGGTCGGTGATTCGATTCTTGTTTTTGGAAGGGAAATCGCGCAGCGAAATCAAAGAGCGCTTGGATGCTGTGTACGATGACTCTTCTCCTTCGATAGCGACCGTCAAAAATTGGTGTAACGAGTTTCAACGTGGTCGCACGTCGGTTTTTGATGAGCCACGTCCAGGTGCCCCGAAAACGGCTACCACGGAGGATAACGCGACAAAAATCCACGATCTCGTATTGGAAAACCGCCGATTGAAGGTGCGCGAGATAGCTGAGACAGTAGGCATCTCAAAAGACTGCGTGGGTCATATCCTGCATGAAATTTTGGGCATGAGAAAGCTGTCGACGCAATGGGTGCCGCGTTTGCTCACTCCGGACAACAAGCACAATCGTGAGCCCACTTCAGAGCAGTGTTTGACGCTGTTTAAGCGCAATCCGAAGGAGTTTCTGCGTCGTTTCGTGACCGTCGACGAAACATGGATCCACTGGTACACACCAGAGACCAAGGAACAGTCGAAACTGTGGACTTCACCCGGCGAACGTGCTCCGAAGAAGGCGAAGACTGTCCTATCGGCCGGAAAGGTGATGGCCATCGTTTTCTGGGATTCACAAGGTGTCATCTACATCGACTACCTCGAGAAGGGCAAAACGGTCACAGGGCTCTACTATGCCGATTCGACGCCGAATTGCAGAAAAAACGGTCCCATTTGGCGAAGAAAAAAGTGCCCTTCCACCATGACAACGCACCGGCTTACACCTCCGCCAAATTGGTCGAATTGGGCTACGAACTGCTGCCCCATCTACCGTATTCTCCAGATTTTGCCCCGTGCGACTTCTTTTTGTTTCCAAACTTGAAAAAGTCACTCGCCGGGCAGAAATTTGAGTCGAATGAGGAGGTCATCGCCGCCACGGAGGCCTACTTTGCAGACCTCGAGAAAACGTATTTTTCAGACGGGTTAAAGAAGTTGGAGCATCGCTGGGTCAAGTGTATCGAGCTAAAAGGAGACTATGTTGAGAAATAAATCGCCACTTTTCCAAAATTTTCGTTTTTCTTTTGTAGGCTAAGTACTTATCGGATCACCCTCGCATTGTAGAATAGTTTTACTAATACAGAAAGCTTGGCGGGAGTGTGCTCAACATATCAACAAAGTTTAATCGCAATCGGATGAATGGCTTAGGAAGGCAAACAAACCAACAATTAGATCACCAGGGTACTAAAATCACGAAAAAATTGGAAAAATGTCGAAAAAACAATTGTTTTTGATTCGATCAGTACCGAAGTTCACAGGAACCATCCCGGGACTATTCTACATGTTCCCTGAAAATTTGATCAAAATCAGTTCAGCGGTTTAAGAGTCTATAGGGAACATCAACTACATCCTTTTTTATATCTATATGTAGATAGTTTTTCGTAAATATCTCGACTCCAAAGCCACCTACCGGGTCCAAATTTTTTTAACGAATTTATTTTTATTTAAGTACCTAATATAGTATATAGTGAATTTGAGCCAAATCGTACCATAAATACGACAAATCGAAATATTTCGACTGCAGTGATACATACCTGCAGACCATACTAACATATTGTCCAAATATGGTGTCAATGGGTCTAGTGGTTCTGTAGTTTTAGACACACGTACCCCGAACGATCATTTTTATATATATTAAGATTGTGATCGCACTGAAATTTCAAACAAAATTTATACCCTTCAATTTTTTTAATTTCAAAAAAAGCAATAGAAAATCCGTCTATCCGCCGTAGTAGCAATTAGTATAACATTGCAGTTCCTTATTTTTACAAATATTTGAACAATTCTGAATTGTAATTTCCAATCGCTTAGAATATTTAGATTCCGGTCTGAAGGTGATTTATAACAATCGTTTCAAATTCCTCGACCCTTGGTGATACAATCCAAAACATATCGACCCACTTCATCCCGAAATGAATACAATACATAAAAGAACAAAATACAAATTAATTAATTAGGCCAAGAAAAAAAAAGCGACCAGGTGAACTGGAACGAAAACCTTTAAGACAAAATGCAGGTCATTTTTAATATTCTAGAATACACTGTGTGCTTTTGCCCTGCATTTATAATGATAATTCGTAAAGCCAAGCGTAACAAATTGTTACGAAGAATTGCTAACTAACCTGCACCAATCGACCTTATAATAATTGTAATAATGAATTCCACCTAGTGCCCAGGTGTACATAATCACTCCATCACGGGGCTTAATTTCGCGTAGGATATGTTCTTCTTGTTTGATATTATACAGGGAGAAGAATAACAGACCTTTTATAATAACGGGCTGGGTAACATTTAGTCCGGCCGATTGAAACGATTCTCATTACACGCCAGGCTAAGTAATTCTATTCGAACGATCTTAGCGGATAGAAATTTTACGTCTTTAAGAATGCAATGCATAAATTCCTTCTTGGCTAAACACCTCCGCATTCAGAATCGTCCAATTTATCACGCGTGGAACGACTAAAGTGATTTAACGAGCGCAATTAACTACGTCAAAATACGAGCGAAACGCACCTTCCGCAAAAGGGGTTTTGCCAAGATTTAGCCCCATACCTAGCCGACAATTATTGTAGAATTAGCCACGATATCCAGCTAATGCTATTATTTACCTAAATGTTTAAGTTTTCGGCTTTTCTTCTTTCCTGGCTAAGGCGGTACCGTCCGTCTTATCCATGTGTGGGGCACGGTATTTAATCAAAAAATGTAGGAACATTGAAGACATTTACCGCTACAAATTATCATATTGTATCTACCTGTGAACAAGTGGTAGCCAGGTAAGGCAGATCTGCCCTGACCATCGGCGTATACAATCTTAGGAAATTGTCTTAAAGTCGATTCCCATAGAGCGTTTTCCAACATTGCGCATAAAATTCACTGACCGTGTCCTCCAGTGCCCGCCGGCTTTGCTATCCAATCCACCGGCCTAATAAGTCTTTGCTTTGCTCGTTAATTAGTTCTAATTCTTGCACTCGAAACGCATTTGAAATTTTAATTCTAGACTCGAGGTAGAAGACTTCAAAGTGCAGTCCGTCTTAGAACTCGACTTGACTTTATAATTTTATACCCACACGAGTTTGTGATTTGAATTAGATTTTTTCAGTTACTCACCTGTCCGACTGTTTTTTTTTTCTCTAAACACCGGACAACATAGTAGCGTTTATGATTGTTTTATTACCTGAATTAAATATTACGGAAATTCTTTTTACTTAATTGTTTCATGGGCTCGGATCTCTGTAGTTATGGCGAAAATTAATTGGAAGGCCTGGAAAGAATTTTTCATTGCTAGTTTTGATGATTATCTAGGCCGATATTGTTTGTATAAATTTCGAAATAAATGATATTGCGGGACAACGACCATGTGTAAAAGATTGCGAATTGTTAAATTTTGAATGGACTACTGTAAGGTGATAAATAGAGCGGCTAGTGGACAAATTCGCACTGAAACACACGAGAAAAGTGAGATAAAATCTTTTAGGTGGTATTTTGCAGCGAAAGCACAATGAGCTCAGAAACCGAGACTGCTGTCTTTGTAGATCCAATTTCACAAGACTATCGGTAAAAAAACACCCTCATTGCACCTGTAGATTTTCGAATTATTGCTCAGGTGAGTTTAGAATCAACAACGGTTCTGAAAGGACGGTGATGGCACTGTTTAAGGCTAATTTGCGGCTTGGGCTGTAAATTCCTTCAATATACTTTCATTTTATTTATTATTTTCTGAATTTTTTTTTGGTGAAATGCAATTTTTTTGCCTTTGCTTAAGGGGTTAGGCCAGTCTAGAGACTGAAAAAATAGGCCTTTTTGGGGATTTTTTTCAGAAAAACTACAAAATAAATCGAGATTACAAAAATTGGTGTTTATAATACATATTATTGACTATGTTCAGTAATTTTTTTGAAGCGATTAAATTCAAAATGGCTACTGTGCAGCGTTTTTGCGATAACGTCTCCGTTTTTCCACGGCCGGACACACAGTGCCTGTAATTTTACTTTATTATTTCAATAATACAGTATTGTTATCGATTTTAAAAAAAAAAATTTGCTAGCCTCAACATTTTTTTTTCACGTTTCATGACTAGTAGACACGAAAAAAGCAAAAAAAAATTTCAGTCCGTCTGTCCGCCGTACGCCGACCGCTGTACGCAAAATCGTTTGAAGGCACGTAGCACCCAAACCCTTTGAGCTATTAAATTTTTTTTATGAATAGACTGGGTAGGCCCCTTGAAGTAACATAATTCTGAAAGGTGGGGGTGTGAGGGGGGAGGAGGAGGAAGCGTTTTAGACGGAAAAGTTTGGTTTCTAGATCTCAGCAACCGCTTATGCTAGGAGGCTGAAATTTGGAACTTATATAGAGCTTCGACAGTGGACCCATTTGCTAAAAAATTGCCGATATTGGTAAAGGGATTTGGGAAAGGGGGGAAAAATAATGCGTCCAAAACGCAAAAAAGGCGAGATCGAGACATTCTAAAATCCATATCTCCTAAACGGTTAATGTCGCAAAATTGAAACTAATTGAATATCTGTAGGTATACTACCATAATAGATCGGAAACTAATTTTTGAGTGGGGGCAGTGGCTTATGGCGGTGGGGGGTGAAAAACTTTGGATTACGATATCTCACGAACCGATTGCACTAGACAAATAAAATTCGGTTTATGTATAAAGGTTGATAAATGAAGTTTGCTGAAAGTAAAATTGTTGAAGGGGGCGATGGAGCATGAAAGTGGAGGGGATAAGAATTTTTCTGAAAAATCACGTCTCATATCTCAAGAACGGAGTAAGAGAGATGCCTAAAATTTTTACCAGATCTAGGCCTAATAGACTCCTAGAAGAAAACAAAATTTTGGAAGTGAGGGTGTAGAGGGTGACTGTGGGGGAGGGTGAAAAGGAAAAAGTTCCAATTTTTATATCTCGACAACCTATAATGATATAAAGCTGAAACTTGGTATTTAGATAGAGCAGCACGGCATTAGTAGCATGTTGGAAAAATATAATATAATATAATATAGTATAAGTATGATATGGGGGTAGGGGGTGTTTTTTCTATCTATAAAACGGCATACGCTACAAAGTTGAAACTTGGTATGTTTGTGTAGATCAACTAGAAAAGTACTTTAGATAAAAATTTAAAATATCCATTGGCGTTCGGAGGGGGGGCCAAAAAAAATTATCAGTGAAAATGGAATGCATATATTTTCATGGTTTTCGTCATATCTATTAGGTTTTCTCAAATATTGAATTCATTTTTATTGTACGTCTTCCTCATATAAATACCTAGAAAGTGTTTTCAGGATTTTTTAAATTTCAACCCCTAAGGGGGTGCAAAGGGGATTGTAAACTTTTTCACGAATTCTACTATATCCCCAAGTCTTATCAGATATCGAATATCTTTTCACTTTCACGTGCTTGCGTAATAATCGCCTAAAACTTGTTTTTAAGTTTTTTCCTTTTGCAGCTCCTAAGAGGGTATAAACGGGTTGAACACGTTTTTACGAATTCCGTCATTTCTTTTAGAAGTGATAAGAAATTAAATTGGTTCCTACTTTCTCGTGCTGTCTTCATATTTATTTATTAACTGTTTCACAATTTTTTCGAAATTCGAACCCCAAGTGGAAGGAATGTTTTTGTATACGTTTTAACAATTCGTCATATCTCTTAATTCTGATAAGGCAACAAATTCGTTTTTACTTCTATGGGCTTTTAGTGTACATAATATACCGAAATTCGAATTGTCTACACGGGCTTTTCCAATGTTTAATCGGCTAAAAAACGCTAATTGAAATAGTTTTATTTTAAGAACAAAATCAATTTTCCAAGAAATCTAATAATCTCAAAACAACTCATGATGCACTCCGACTTTGACCGCTTCCGAACTTTGACCCGAAAAATAATAAAGTTTCGCCCAGACCAGACCATTGGCAGATTTTTTGAATTAAGATAAGCCAATGAATTTTTTTCGATTATATATAACAACAGCTACAAGAGTACGTAGGATTTTTTCGATATTCAGTAGATGCCGCTTATAGTAATCGCGGATAATGTTATAAGCCGCATTTTGTTATCAAAACAAGTTAGTCCCAGTTTCCACAAACGAAATTCATCGCTTATTGGAAAACAAATTCGCTTTATGTTATCATTCTGTCACCCAGACAGAGCTCAATTAGCTCAGAGGCCGTTTTGGAACCACAAACTCGTGTTAAACCCGGATGTTAAGGGTTGTTGATACTGGGGAATACGGAAGATGAATGTGAGAAAGGTTGATCGAATAGAATCGCTATAGCCCTCTGTGCTGTTCAGGAAAAGTAATAACTCTCCAATCTTCTTCCCCGAAATCTCCATCAGGTCCCCGTAGAAGGGCTTGCCTAGCGCTCGCTCTCGGGCTTTAGCTAGAGCCGGACACTCGCAAAGGAAATGAACGAGCGACTCTCGCTCATTAGTGTCCTGGCAGCTGCGGCAGTGTACATTGAATGGAATGCCCAGTTTGGCCGCATGATCCCCAATCGGCCAGTGACCTGTACTGATCGCCGTGATTCTGGAGACGTCTGCCCGGGTCTTGTATAGAAGTTCGTCTGACTTGGCTCGGTTGTAAGATGGCCACATCTTCCTAGATAGGCTTTTCCATCTGGATTTAGCCGCTGTCTGGAAGTGTGAGAGTATGACCCTCTTTACGACTCCTAAAGGAACGTGAACTAGTTCCGCAAGAGAGCCGGGAAGAGCGGAGCCCTCCCTGGCCAGTTCATCAGCCTGCTCATTTCCCATTATGTCTCTATGCCCCGGGACCCAGAGCACAGTGACTTTGAGCCGTTCCGCCAAACCGGCTAGTTCGTTATGGCATTGCTGAACTAGTTTAGAAAAGGTGGTAGCCGAATCTAGTGCCTTGATTGCGGCTTGGCTGTCGGTGAAAATGACGATATTGTGTTTTGGCGATGAGTCGTGTTTTAGTGTACGACAAGCCTCCCGGATCCCCAGTATCTCTGCCTGAAAGACGTTAGCGTGGTCCGGGAGGCGGTAGGACTTGGCGATATTATGTGTATCTGAGAATATTCCTGCCCTGACCCCGCAGTCCATTTTCGAACCGTCGGTAAATATTATCGTGTCGAAGTCTGCTTCCACCGCACCGTTCTTCCACTCCTCTCTAGTTGGGAAACCAAAAGAGAATTGTTTCGTGAAGCTCAGTTTGGGGGTGATGTAGTCAGTCGGTGACGTAACCAATTCCTTTGGTAACTGTCCCAGGATAGTACTATGCCTGTATGGCTTCGCAGTCCAGCACCCAGATTCTTTGAGCCTGACGGCATTGTTTGATGCGGTGTTTTTTATATAAAGGTCGATTGGTAGGAGGTAGAGTAGCACGTTTAGAGCATCGGTCGGACATGACCGCATAGCACCTGTGATGCCTATTGCCGCACTTCGTTGAACTCGACTGAGTTTAGTTATGTTATAGTCCTTACTTAGAGCGGGCCACCAGACTAGTGACCCGTAGTTGAGAATTGGACGTATTACAGCAGTGTACAGCCACAAAACCATCCTAGGTTAGAGTCCCCACTTCTTGCCGGGCTTTCTCCACCCGGTTTTCTATGTTGAGTTTCCAGCTCAGCTTTGAATCAAGGATAACACCAAGATACTTTGCGCTGGAGGAGAGCTGGAGCGGTTGGCCGTTCAGGCGGGGAAGGTTAAAGTCTGGTATCTTGGTTTTCCTGGTGAATAGTACCAACTCAGTTTTATCCGGATTTACACCAAGGCCACAGCCCAGGTGCTTACCTTACCCAGAGCGCCGTCCATAATCTCACTGATTAATAGCTGAGCTGACAGACATGACCGAAGCTGGATCTAAAACGCTGTTCAAGGCTGAATTTGCTAAAAAGGGAGAGAATCAGTACCACAGTAAGAGTCCTGACCAGACACAGTCTTATAATCCGGCATGCTAAAAGACGGTGATTCTTTTAAAACCGCTTTCTGTACAAACTGCCTGAATGAGGAGGAAGAGGAAACAGTATTTCATATTTTCTCTAACTTTGTGAAACATTTAAGCTAGAGTTGTAAATAACACCTAATGAATAAAAAAAATAATATTAGATGCTTCGAGCAATCTATATTCAAGCGTAAGAAAATAAATGAGAAAAATTTTCCCCTTCGGCTATTGTTATCATCCGGTTAATGTTATTGATTATGGCCGGTCCCAAAGTGATTACAATAAGCGGCATCCACTGTATTGATTTTTGGCCAAATGGCGTACTTCTAAAGTGAAAAGTGTAAAATTTGCCTAAAAAATCGTCAGAAAATTGTTAATAACAAATGAACTATGCAATATCAGAAAAAATCCTACGTACTCTGATGGACAATATAGTTTTAAAGATATATTCAAAATTTCAAGTGAATCGGTTGAAAATTGTATGAGTTACGAGTATGTTTCCGGTCAGCTTGAAAAATGTAGTTTTGAGATAAACGCGTTTGAAGTTTAGAGTAGTAGAAAGTCATGAATAATTTTGCAGGCAGCCTTGTACTAAAATTCGAAAACCGAGTCCTTAGAGACTTTTTTCGGCCATAATCTTTTGGGACAGCATTTTTGAGGTCCTAAGGAACAATTTAAAACAAAAAAAAAAAAATCGATTTTTCGAAAACTCTAGAGTGACCTAACCACAACAAATAAAAGTTGCGATATTGTTTGAAGTTGAATTGGGACTTTGGCATCCTTTGAAAATGTGACCCGTTTCCAAAATGGTTTCACTTCTGATGCAAATTACAATTTCTAGGTTTACGGTTTTGTGTTGTTATAGTTTGTGTATTTTTTGATCGCAAAATAATCTATGCGCCAGATATACACTCGACTTCGACACGATACTTCGACGTTTTTGGCCACCATTCCCCCATTTTTGATCCGATTTTAATTTTTTTAAAATTTAAGGGCAATTTATCCAAATTATCTCACAATTGTCCGATTTTGACAAGTGACCCCTTAAATTAAAGGTGTTGGCGCCCCCTTTTCAACTCTGCAAATAGTTTTAAAAAATTTTAAAATTTTGCGGCCAGGAGAGGCAAAAGAAGAGTCGCAAATTTAGAATTTTTTTTGCGACGTTTTTGGCCATCATTCCATTTTTGTTTGGATTTTTGAGCATCTGTTTAGCACCCTTTTCGTTTGCGGTAAAAAATTGAAAATCGAAAATTTTGACTTTTTAAAAAAATCCCATGTTACCCACCGCTTGGCAAATTTTAGGGCAATTTTTCCAAATTCTCTCACAATTGTCCGATTTTGACAAGTGACCCCTTAAATTAAAGGTGTTGGCGCCCCCTTTTCAACTCTGCAAATAGTTTTAAAAAACTTTATAATTTGCGGCCAAGAGAGGCAAAAGAAGAGTCGTAAATTTAGAATTTTTATTGCGACGTTTTTGGCCATCATTCCATTTTTGATCCGATTTTAATTTTGTTTGGATTTTTGAGCATCTGTTTAGCGCCCCGCCCCTTTCGTTTGCGGTAAAAAAATCGAAAATCGAAAAAATTAACTTTTTTAAAAAATCCCTTGTTACCCTTTTAGGGCAATATTTCCAAATTCTCTCACAACTGTCCGATTTTGACAAGTGACCCCTTAAATTAAAGGTGCTGGCGCAAACAGATTTTAAAAAATTTTTAATTTGCGGCCAGGAGAGACAAAAGAAGAGTCGCAAATTTTGAATTTTTTTTGCAACGTTTTTGGCCACCATTCCATTTTTGATCCGATTTTTAATTTTGTTTAGATTTTTGAGCATCTGTTTAGCTCCCCTTTCGTTTGCGATAAAAAATCGAAAATCGAAAAAATTTGCTTTTAAAAAAAACTCATGTTACTCCTTGGCAAATTTTAGGGCAATTTTTCCAAATTCTCTCACTCTAGTGTGTCCTGGTAGTCAAGACACACTAGTATTATCTTAAAGCTAAACTAAAGTGAAGTTATAGTGAACGCACCGCGACGCGCGGGCGTTAAGCGATGCGACAGATTGTCATCTGATTACAATCCATGTGATAGTGATATTGCATTGCTCCAATCGTATCGCTACAATAGATTATTGTGATCGACCTGAAATTTGAAAAAAATTCGCTACCCTGAAATTATGTATATTCACGTTTTAGGACTAATAAACACCAAAAAAGCAATAAAAATGTCTGTCTGTCCGCTGTAAACGCCGTAAAAGCCGTACGAAGAAGCGTTTAAAGGCTCGTAGCTCAGTAACCCGTTGAGATATTAAGTTGCAATTTTTTGCGGGTAAATTGGGCGAACCACTACGAGTGGTATCTTTGAGGGGGGTGTAGTGTGAGGTGGTGGGAGGGGAGGGGAACGTTTTAGACGAAGAATTTTGGTTTCTGGATTTTAGGAACCACTTATTCTAGCAGGCTGAAACTTGGAAAAAATGGTCAACAGTGATGAGGGTTGTGGAAAAACGAAGGAAAAACATTGCGTCCGAAGCGCTTGAAAAATTCTAAAATCTATATCTCCAGAACGGTTAATGTCAGAAAGTTGAAAATTTTTGGTTACCTTAAGGCATACTGGGAGCCTAAACAAGGACTAATATTTAAAAGAGGGGGGGTGAGGTGTGGGAGAGGGGTGCTGAAACGCGTTGGATTTCAATATCTACCGAACCAATTGTAGCAGGAAGATGAAATTTGGTTTGTGTATATAGTATTACAAATGAGTGGTTGAGTGGAAGAGTTGCATAAGCAACATCGAATTTTTTGATGCTTAGGCTTTTTCGGTTTGACCACAATAACCATGGCTTTGTGTTCCAAACTTATTTATTCACCATAACAGCAGTATACTTTGCTTGACAATATAACAAAATAGAAATTATTTCTTTTTGAGAGTAATTTTTCAAATTACGTCCAAGTTTAGAATCCGATGTCTCATTTCGCAGCTTTGTTGGTTAGGCAACTCTTCTACTGAACCACTCAAATAGAGTCTATTGAAATTTCTATATTTATTTAAAAATTTTGGGAGGGTATGTGGAGAACGGAAGATTTTTTAAAAAAATTAAATTTTATTCCTCAAGAACCGTACCAGATATGGTACTAAAATCGTTACAAGAGTTAGGCCCAGTATTTCTCTAGTAGAGAAAACAATTGTTAGGGCTGTCGGGGGTGATGGTCGGAGTGGATGGGAAAAAAAAATTCTGATTTTTATTTCTCAAAAACCGCAAAGGACAGAAACAGAATGAGATATCGAATTCACTTTCACTTCTTTAAATATAATCGGGGAAAATCCCGATTTAAGAATTTTTCGATATTCAACCTCCTAGGGGGTGTAAGGTATTGTTCAAGATTTCACGAATTCCGACAAATCTTTTAGGTTTAATGAGATAGAATTCGCTTTTCTCTATGGGCTTTGTATCTAATTATCTAAACATCTATTTCATGATTTTGCGATGTTCAACTCCTAGAAAGGTGCAAAAATGTCTTTACAAATTCCGACGTATCACTGAGGTCTGATGAGATATCGAATTAATTGTTTTTTACTTTAAAGACCTTGCCTTATAATCGCCTAAAAATCGATTTCAGACGTTTTCATACTCAACCCTTAATGGGTTATATCGAAATCGACATCGGATAAATATCTCTGTAATTGGTGTAGCAATTTGGCGCGCGCGATGCACGATTGATTAATCGTCGGTCTCATCGTTCTTACTGTAATTCCACCTTAAGTCATTTTCGCTCATGGTGAGTACTCACATCATCATTCTATCGCTTTGTTCTCGCTATAAACAAGTTCAACCGATTAAACGAGGATTGAAATTTCGGTCGATACGTATGTGTTCTGCTGTGGGTATTTACGTGATACGAATTGAAAATACTACGACTGAATTGATGTGGGCTTTTGTAATTATGCACTTGACAAAAAGTGAGCTTATCATTGATACAATATTTAAGTTGAAAGAAGAAAAAAGGTGTTTAAAGAAAGGAAGGAAGGTTTTAAGAAAAAGATGCCATCGACAGCTTTTGACTAGTGTTTGATGAAAAAAATAGATTTTTTTTATTTTTTAAATTTATTTCTAAATTCATTAAAATCAAAATTAAAATGAGATAAATTCTGTAAGTTAATCGATTTTATTAATTTTTTTCTTTAATTGTCAACAGCACACCTTGACCGGCCACAGTGGGAAAGTGATGGCAGCCAAATTTCTCGGTGAACCGTCAAAAGTGGTAACCGGTAGCCACGATCGGACACTGAAGATCTGGGATCTTAGGAGTAAAGCTTGCGTCGAAACAAAATTCGCCGGATCAAGTTGCAACGATCTAGTGACAACAGATAGTTCCGGATCGACTATAATAAGCGGTCATTTCGACAAGAAAATCCGCTTCTGGGATACGCGAACGGACTGTTCGGCCAACGATATTGTCCTGCAGGGAAAAATTACATCACTCGACCTATCAAAAGACTGCAAGTACCTTCTTAGCTGCGTTAGAGATGATACAATTAAGCTCTTAGATCTTCGCATGAATCAAATTATAGGAACTTTTTCGTAAGTATTTTGTGATCTTTCGTTTTTGATTCGTTGATATTTTGAATATTTCCAATTTTTTTTTTAGAAATGATAACTTTAAAGTGGGCTGTGATTGGGCACGAGTAGCGTTCAACATGGACGCGAGTAGAATAGCTGCAGGGTCAGTGGATGGTTCAATATTCATATGGAATGTAAACGGACAATTGGAAACCACCCTGAAGGATCATACGTGAGTTGGAAGTTGTTGTGTGTTTTCTAGTCCTAGAAAAATTTTCTTTCATGTTCGCTCCTTCCGAGGAAACTAAGGAATTTTCGCTTTTTGCATGTTTTTTTTACTATTGTTAACAGTCGTTAACGCCGTAGTCGTAAATTAGCAATTTTTGTTTTCTCTCCCAAACGCATCTGTATTACCTGAAGGTCTGGTGGTTCTTTTTTTCGCAGTGCGGCTGTTACGGCGGTTAGCTGGCATCCCTTCAGTTCGGCCCTGGCTTCAGTCGATAAGGCGAAAAAATGCACAATTTGGGTGGACGCGTAGTTGCAAGCATTCGTAAGGTCTGGCACTACATCGTAAATAGGTGAGTAACTTTTTTAGTATTATTTGTTTTTATTTTTAAATCCTGGCGGAGAAAATTAGAAAAAAAATTCTTGTAAACTTCTTTAAATCAAATTATTGAACCTAATTGGCCGAAACCTAATTCTACCTTTAAAAATTCTCGAAACACATCTAATTGCTTAAGTTTACGTTGATGTAAGCTGTCTTATAAGAGCAAATTGACTTATGACTTGTTGACTTGTGACTTGTTGACTCGTGACTTGACTTGGGACTTAAGTCACTACCTTTAGGTAACAATCATACAAATGTCCATAAAAAATTGTGTCTTGTAATCGCCCGAATTCGCTATAATTTGAGAACGCTTTAAGGTAGGACTTTTACATCACATTTGTATTTCTAATAAATCCTTGAAGCTAGAATGACGAAACTTGGGTATTGAATACAGACACACTAGAAGAGTTTACGATATTATAATTTCAATACAATAAACTTTCAATTCTTTTTTCGATATCCTACTCACAAAAGCAGATAAATTGGAAAAACTTGGCTTGTCGTTTGTAAATTAGCTTAGGAAAGAAATGAAACGAAAATAATTTTTATTAGGGTAGATATTACCTGTAAAATCACGTAAAAACATGTTCAACCCTTTTATACCCTCTTAGGAGCTGAAAAAGAAAAAAAACTTAAAAACAAGTTTAGGCAATTATTACGCAAGTACTTGAAAGTGAAAAGATATTCGATATCTGATCAGACCTGGAGGATATGGCAGAATTTGTGAAAAAGTATACAACCACCTTTCCACTCCAAAAAAAATTCTGAAAACGCTTTCTAGGTATTCAGATGAAGAAGCAGTAGAATAAAAATAAATTCCATATTTGGGAAGACCTAATAGATGTGACGAAAACCGTGAAAATACATATCCGATATTTTCCATTTTCACAGATCATTTTTTTCACACCCCTCTCCGAACGCCAATTGATATTTAAAATTGTTTATTTCAATTACTTTTCTAGTTGATTTACATACATATACGTACAGAGTTTGAACTTTCTAGCATAAGCCGTTATATATTTAGGAAAAACACCCCCCACCCCCGTACCATACTACCCCTATAAAAAAATATATTTTTCCTACATGCTACCTCTATAGCTCTATCTAAATACTAAGTTTCAGCTTTATATCGTTATAGGTTCTCGAGATATAAAATCGAAACCTTTTCCTTTTCACCAATCCCTACCCTCACCCTCAAAATTTTACTTTATTATTTTTTAATAATAAAGTATTGTGATCGACCTAAAATTTCAAAAAAATTTGCTACCCTGAAATTTTGTATTTACACGTTTTAGGACTAGTAAACACCAAAAAAGCAAAAAAAAAATATCTGTCTGTCCGCCGTACGCAAAATCGTTTGAAGGCGCGTAGCTCCCAAACCCGTTGAGATATTAAGTTAAAATTTTTATGGTGGGTAGATTGGGTGAACCCCTACGGATGGTAGCTTTTTAGTGGGTGGGGCTATGAGGGGGTAGACGAAAAATGTTGGTTTCTATATCTCACGAACCACTTATGCTAGGAGGATGAAACTTAATAGTGGACCCATTTAAAAAAAAATGATGTATAGTAACCTACACCGCATCTCAGCATTAAGCACGTTTCGGACTCCTAACCATAAATTAATAAAGTTGCGCCCAGACTGTTGCAGATTTTTCTTTCTGCTAGGAGTCTATTAAATTTTAAACATCTATCTTACACGGTTCTTTTGATATGTGACGTGATTTTTTAGAAAAATTCGTATCCCCTCCACTTTCATGCTCCACCGCCCCCTTAAAAAATTTTGCTTTCAGCAAACTTCATTTGTCAACCTTTATACAGAGACCGAATTTTATATGTCTAGTGCAATTAGTTCGTTAAATATCGTAATCTAAAGTTTTTCACCCCCACCCCCGTAAGCCACTGTCTCCATTCAAAAATTCATTTCTGATCTATTCTCCTAGTATACCTACAGATATTCATTAATTTTTTTTTTTTTCACGTTATTCATTAAGTTTCAATTTTGTGACGTTAACCGTTTAGGATATATGGATTTTAGAATGTGTCAATCTCGGCTTTTTTGCGTTTCGAACGCATTATTTTTCCCCCCACTCCCACACCCCTTCACCCGTATTGACGATTTTTATGCAAATGGGTCCACTACCAAAGCTCTATATAAATTCCAAGCTTCAGCCTCCTAGCATAAGCGGTTGCTGAGATCTAAGAATCAAAATTTTCCGTCTAAAACGCACCTCCCTCCTCCCCCTCACACACCCACCCCACAGAATTTGATCACTTTAAGGGGCCTACCCAGTCTATTCATAAAAAAAATAGTTTTAATATCTCAAACCGTTTGGGAGCTACGAGCCTTCAAACGATTTTGCGTACGGCGGACAGACGGACTAAATTTTTTTTTGCTTTTTTCGTGTCTACTAGTCATGAAACGTGAAAAAAAATGTTCGGGGTAGCAAATTTTTTTTTTTTTTTAAATCGAGTATTGTGATCGATCGATCGATTAGAAAATAATAAAGTAAAATGGCCGTTCGCCTGCCGTAGACGTGGTTCCGTACGGTTCATGGCTCACTATTAAAAGAAATCTTTTTTTGGCAATTTCATCAGATGAACCCCTTTAACACGTTGACTGCCACGCGTATTTTCAATAAAATCTCCGGCAGGCCACCCGTGCCGCTGTAGGAAACGTGGTATAGATTATTCAGACCAAATGGTTTCTTATGCCACGGCGATTAGAAAAGGGATCAAATGGTATCGAAAACTCTCAACTTCTGCTGGGAATTTCAGTTGTAAACGCTTTGGTGCTTTACAAAATTGTGATAAAGAAAACTGTAAATATTAGAAGATTTAGAGAATTGATAGCTGCAAAATTATTAGGACTGCCTAAAGATACAACCAAGCCTTCTGTTCCACAAAGAAGGCATTATATCGCTGTTCGCAAAAATAATTTTGGAAAAAACATTAGACGCGCATGCAACCGATGTTACTCAAATAAAAGATACGAAATGGACCGATCAAAGGCACGAGAACATCTGAAAAAACCAACAACTTTTTGTCCAGGGTGTCCTGATCAACCTCGATTTTGCAGAGAATGTTTTAATGTTTTACACTGCAAATAATTTTTTAAATAAACTATTTTGATAATAATTTAATAGTTTTATTATTTACTGTGGAATATTTGTCCAAATATTTTCGAAGATCCCCTGTAAGTAGTCAAATAAGCGTCACCCGAATACGGGTGACACGGCCCGATGAGAACTTTTACTGTCACCCGAATACGGGTGACGCGGCAGTCAAAGTGTTAAGTGGTGATATTTGACGGGTTGAGATATATGGGTGGAGGTCGGGGAGATGAAAAATGTTGGTTTCTATATCTCAAGAACCGCTTCTGACAGGACGTTGAAACTTGGTATTTCTGAATCTATGTTGAGGTATCCACTAACATAGTGAAGCCATTTACAAAATACTTTATTATTAAAAAATAATAAAGTAATAATACTGGGCACAACTTTTTTTTGTGTAGAAGTCCCGCACGACCTTAATGCGGAGTTGCAGTAGGTTACTATGCGAAATAATATTCCAAATAACCTCCTTAAACGCATGTCGGACTTCTACCCAAAAAATAATAAAGTTGCTCCCAGACTGCTGGCAATTTTATTGTGTATTTTTTTCAATTTCAATAAAAACATTGGAGATAAATTATCGACACAGCCTCTTGTGTGTTTAATATCAAAAAGTTTCGAAACCGATTTAAACGTATACAAAAAGCCCGTTAAACTAGAAAATAATTCGATATCTCAACAGACCTAAGTGATATGTTGGAATCCGTAAAAACGTTTACAATCGTTTCACACCCTCTTACGGGTTGAATATCGCAAAACCCTGAAATTAATTTTTAGGCCATTAGGTACATATAAAGCAAATTAAATAAAAGCGAATTCGATCCCATTAAACCTAAAAGATTTGTCGGAATTCGTAAAAACTTGAGTATCCTCCAGATGGTTTAATATAGAAAAATGCTTAAATCGGGTTTTCCCCGATTATATTCAAGCCTTTAGAAATAAAAGTGAATTCGATATCTCACTAGACCTAAGAGATATATCGAAATTCGTGAAAATGTACGCAATTATTTTACACCTTTTAGTGGTTGAATATCTAAAAAAAATTTAAAACCAAATTTGTGAATATATGAAAAAAAAAACCCTTTCACGGATATTTTTTTATTCCGTCTTGGTACGCCAAAAAAAATCCGAACTTTTTTGCCTGAATTACATATACGTACTAAGTTACAACTTTCTAGCATAACCCGTTTCTGAGATATAAAAAAACCACCTTCTCCCCCTTACCTTCTTGCTACATCTATCAAACATTTTTTTAGGCCTCTATAGCGGCTCTATTTAGTCGTAAATTTTTAGCTTTATATTCTTTACGGTTTTCAAGAAATACAATTCAGAATTTTTTCCCAATATTTTTTTCTCTGCTAAGCTCTACTGGGCCTAACTCCTGTAAAATGTTTAAGATCTTATCTGCTACGGTTCTTGATATATAAAAATAACTTATTTTTTTTAGAATTGCTATCCCCTCCACCAGTGGCGGTCATAGAGGGGGGACCATAGGGGCCATTGCCCCCCCTCCCCTTAAAAATTTGTCAATCAACGTTGATTTGTGTTATCTCATCTATTTGAAAGAAAAATTATATTATACTACTAGATACACTTATTAAAGTATACTCGTATTCCACTATGTAAGTAAATCTGATTTGGATAGAGTACGAATAAATGCTGAAAGTTTTAAATTCAATACGATCTTATTGGAACGGCAGCATTGATTTGGCACAGGTAGCACCTTTATTTCCACAAAAACTAGTCCCGGAGTAAATTTCAAATTTATTCATATGTATAGATAATCCAGTCTACTATATCTTAATAGTTTTGTCGAAATCACTAGATTTCTGCAAATCTAGTTTGAAATCTTGTGTTATAACTTAGCTTGTGTTATAACTTAGCTCTGAGATAATTAAGAGTATTTTCAGTAACTACTACTACTCCACATATTAATTTTTTTGAATTCTGATAAACATCCAAAGATTTAAAACTCGATTTGGCAAAATCTCAAGATTTCGGTAAGATTCTATTAAATTCCAAATTTTTAATGAATTTGAAATCTACTCGTGTAAAAAGGGTAGTTTAAAAGCTAATCAAAGCAACGTGCACAGTAGTGTAGGACAATTTTTTTTTTTTCGAAATAATTTTTATTTTTTTAACTATTTTATCTGATCGGGATAAAAAATTTAAAACATATAGTTTTTACACTAATTACTAAAATTAAGCAGATATCTGACCCGAACCCTAGTCTGAGCTCTGACTGGACATTGTCACATGAGGAAGCATCTCAATAGGATTGGTCTCTCTGAGACTAAAATTTGCAGAATATGCAATGACGAAGACGAAACACCAGAGCATATCCTCTGTGAATGTGAGGGTTTAACTCACAAAAGGCTTCATCACTTCGGTCAGGGTTTCTTGGACCCATCGGAATTCCTGACCATTCCTCTTCGCAAAATACTAGGCTTCATTGAAAGCGCAGGGATCGAAGAGGAATCATAATCAAACCGGGGGGACGTCACAATAAGCCCAACTGTGGCTGCAGTGACAGAGGTTAACCATACCAACCCCTATTTCCAATCTAATCTAATCTACACTAATTAGGACCATTACAGGGGGAGGAATCGCGAAAGAAATCTTTGGAAACAGATTCACCATACATATAATAGCCACCCTAGTGTACAGTCCTGAAATTATCTTTCATTCATCAAAATTAGATGTACAAAATATTAAAATATTTGAAATTACTTGATAGTAATGCAAGCTTTAAAAAGTAAAATTTTACAAAGTAAATTAAGAAATTTAACATAATAGTCATAGTCAAACAAATGTTTCAGAGCGTTGTACACGCTTTTTGAGTTTTCAAAATCTACTTGCCAAAATCTTGCGATGTAAATCTATAAGAGACTGCTCGTGAAGTTGTTATAATTGAAAATAGTGTTACATATTTTTCGAGATTTTTTCTGAAGTTATTATAATTTAAAATAGTATTAGAGAATTTTCGGGCTTTTTTTAAGTTTTGAATAAGGAGAGTAGGATAGGTTAGGGTATGGTGGCAATCATCTAAACTCAAAACTCAATAAGGAGACTAAGTGAATTTGTATGTATATATACAATAAATTACATTGTGGATTTTAAGTATTGTAGGATAACTTAAAAACTGGGGTGATCATTTCTTCGTAGTCGGCCTGAAGTCTTTTGATTTTACGATACAGACTTTGGATTTCAATGCCAAATCTTCGGTGTCATCAAATATGTATGAAAGTTAAACTATTAAACATTGAATATATTACTTTTCCAGTGGTCTTAAAAACTACTGGCTTACATTGATTAAATATAGAACAGAATTGACAAAATTACGAGATTTTGATAAAACTATCAAAATATTCCAGATTTCTCATACGTTTGTGAGATTTTAAAGTATTTTTGGACTTCTGAATTTTGTCGAAAATGAGATCGAATTCTACTGAAAGCGAACAACCTTGAAATTTTGTTCACCAAGCTTCGGAATCAAATAATTTTATTTCTTTGTTCCTGCTTATGCTATTAAATTTTCCATTTCTTAAAGACTTACAAAAATACAATACAGATTCAAATTTTTGGCAGTCAGCTGATTAATTAAAAAAATATCAAAGGAATGTCTTCAGAGCTTGTGGAGATTCTGAAATCTAGTTACCTAAATCTGGCGATGTAAATTAGTTATTAGATGCGAAAATGAAAAGTTGATATTCTCAAGCAGTAAGAACCGAAGCGACGATAAAATTTGTATAATTTCCATCCTCACTGTACTAGCGTCTAACCAGCACACCTAGTCTCTCTACAGTACCTACTGAACGTCAGTGGCCCCCTCTTGGAAAAGCAATATGACCGCCACTGCCCTCCACTTTGTGCCTTACCTCATCCCCTCAAAAATTTTAAATTCAATAGATTCTGCTTGTAAGACTTGTACAATTGGTTCGAAAGATATTGTGACCAACATTTTTTTACAACAATTTTTTTTACAAAATTTCAATTGAATATCTCCACGGGTTTATGATCTACACGCCTTCAACCGAATTTGCGTTTGCCGTACGGCGTCTATGGCGGACAGACGGACTTTTTTTGGGTCGTGGAGGAGGGGGGGGGGGGGGGTATTAGTCCTGAAACGTGAAAATATAAAAATTCAGGGTAGCAAATTTTTTTTTAAATTTCAGGTGGAACACAATACTTTATTATTACATAATAAAATGAAATGCAATATACTAAATCGACGGGTAAAAACTTAAATTTAAGTTTTTCGGGAAATTGTCCGCAACTTGGTACTGTTCGAGTATAGGTGCTCTTATCCTGCTCTTAAGACGTGAAACAAAATTTTCAGTAGCAAATTTCGAATCGATCCCAAGATTGCATTAAATAATAAAACACATTATTTTTAGTTCTAAAAAAAACACAACCTAAATCAAATGCTCTTCTACAACAACATCCACCTTAGTTTTGATTCAGTCGAGTGCAAAGTCCTTGGAAGTATTTAGAACGTCTAATTAAAACGAGAAACCGCTACCATACTTGCAGCATAAGATACCAATCAATCAATCAGTCCATAGTACTCAGTCGGTTCGTTTTTTGCATTCATCTATGGTTCCGATGAAATTGTTTTTTGCCAAATTTCCCCATTTCACAGTGAGTTAGTCGCCATACTTGATGTCCAGCTTTATTACCTAACCGACTCTTAATCAGTTCGCCGTAATAGAAATTGATTAAAATTCAATTCACTGTTAGAACCTGACATAATAGATCAAACGATAATTCACCTGTCGAAGATATTCCAATTCATGACTTACAGACAATATTCCCACTCAGTCAGTAGGTCCGCGCGAAATTAAAAAAAAAATCAACGGATCAATTAATTGGGCATCCTGCAGAGGTATAGTCAATACCGCCGATTTTTAGTTAACCGAATTTATCACTTAATGCCGAATTTCCTGATTAATTAAGGTTTGATTTTTTTTTTCAATTCCATACAGGTTTTAGCGTAATTATTTACACGGCAAGGAATCGCAAAAATCTTCAAGAAGTTATTCAACACAATTTTTTTTTAAACAAAAGTTCTATGTCTCTCTTCGGTAAAATGATTTCGTAATTTCATTATGGATTTATGCTTTATATCAAAACTCATCAATCAAGTTGAAAAGGAAAGAAAATTATTTTCATCATAAATCACAAGTATTCTATAACAATAAACAACTAAAAAAAACTTGGTTAATCGGTCGTATAAAGTCAACGTAAAAACATTGCGTCGAACCTGAACGCAAAATAACGCACTCATCTGGCGGACATGATGTACTCCATGTCGCACTTCGAAAAGTCATCACTACTATTATACACCTAGAATTTTTATTAATTTTTTATCGGACATAAGAAATTTTATGTAAGTCTTAATATATAAGTGAACATAATTATTGTCAATGTAATTGTAATATTTACGTTTATTATTATTTTCTTCGCTACAAACTTTACAGTTTTTTCTTTAAAAAAAAAAATTCTGTATACTGCGTTAAGATGTTTTTTATACTCTACAGTAATATTTAACCGTACCATAAATTTAAAATTAAAAATAAAAACAAAATTGATTTATAAATTTATTTGCTTCTATGTAAAATTGTTGTGATATAATTACAAAAGAGGAGAAATAAATTATAAAATAATTGAAAAAAAAACAATATTAAATTTCTGTAAATATTTAATTGCAGATATGCCAATTGACCGGTATTTTTACGGCAGCAATTTTTATGATTCTTTTTAGATTTTTAATTAAGTATATCTTGTAAAAAAAAGAAGAAGAAATAAATTGAAATAACAAAATACGTATTTGTTGACCTTCAAATTTTTTCGAAACTAGAAAAAAAAAAAATTAACAAGAAATAATAAAAAAGAGAGATATAATTGTTATTAAAAAAAAAATATGATTTTTAATTTTTCTTAATAATAACTGAGAATCAAAACTGAAATTTGGGACTACTAATTTCTGCTTCCATCGACTTTCTGGAATATTCATGTAAAACTGATTGGCTTTCTGTGTAGGAATGGTTCCCACAGACTTACTAAATTAGTACCTCTACAGTCCAGACTCACTTGCTGTTATGTGCTGCATATTCTTAAATCAGCTTCAGGTAAGTACAATATTAATTTCAATTATTTTTATACACGCAACCTCAACTAGTTTTGAAACTTTTTAAGAATTGCATTCTTAATTTTTTGTTTTTATTTTTCAAAATTATATTTAGATTTTTTTTTGCAATCCGTAGATCACTTTTTCATAATATTCCCCATAACTGACCTAAGCCATTACGGTGATGGTTGATTTAATATTGGTCATAAGTATATGCCTTCCAAAATATTTTTCAGATCTCGATTACCGTGTGACTATCACTAAGTCTAGTTAAAAGTCTTGAACAATCTCGGCGGAAATTCGTTATTTTTTGTGCTAAGTTTGAGATGTGGATGAGGTCAGGATGCAGCAGGATTTGTTTCTTCACTGGGGCTTTAATATCGATGAAATATAAAAAAAACTGCTAACAGTCCGGGCGCAACTTTATTATTTTATGGGTAGAAGTCCGAAACGTGTTTAATGCTGAGATGCGGTGTAGGTTACTATGAGACTGACAACCTAAGGAATAACCAGGAGGATATTTGAAACTTTCGCCCAGGAGGTTTTATAGGGAAAAATACTTAAATCGGGTTTTCCCGGACTATGTTTAAAGCTTGTAGAAGTCAAAGTGAACTCCAAATCTCAATATACCTTAGGAATATATAAGAATTCGTGAATATGTACACAACCACTTTACACCCCCTTAGGGGTTGGATATAGAAAAAATTTAAGGAACGTTTTTAGACACTTATATAAATAGTCCGCAGAAGTAAAATTGCTTTCATAGTTTGACATGTTTAAAAGTTTTAACGAAATTCGTGAAAATGTGGATTCACGGAAATTTTTTTTACTCAACCTCTGAACGCCAATAAAAATCTGAACTTTTTCTTGCTTTAATTACTCTAATAGCACATCTACATATACGTACTAAGTTTCAACTTTCTAGCATAAGCCGTTTCTGAGATATAAAAAACAACCCCTCACCCCCGGACCTCGCTACCCATATCAAAACTTTTATTTTTCTAGGATATCTCTAAAGTGGCTCTATATAATCCTAAATTTTTAGTTCTACCGACCGCAACTCCTGTAAAATTTTCAAGATCATATCTGGTTCGGTTTTTGAGATATAAGAGTGACATTTTTTTTAATTTCGCTGTCCCCCCACTTTCGTGCTTCACCTCCCTCCTCAAAAAATTTACTTTCAGTAGACTCCTCTTGTGATCCCATATACAAAAACTAAATTTTATTTTCCTGGTGTAATTGGTTCGGAAGATATTGTAACTCAAAGTTTTTCACACCCCCCACACCGCACCACTCCCTTTAAAGATTTTAGCCCTTGTCTAATCTTGAAGTATCCCTTAGGATAAGCACAAAGTTTCAAATTTCTGACATCAATTGTTCGGGAGATTTCAATCCCGGCTTTCAAGCGTTTCGGACTCATTGCTTTCCTCCCCACTTCCATACCCCTCAACCCCTTTCGACAATTTTTTTGCAAATGAGTCCACTATCATAGTACTACATAAGTTTCAAGTTTCAGCCTCCTAGCATAAGTGGTTCCTGAGATTTAGAAACCAAAATTTTTCGTCTAAAACGCTCTCCTCTTCTCTGCCCTCATACCCCCACTCCTCCAAAAGCTACCAGTGGTTGAGGTTCACCCAATCTACCCACCATAAAAATTTCATCATAATATCTCAACTGGTTTGGGAGCTACGCGCCTTCAAATGATTTTGCGTACGGCGGACGGCGTTTACGGTGGACAGACGGAAATTTTTTTTTTGTGAAAATACAAAATTTCAGGGTAGCAAATTTTTTTTTTAATTTCAGGTTGGTCACAATACCTTATTATTAAAAAATAATAAAGTAATAATAATTCGATATCACATCAGACCAAACATTTTGCGTCTTCTTCGGGGACAAATATCGAAAAATCCTGAAGTTGATTTTTAGGCGATTGAAATAGAAGCAGAAGTAGAAATCTGTTCGGTATTCCATCGAACACAAGAATTATGACGGAATTCGTGAATTGGCAATTGGAAAAGAAGCACGTGGAAGTAGAAATTTACTCGATGATCCATCAAACAAAAGAAATATGAATTCGTGTAAAGAAATATATGGAACCCTTTTTATCCTTTTAGAGGATAAATATCGAAAAATCCTGAAAATGATTCTTGGGGGATTAGAAAAAAAGCACGTGGAAGTATTAATATATTTGATGTTCCATCAAACAAAAGAAGTATGGCGGAATTAGTAAACAAAATCATAGTTGCAACCCTTCATCCTTTTAGGGGATGATTATTGAAAAATCCTGAAAACAATTCTTAGGCAATTGGAAAAGAAGCACATGGAAGTAGAAATCTACTTGATGCTCCAGCAAACAAAAGAAATATGGCGGAAATCGCGTAAACAAATGTTGGAATCCCTTTCATTATTTTAACGGATGAATATCAAAAAATTCTGAATATGATTCTTGGGTGATTGGAAAAGAAGTACGTGGAATTAGAAATATATTCGATGTTCTATCAAATAAAAGAAATATAGCGGAATTTGTGAAAAAAATTATAAGTTGTTATTTTATATTCACTTGGAAAACTGTCATTGTTTCATATAAATAAAAATCACGGTAATCCTGTACACTACTCATACAATACAGCGAACAAAATGATAAACCTATGTCATTTTATTCATAGTGTCGGTATATCATTCTGTCCTTAAAGAGTGTGTTGAATATATTGTTGCGAGCTGGGGATTTCAAGGAAAACACAATTCGTTTAAAATAGAAATAACAATTTATTATTCGCATTCAATAATTGAACTACCAGTAACGCTGCCCGATTTTATATACAACTGGATCAATGTTCGATCGCTGCTTCCAATAAAAATTGCGTAGAAACTGATCGTCGTATCGCTTTTCCGTTGAAAAAACTGTGCCGGCTGCAACCTCTGTCGTGCTTATATACTGTGGTGTGTTTAGTTGAGAGCTTTTCTGCATATTCGGTACTGTGTGGATCGTTCCAGAGGGCTGGAGAAAGAGTGAGAAGAAGAGAGTTCAAGAAGTTTGCAGATTTCTCCACGCCCCTCCCACTTAGCTCTGCAAGGTGGACAACCGGAGGTTTTTCTCCGCCCTCCGGTTAGGGATTGGCAGACTGTTGCTCTACCTACTGGTAACTGATCGAGTTGGCTTGTTGTCAGGGTAGCATGTAACAATATGTTGTAACCATCGATAAGCTGCATACAAATATATAGCCGTTTTCGAAATAATGTCGTTTTTAAGCAATCTTTACAATTTTAATGTCAATAACTTCTAAATCGTTAATGTTGTTTAAATAATTTTTTTCACAATTAAAGATGAGATATACTTACAATTTTAAAAAAAAAAATCTTGATTATGGTTTTGTGTAACGATAGTTGATTCATAGCTATTAGCAATACCGAGGAAAAGCAAGCGAACTGTTTGAAAAAATAACAACGTTACCACGACGACCGCTACCTTACCTTTGGAGATTAAAACGGCCGTGTGTAGCCGCAATAGCAGCGTATAGGAAAACTAAGTTATCTTGAATTTAAAGAAAAGCTACATATTAGTGAAACTAAAATTAAGTTGAACAAATTTACTACACCGAAAGAAATTCATTGGTAAAGTCAAATACAAACCTTATTTGATTTTGCGCCAAATAAGCAACGTTGCTAATTCAAATATGGTTAAGTATGTTTTTAAAACATTACAACTATCATTATTTGATTCAACAATTTCGTTGCCAATTTTGTGTTTAAATGATCATGTTCATATTTAAGTACAAATATCAATCTTCAAAATAAATAAAATATTTATGTGCTTCGATTATCATGATCAATGCTAGCGAAGCAGGTTAATGATTCCTGAAATATTTTGCAAGTGGTATTTTAAGCACAAACATTTTTTATTAAACAGTTCCATTGTACCTCTTTTAAACATGAATATGATACTCAAACAATTTGTGTTGTTACTTACAATAATATCGATTCCATTGAATTTTAAGGATGAATAATTATTCTTATATCACTTTATTAAGTAAAATGATATCGTTTTCCAATAGTGCTAAAGACTACAGTTTCCAGAAAAATTTAATAAAGTACAAAACTTCAATTAGATTTTTATTAGCAAATTATATATTTTTAAATGATACCTAATAAGTGCATTATTTAAGTGTAAATTAAATTTTAATTTATTTTACATATATACAATAAATGTAATTTTTTTCGAGGGGTTTAAAAAAACTTTACATTAATTTCAATTAGCAGATAAAAGCGAGAAATAGAAAGAAAAATTTACATACAAAGTGTCCAACGTTGATAGGTGTTGATTGATTTGATTAAGATGGCGATAGTGTTGGTGATGAAGATGAACTATTAAACAATTTTTCTGACAACGCACTGTTCCTATGAATATAATCCAATAGGTTTTGTTTAATAAGTTCTTGACATTGCTGCATGTCGTTCAAATTTCTCGTTATATTGTTGATAAATAACGTGGATGGCTCCGATTGAACATTCACTCCCTAAAAATAATTTAATAAGGACCTTGAAAAACACGGTTTTATTGTTTTACAAAATTGATTTATTTACATTTTCCATTCGCCATTGAAAGAGTTTATGCTTAAATTCAACTCTGCAAACTATTTATTAGAAAATATACATATCTCCTAGGTCTTCGTTATCAAATAACTAACAATTAAACCCCAAAATAATTTTACAGTATTATTTTTAATCAAATTTACTTCTTTACACAGTAATTGTAGACAATTGAATGAAAATGTGGAATGATTTATGCTTCAAAACTAATAGTTTTGCCTTTGGCATGCAATGATCATTGCTTAGTCAATCACGGAAAACTGCGACCTGCAAATATTTATTAAATAATAATTGTGCTCAGGTGACAAGTTTCGTGTTAGATCAAGATGAAATGTAGTAAGCAGGAGTAATATTCAACTGAACATGTCTCTGGTTACTTAGCAATTATTCTGACAGTAAAATGTTTAATGTAAAACAAAATCATATTCGAATGAATCACATATATGTTAAAATTAAACAACTTCCGTGATATTTTAAAATTTTGCTGTTAACAATGCTTCCTTAGTTGATTTAAATACGAAACCTTATTTAGTTTAACAATGTTTGTATTTGATATGAACATTCTAGGCTAATTGTTAGTTAACAATGTATCATACTTGATTCAAGTAATGATTTTTCTTTCGGTGTAGTATTTGAATTTAACATTTATATTATTATTTAACATTTATATTATTCAGATTTAGAAGTTGTAATAGTCCCAAATCGTCAGGGTTCTTTTAAAACTTAACGAAAACTGAATTACCGCCATCATTAATAATAGCCATTTTTATTCCAGAGAGAAAAATTTTCTCCACACTGATTTCACTAGAAAACGGGACCGCTGACCTAACTTTTTTCTGTAATAATAAAAGCACATTCTGTCATCTTTCTTACCAGGGTGCATTTTTTACTCTACTTTCAACACTTCTTAAATACAAACCATTTCACTCATTGAGCAATTCCTTTTTTCTTAGTAAAGTGCAACTAAGAAGGAGAAATCACTTCCAGCGGAAACTTCCATACCGATACAACTGGTATTTTTCTGGTTTTAACATTTTGAGCAATCGACTTTCAAATTTATATAATAATAAACGGAGAAGATCGCTCCACCCAGTAATCTGCTGAGTTCTCGAGTCTCAAGCAATATTCACTTTTTCTTGGCTTTTACCTATATGAATTTTGTCAAACCCAGTCTATCGATGTGACACGACAATCGCAATACGGGCAATTACCTTCTAGATCAACGCGTTCTTGAGTTATAATGCGTTCGGACAAACAGACGAACGGACGTCTACTGGATTGGATATTGTGCCCAAAACTGAACCATAAAAAAGTATTCAACTTTTATTTTGTCCATGTCTTCTGTGCGTTAGATTCATTAATTGTGTATTTTGAGCGCACAAAAAATATGAAAAAACTTTCAGAATAAATACGATCGGACCGCCTTCGTACCTAGTACCAAGGTACCAAGTACCTAGCCTGACAGCCCGATGACGCCACTATCGCCAGAGAGGGGACAGTCATTTTTTCAAAAATTTAAATTTTTATATCTCAAGAACCGTATCAGATATGGTCTTGAAAATTTTACAGGAGTTAGGGCCAGTAGACTACTAGCAGGAAAAATGTTGGTGGTGCTGGTGAACGGGATGATGGTAGGAGGGGGTGGAACGAAAAGAATTCTGACTTTTATTTCTCGAAAACCGCAAAGCATAGAAAGCTAAAAATTGACGAATATATAGAGTCGCTATTGAAGTATCCTAGAAAAATAGAGGTACGGGGGTGGGTTGTGGTTTTTCATATCTCAGAAACAGCGTATGCTAGAAAGTTGAAACTTAGTATGTTTGTATATGTAGAAGTACGACAGGAGTAATTAAAGAAAAAAAAAGTTCAAAATTTTATTGATGTACAGAGCTGGAGTAAAAAAAATGTTCGTGAAAAGTTTTTTTTCCAACATTTTCATGAATTTCATTATAACTTTTAGTCATGTCGAGTTATCATATTAATTTTACTTCTTTAGGCTCTTTGTATAAGCATCTAGGAACATTTTTTCAACTTTTTCGATATCCAACCCCTAAGGGGGTGTAATGTGGTTGTGTAAATTTTCACGAATTCCGATATATTTCTTAGGTCTCAATAGACGATATATAGAATATCGAATTCACATTCACTGGTAAAAGCTTCAAATATAACGAGGAACGCCCGATTTCTTCGATATTAAACTACGAATACTGAGATGCGGTGTAGGTTACTATGCGACTGAAAACCTAAAGAATAACTAGGAGGGTATTTAGAACGTTATTTTCTAGGTTATCAGTCGCATAGTTACCTACACCGCATCACAGTATTAAACACGTTTCGGACTTCTACCCAAATAATAATAAAGTTGCGCCCAGACTGTTGGCAGATTTTTGTAGTGTGTGGAGTTTGTGGCCTTAAAACAAATAAATTAAATTTATATAATAAACATGTATGTATAGTGTTTTATACTTTTTACCCTTTTTGACCTATATCCTGCTTTTTCCTCAATTATCATGTGTTGATTGATCTCATTGAATTTTTCCAATTAGCGATTATTGTGTCCTTTGCCCTTCAAAATACGTCTGGGATTTCATCTGCCGATCATCCGCTTAATGTTTATTCTGTTATAAGTATTATCAATAAATTAACAATAGTAATAAGCAAACATAAAAATGTGATATTTTTGTAGTACGTTATGTAGTACATATTAGTTCTTCCACGCCTTTTTTATTTTACGCATTGTAAAATTTTGCCTTTCCACACCAGCAGTAAATTTACACATTTTTAGCGATTCATTTCCACACTTATGTGTGAATTTCCGCATTAATAGTGATGTGTTTCAGCGTACGTAACTACACAGTAAAAATAATTTGTAATTTTACAACATTTAATGTAATAAAATTATCCCCATATCATATGTAAAATTACCTAATTCATGTATAAACGCTATTATCATTATGTAATTAAGTTTTTTTACATGAAATACTATGTAAAATTTCATAAAGATAAAAATTACAATAACTCGTACGGCAAATTACATTTCCAAACATGGATAAATAACATTATTCCATGTAAAAAATAAATTTAATGTCCGAAATTGCAGTCAGTACCTACTTGTCAATGGAATTTTACATCTAGGCATGCTGTAAATAAAGGGAGATGATACAATCGAGCGTCGATTTATCAGTTCTTGTGCGGATATTGCTAAGTAAACATCGCGATTAGTTTTTCTTATAATTAGTAGGTAATAACTACTTGATTTGGTTTAAATGCTATTATACATCATCTTATTTATAATGAAAATGTTTATTTTCATAATTTTATAAATTTATTGTTTTTTATATTTTTTATTAATAAAATAACTTTTTTGGATATGAAACCTCGTTCTTGTTTATTTGCATTAAATTACCTCATTTATTTATTGCAAATAAGTGTGTTACCATTTTGCTGTTTAAGTGTTTATAAAAAACCATATTTAAAAACATAAGATTAAATTAGTGCTTAGTTCGTGGAATTTTTCGTTCCGATAAATCTTAGTATTCGATTATAATTCTAAAACTATCGATAAATATATTAAGTGTTATGTAAATTAATTTACAAATTGTAATTTAGTGTTGTACAATTTACCCTTTAAGTGGTAAATTTACATATTATAAATTAGGTACTTCAATGAAGGTAATTTCAACCTCCAAATTGTAAAATTATATATGCCATGTGATTTATGATTACCATCAGGCATGTCGTTTTACAAAGCCATGTATGTACTTATTACATTTCCGAATTTTAATTTTACCATGTTGGCAATTAGTTGCCAACATTTAATGTTGTAAAAAATTTTAACTGTGTAGTAAAAATCAGAATAGTGACAATAGTAATACTGCTTTCAGAGTAGTAAATAAATTGCCTACTCTGAGAGTAGTAGACATTTTTTACTGTGTGAGACCATGAAAGCTGTAAAAAATAGTGCGATGGAGTATGTCTGGGACATATGGTCTGTCAATTGATGTTTCACACCAAATTTGGAAATATTCGATAGGGATGAGGATTATTTCCAAGGTGTAGGACAGTTTGTTTGAAGCGCATTCTGCAAGAATTTTCTTGAGTGCTCCGTCCTGCTCTTTTTGATTTTGAATATTTTTCAAATTGATAGCAGTGAAATCAATTAAATCTGTATGTGGTCTTGATATATATTCCGGGTAATGAATCGGCTGACCAGCTAGCTAAGCGGGGAGCCAACTCACCAATGATTGGCCCGGAACCATTCTGTGGAGTAGGTAAAGGCTTCATTAAAGATGGTATTTTTAAGTGGGTAAATCTTCAGGTGGAAGATTATTGGAACTCACTTTCAGGACTTAGACAGTCAAAGAAATTCCTGACTTTCTCAAGTAGGAGAGCGTCGGAATTCCTTTCCTTAAGCAGGTATAACGCACGGGTCATAATGGGATATTTTTCCGGACATTATTTCCTTAATTATCACCTTAAGATCATCGGTAAAGTATCACTAGATACATGTCGATTCTGTGATATCACATCTGAAACCACGGCACACATTCTGTGTGATTGTGATGTAGTGGCCAGATCAAGAAGGCAGATTCTCGGTGCATTTACTCTCACCTATGAAGACCTGTCGAAGACTCCCCTGTGTAAAATCATCTCCTTACTCAAAGGAATCGATATGGCCTAGGGAGTGGTTAAGAGCCAGGAACAAAAGACCTCTTAGGTCGTAGTTCGAGAAGTAGTGAGGCTTCTTTAGGCTCTACCAGTTAAATAAATAATAATGTGGTCTTGATAAGGTATCTGGAACAATATTCAGTTTTCCTTTGATATGTCGGATATTATTTGGAAATTGTGCGATGAATTCTAAATGGTTGATTTGGCGAGGCTATTTTTCTGTTGTGCCCTAGTCAGAGGGTTTTCCATCCTTCAACAAATGATCTAAACCGTTTAATCGCGAGAAAAATTGCTAACAATTCACGGTTACAAGTTGAATATTTTTGCACAGTAGGTGCAAGTTTTTTTTGAAAAGAAACATAGTGTTATAAGAATGGAATTTTTCATGGTGAGAAGCTACCATAGAAGCAAATTTGTTTGAGTTTTTTTTTTTTAAGTTTTTTGTTGTTTTCCGGCGTCAGTGGAGTTTCTGATGTGATACCCCAACACGAAATCTCCGACTGTTGATTAATCGCTGTCTCTGAGGGCATGACAGTTGCAAAACCATCACTGGATAGGCCAGTTTTTTATAAGACTGTGTTGGACTGGGTCCGAAGGAGCTGTTTCGTCATCGGATGGCATAGACTCGTCAGAGGGTGTATCAAGCCTAAATGCGAAACACCCTTACAGGTGGTAACATTGCTTGGGATTATTCTATATAGGCGATGTTGAAACTAATTTCATTACCGCGAATTATAATTTAAGTAACATTCTTGCCTTCACCTATTTATACTAAAGGTAGGTGGCACTGAAGATCACCCAATATTTCAACCAATTTGGTGGAATTTTTGGTTGTTCGCTATGATATATGAAATTCAACGCTAAGAGCGCCGAATCGAATCCCGCCAACAGCAATTTTATTTTTTTACCAATTTTACTTTATTATTTTTTAATAATAAAGTATTGTTATCGACCTGAAATTTCAAAAAAATTTGCTACCCTGAAATTTTGTATTTTTACGTTTTAGGACTAGTAGACCCCAAAAAAGCAAAAAAAAAAATGTCCGTCTGTCCGGCGTAGACGCCGTACGCCGTACGCCGTACGCAAAACCGTTTGAAGGTGCGTAGCTCACAACCCCTTTGAGATATTAAATTCAAATTTTTATGGTGGGTAGATTGGGTGAACCCCGACGACTGGTATATTTTCGAGGGGTGGGGGTACAAGGGGAAAGGAGAGGGGAGCGTTTTAGACGAAAAATTTTGGTTTCTAGATCTCAGGAACCACTTATGCTAGGAGGCTGAAACTTGGAATTTATGTAGTACTATGATAATGGACTCAATTGCAAGAAAATGGTTGATAGAGGTGAGGGGGTGTGGAAGTGGGGGGGAAAACAATAAGTCTGAAACGCATGAAAGACGGGATTGAAACATTCTAAGATCGATATCTCCTGAACAATTGATTTCAGAAGATTGAAACTTTGTTGATGTCCTTAGGGATACTTCAAGATTAGACAAGGGCTAAAATTTTTAAGAGGGGTTGTGGGGTGTGGGGGGTGAAAAACTTTGGATTACAATATCTTCCGAACCAATTACACCTGGAAGATAAAATTTAGTTTTTGTATATGGGATCACAAGAGGAGTCTACCGAAATTTAAATTTTTTGAGGGGGGAGGTGGAGCACGAAAGTGGGGGGGACACCGATTTTTCAAAAAATGTACTTTTTATATCTCAGAAACCGTATCAGATATGATCTTGAAAATTTTATAGGAGTTGGGATCGGTAAACTTCTAGTAGGGAAAAAAATTTTGGTGGTGTGGGTGTTGGGGGTGATGGTGAAAGGGGGTAGAAAGGATAACATTCTAATTTTTATTTCTCGAAAACCATAATGAGTAGAAAGCTAACGATTTAGGATTATATAGAGCCACTACGGATACATCCTAGAAAAATTTTTGATAGGGGTATCAAGGTACGGGGGAGAGGGGTGGTTTTTTATATCTCAAAAACGGCTTATGCTAGAAAGTTGAAACTTAGTGCGTATATGTAGATGTACTATTAGAGTAAATAAAGCAAAAAAAAGTTCAGATCTTTATTGGCGTTCAGAGGTTGAGTAAAAAGAATGTCCGTGAATCCATATTTTCACAAACTTCGTTAAAACTTTTAGACATGTTGAGTTATCAAAGCAATTTTACTTCTGCGGGCTATTTATATAAGCGCCTAGTAACGGTCTTCAAAATTTTTTGATATCCAACGCCTAAGGGGGTGTAAAGTGGTTGTGTACATATTCACGAATTCTGATATATTCCTAAGGTATATTGAGATTTAGAGTTCACTTTTACTTCTATAAGCTTTAAACATAGTCGGGGAAAAACCGATTTAAGTATTTTTCTCAATTAAACCCCCTGGGGGTATTGTTCAAGATTTCACTGATTCCGAAAATCTCTTAGGTTTAATGTGATCGAATTCGCTTTTACTACTATGAATTATTCTATTGTTAAAAAAAATACGTAAATAAATAAAAAAAAATCTGCCAACAGTCTGGGCGCAACTTTATTATTTTATGGGTAGAAGTCCGAAACGTGTTTAATGATGAGATACGGTGTTGGGTACTATGCGACTGACAACCTAAGAAATAACCAGGAGGCTATTTGGAATGTTATTTTTTTGGTTGTCAGTCCCATAGTCACCTACACCGCATCTCAGCATTAAACAGGTTTCGGACTTCTACCCATAAAATAATAAAGTTGCGCCCAGTTTTTCAAATTGATTGCAGTGAAATCAATTAAATCTGTATGTCGTCTTGATAAGGTATGTACAACAATACTCAGTTTCCCTTTGATATGTCTGATATCATTCGAAAATTGTACCTTCGACAAATTATCTAAACCGTTTAATTGCGAGATAAATTGCTAACAATTCATGGTCAAAAGTTGAATATTTTTGCTCAGTAGGTGCAAGTTTTTTTTTTGAAAAGAAACAGTGATTTCCAGATTGTGTTTTCGAGCTGCTGCAACACGGCACCTGTTGCGTTGCTCGATGCATCTACCATTAGGCCAAATTTTGCTTCAGGTTTTGGGTAAGTTAAAAGATTGCCTTTTTTTAAACATTGTTTAATATTGTCGAAAACTGTATTTGCTTCTTGATTCGAATTCAACTCAGTTTTCTTTCAGTTCAACAAATGGAAGGTAAATACTAGTCGGCAGCAACAACTATTAATGGAATCATTGACAACCCCTTTTCTCGCGAACCACATACTGTCTATTAAAACTCGGTACAGTAGCGGATACAGTGCCATTTTCAATGTTTAATTTAAAACAGTCTGACTACATTGTATGCACTTACTAAGGAACTTCCAATTAAGAGACAATAGCTACAATCCGATGTTTCAGAACGACACTAATCACTCTGAAATGTTCTCGTCTTGCTTTCCTACATCGTTAGACAAACAACATCGCAACATCTCGAATAACAAAAACAAAGCCGAGCGTTTTCCGATCAATTAGCCCAATTCACATGAAACTCACGTCACTGCCGCATTAAAAATCTCCTTAACTAAGCGATTACTGAAACACCTTAAAGATCGCCGAGCTCATAAAATTGTCGGCATATCCTCCTCTAAGCAAAAGTACCATTGGGTTTGTATTCATTGTATTTTGTGACCAGGAGTATCCAACGTCTTTTTAAGTCGCAGAAGAAGCACGAATCTACTGTAATCATGTCTTAAGGGTATTTATTTAATTTTTTTTCACATAACCACGGTCTGGGTGCTCCGGTGAATTCCTTAAACCTGAATAACGTCATGTTCGAGTAGCATTTAAAAAATTAGAAATGGCAGTTTCAGGCGAAAATGTTCATTTTTATCGCGTTACTTCTGCGCGATGTGACAATAACGTGACAACCTTCCTTCCATGGGACAAATTGTCTCAATTTTGTTTCCCTGATCGTTAGGAAGCAGCATTTTAGTGTCGTCGTAGAATAACTGCACTCTAAGAACGTTCAGCATACGTTAAACACGATTTTCCGACCGACATTTTCATTGAAATTTTAAATTATCGATCAATTGGATGGTGCAATCTATTCCGTGCTCTAGCTCGTCGATAGACGAAACAATGTGCAACATAAGACGAGTTAGATTGGACACCGTTGGCGCAATAGTTTCGCAGGTCCAAATTTTTTTTGCAAAGAAAGTTGCAACAAGTGGGATTTATAGTGACCTCAAGTCTTACGATACGTGCAATGATCATTCTTCAACAGATTTTCTTCGACAAAATAAACTTTTTTCCCACATTTGGCATAAATTAATCCTTTCCAAAAACAAACCCAACGTTAGCGGTTAAACATTTTGACACTAATTATATTTTAGTCTGGACCGCTGCGAACATGTTGCGTGACACATTGCACTTAATCGTGTTTGTTTGCTTGTTTCGAAGATAAGTTTGCCATAATGGAATTTTAATTTGATGCTTCATGACACGCAAAACTACTCGGTACCAGTGTCACTGCAGAATTAACTGCCCCATAGTTAAGACAAATAAGCGTGAATTCGTTACAAGCTGAGACAGTGTCGGGTTTGGACTATCCACAAATGCGAGAACTTTCTCCAGATTGCCATATGTAGTTCCATAAGAAAATTGATAAGACGCAAGAACACATATCGTCGGCAGCCCAGATCTGGGTTAATTCAATTTTCAATGGAATTATAAATATTATGGTCGTCCGTTTCGATGCTGGACGCAGTAATGGTCGGGCGCTCCGAGGTAAACCCTTTAGCATTAATTTATAAGAATTATACGCTTCGCGTAGTGAAACGTTTCAGAAATTAATAGCAGCATTACCGCATTGAATCACATTAAGGGAAATCAATCAACGGACCACATCAAACCAGTGGCCTAGAGGTACGCGTACGAGTTGTTATACGTTAGACGTACTTGTTCATTTCAACAGATGCCATTTTTACTTTATTATTTTAATAATCAAGTTTTTTCCTAAGTCTTCTTTTTGGTCTGTTATTAAAACTTTACTGAATTGTTTTAATTGAAATTCTTATTTCATAACAAAATATGTATTGTGTTCGATGATATCAAAAAAAATATATTCTATACAGAATTTGTATTTAAGTAAGAGTTGAACCTTGAGAAGCTCTCATCACTCATCTGTAAATAACATACTAAATGCATACATATTCGGTGCTAGCTTCAGGTGGAAGGCTTCTTAGATCTTGACCTAGCAAAGGTGTTAACCATCATCAAGAAGTCGAACTGACTTGGGGAAACTGAAAGGACTCCAAAAATAGAGAACCAGCTTGAGGAAACTGGAACTTCTGAAGTAAAGAACCAGCTTGAGGAAGGGCAATTAGCTGCGTGGAAAAGCTTGCTTACCAGGAAGGTAATAACTAAGAATTTGTACCCAGCCAAGATGAATTTCTAAAGAAACCGGACCTGTGGGAGAGAATGTAGGCTTCTTTGCAGTTGTTTATTTCATATGAAGCGCACAAATTGAAAAACCTAGACCTAGCCATGCTGTTAAGCCGAGTTGAGAAAACGGAGGAACCTGATATACATAAGCTTAAATCTGGTATAGAAGGAGCTCACAATAAGGACTCAGTCAGGTTTGGAATTTCGGGCCTCTTATTTATTTTGGAAAGCTCTTTAATTTGGAAATTGTAGATTTGTCCAAGGAAGAGACTTTACCGAAAATAATTTTATATTAGGTGTGTTTTTTTGGGCATTTATCCAGATCAGAGTAGTAATTAAAATTTACATTGAAAACACCATTAATATTGCTGTTTTTGTTATAACTTTATTATTGATCGACATGATATTTAAAAAAAGAGCAAAAGAGCAAAAAAAAAATGTCAACCGTAGACACCGTACGCCGTATGCCGTACGCAAAACCGTTTGAAGGTGCGTAGGTCCCTTGAGATATTAATTTGAAATTTATATGGTAGGTAGAATGGATAATCCCTGGAGCATTCCGCTCCAATACCATAGACTGGCACCGCGCCTCTAATCTGTTCACCTATGGCAAATTCAAATGGGCTATACACTCCTTCCATCCCTTCAAATCGCCAGGAACTGACGGAATCCTTCCAGCCCTGCTTCAAAAGGGACTGAAAGAACTGCTCCCCTACCTACTGCAAATCTTCAGAGGGAGCTTTGCTCTGAGCTACATCCCAAGTACGTGGAGACAGAGCAAAGGTGGTCTGCAAACCAAAGATAGGCAAAAGATCGCGCTCTGATTCAAAGTCGTTCCGACCCATCTGCCTAACATCTTTCCTTTTGAAAATCATGGAAAAGATAACAGACCACTGCCTGAGACACGAAGCACTTAGCAAGAAACCACTACACAGTAATCAATTTGCCTACCAAACCGGCAAATCGACAGAATCAGCACTCCTCCAAATTACAACGGAAATTGAGAAGGCAATTTCCGAAAAAGAAATTGCGCTATGCGCATTTCTGGACATAGAAGGAGCATTCGACAACACATCCTACGACTGTATAAATAAGGCAATTGTCGACAGAGGAGTAGACTCTACCACAGCAAGGTGGATCGACCAAATGCTAAGTACACGGGAGATTCACACCTCCCTGGGAACGGACACCACAAGGGTCAAAGCATGCAAAGGATGCCCGCAGGGAGGAGTACTATCGTCCCTTCTATGGTGTCTTGTGGTGGACGACCTACTGAGCTAGCTCAGTCATAGCGGCCTTACAGTCCAAGGATATGATGACGACTTAGTAATCACGATTAATGGCTTAATGGCTTAGTAATCATGATTAATGGCTCTGCGACCTTATGCAGCAAGCACTAAGTAAAACACAAACATGGTGCCATGAGAAATGCCTACAGGTCAATCCGGGCAAAACCACGATTGTGGCTTTTTCACGAAAGAGAGACCTGAGCAAATAAGATCGCACATGATGTACGAGACGGAAATCAAACTCGCGACAGAAGTAAAATATCTAGGAGTAATTCTGGATCAGAAACTCCTATGGAACAAGCACCTAGACAAAGTATCAGAGAAAGCCACTATTGCTCTACTCTTGTGTAGACAAGTCGTAGGCAAAACCTGGGACTTGAAACCCAAAATAGCCTTATGGACCTATACAGCTATTGTAAGACCTATGATAGTATACGGAGCATCAGTATGGTGGCAAAGAACAAGGAGCAAACTGGACAAGCTCCAAAGGTTGGCATGCATCAACACGACAGGAGCAATAAGAACCTGCCCCACGGCAGCTATAGAGGTTCTTTTCAATCTGACTCCGCTGCACATCTATATAGAAACGCAGGCAAGAGTAGCCGCGATGAGAAACGAACGGCAACCCATCCAGAGTAAAAAGTGGACCTAATAATCTATCCAGACTTAGAAGCAGCGTTCAAATGCTAGACATGCCTGTGGACCATATGACAAAGAGATATCGCTTCGAAATCCCTTTCAATTCCTTAGTCTGCGACAAAGAGAACTGGGCAAGGGACCCACCGCAGTTCGGACCGGATAGACTGAAGGCACCGGAGCTGGCATAAGCGGACCCTGCGCCAGGATAACGGAATTCCTCGGTGAATATCCCACCGTTTTCCAGACGGAGGTCCATGCTATATCCACGTCCATAGAAATAAACCTCGAAAGGGGTTACTCAAATAAGAACATAGTCATTCTCACAGATAGTCAGGCAGCGATAAAAGCCTTGACTGCACACACAGTAAACTCAAAACTGGTGTGGAAATGCCAAGAAAAATTGTGTATCCTTAGTACCAACAACAGAGTCCTCTTGCACTGGTTACCCGGTCATGAGGGCATAGAGTGCAACGAAATAGCAGATCAACTTGCAAGAGACGGAGCAGCGGTCCGCCCTACTGGACCAGAGCCGTTCTGTGGAATCTCAACCTGATCCATTAAGAGGAGCATAAGGGTATGGGAGGAACACAAGAAATGCCAACACTGGGCCACACTGGGCCACACTGCCCAGACTTAGACAGACCGAAAGATTCATACCGAACCACTCAACTAAAAGAAGCAAACAGCTTCTACAGTTTGATAGAAACAAAGTACGGGTAATAACCGGAATACTCACGGGTCACTCGCGCTTGAAAGATCATCTTAAAAGAATAGGAATCATAACCGATAACTTTTGCAGGTTCTGCCAACTGCAGGCAGAAACCTCTGAACTTATTCTGTGCTGCTGTGAGGCAGTCGCAACTCAGCGCCACAAATGTTTCGGATAACACTTTGTGGACCATAGTACCATTGCAAAAATAGACCTACACCAACTAGATAAATTCCTAAGAGAAATAAAGCTGAGTGAGGACCTCTAGATTGAAACTGGAGAAAGATCTATGATGTATAGCACAATAGACCACTGGTCGCCTCCGATGAAATCTAATCTAATCTATGGGTGAACCCATACAAGTGGTATCTTTTGGAGGGATAGTGGTGTGAGGGGAGAGGAGGGGGGGAGCATTTTAGATGAATTTTGATTTCTAGATCTCAGGAACCGCTAGGAGGCTTATGTAGAACTATGATAGTGGACCCATTTGCAAAAAAATGGAGGGCAAACAAAAAATTATCAGTAAAAATTGAATTCACATATATTTTCACGAATTTCGTCATATCTCTTAGGTCTTTTAAAATGTTGAACTCATTTTTATTCTCCGGGTTTTTTCACATAAATATCTAGAATGTACTTTCAGGATTTTTTGAAATTCGACCGCTAAGGGGGTGTAAAGACGTTGAATATATTTTCTGGAATTCAGCTACATCCCTCAGGTCTGATTAGATATCAAATAACATTCACTTCCACGGGTTTGTTTTATAATCGCCTAAACCCAGTTTTTAAGATTTTTCCTTTTTAACTCCTAAGAGGTATAAAAGGGTTGAACACGTTTTCACGAATTCCGTCATAACTCTTAGGAGTGATAGGATATCGAATTGGATTTACATCTCCGGGATTTTTTTATATTTATATTAAAACAAATATAAGAATTTTGGGATATTCATCCCCAAGTGGGTGTAAGGGGTTTGCATTTGTCTTCACAAATTTTCGCCATATCTCGTAGCTTTGACAAGCTATCAAATTAACTTTAACTTCTACAGAGTTTTCATCTAATCACATATAAACTAATTTGGGATTTTCTGCCTTCCAAACAACAAGGTAGTATAAAGGGGTTGCATAGATTTTCACAAATTTCAACAAATTTCTTTGATCTGATGAGATATCGAATTAATTTTTACTTCCTAAGGCTTGATATCTAATTGACAAAAAGTTAATTTAAGGATTTTTAAATATTCAACCCTAAGCGGGTGTAATAGGTTGTATACTTTATCACAGTTTTCGACATATTCCTTAGGTTTGATGACATATCAGATTGGTTTTACTTCCAAGGCCTTTAATATAATAACCCGCAAACTCATATCACGATTTTTTAATACGAGTATATCCCCAAGTGGGTGTAAAGGGGTTGCATATATCTTTACTGATTCCAATATACCTCTTTGATCTGATAGGATATCGAACTAATTTTTATTTCCTCGGGCTTCCTACATAAACGCCCAAAAATTTTCAAAAAAATTTCAGAATTTTTGAATATACAGCAAAGGGTTTCATAGTTTCGTCATCCCTTGGGTCTGATGAGATATAAAATTGGTTAATACTTCTGCAGGCATTTCTTGTAATGGCCTAAAAAAACAACCATTTTTCGCAATTCAACCCTCAAGTGGGTGTGAAGGGGTTACTTACGTTTTCACAAATTTTGCAAAATATCTAGTCATGAAATATCCTGTTGCTTCTTATGAAATCAACTAAAAGCCTTTTTCACAATTTACCAAAATTCAATCCGCAAGTGAATGTAATAGGGTTGCATACGCCTTACAATTCGTCATATCTCTTGCATGATGAGGCAGCAAATTGGTTCTTACTTCTATCTGTTTTTAGTGTAAATTATATACCAAAATTCACGTCGTCTCTACGGCCTTTTTATATTCAATCCTAGACGGTAGTCACGGACAATCGTGGACTCTTCTAATAGGCGGTTCTCGGAACATATCTTCTAGGAACTTCTAAGAAAACAAAGTATAACAAGTTAACAAGTCAATGAATCAGCGAGAAAGTGAAAATAATCGCAAAATTTAAAATTTCACTCCGTTTGCCTTGTTTTCTATTAAGAACAGAAGAACCAACCAGGATTTTGCTTATACCTCGGCTGAAAGGCTTTTGAATTAGCAGTAAATTACGTACTCGTATAACATGAAGTCATAAATCTGAGAAATTACGGAAAGACTACACCTGTATAAAGTGTAATTTTCTTTAAAGTTACACTCTTGGAAATTTTCCACTCAGCACTTCACTTTTACCATCATCGAAACTATTCTTCATCCCGGCGGCAGTATATTACTCAAAATACTGCCGTAATTTATTTCTGCTAAAATCGATCTAGGTTCTAGAAGTATGTACATATAATAGAAAACGCACAGAACAAATTACTCCTAAAATTCTATCGTTTCGTTACGCTAGCCTCACCGAAACACGAGCCAGGCTCGGTAAATCACAAGGCAAATTACAACGAAAAACCATTTCACGATATTGAAATTAGACAAGAGTTTGTATGGCTGCGGGGCGCATTTCAGGAAGAATCGTCTTCAATTTTCTAAGCTCGTTGAAGTAATAACAAAGAGAATTAACTAGTTGCGTTAGAAATTAAATCGAAACGCGATTTTACTATTCACCTAAAGTGAAAACTGATTTAATGCCCAATGAATCTTTTGTCGAATTACTTGCGCGTTCAATAGCCCGGTTCGTTGCATTTCGCCGAACGATTCCAGGCGAAAACGCTCGTAGTTTCAATTAGCTATCCTAAGTAGAATGTAGATGCTTGAACTCGCTGATATCTTTCACGTTATCTAAGACTAGCTTAAAGATACACTTGAAGAATTGATTTAGGAAATGTGTTAAGTTTTACTACTTTGCGAGTTACGACCTTTTCTTTTGAAGAATGAGGAAGTTGTTATTCGGTTATTCGTCTAAATCTGCACTTAAGCAAAAAAATCTTGTGACTTTTATAGCCAGATTGAAGTTCATGAAATTTAAATTAAACCAGTAATTCATCACCCGCTAGCAAAAGTTAATGCGTAACAAAACTCAATGAAATACTGGTTAGTGTTTTAAGATCGTTTTCATCTGTCTTCCCTTGTAAGTTTTTTTTGAATTATACTCATTGGCTTAAAATCGCCTTGGAACTACCCTGAGCCTGAATAAAGCCAACTGATGCCCCCTCATGCGCCTGGATTCATTGTATGTACATATTTTCATAAAAACAATGCATTTATACATTAACCTATAAAATGAAAACATACTGCAGTTTACGTATGATAGTGCGGATAATATACTGAACTCCTTTCTCAATTAGAAGTTGAGCCCTTTTTTATGGGATGGTAGGGTAGGGAATTTTCTTGACTGCTGATCTAATTTTATAAGGGCTTTTGTGTGGAGTAACGTTATAGAGTTCGGACGAATGAGAAAACAAAATTTTATGTGGCAGTAGGTACCTTGATTTTGTCAGTTTTTGTTATTATACTTGTAAATAGCTAGAACAATATTTTTCGATAACACCAGATAGCCACTACTATACAAAACTTTTTGGGAGAGTTACCCGAAATTTTGTTCAGTTACAAACTTGACCTTATTTTGATCACTAAATTATTTTGTACGAAGTTTCAATTTGGTAGCTGAAGGAGACTTCTCATATTTTCTTGACGTTTATGAATTTCTAAAAACGGTACTGTATCAGTACTACATTAGCACTGCAGGTAACTATTGACACATCGCGAATATGCTGGATAGCCTATGTGGTAGAGAATGGTGCAGTTCTGATTTCAAATCCTGGTAGGAGTAAGCTCATTATAAAACATTTAATTTGTAAAAAAAAACGTACATCTCTATTTAAAATATACAGAATATATTCCCATTATAGAAAACCGTTCTAAGAAACAATTCAAAAGAACCTAATTTTTGTAAAGTTGAAGAGAAAAGTTTACTTGTACTGAATTGATATCACTGACTAAAATCTTAAAATGCATACCACCAAATGAATATAGTATATAGGTATCTATACAGAACTTATTCTGTAATACTGAACTAGTATTTATGTACAGCACTACATAAATTAAATTGCATTGAATTTAGTCAGTGATTCTAGAAAGGTTCCGTCAGAGAATAGTACTAAAACACCGTCGGTGTACCAATGCGCTATTACACCCAAAATGTAACATAAAATTTTTAGGTACATGCCCAACAGTACAGAAAATTTGAATTGTTTATAAACTATGTTTTGAAAAATGATATGATTAATTCAGGTAAACTGAATTTAAAATTTCCTGAATTTTCAGTACTGAACACCATCAGAAAGAACCCTGTTTTAATAAAATGTTAATGGCTTAGAACTTTTTAGTTAAAAATAGTTTAAAGATTGTTCAGCAATTTAATATTTCGTTAATATAACACAGCAGTAGGTAAAGTACTACTCCTTTAGAAGGTTGCTCGACAATTCTGAAACCAATTTTTAGGCGATTATATAGTAAGCCCGTTAAAAAACAATTCGATATATTATCAGACCTAAGTCACATGTCAAACCCTCTTAGGAGTGAAATATCTTAAAATTTGGAAAGACATTTTCAGATTATGATATATATAAAGCCCATAGAAGTAAAACCGAATTGGATCTCATTAAACCTAAAACATTTGTCGGAATTCGTGAAAACTTGAGCTATACTTTACACCCCCTAGGGGGTTGAATATAAAAAATTCTTTAATGCGTTTTTACCCGATTATATTTAAAGCCTTTGGAACTACAAGCGGATTCGATATATCATTAGATCTTAGAAATATATCTGCCTTCGTAAAAATGTACACAATCACTTTAAGCACCTTTAGAAGTTAAATTTCCAAAAATTAAGAAAACAGTTTCTAGGCACTTTAATAAAGAACCCGTTGAAGTAAGATTAATTTTATAATTCAACATGCCAAAAAGATATAACGAAAATGCGTAAAAACCATATTTAAATTTTTTTACTCCACCTTAGTACGGCAATACTTAATCTGAACTCTGTTTTTCTTTAATTAATCCTGTAGTACATCTACTTATACAAATTAAGTTTTAACATAAGCCGTTTCTGAGGTACAAAAAACAATTCACACACTATACAAAATTTTTCTAGGATGCCTCTATATTTTTTCTATTACATAGTCGTCAATTTTTAGCTTTAATTTTCAAAAGGTTAGAACTTTGTGGTTTTTGAAAAATAAAAATCAGATTTTTTTCCTTTCCACCCTCTCTTACCATCATCCCTTGCAACTGCATGTCAAAACAATTTTCTCGGCTAGATATCTACTGGGCCTAACTTCTGTAAAATATTTAAGATCATTATCTGGTACGGTTAATAAGATCTAAAAATAAATTTTTCTGAAAAATTGATATTCTCTCACTTCTGTGCTCCACTTCTCCCTCAAAAATTTTACATTCAATAAACTCTACTTGTAATCACAAACCGAATTTGATTTTCCTGTTACTTTTGGTTCGAAAGATATTGTTATCCAAAGTTTTTTATCCACCACCTCACTCCTCACATCCCGTCCACCAAATTTTATTCCTTGTCTAAGCTCCTAGCTTCCCTTAAGACAATCATAAGTAAGACAATCTTAACTTTCTGACACGAACCGTTTCGGAGATATGAACTTTGGAATGATTCGACCCCAGCTTTCGAGCGTTTCAAACGCATTGTTTTCCCCCACACTCCTCCCTACACTCTTCAACTCCAATCAACTATACTTTCCCAAATGGGTCAACAATCGTAGTTCTACATAAATTCAGCAGTTTCAGCTTCCTAGCGTAAGCGGTTAGTGAAATCTAGAAACCAACATTTTTCGTCAAAAACGCTCCCACACCTTCTCTCACCACAAAAACCACTCGTAGAGTTTCAACCAATCTACCCACCAAAAAAATTTCAGCTTAATATCTCAACGAGTCTGAGAGTTACGCGCCTTCAAACACTTTTGCGTACGGCGTACGGCATCTACGGCCGATAGACGGACAATTTTTTTGCTTTTTTTTCGATTACAATATTTTACTTTATTATTAAAACATACTGCAGTCACGATCGGCTGCAAGCCAATCGTATAATACTCTAGATGAATACTGAACTCCGATTTATATTGTAGTTGGGTATAAAGTAGAATTACGTGTGTGCATGTTGTATGTCCTTTATTAAGGACTGCTATTAGATTGCTACTCAAAACTAAAAGACAATATTCAGTGTTTAATTTCATATCTTGAACTGGGTAAGTCATCGAAAAAAATGTCCTTTTTAAAGGACTTTCACATGGGAGGAGCAGGAAGGACTCACTCGATTTCTTACATATTTATCCTTTTCCTTGGAACCATTCAAAAATAAACGTGTACAAAATTTCAAATTCGTAGCTTGAAGCGTTCAAAAGTTATTGGAAAATATTGATGAACACGTGTCTTAAGGATATTTTGTATGGCAGCTACCAGAAGGAGTAAAAGGATTTTGCTGATTAGTAAACTCGAACTTCCTTTTCACTCAAAACTAACTTGTACAAAATTCCGAATTCGTAGCTAAAAGATTACTTGAGTTATTGTGAGTTTCGTAAATTAAGTGAATACATTTTAACAGGATATTTGTATGACAGCTACACGAAGGACTAACAGGATTTTCTTCATAATCATATATTTAGCTCCACCTATTGGAAAAATAACACATACAAAATTTCAATGACGTAGCTTAAACCCTTCTGAAGCTATCGACCAATATTCTTGAACACGTGTTTTAAGGACATTTTGTATGGCAGCTACCAGAAGGAGTAAAAGGATTTCGCTGATTAGTAAACTCCGACTTCCTTTTCACTCAAAACTGACTTGTACAAAATTCCTAATTCGTAGCTAAAGGATTACTTGAGTTATAGTGAGCTTCGTAAATTAAGTGAATACATTTTGACAGGATATTTGTATGGCAGCTACACGAAGGACTAATAGGATTTTCTTCATAATCATATATTTAGCTCCAACTATTGGAAAAATAACACATACAAAATTTCAAAGACGTAGTTTAAACTCTTCTGAAGTTATCGACCAATATTTTTGAACACGTGTTTTAAGGACATTTTGTATGGCAGCTACCCGAAGGAGTAGGACGATTTTGCCCGTTAACGAACTTAGCCTTACAAATTCAACCAAACATCCAGATTCAAAATTTCATGATCCTAGGTGAAGGCGTTCTTGAGTTATCGTGCTAACGGACAGACGGACGGACGGACGGACGGACGTCAGGCGGATTTGAGGTTTTTGGCCACAAATAAACAAAAAATAATATATAACTTTTTTTCGTCCGAGGCTTGGTTCTATGCGTTACAAACTTTTGGGCTGGATTGAACTTATAATACTCTATATGATTTCATCTAGAGTATAAAAAGAATAAAGTAAAATTACAAGTCGGTCAAATTTAACATTGCCAGCCATATTTGGAAACTCTTCAAAATTTATTGGTATTGCCACAAGGGACTCTTAATTTAAGTTGATACTATATATAAATAAATAATAAATAAAATAATAAATAACAAATAACAAATATTCTTAAACAGACTCTGAATATCCGAATGCATTTTCGTGGGAAAATTTGTTTTGTCAATACCCTGATTGTAACTGCATCACAATATTTACCAGCTTGTTTTGAATCAATTCGGTCTTTCAGTATCGAAGCAGAATTATAAAAAATTATACAAATTTCTTGAGAAATCAGTACTGCGACAAGGACTGAATGTATATTAAAACTCTTGGCGTTTTGGAGTTTTTCCCAATTCCAAGCTATAGATAATAGCATTTAATTGAAATCAAAATAAGTGTGTACAAGATAATTGAGTTAGCCTTTTGAATCCCTATATTTTTACTTGTCTCTTTCTTTTTATTATGTGTTTTGACATTTTTGAATTCATAAATTAAGTGCTCTATCAGTACTTTCAAGCAAAGATTGGGACCTCATACATAACGCTATTTGGTAATAACATGCACAGCGTTGGATAACCTCTGTGGTAGAGTATTGGCAACAGAATGATGCGGTTCTCGGTTCAAATCCTTGTAGGTCTAAATTTGTTAATTAATAATACACGGTGAGATTTCAGTTTATGTCATTGTACACAGAGAGAAAACATTAAATATGAAAGAATAATAAGCAGTATAATAATCTGCTAGAGAAAAACACCCTAAGAACTGTTTCATTCATTATTATGAATTTCATACGTTTCCCAGTAGTACTGAATTCGTAATACTGAAGCAGTACTGAATGAATTAAGTTCGTCAGAGTTTATACAGTACTGGCAATGTTCGAAAATAAGAAAAGTATAAATAAAAGTAAGTAAATTGGAGTTAGCTATGGTCGGACCTGAACCAGTTTTCGGTGTGACGGTTGCCTCTATTAGGGCTGCCATTGCTGAGTGGGTGAGTAAGTCACACATTGAGAGATGGCGTCTTCTTCCGTGAATGCGGCAATCCAGAAACTTTGTTGAGGGACCAAGTGGACCATATATGGTGACTCTGGGAGATCGTGTATCATGGCAATCTGGTCTACCAGATTTTGGGGAAAGTGCTTCAGTCTGGTACACGGACGGCTCTAAGACCTATAGTGGAACTGGAGCGGGCGTATTTGGACCCAATTGTAAAATATGGACGACAATGGGACAAACAGCCACTGTGTTTCAGGCTTAGGTACATGCCATAGAGCTGTGCGCAGGTAAACTTCTACTGAATAAACCGAAAGGCGCTACAGTTATTATCCTATCTGACAGCCAAGCGGCACTGCTAGCGCTGAAATCTTATTGTTTCCGTTCTAGGCTTGTGTGTGACTGTCATACTCTTCTTAAAGAGCTGGCACATCATAATAGTCTAACCCTGATGTGGGTGCCAGGACATGAGGGTATTCCGGGTAATGAATCGACTGACCAGCTAGCTAAGCGGGGAGCCAACTCACTAATGATTGGCCCGGAGCCATTCTGTGGAGTAGGTAAAGGCTTCATTAAGGATGGTGTTTTTAAGTGGGTAAATCTTCAGGTGGAAGATTATTGGAACTCACTTTCAGGGCTTCGACAGTCAAAGAAATTCCTAACTTTCTCAAGTAGGAGAGCGTCGGAATTCCTTTCCTTAATCAGGTATAACGCACGGGTCATAATGGGATATTTTTCCGGACATTATTTCCTTAATTATCACCTTAAGATCATCGGTAAAGTATGTCGATTCTGATATCACATCTGAAACCACGGCACACATTCTGTGTGATTGTGATTTGTGATGCAGTGGCCAGATCAAGAAGGCAGATTCTCGGTGCATTTACTCTCACCTATGAAGACCTGTCGAAGACTCCCCTGAGTAAAATCATCTCCTTTCTCAAAGGAATCGATATGACCTAGGGAGTGGTTAAGAGCCAGGAACAAAAGACCTCGTACGTCGCAGTTCGAGAAGGCTTCTATAGGCTCTACAAATTAAAAAAAAAAAAAAAAAAAAAAAAAAAAAAAGTGGACGAACCGCTGCTTCTCAAATTGAGCAGAAGAGAATGTGATAGTATGGTTGGTGTCCTCACAGAACATAACTCGTGTGGCCTACACATGGTCAGATTGAGAATCATTGACGACCCCATGTGCACTGCTTGCGACGAGAGCGACGACACAACAGAACATTTCCTTCTCGAGTGTCCAGCTTACACGTTTGCGAGAATGCATGTATACGGCGTTGATGCTACGAGGATGGAAGAACTCCGTTCTCGATCCCTACCTGAGCACTTGAAATTCGTGAGGAGGACGAAAAAGTTCGGGTAGAGACTGGGGGATTCGAGTATAATGGGCCTTGTTGGCCTGAATGCTCAGGATGCGCTGCTTTGCTGCGTGTCTTCCCCCATACCAAACAACAACAACAAGTAAATTGTATAGATCTGAACTATTTTTAGAAAATTCACAACGATAATACTCCAATATGAGCGAAAATCGAAAGCATGAAACTGGTATCTAATTGATCCACAAAACTAATTCTTAGTTGGCTGACAATAAACGAATTAAAAGTTTTGTAATAGCTACCATGTCGAATTAAACGCATACAGGATTATCCCACATCTGGCCTATGCTTTCTCCGCAGTACGAAGCCAAGGGGTCCTATTCAACGCAGCCTAAACTTTCGCTTGAAACATTCATCAATCCTCTCGTCGAGTACTTAACCAAAAATGCGAACATCATGCAAGTTATGATCATAAGCTTCTTTAGCAAGGTCGACTCTTTAATATTACGATTAAAACCTTTCCCCCGATAAAAACGCTTGTAAAGTAAGAAGTAGCCCAATAATTTTGTTGTGGGCATATCTTGAAATTGGAAGATACTCGAATAGGCAAATCCATCTGAGGCCTGCACGTGTTTAGATTTTACCAGCTTAAACGGCTTTAAGGTCCCAATACCATCAGCGGCAGCAACGGTACCACTAACCGAACAATTTACCAATTAAGCAAATTATTCTTAAACATCGGCGAAGAATTTTAATTTATTTTATTCGAATCATCGCGGAAAAAAACCGCACTCTCGAAAGCATTCGAACGATTGTTCTGATTATTATCGAATTTGGCGAAAAAGGCATTCGATCAACGCGAATTCATCACTCAATGGCTCGACTAATTTCGGTGGATCTGAAAAGCATCATCAAATCATTGAAATTGTCATTGCGATGATTCGAATAGAAAAGAAGTCGTGAAGAAATCACCCAAATCGCAGAAGAATGGAAACATTTTCGACGACGGACAACCGAGGAACGACCTAAGATACCACCTCAAGAACTAGGTCAGGAAGTCGATTTCTTTTGGGACAATTCGTGTGGTTTCTTTGAGAAAATTACCACTTGCTAGCTGTTTCCTGTTCAATTGTATGCCGATGTGACATAGCCTTCAGGCCTTTGGAATTTGTAACGCTTCATGGTTGTTGCCCTTACGCAAACTGCCGGTTCTATAGGGAACATATCGTCGCAAAGAATAGCGACAAACTTTTGCACCTGCCAATATAATTCAAGTATGTGGCCTTAAGCCTAAGGCGTGTGCTACAGATTTTCTTTTTAAAAAATTGCAACTATGGATTGTAACAATCCTTCACAAGAGTATCTGTGTTTGCGGATCGCTGGATAATGTAATGATGTTTTGATGCCACTCGATTATCATTAGATGAAACTCCATCAAAATCCTAATGGGATCAAGAGTGGAGCCATTCAAATCGTACCGACGACCGGTTGCGTTTTATCCCGCATTTATCCCGTTGTATTCCATCTTTAGATACTTTACCTTTTCTTCGAGACCATACTTGAGATCGCCATTGTGATAAATGAATTTGCAATGAACGTGGTGCTAATTTATCTTAAAAGAAATTTTCATAATTAATTGTTGCCAAGAATTGTGGATATCGGGACGGAAATTATATTTCGAAAATAATAAATTATGGCGCATTAAAAAGAAATATCTCGGTGTATCGGTCAAAGAAAGAACGAGACTCGCATCAAATTGTTCAATGGATCTTTAATCGAAATGATTTTGGGTAGGCATCAGCACCATAATATTGTTTACGAAGCGCACAAATGTTTGTGTAATAATTTTCAATTGAATTGAAGCAGAGCAAAAAGAAAAAAATTAAGATTCAGGTTACATATTAGATAGATCAATTTTACAAGAAGTTAACATTTAATTGATCCAAATAAATTTTCGAGTGAAAAAAAAGTGTTGAAATTGCCTGTAACGGAGGCAACTACTGGCCTAGCAAAACTGAAGCAATAATCAAATTAATTTCGTATAGGCGTAACCGATGCTCTAAATTTTTCGCTTATAGCACAATATTTTCACGTAATGAAGTGCTTTATGTTGCTGTCGGAATTTCGTTGCGATATTAATCAATTCGGTAATTTATTTGGCGAAATTGTAGCATAACTAAAGAATGAAATGATTTTAATAATGAGATGGATTAGGATGTACAGTGGAAGACAATGGGCCCAACTGAATTTCAAGGGGCCCCGGTTTAGAATTACCTACTCCAATTTTTATAGCACACATTTCTCATAACAGCCCGAAACCGCTATAATTGTTATCGCATTTTAAATTGAATGAATCATAAACGCAATGAAGTGCTAATAAGTAAACTAGATGTTTACACCGGCTTATCTATTCGATAAAAGATCTTTTTAGATCGGTTTCTATTTAATCTGAAAATGTGATGCAAACTTTGAAACTTTGCAGAAAACAACTTATGAAGGCTGTCCCAGAAGTACCCGACCTAACCAACATAAATTTGAGAAAAAAATCTTTGTTTTTCACCATAGTCTTCTTTTAGGAAGATACACTTTTCCCATCGATAGCTTCGATACTCTCTTCACAGTGAGAACTATCGTGCTCCTCAAAATAACCGCCAATCGCAGACTTAACCTCTTCTCTGTTGGAAAATTTTTTAGCACCGAGCCATTTTTTACGTTTGAAAAGAGAAAATAATCCGAGTGGTAAATCTGGCGAATAGGGTGCGAGAGGAAGCAATTCGAACTTTAACTCATTGATTTCGGCCACCGGAATAACCGATGTGTGAATCGATGCATTGTCTTGATGAAGGTAGGTAGGTAGGTACGCGTGGCTGCCCATGAGAACACGGACAGACTTAGACCTAAAAGGTCCGTTGTGTTACCGCAGGATCATCGAATCCGGTCCTACTCGTCGAACCATTTAGAGCTTGCAATGAAGCGTTGGATCCATTGAGGCAAGGTCACCGAGACAGTTGAAGAAGTAAGCTCCAAGATGAGCTTTCCTTCTGGCTGATAGAGCTGGACAGGTACAGAGGAGGTGAAGGACTGTCTCCTCCTCCTCCTCATCCAGGCAGCTTCTACAGAAGTCGTTTGAGAAGAGACCGAGTCTTTTAGCATGTCGACCTATAAGACAGTGTCCGGTCAGGACACCGACTGTGGTGCTGATATTCGCACTTTTGAGCAAAGTCAGCTTTTTGGAGTGTTTTAGATCCAGCTCCGGCCAGATCTGTCTCGCAGTGTGACATGTAACACCGTCCGCCCATCTTGAGTTGGTTTTCTCAATTGAGTCCAATCTCAGTAGCAGTTTACATGTAGAGAGAGGCACACCCAGATTCCGATGTTCCGGCATAATCTGAAGGGTAGTACCGCGTCGAGCGAGTTCGTCAGCCATGCAGTTCCCTGGAATATCCCTGTGTCCTGGCACCCAGCACAGAAGAATATTGAACTGTTCAGCCATCTCCTTAAGAGATGATCGACATTCTGCGGCGACCTTTTATATTGTCGAGGCCGATTCCAAGGATTTTATTGCCGCTTGGCTGTCTGTGAAAATGCTAATATCCCTAGTAGATATTACATTACACCTCAGCCAGGACAAGGCCTCCTTGATCGCCATAAGCTCCGCCTGAAAGACACTACAGTGGTCCGGAAGGCGGAAGGAGCTGCTAATGTTAAGCATATCAGAGAAAACACCTCCACCTACCCCGCCTTCAGTTTTGGAGCCGTCCGTATATATGTGGGCGGACTCTTCCGTCCGTACCGAATCCCTTTCCCATTCTAGACGGGTTGGAATGGTTGTTAGGAAATTTTTGTCAAAATCATAACTGGGAGGGGTGTAGTTGGTATTTTCAGGAATGTTATTGAAGTGATTCAAGATTGTTGAGTGACCTGCATATATGCCAGTCCACTGTGTAGAGGCCCTAAGTCGAATGGCTGCACTAGCTGCCATTTACTTGCCAAAAATGTCTAGGGATGGCAGACTGAATAGCATGTCTAGTGCTGCAGAGGGAGTTGTTCTCAGGGCTCCACTGATGCATATGCATGCTGATCTCTGTACCTTCCCTAGGGTGGTGCAGTTAACTGTTTTGTTTAAGGCCGTCCACCAGACAATAACACCATACATAAGTATCGGTCTGATGACGGACACGTAGAGCCAATGAACTATCCGGGGTTGCATACCCCATTTTTTGCCAATGGCCTTTTTGCACGAGTAAAGCGCAACTGTTGCTTTCTTTACCCGTTCCTGAATGTTAGGTTTCCAGTGAAGTTTCCTGTCCAAAATAAGACCCAAATATTTTGCACTATCGGTGAAAACTAGACTAATACCATTCCGAGAAGGAGGGTCTACGTGAGGAATTTTATATTTCCTGGTGAAGAGGACTAATTCTGTTTTGCGTGGGTTCACACCCAATCCGCAATCAGCTGATCATTTGGAGAGGATACAGAGAGCATTTTGCAATATCTCACTCAGCGTGTTGAGGTGCTTTCCCGAGACAGCAATTGCAACATCATCTGCATAGGTAATCACTCTGCAGCCTGACCCTTCCAGTTTCAATAGTAGTTTGTTGACCACTAAATTCCAAAGAAGAGGGGAGAGCACACCACCTTGTGGGGTACCTCTGCTGACAAACCTTCGAGAGGAGGACTCGCCCAGCTTTGTGTTCACAATCCTGGATGTTAACATCAAATTGATCAGCGCGCCAAGCGAGGACTCCACCTTCAGGATAGAAAGTGCGTCAGTGATTGCCTCTGGTCTGACGTTGTTGAAAGCTCCCTCGATATCGAGAAAGGCAACCATGGTGTATTCTTTAATTCTAAGAGATTGTCTTGATGAAACAACACTTTATTTTTCGCCAAATGCGGCCGTTTTTCGTTAATTTCATTACTCAAACGCTGCAATAAGTTCGCATAATACTCGCCGTTAATTGTTTTTCCTTTTTTAATGTCATCAATAGGTTAGGTTAGGTTGAGAAGGATGGACTAAAGCAATGTGCCCCAGTCCATCACGAGAGATCACTGTGGATCCATTGTGGTCCCCTCGTATAAAACCGGGCTCTAGACTACTGATTCCAAATATTGCTCTTCCTTATGAAGAGAGTAGTTCTCCATAAAGGAATCATCGCAAGTTCTGATAGATCGGTTAAAGAGAATTTCCCAAAGTACCGATGCCTGGTGCGTGCCAGACTTTCACATTCACACACTAGATGCTCCAGTGTTGGCTCAACATTCTCATCACCACAGCGACACAGGTCAGCCATGGGTATTCCCAGCCTTCCTCCATGCCTCCCAAAGGGGCAGTGCGCCGTTAGGACCCCTATAAGTTGTCTGCAAATGTCCCTGCCCAGAGACAAAATGAAGCTAGAGTTCCTCCTATCAAGTTTCGGCCAGCAGATTCTTGCTTGCCGGCATCCCGAGAGATTCACCCAGGCCCCCTCCATCTATCTGAGTTCTTCAATATCAATCATTCCCTTAACACATTCAATGGGACATAGAACCGACTCGTCGGCCAGCTCTATTCTCATCTCCGACCCCCTTCTGGCGAGCTCGTCTGCCTTTTCATTTCCAGGGAAGTCACTGTGACCAGGAATCCAGCTAATCTTAAGGTTGTTATTCATACCCACTATCTGCAATATTCTTTTACATTCTCCCACAAGCCGGGATTTAGTAATGTGCGCCTCAACAGCCTTAATGGCAGCTTGGCTGTTAACATAAATAGTTATTGTACCATTCACGCACTGTTTTCGCACAATTAACTCCGCTGCCTTTGTCAGCGCAAAAATTTCGGCCTGAAACACGCTCGAGCTATCCGGTAGCCTGAACGATTCCATAATGTCAAGGTCACAAGAGTACACTCCCGCGCCCGTTTCGCTTTCCGTTTTGGAGCCATCAGTGCATATAGCAAACGTGTCTGGGGCGAAGATTCCAGATCGCCACTCCAGTCTGGTAGGAATATTCACAGCATAGGAATGTCCAAAACTGCAAGACGGTGTCCTGTAGTCGGTGCGCTCCGGCATGGCGGAACACAGGGAAATTGACAAGATCCTAGTGTGGCCCACACTGCCTCCCATCCAATAGCCTGCATCACGCAGACGCAAAGCCCCCTTTGCTGCTATAGATTTTACCGCTAATTCCAATGGGATTATGTGGAGCATTACTTCCAGAGCCTGTGAGGCCGTGGTACGTAAGGCCCCAGTGATCCCAATGAGTGCCATTCTTTGGATTCTGCTCATGGCGACCCTGTTAGTCCTGACCTCCAACGCCACCACACCAGTGACCCTTAAGTAAGAACAGGTCTAACTACCGTGATGTACTGCCAGTGCACTATTCTCGGGTTAAGGCCCCAGGTTTTCCCTACCATTTTCTGACAAGCGTAGTAACCATTCGATGCCTTCTTGATCCTGTCGTCAATCGTGAGTTTCCAGTTCAACCTAGGATGGAGATAGATTCCCAAGTACTTCATACTAGGGGAGAGCGGGATGGTAACGCCATTCAAGCGTGGGAGCCTGAATTCTTTTTTTTTTTCCTCGTAAAGAGGATAAGGTCGGTTTTCTCCGGATTGATATTGAGATCGAAGTTACCAGCCCACCTGCTCAAGGATTTGAGCCCAACTTCTAGTAAATCGCTCAAGGTGTCCAGGAACTTACCTCTCACCATCAGAACGATATCATCCGCGTAGGCAACAACCTTGACTCCGGTCAAAGATAGAGCCTGTACAATTTCGTCAACCACTATGACCCACAGCAGTGGAAATAGCACCCCACCCTGTAGGGTTCCCCGGGTTGCTTTCATTCTGCTACATCCATCCCCCAGAGAAGAGTTGAATGTAATCAATAAGAATTACCACACGCGCATCCCAGAAAACTGACGCCATAATCTTGCCTGCAGATTGGACTGCCTTCACCTTGGGAGCCGATTCTCCCCTGTTAGTCCATTGTTTTGACTGTTCCTTATATCAGGTGTAAAGTGATGGACACATGTTTTGTCCATGGTTATGAGTCGACGAAAAAACTAGGCTTTATTGCTAGGAAACATCGCCAAATACTCGATTGAAACATCCTTACGACGCTGTTTTGTTCCATTGTGAGCAAACGCGGCTGCCATCTTCCGCACAATATTCTCATGTCCAAATTTTCAGTCAATTGTTACGGTTATTGTCGAGAGAGGAGAAAGAGGAGAATTGTCAGTTTTCAATACCGCGATAAAATATTAAAATAAAACTGACCAAAGAAAATCACTCCTCGTATCCTTGTTGAACAACTACTCCTCGCGTAGGAACCCGAACCAACCTAATAAGATATCTGCACAAAGGAGGGAATTAGTTAAATCGTTATTAATTAATTAAAAATAAAACACGGAAGAGGAGCTGGAAGATGGTTAATAGTACGTTGAATTTAGAACTAGTTTTAGTTAGGATAAGGAACGTGAAATACTGCTACACTAAAAGAAAAAATCTGCCAATGGTCTGGGCGAAACTTTATTATTTTTCGGGTCAAAGTTCGGGAGCGGTTAAAGTCGGAGTGTATCATGAGTTGCTTCGAGATTATTAGATTTCTTGGAAAATTATTTTTGTTCTTAATATAAAAATATTTAAAATAGAGATTTTTAACCGATTAAACATTGAAAAAGTCCGTGTAGACTATTCGAATTTCAGTATATTATGTACACTAAAAGCCCATAGAAGCAAAAACGAATTTGTTGCCTTATCAGAATAAAGAGATATGGCGAATTGTTAAAACGTATACAAACCCATTACTTCCACTTGGGGTTTGAATTTCGAAAAAAACGTAAGCAAACCCTTCACACCTCCTTGGTTCTTGAAATTCGAAAAATCGTGAATTGGTTGGCCGTAATAATCAATTTTATATCTCATCAGAACTAAGGAATGGCAAAAATTGTGAAAACATATGCAAACCCTTGGGGGTTGATTATCCAAAAATTAAGAAATGGGTTTGTAGGCGATTATATAAAAAGTCTGTGGAAATGAAAAGCGATCTAATATCTCATCGAACCTAAGAAATATGTCGAAACTTTGAAAAGCATACAACCCCCTTACACCCATTAGGATTGAATATCTAAAATACTGAAAATGACTTTTTGGCTTTTTTATATAGGAAACCTTAGGAAGTAAAAATGAATTCGAAATATCATCAGATATGCAACCTCCTTACACCCACTTGGGGGTTGAATATCCACAAATCCTGAAAAAAGTTAATAAATAAATATGAAAACAGCACGAGAAGGTAGGAACCAATTCAATTTCTTATCACTTCTAAAAGAAATGACGGAACTCGTGAAAACGTGTTCAACCCGTTTATACCCTCTTAGGGGCTGAAAAAAATTTAAAAACAAGTTTTAGGTGATTGTTACGCACGCACGTGAAAGTGAAAAGATATTCGTGAAAAAGTTTACAACCCTCTTTGCACCACCTTAGGGGTCGAATTTTAAAAAATCCTGAAAACGCTTTGTAGGTATTTATATGAAGAATCCGTAGAATAAAAATGAATTCAATATTTGGGAAGACCTAATAGATATGACGAAAACCGTGAAAATATATGCATTCTATTTACACTGATAATTTTTTTTGCCCCCCCTCCGAACGCCAATGGATATTTGAAATTTTTTTTTATCTAAATTAGTTTTCTAGTTGATTTACATAAACGTACCGAGTTTCAACTTTGTAGCATAAGCCGTTCTATAGATAGGAAAAACACCCCCCACCCCCGTACCATACTACTCTTAGAAAAAATTATATTTTTCCAAGATGCTACTAATATAGCTCTATCTAAATACCAAGTTTCAGCTTTATATCATTATAGGTTCTCGAGATAGAAAAATCGGAACTTTTTCCTTTTCACCCTCCCCCACCCTCACCCTCTACACCCTCACTTCCAAAATTTTGTTTTCAGCTAGTGGTCTATTAGGCCTACTTCTGGTAAAAATTTTAAGTATCTATCTTACACCGTTCTTGAGATATGAGACGTGATTTTTTAGAAAAATTCTTATCCCCTCCACTTTCATGCTCCACCGCCCCCGTAAAAAATTTTACTTTCAGCAAACTTTATTTGTCAACCTTTATAAGGAAACCAAATTTTATTTGTCTAGTGCAATTGGTTCGTGAGATATCGTAATCTAAAGTTTTTTAGCCCCCACCCCCGTACGCCACTGCCCCCACTCAAATTTTTGTTTCCGATCTATTCTCCTAGTATACCTACAGATACTCGTTAAGTTTAAATTTTGTGACATTAACCGTTTAGGAGATATGGATTTTAGAAAGTGTCGATCTCACCTTTTTTGCGTTTCAGACGCATTATTTTTCCCCCCACTCCCAAACCCCTTCACTTATATCAGCAATTTTTTTGCAAATGGGTCCACTACTGAAGCTTTATATAAATTCCAAATTTCAGCCTGCTAGCATAAGCGGTTGCTGAGATCTAGAAACCAAAATTTTCCGTCTAAAACACTTTCCCCTCCTTCCCCCTCACACCCCCACCCCTCCAAATTTGGCCACTTCTCTACCCAGTCTATTCATCAAAAAAATTTCAATTTAATAGCTCAAAGGGTTAGGGAGCTACGAGCTTTCAAACGATTTTGCGTACAGCGGTCGACGTACGGCGTACGGCGTACGGCGGACAGACGGACTGAAATTTTTTTTTGCTTTTTTCGTGTGTACTCGTCATGAAACGTGAAAAAAAAAATTTTGAGGGTAGCAAATTTTTTTTTTTAAAAAATCGAAAATAATACTGTATTATTAAAATAATAAAGTAAAATGTGGTTCTTCCATAGTTGCTGCATAGTTGCAGTGACCATAATTTAGTTATTATAACTATATTAAAATAGTAATAGTTGTCCTTGCCATAACTTATAATTCACACAAGCAAACAAACATATTTGGTGATTTTAAACTAATAAGGTCAGCCTAACCATGCTTGTGACATGATGTAAAAGTATTTTATGATAACAGCAACTATATTCCATGATCAGTACAACTATAGAAATTTATTGAATATTTCTCACAACTATTCTATGGTTTTTACCATTTTGCACGATGATATTACAAACACATTATGGTTATCGAAATTATGAAACAAATGTCTACGTCATAAAAAGACGAAAACCACAATTTCTTCCTCAGCGAAAGGTATCGTTCGTGAGTTAGGTTCATTTATGGCTGTGCTTACAAGCGAAATGTATTCAAGTGAAGTTGAAATTTTAAAATTGAAGTGTTAATAATTAAGAAATATGTATATGTATTGAAATTTCTTATTTTATATAGGTATATTGAAAATATTAAATATTTTTCCTGTTATCAAAATACGAGTATATTTATATTCAACTTATTATACTATAAATTTTTAGTACAATTTACTCTTGAAGATTTGCAAAATAAACATATTCATAAGAAAATACGCAGTTTTTCCAATTACTATATTTTTATTATTACTAAATCCTCTAGCTGTACAGAAATGTGGACTTCATAAATTTTCAGCGATCTGGGAAGACATTTTATTCGGCATTTGACGGAACTTGTCTACCACACAGTGGCAAGAAATAAGACAGTAAGTTTGTGATGAGAAGTGAATCCAATTTTAAAGTGAGTGAGGATCCCCAGTGCCATTTTTTATAAGATAATAGTATCTTAGTGTTCACAGCATTATGGTTATGGGTTATAAGAACCATACATCATTGTTTGTCTCAACCTTAGCTCTGTTTGAATCAAACATATTAATGTCTCTTAGGATCGTAATTAAAGTTCTCACAACCATGTTCTGCAATTGTTACAACTATTTATATGATTGACGTAATGAGAATATGTTTATCATAACTAAAGTCATAAGATACTGAATGTTCAACAGAACATAAGTTAAGTTGGTAGAACCAAAACTATGTTTGCGTTAACCATACAACAAGTTTTTCTTTGTTTGATTCAATCATAACACATTTCTCAGAAACATAACCATAGTTGTAATAATCAAATTACAAATATTTTCATGGTTGATATAATCATACTATGTTTAGAGCAACAAGACAGTAAAGTTAGTACAACCATAATATCAGTTATCAGAACTATCTTACATCTTGAAACGAGGTTCACGCAACTATAAATTCAACCATAGCAAGGTTCTCCCAAAACATGGTTACCACAGTCATATTTTTCTTTGAGTGTAGGATTAGGATTTAGTAATATTAGGGTAGGATTAGGAACAATTGGAACAAAACGTTAACGCCAATTTAACCACAATTGGAAATTAATACAAAACACGCAACATCGAATCACGAATCACATCACTTAGGACAGATCACATCACTGAGGACAAATCACATCACTGAACACGAAATCTCATCACTGAAAACACTGCGCGAATTGCAAGTGATCAGGTAGATCACCGCTTTGGGTCCATGCTAAAAAGTCGAATGGAGAACATAAAGTGGACACCGAATCAACCGAGAGTGAAAGCTAGCGAATTAAGAGAAAGTTGGGATTAACGACCTGAAAGGTGAGACATTGACCTGTACAGAAAATCGAAGGCCAATTAGCCGGACAACTAACTGACAAATTTGAAGTGGGCGAGCCCTGAAGGAAGCTGCTTGCCAGAAAACAGTCTCTTTTTACGAGTGACCAGTAGAGTGAAAGCAAGTTTGTGGTTGAAACAAGTAAATCTGTAGCTGAAGTCTTTTTTTGAAAAAAAGGAGTGCGAGCTCAAGTCGGAATTATCACAAGTCGGTGATTTCCGCAGATCCGGACGAAAAGGAGCATCTGTGAAGTGGTCGGCAGAATTCCTGGTTAAGTGTTGCGGCGGAGCGTGGCAGTGAAATTAAGAATCAGAATTCGTTAAAGGAACTCCGAGGGACGACGCACCAGAGGCGCCCTAATTTCAAGTATAATTCAGGCTAGGGTCAGGTAGAGTAGTTAACTGAGGATTTTAAGAGGTACTTTTTTTGATTAAAATAATTGTTAACACGTGTTTCAGTTCTTCCTCTGTTGGTTTTCTTTTTTTGTGCGCGTGGAACTTTTCTCCGAAAACGTGATTCGGTCGGGTAAAAGTACAGAACGGGTCCTTAAAAAAACTATCACTGGCGCCCATGACCCTTCTCTGGGTTGGCCGGACAAGGCCCCGTTCGCCCCTTTTGTGCTGGGGTTCAAACGGTTTTTCCACCGGGAAAAATGGTAATACAATATGACAACACTTTTTGAAATGCCAAACATGTTTGCTAGCTCGCGCACTTTCAGTCGACAGCCATGCAATACCATTTTGCGGATTTTCTTCACCATTTCTGGCGTGCTTACTTCATTTGGTCGACCGCGCCGTTTATTTATTTATTTTATTTATTTCATTTATTATATTTATTTCATTTATTTTATTGATTTTAATTATTTTATTTATTTTATTTTATTTTATTTATTTTATTTATTTTATTAATTTCATTTATTTTATTTATTTTATTCATTTTATTTATTTTATTTATTTTATTTATTTTATTTTATTTATTTTATTTATTTTATTTATTTTATTTATTTTATTTACTTTATTTATTTTATTTTATTTATTTTATTTATTTTATTTATTTTATTTATTTTATTTATTTTATTTATTTTATTTATTTTATTTATTTTATTTATTTTATTTATTTTATTTATTTTATTTATTTTATTTATTTTATTTATTTTATTTATTTTATTTATTTTATTTATTTTATTTATTTTATTTATTTTATTTATTTTATTTATTTTATTTATTTTATTTATTTTATTTATTTTATTTATTTTATTTATTTTATTTATTTTATTTATTTTATTTATTTTATTTATTTTATTTATTTTATTTATTTTATTTATTTTATTTATTTTATTTATTTTATTTATTTTATTTATTTTATTTATTTTATTTATTTTATTTATTTTATTTATTTTATTTATTTTATTTATTTTATTTATTTTATTTATTTTATTTATTTTATTTATTTTATTTATTTTATTTATTTTATTTATTTTATTTATTTTATTTATTTTATTTATTTTATTTATTTTATTTATTTTATTTATTTTATTTATTTTATTTATTTTATTTATTTTATTTATTTTATTTATTTTATTTATTTTATTTATTTTATTTATTTTATTTATTTTATTTATTTTATTTATTTTATTTATTTTATATATTTTATTTATTTTATTTATTGTACCTACATACTTCTTCAAGTCATGGAAAATAGAAGTGAATAGCAATTTCATTAGACAAGTTTATTTATTCGCACAGAAATATGAAATATTGTACAGCTATGAATTGTTAATTTTACGATTTAATCAAGTTCTTCGGAATCGACTTGAGAAATGTATGAAACATTAAAGTCATTCGATAAGACCCTGTTCGATAGTAAGAAATCAAATTCAAAATCCAGAAAAGCCATACCGCAGCGCAATAGTTGCCGATATAACGAGCGATTTACAATTAATATTCCAATTATCCTGACGTGACTTATTATGGAAGCATATTTCTTGGAATCGAAGTCGGAACACTTCAGAGCTTATCCTTTCTGGCTTCTTTGCTCTTCAAACAATTTTATTGCCATCAATATAAAAGTGAAACATTAAACATACGCGAACGCGCGTTAATCATCTCCGGTAATGAAATTTTATTGATCGCAGCCAATCTAAAAGCGCTATAACTAATAGTGCCATACAAAGTTTGTTGTTTGTTTCCTGCAGAACAAGGCCGCAATAGATACATTTGCGGCGCTCAGTTAATTCGCTCAAACATATCGTCCGCCGCGTAGATCAACCCGACGTGATCTACCACCCACGATCGCAAATCAGAGCATTAATCAAAGGGGTGAATGATGATAAAATGCAAATTGCATGAGAGCAGGAGCGCTTGTTGCAATTGCTCGCTAGGTGACTTTAACTGGCGCTTATCTTACTTCCCGGACTGATTAAAGACGCGTCGCAAATGAAAGTGGCAGTAAAATACTTTGGGTGGGTTAAATCTAGTGGGAGTACATCGAGCCCTAAGCGGCCACTCCAAATCGGAGCTGTGAAGAAAATACGAAGGCAAATTGGAATTTATTATTTATGGGCTTCTCGAAGGTGCAGTGCCTTCTCCTACTGCCGGTCATCTTGGCCAAGATAATGGCCCCGAGGAGGGCTCTAATTAAGATCTATCTAGCCAGGATCATTAATCGCGTCGCGAACTAGCTGCGGGGTCATCGCTAGCTCTGCGCTGCGGAACTAATATAATTCTGCTGCTTCCGGGATTCCTCTTGTTCTCGACTAGTCTAATTAATTTCACGTTCAGGTAATGACACCGCTAATTAATTAATCCGAAATGATGTTGAGAAAGTTCCGTTCGGGATGTTTCCGAAAATTCGTTTCAATTTTTTTGTTACGTTTTCGACTTGTGATATGCCAAAAGAATAATCGGAAAGCCTATACGAGAGCTAACAGTAATGGGGCGGTCCCGGATAAATATTACGACTAATGATGTTATGAATTTAAAGCAGCACCTTGTCTTGGCCGCAGCATACAATTATTGAATTAAGTATTCAATTTTATGCTCTACAGTAGCTCCATAGGTGCTTTAATTCGATGCGATTAAATCGAGCCTGTGATACTGACGGTATCAGGTAGAAGCGGTATGGGACAGATGCTCTGTCCCAGCGTACTGACACTTGAAAGACAAAAGCGTAACAATTCGGATTACAACTTCCGCGAGAAATTAACGAGACATTCTATTGTTCTGCGGAAGATTCAGATTTAATAGTAGTCCAGAGGGTAATTTCTTTTTACGATCAGTTTACAATGTCTTATGTCATGATCTTGCAGATTAACTAATTTTTTTTTTGGTTGCGGTAAATTTCTACGCATACTTCCTACCGCGATTTCAATGAGAGAATTCGGTTACGGATTTTTCGCATTTAAAATGGTAATAATCAGGTTCACGGTCGAAACTAGGTTAATATTTTATTAAGACTTTTAGGTGCTACTATTGTTTTCAAAACGTGAGATCTTGGATTTTTTTTCACAATAAAATAATATTCAAATTTCTTAACAGCGGCAACTTAAAATTATTTTTATTAGGAATCAAGAATTCGATAATAAAGAATGTTGCGCAACTAACTAAATCCAATGTGCATTTCTTACTGCAAACGGGAATATTTTGTCAAAAAGTACCCAAATGATTTTCCAGTTAAAAGATTACTTCGGTCATGGTCTTTTCGAGACGTAAGTGGATTCAATAATGAAATAAGACTTGTTTTTTATGCTCTAGATAAAGAAAAAATGAGTGTAAGTGAAATCCAGCCCGAACAGTACTGACGACAAAAAGATATATAGTTATTTTTTGTTTAGTTGTGGCCAAAAACCCAAATTCCGTTTGCTCTCTGTTCGTCCGTAGAACGCGTTGACCTAAAAAGCTTAAATTTGGTATTCATTTGTTAAATGCTAAGTTCATTAACAGTCAAAATCGTCGTACCCCTCCGTGTAGCCGCCATACAAAAGTAGTTTAAAAACGTGTTCATAAATTTTACCCAATAACTTGAGACCGCTTCAAGCTAGGACTTAAAAATATTACAGACATTAGTTTTTTAAAAGTTGGATGTTGAATTAAGAAAATGAAGAAAATCGGATAAGTGCAAAAGTCTTTCTTTCTTTTCTTTTGGAGCTCAAAAAGTTGACAGTTTTTTTAATTCAATTAGCAGATCAGAATTTCATCTATAATATCATGCGACTAGCTGAAAAAATTTCACATATGAATTACGTAATTGGGTCATACTCCGGGACGCGGTAAAATTCGTAGTATAATATCAGTTGTTACGAGATTTGGAAGTTTTTCGTGATTTGGTTTTGGGCCATTACATAAAATCGGAAATGCGTTTGTACGCAATTACATAAAACGTCTAATATCTTATCAAACCTAAGAAATATGTGGAAAGCCTTACGTCCCCTTAGAGAGAATATCTATGAATTCTGAAATCAACTTTTTGATGATTATGTAGGAAGCCTTAGGAAGTAAAAATGAATTCGATATCTCATCAGAATTAAGAACTATGTAGGAATTGTGTGAAAACGTATGCAACCCGCTTGCACCCACTTTGGGGTTGAATATCCAAAAATCCTGAAAGGAATTTTTAGATATATATATAGAAAATCCGAGGAAGTGAAAACCAATTCGATGTCTTATCACTCCATAGAGATATGACCGCATTGGTGAAAACGAGTTCAAACCGTTTATAAGCTCTTAGGGGTTGAAAAAGGAAAAAGCTTGAAAACGAGTTTTAGTCGATTATAAAAAAGCCCGTGGAAGTGAAAAGTTATTCAATATCTAATCAGATCTGAGTGATACGGCCGAATTCGTTAAAATGTATACAACCCCTTTACACCCTCTTAGGAGTCGAATTTCAAACAAACACTTTCTAAGTATTGATAATATATATATTCATAATATTAGAAGACCTATGAGATATGACACAATTCGTGAAAATATATGCATTTCGTTTTCACTGATCACTTTTTTAGCACCCCTTCCGTACACCAATGTATATTTCAAATTTTTTTTAAACTAAATTACTTTTATAATAAATTTACGTATAGTCACCAAGTTTTAAGTTTTTAGCATATGCTCTTCTATTGTTAGGAAAAACACACCCCACCCCCAAACCAAACTACCCCTATAAAATATTATTTTTTTCTACTATAGCTCCATCTAAATATTAAGTTTCAGCTTTATATCATTATAGGTTCTCGAGATATAAAAATCTGAGCTTTTTCCTTTTCACCCTCCTCCTCCCTGACGCTCTGCACCCTCACCACCCAAACTCTGCTAGGGGTCTATAAGGCCTACATCTGATAAAAATTCTAAGCATCTACCTTATACTGTTCTTGAGATATGAGACGTGATTTTTTAAATAAATTCTAATCTCCTCCACTTTCATGATCCACCGCCCCATTAATAAATTTTACTTTCAGCACACTTTATTTGTCAACCTTAATACAGAAACCGAATTCTATTTTTCTAGTGCAATTGGTTCATGAGATATCGCAATCTAAAGTTTTTTACCCCCCAACGCCGTACGCCACTGACCCTAATTCAAAAATTTGTTTCGATCTATTCTCCTAGTATACCTACAGATGATCATTAAGGGGGGAACATCCTTTATCGGGTCAAAAAAATAGATTTTTTGGAAATAGTCTTAATCGATTTCAGTCGAAATCTGCAGGGCTTACGAGCTACAGTTCATAAAGCGGAGGGGTCGGGTGAGGAGTATATAGTATTTTTATGTCTCCAAAACTTTAAACGCGTTTTTCTCGAAACATAATTTTTCGATTTTGCGTACACGATTGAGCAAATTTTATTGAGCCGATTTGACTTTATGACAGCTCATTTTATAGATAATTAAATTCTCTATTAGATGAAGTTAATTGTTTTTGAAAAATAATTTTTTACATGTTTTTTTCGTATTTTAAAGTCGATTTTTTTTAGCGAAAAATACAATTTAAATTTAAAGCTATGTAAAAACCTTCAACGTTACATACGAAAATACAAAAAGATATCCGCAAATTCAAACTGAAACTCAATTTCACTCCTATCACATAAAACACGCAAGTCACATACCTCGGAGTAACTCTGACTTTCAAACAAACTCTCCCCGATTTCCCACATTAAACACACCCAACGGAAAGTTATGATAGCCTCCCAGTCAATCCGTCCCCTGATCCATTTATCCTCAAAACCAAAATCCTTCGAATAGCTCTTACTTCCACTACTTTTTCATGGCTTTCCCTGCTGGACTGCTCTCTCTTTTCAACCCGGTGATCTTTCCATCAAATTGAACTAGAACGCAGAATTCTATATACTGCCACAATCTCAAATTCAATTCATACCATAGAATCAGCAATAGGCCTCAAAACAAACAGAACGCATAGATTATTTCGACAATTCCAACAACAACCACCTCCCATCCTCTCCAAAAAAAACAGTCTCCAACATTACATAAATGGTAACCTTCTACACTGCCACACACAGTTCAACCCCAACAGATCCACAGTATAATTTGATTCAGTATACCCACCCCAATGCCCCACTCCAACACAACTTAAGGTTATGAAATTGGTCTCTTTGTCTCTTGAATTTCGTAACCTCAACCGTGTCATGAAATTCTAAACCTCCGCCGTCACTTGATATTCTTAACCTCCATTCAAATTTCTTAACCCCCACTGTCCCTTGAACTTCTTAACTTCCACCGTCACTTGAACTTACGGACCTCCACCGTCATTTCAATTCCTTAACCTATACCGTCATTTTAATTCTTTAACCTCCACCGTCATTTGAATTTCGTAACCTCCGCCGTCACTTTAATTTCTTAACCTCTACCGTCATTTGAATTTTTTAACCTCCACTTTCATTTGAATTTTTTAACCTTCACCGTCATTTGACCTTAATAACCTCCACCGTTATTTGACCCTCTTAACCTCCACCGTCGTTTGACCCTCTTAACCTCCACCATCATTTGACCCTCTTCACCTCCACCGTCATTTGACCCTCTTAACCTCCACCGTCATTTGACCTTCTCAACCTTGTTCGGATTATACTGGAGTGGATCGGTTGGGGTTGAAGGGTGTGTGACAGTGTAGAAGTGTAGAAATGGTAACCCATTTATGTAATGTTGGAGCCTGTCTTTCTTTGGATAGGGTGGGGGGTGGTTGTTGTTAGAATTGTAGAAGTAATCTATGCGTTCTGTTTGTTTTGAGGTCTGTGGCTGATTCTATGGTATGAATTGGGTTTGAGTTTGAGATTGGGGCACTTTATAGAATTGTGCGTTCTAGTTCTGTTTCGGAGATAAAAAAAACACTCACACCCCCGTACCTACTACCCCTATCAACAATTTTTTTCTACCATGTATCTATGGTATTTCTATATAGCCGTACATTTTTAGCATTCTATTCTTAACGGTTCTCAAGATATAAAAATCAGAATATTTTCCTTTCCACCCCATTTCGCCATAACCTCCAACACCCACACCTCCAACATTTTTTTCCCAGCTAGAGGTCTACTGACCCCACCTCCAGTAAAATTTCCAAGATCATATCTGGTACTGTTTTTGAGATATAAAAATTATTTTTTTGAAAAATTGTTATCTCCCTACTTTCGTGCTCCACCTCCTCCCTCAAAAAGTTTACATTCAGTAGACTCCACTTGTGATCCTATATACAGAAACCAAATTTTATGTTCCTGATGTAATTGGTTAGGAAGATATTGTAATCCAAAGTTTTTCACCTCCCATCCCCACACCCTACCACCTCCCGTAAAAATGTTAGCTCTTATCTAAACTTGAAGTATCCCTTCAGATAGCCACAAAGTTTCAACCTTTTGACATCATTCGTTCAGGAGATATGGATTTTAAAATGTTTCAATTCCAGCTTTCAAGCGTTGATTTTCCCCCCACTCGCACATCCCTCAACCTGTATAGACCATTTTTTTGGGAATAGGTCCACTATCATAGTATTACATAAGTTCTAACTTTCAGCCTCCTAGCATAAGCGGTTCCTGAGATCTAGAAACCAAAATTTTTCTTACTTAATATCGCAAGGGGTTTGTGATCTACGCGCATTCAAATGGTTTTGCGTACGGCGTATGACGTACGGCGAACAGCGTCTACGGCGGACAGACGGACATTTTTGTTTGCGTTTTTGGGGTTTACTAGTCCTAAAACGTAAAAATACAAAATTTGAGGGTAGCAAATTTTTATGAAATTTCAGGTCGATCATAATACTTTGTTATTAAAAAATAATGAAGTAAAAAAAATGTGCCCAACTCTGTAACTTATTACTCCTATCCAAAAATATATTCTAAGACTGTAGGTAGTTCTTACAGTTACAGATACCAATTCACAGCTTTCTATCCTTAGCCGTTCCTCAGATATAAAATTCGAAAATTTTTCCGTTCGTCCTTCTTACCCTTACTCTAAAAATTTCAGGGTAGTTTTTTAAGAAGGATAATCGGAAATTCGTTATGTCCGAGCGAATTTTGGTTACATGTTACAGGTCTGAAAAACCAATGAAATAGTTTTTACCTACTTCATCGGACTTTTTATTTGTATGAAGAACAGTTGATGTTGAAAGTTATCTTATAATTACCTATAGCTCTTTTTTGAAAAAATTAATTTCCAAATAACCTACTTGTCTGGAAACAACCAGTGCTATATTTCGATTTTAACCGCATCCCGGAATATGACACAAAATTGAAATTGGTGTTTTAAGGGCATCAGTAGTGTTGGAAGTTTGGTCGTATCTCGAATTTAACCGCTTCTCGGATCTTGTTCCGAAACATAATAATGTTAGCACATTTTTATACTCTAGATGAAATCATATAGAGTATTATTATAAGTTTAATCCAGCCCAAAAGTTTGTAACGCATAGAACCAAGCCTCGGACGAAAAAAAGTTATATATTATTTTTTGTTTATTTGTGGCCAAAAACCTCAAATCCGCTTGACGTCCGTCCGTCCGTCCGTCTGTCCGTTAGCACGATAACTCAAGAACGCCTGCACCTAGGATCTTGAAATTTTGGATCTGGATGTTTGGTTGAATTTGTAAGGCTAAGTTCGTTAACGGGCAAAATCGTCCTACATTTAAGAATATTGGGCGATAACTTCAGAAGGGTTTAGGCTAAGTCTTTGAAATTTTGTATGTGTTATTTTTCCAATAGTTGAAGCTAAATATGTGATTATGAAGAAAATCCTGTTAGTCCTTCGTGTAGCTGCCATACAAATATCCAGTCAAAATGTATTCACTTAATTTACGAAACTCACTATAACTCAAGTAATCTTTTAGCTACGAATTCCAAATTTTGTACAAATTAGTTTTGAGTGAAAAGAAAGTTCGAGTTTACTAGTCAGCGAAATCCTTTTACTCCTTCTGGTAGCTGCCATACAAAATGTCCTTAAAACACGTGTTCAAGAATATTGGCTGATAACTTCAGAAGGGTTTAAGCTATGACATTGAAATATTGTATGTGTTATTTTTTCAATAGTTGCAGCTAAATGTATGATTATGAAGAAAATCCTATTAGTCCTTCGTGTAGCTGCCATACAAATATCCTGTCAAAACGTCTTCACTTAATTTACGGAACTTACTATAACTCAAGTAATCTTTTAGCTATGAATTGGAAATTTTGTACAAATTAGTTTTGAGTAAAAACGAAGTTCAGGTTTACTAATCAGCGAAATCCTTTTACTCCTTCTGGTAGCTGCCATACAAAATGTCCTTAAGACACGTGTTCAACAAAATTTTTCGATAACTTTTGAACGCTTCAAGCTACGAATTTGAAATTTTGTACACGTTCATTTTTAAATGGTTCCAAGGAAAAGGATAAATATGTAAGAAATCGAGTGAGTCCTTCCTGCACCTCCCATGTGAAAGTCCTTCAAAAAGGACATTTTTTTTCGATGACTTACCCAGTTTAAGATATGAAATTAAACACTGAATATTGTCTCTTAGGTTTGAGTAGCAATCTAATGGCAGTCCTTAATAAAGGACATACAACATGCACACACGTAATTCTACTTTATCCCCAACTACAATATAAATCGGAGTTCAATATTCATCTAGAGTATTATACGATTGGCTTGCAGCCGATCGTGACTGCACTATGTTTTATATCTGTATTTCAATTTTTATTTGTATTTCTATGTTAATTTTCTAAATAGTCATTGTGTTTATGAAATTTAAATAACCAAAAACAGGACGAAAACGGGTTGTTTTACTTAATTTATCGCCCCATACAGTAAATATTAGATCATGTAAAAATGGAAATATGTTACAAAATAAATTTTGAAATTTTTGCGAAGTTATTAATCAATGGTCAACACAATCAATGTTAAATTTAAATAAAAGAAGAGAAAAACCAAATGTTTATTGGGCAATCCATCTTCAAAGTTAATTATATGCACAGATAATGATCTTTGGCTATTAATGTTTCTCGGCCAATAAACAATGTATTTTTTTCCATATCATTTCTTTGTTCACTTACTTACTATAGAATTAACTTTTTTAATGAAAACGACCCTTCTTTTTTTCGCTGCAAAATTTTCGTCACCCTTTCATTAATCTAACAAAAATGTATGTCAATGAACTGAAAGCAAAACATCTACATTTCAATAGGTTATTAATAACAACTCATAAATACCCAGTAACATAAGTCCCATTAAAAATTGTGGGATATGACATTCTTTCCTCCCAAAATTAGAATGGAACTTATTAAGCAGTTCTAATAACTCTGGCATTCTAATGATATTGCCATCTCCGATTTAAAATCTATTCTGGGTTAAATCAGAATATTAATAACCATATTTCTACAGTAGGAGCTCATCAATCATCACTCTTCTATATATTTCATCGGTTGTTTACAATTTCTTAAAAATGATAAGTTGTATCTTATTTAGAGCTGGTCATTAAAAGTCGGTGTAACGTTCCATCTGATATCATCATTAGATAGATACATAGCGGCGCTCTAATGGCTGCCATTATCGGCGGTTATTTTGATACTAATCTGTAACATGCAGCTTGTCCTCATACGAGTAGAAATCTTAAATTAGCATTTTATATCATCGCGTTTCTTCGCCATTAACAAACTCAGTTTTGTATAAATTCTTGGAATTAGTTTCGTATGTGGTTCATATATACAAATGTGTACAAAACAAACCAGTCGGATATCGCAACAATTTTACAACCCCGCGAATTAATTGAACATATTAAAAGGCAATAACCATAGAAGTAACAGAACATCTAAAAGTCCGCGGCGATACCGAGCGGGATATCGATACGGCGACGAGTTTCTATCGATTCCAATCCGACTAGCTAAGAAATCTTCATTATGCGAAGAAGTGTTAGATTTGATTATCTCAGCATCGGATCGCAGCAATTAATGCTAACTTATCGCAGATAGAGACTGGACCGTCCATCAGGTCGAGTGTCCACCTTCTTGCGTAGTGAGGCCTCAAACCAGTGGTAGTCGGCATATGGAAAAATCTGGCTATAGACCAGTGCGCTCGATCAGACCAGACTTAATTATCGCAGTGTGAGGTATATGCGAATTATTAATTAATAGTACTCATTGATTTCTTTTTCTTTTTAAATAAATAAGACAAATCTGAATTTAGCGACTATGCCGCTTAATAAAATACTTGGGGAATTGATTTCTGAACGGTTTATTATCGAGGTCAAGAGGTTGTGCGAGCTGCACCGGGATAGTAAATGCCGTGTAATTACTTATTAAATTTAATCATCAATAATTCCGAAATTATAACCACACCCTGTTCGCTGCTTAGCGGAAATGGGCACTTTTCACGCAATTTATGTCAATACCGGGTGCCAACCTGTACCCACACAAACGAAACTAAAAGTGTCTTCGCGAAGAAAAGGAAGCAGAAACGTTTTTGCACAGTTGCTTCGACTCTAACTGACGGTCGTAAACACTGCGGAAAAACAATCATTGGCCAATGAAATTTATAGCAGAAAAGGTAAAAAACGATAAATCACTGAATAGGTAGCCGCACCAGGTAAACGCAAGGGACTCGAAGGTGCTACCATACTATGTGTGTTTGAAAATGGTCGCGGTAGCAATATATTTTGCAATAAATGGATATTGCATAAAGCAAAAACAACGAAAATAACAACAACATAAACCTCCACCAGATTCTTCTAAAGACGCGATGAGTCTTGCTTTTAAACTTAAGGCGGAGAAGTACTTAATTCGAAGCCAGCAATCACACCGTTACCTGCTGAAAGATAACTTTGAATGGTGTGCCATGAAATTTCGATCAGCTCACAATATTTTCCTATATTTGTGTTTGACTTGTACTGCAATCAGATAAGACGATTGACGATTAGATTGTATGATTGAGAAAGAAATTGCTCTTCGTCTTGGGAACAATTAAATTGGCAAGATCGGCTAAATACTATACACGAAAGATGTTCTGTTTGCCTTTTCGGTGTCAGAGAAGCTCTTAAGAACAAATCTCCGACTTGAAAAGACGATACTCGGCTAGATCTAACCTATGTGTACAACAGGTGAAAAATTCTATGAAAAATCGACATTAGACTTGATCTGAAAGTGAGCTTCTTTAGGGCCGTGGTAGAATGTTTCTGCTCAGTAGTAGTCCTGGGATTTTGTGAGTTGAATGGGATCAGATTTCGACCTTGCGTAAAATGAGCACGAAACATTCCAAAGCAGTCTGGGCGCAATTATCATAATAATTAGTATTTTACTTTATTATTTTTTAATAATAAAGTATTGTGTTCGACCTGAAATTTCAAAAAGAATTGCTACCCTGAAATTTTGTATTTACATTTTTTAGGACTAGTAAACACCAAAAAAGCAAAAAAAAATAAATGTCCGTCTGTCCGCCGTAGACACCGTACGCCGTACGCGGCCGAAGGCGCGTAGCTCCCAAACCCGTTGAGGTATTAAGTTGAAATTTGTATGGTGGGTAGATTGGGTAAACTCCTACGACTGGTATCGTTTGGTGGGTGGGGGTGTAAGGGAGATGAGGGGGAGGGGGAGCGTTTTAGACAAAAAATGTTGGTTTCTTATAACTTATATAGTACTATCATAGTGGACTTATTTGCAAAAATTAGTCGATAAGGGTTGAGGGAGAGAAAACTATGAGTCCAAAACACTTGAAAATCGGGATTGAAACATTCTAAAATGCATATCTCCTAAACGATTGATGTCAGAAGATTGAAACTTTGTGGTTGTCCTTAAGGATACTTCAAGATTAGACAAAGGCTAACATTTTTAAGGGGGGTGGTGGGGTGTGGGGTTGGGGGGTGAAAACCCTTGGATTACAATATCTTCCGAACCATTTACACCAGGAATATAAAAATTCATTTCTGTATAAGGGATCACAAGAGGAGCCTATGGAACGAACATTTGTTGAGTGGGAGAGGTGGAGCACGAAAGTGGGGGGATAGCAATTTCTCAAAAAATTTCATTTTTATATCTCAGAAACCGTATCAGATATGATCTTGAATATTTTACAGTATTGGGGTCGGTAGACCTCTAGTAGGGAAAAAATTTTAGGAGGGGGGGGGGTGTAAAGGGTGATGTTGAAATGGGGTAGAAGGGAAAACAATTTTCATTTTTATTTCTCGAAATTTTTCATAGAGGTAGCAAGGTACGGAGGTGAGGGGTGGCTTTTTATATGTCAGAAACGGCTTATGCTAGAAAGTTGAAACTGAGTACATATATGTAGATATGCTATTAGAGTAACTAAAGCAAAAAAAAAGTTCAGGTTTTTATTGGCGTTCAGAGGTTGAGTAAAAAAATGTCCGTGAATCCACATTTTCACGAATTTCGTTAAAACTTTTAGACATGTCGAGCTATCACATAGTCGGGGAAAAACCGATTTAAGTATTTTTCCCTATTAAACCTCCTGCGGGTATTGTTCAAGTTTTCACTGATTCCAAAAATCTCTTAGGTTTAATGTGATCGAATTCGCTTTTACTTCTACAGAATATTCTATTGATAAAAACACCCCCACCCGTGTATCACACTACCCCTATAAAAAATTATATTTTTTCCAACATGCTACTGCTACATGTCTATCCAAATACCAAGTTTCAGTTTTATATCATTATCGGTTCTCGAGATATAAGAATCGAAACTTTATCTTATTCACCCTCCCCCACCCTCACCCCCTACACCACAACCCTCAAACTTTTTTTGCCAAATAGACGTCTATTAGGCCTACTTCTGGTAAAAATTCTAAGCATCTATCTTACACTGTTCTTGATATATGAGACGTGATTTTTTTAAAAAATTCTTATCTATTTTTGCTTTTTCCGTGTCTACTAGTCATGAAACGTGACAAAAAAATCTACCAACAGTCTGGGCGCAACTTTATTATTTTATGGGTTGAAGTCCGAAAAGTGTTTAATGATGAGATGCGGTGTTGGGAACTATGCGACTGACAACCTAAAAAATAACCAGGAGGCTATTTGGAACGTTATTTTTTAGGATTCTAATTTTTTTCGGAGAAACAAAATCATTTTTGACAATTGCCCACAAGCCATACGAGCTTATTAATAGTTACTATAGACAGCTTAGATCAAGAGCACGTTCGTTTAAAACAACGGGGAACGATTTTATGCAAGAATAGCAAAACCACAAAACATTGAAATGTGAAAACAAAAAATTTTCAAAATTGCAGTTGCGTCACTGTTCTTCCGACATGGCGATATCTAGTAGGTCTTCCCAAATATTCCATTCATTTTTATTCTACAGCTTCTTCATATAATTACCTAGAAAGTGTTTTCAGAATTTTTTGAAATTCGACCCCTAAGAGGGTGTAAAGGGGCTGTATACTTTTTCACGAATTCTGCCGTATCTCCCAGGTCTGATCGATATCGAATATGTTCTCACTTTCATGGGCTTTCGTAATAATCGCCTAAAACTTGTTTTTAAGTTTTTTCCGTTTTCAGCCCCTAAGAGGGTATAAAAGGGTTGAACACGTTTTCACGAATTTCGTCATATCTTTTTAAAAGTGAAAAGAAATTTAATTGGTTTTTACTTTCTCGTACTGTCTTCATATTTATTTATGAACTCCTTTCATGATTTTTGGATATTCAACCCCCAAGTTTGTGTATGGAGGTTGCATATGTTTTCACAGATTCTTACATATTGCTTAGATCTGATGATATATCGAATTCATTTTTACGTCCTAAGGTTTCCTATATAAGCGCCAAAAAGTCAAATTCAGTATTTTTAGATATTCAATCCTAAGGGGTTGTATGCTTTTCAAAGCTTTGACATATTTCTTAAGTTTGATGAGATATTAGATCGCTTTTCATTTCCACAGACTTTTTATATAATCGCCTACAAATGCATTCCTCATTTTTTGTATATTCAACCACCAAGGGTTTGCATATGTTTTCACAATTTTACATAAAATTGGTTATTACTGCATTTGATGTAATGACCTAAAAACTAATTTAACGATTTTCGTCACATCTTTTAAGTCCGTTAAGCCAGCAAATTCGTTTTTACTTCTATGGGCTTTTAGTGTACATAATATACCGAAATTCGAATAGTATACACGGGATTTTCTAATGTTTAATCGGCTAAAAATATTAAATAAAAATATTTTTATTTTAAGAACAAAAATTAACTTTCCAGGAAACGTCATAATCTTGAAACAACTGATAATAGACTCCGACTTTGACCGCTCCCGAACTTTGACCCGAAAAATAATAAAGTTCCGCCCAGACCATTGGCAGATTTTTTTTAATTGGTAGAAGCCCGGAAAACGTTTAGAGGTAGGGTGTGGTACAGCTTACAATGCGACTGGCAACTTAAAAATAAGTTTCAAATAGCATTCTGGTTATTTTGTTGGTTGTCAGTTCCATAGTTATCTGTATCATCTCGGTATTAAACGCGTTCCGGACTTCTACCCAAAAATAATGAAGTTGCGTCTATACTATTGTTTTTCCTTCTCTCTTTCTGACCTAATTTATTCAACTTAAATAAAAACATAGCGATATTTCAATACACCTAAAAGAGTTGTCGACATTCGTAAAAACGTATACAATTATTTGACACTCTGTTATCGAATTCGAAATCTCTTTACACCTAAAGATTTGTCCGAATTCGTGAATACGGGTTGTAAGTGTGTTGAATGTCTAAAATTCTTAAATTAGCTTTTTGGCGATTACGTATAAAGCACTTAAAAATAGAAGCCGGTTTGATAAGTAATATATCAGAATTCGTGAAAACGTATATAACTATTGTACAGCCCCTTGGAGGTTGAATACAGGAAATCTGGAAAACAATTTTTAGGCGCTTGCATATTTAAGGAGTACGTAGAAGTAAAATTAATTCAATAGATTTTCTTTTCTATCTTTTGGTGGAGTGGGTTTCAGATGAAAAATTTTGTTTTATAGATCTCAGAAACCGTTTCTACTAGGAGGCTGAAAATTGGAACTTATGTAGAACTATGATAGTGAACTCATTTGAAAAAAAATGTTCGATATGGGTTAAGGAGTGTGGTAGTGGGGAGGGGGAAGCAGTGCGTGCAAAAAGCTTGAAACATTGTAAAGTCCATATCTCCTGAACAGTTAATGCTAGAAGGTTGATAAGTTTGTGGTTACTTTAAGATATACCAGAAGCCTGGACAAGGACTAATAGCTGTTGGATTAAAAAATTTTGGATTTCAGGATCTTCCGAACCAATTAAACCAGGAAGATAAAATTTGGTCTCTTAATACAGAATTACAAGTAAAGTTTTTGTGGGTGGAGGAGCGCGAAAGTGGGGGAATTGCCTTTTTTTTATAAAATTACAACTTTATATATCAAGAAACGTACCTGATATAATTTCCAAAATTTTAAAGGAGATTGGAACAGTAAACCTCAATCAGAAAAATTTAAGGGTGCTGGTGTAGAAGAGAGTGAAAAGAAAAAAAATTTAATTTTTATTTCTCAAAAATCGCATAGGATAGAAAATTCAAAATTGTCGACTCTATAGAGGCACTATACAGGCATCCAAGAAAAATTTTGACAGGGGGAGCAATGTACGAGCGTGGGGGTAGTATTTTATATCTCAGTAACTGCTTACGCTAGAAAGCTGAAACTTAGTACGTGGTGTAGATACTACGAAAGTAGTAAAAACAAAGTTCAAATTTTTATTAACGAACAAAGGTGGAGAAAAAAAATGTATAATCGCCTAAAAACTGTATCCAAATTTTTCGATATCCAACCCCTAAGCGGTGTAAAGTGATTGTGTACATTTTCACGAATTTCGATACATTTCTCGGTCTTAGGTCTAATGAGATATCGAATTTTCTTGCATTAATAAAGGCTTTAAATAAAATCGGGGACAGAATCGATTTATGCATTTTTCGATGTTAGGTCCCTTGGGGGTGTAAAATATGATGATTGTTCAAGTTTTCACGAATTCCGTCAAATCTTTTATGAATAATGAGATCGAATTCGCTGCTACTTTAATATTTTTTTTATATATTATATAATGATCTCAGAATTATTTTTGGGATTTTTCGATATTCCACCACTAAGAGGATGTAAAATAATTGTGTACGTTTTTACGAATTCAGCCATATCACTTATGTCTGATAAGATATCGAATTGTTTTTTATTTTAACGGGCTTTCTACATAGTCGCCTAAAAATCGGTTTCAGAATTTTTCGATGTGCAACCTCTAAAGTGTTATGTCGATATTTTATCCTCTATGTTTTTATTGAAATTAAAAAAACAAAATACGAAAAATACTCGGGCATAGCTTTATTATTATATTTTTCGGGTAGAAGTCCGGAACGCGTTTGATGCTGAGATGCGGTGTAGGTGACTATGCGACTGCTAACCTAAAGAATAACCAGGAGGCTATTTGGAACTTTATTTTTTAGATTGTTGGTCGCATAGTAACCTACACTGCATATAGATAGCGGTTAGATACAGTCGTCAATTCTTAGGTTTCTATCGATAACGGTTATCAAAAAAAAAAAATGTGTTTTTTGATGTCAACCCATCATACATTTCAACGGGTTTGTGAGTTAGGAGCATTGAAACGCGTTTCCATATGGCAGATACAGCAATTAGACGAACTTTTTTTTATTTAAGGGTCTAAGGGTCTTTATTTAAGGGTCTAAAACGTAAAAATACAAAATTTTGGGATAGCACATTTTTTTGAAATTTCAGATCGATCACAATACTTTATTATTAAGAAACAATACAATACAATATAAAGTTAAAACCACTATATACATATATACGAATTCCAACAGAAATTTATTGGCTCTAATACCGGTTTTAAGGGGTATAGTCGAAATTTTTTTTTTTCCATTTTTTTTATTGGCTTAAATGGTGTAAAAACATGTCAAGAGTGATGTCTGACATCATTTTTTATTGAAAACAAATTTTAAGTGTTCGTAAAAGACGAATTTTCGAAGCAAAGCGGAGCGCTTGAAAATGACAAATAGAGTTTCGGAGTGAGTTTCGCCCTTTTTACTCGTTACCGGCGGTACAAATGTACACTATATAGTTTCTAAATGATGGCGTTAATATGTAGTTTTAAGCAAATATTGAACATACGTTGTCTGTGTAGCCAAGCCTGTATCTTTAAAATTTCATGTAGTAAACACATTGTGAAACTTTAAACGCGTTTTTCTCGAAACCATGTTTTCAAAAACGGCTAGCAGTAGAACTCGAGTAATTTTTATCCGATCGATATGAAATTTTGGTTGTACCTTCTTAGATAGATTATCTAGTCTAGTACACACGATTTTTGAGTTTCATAAACAATTACGATTTTTATAAACAAATTGAGGCCGATTTATTAGTTGAAAAGTCGATTTTTTTTTCGAAGTGCGCGCAAATTTTCAAAAATTAAAATTTCTGAATATTTATGTGTACTTTAACAGTAAAACTCGTGCATATCATGAAAAAAATTTTTTCATTGTTCCAAATGCGTTCGTTAAAGACTTGTGCTGCTAGCCGCGGGACGCCTTCAAAAAATCGACCTTCGTTCCGTGCACTGCTCAGCAGCCATTTTTTCATAAAAATTAAAATAAAAAATGTTTTTTTGTAGTTCAAGATAAGTGTAATGATCCCTCAATATTTCACATTAATCGATTTTTCAATAAAGACACAAAAAATTCACAAAAAACCGTCTCATTTTTTGCTTCCGACTAGGTATTGCCCCTTAAGTGAATGTTTTACAGTCTTAGATTTTGGATTTTGAAGGCATTATGCTACATTTTGGTATTTTATCAGCGGTAAACAGAACTAAACAAAGAGCAGAACAACTTCCATACATAAAATAGTCCTACTGCATATTGCACCATACGGCATTGTCGCGCAAACGCATCTTCTGAAGTGAATTATAAAGGAGCGCTATTTTAAAGAACTGTTCATAGCCAATACACTTTGCAAATCTGTCTTCATTTAAATACAATGGCGTTTATTGGCGGTGATGAACTGGCATTAAATTGATCGTAATGTTGCAGAATGGTCGTATTTTTCACATGTTCGCGAGAGTTTAAATTGCATCAGCTTCTGATTTAGTGCTTAATTTTTACTATCTGTGGTAAAAAAAACGAATTGGAGACATAATAAGAACCGACTTGAACTCCTCAAAGACAAATTCAGGCTTAGATAAAAAAAATCTTAGTTGACCTATTCGATAATCATCACAACACCCAAAGCAAGCCCCAGCAATTCATTCGAGCTGAATTTATTTGGATTTTTTCCAGGGATGAGTTATTAGTCTATTCATCAACAGTGAATGAAGACCTGAAGGTGATTTTTTTAAAAGATAGGCTAATTATTTTGTGTTCAACATCAACTCAAAAGATAAGTAATAGGATTTCTAAGAAATTGGAATATAATCTTGAGTTCTGATGGCCAGAGAATCCTTTCTACAAGTCAAAGGTTGCAGGCAATCAAAAATTAGTAAAATATGTTTCAATCTCTGCAGGGTCATGCAAATCCCGCTTTCATCTCATCCGATTTTTCCTTCGAGTGACTTCTTGAGTACTTACTTCTACAACTAAAAATTTATAAGGTCGTACGCAAAGTATGGTCAAGTCTAATACTGAGAAGTGGAGTTCATAGCGGTTGTAAATCCTGTAGATGTCTACTAGTACTTCAACGGAAAATTTTCCATTTAAAATCGATTTTACAAAGAAGGTCTGCCAAAGGGGCAAAAAAGAACCTTACATAAGACACTTATAATAACGAGAGAAAAGGCGAATGACTATCGGCTGAAAGTAAAACTACTCCATTCTTTCAGGGGCAACTATTGGAAACATTAATCCATTTTTGTCGTGGATCACTTCAAGCCAACCGTAAAATATGGCCAACGAATGCATAAACTGCGATCACATCTTCGATTTAAAGTCCAAGATTCATTCCATCTGCAGCGCCTTGTAGCGATTATAACGTCCGACTGGTCATTTTCCTCCTTCGGTTTTTATTTTCTCTACGACAAACCTCTTGTCCTTCGAAGCAATCTACTGTAGCTTCTAGCATCTTGTTGCAAAAACAGAATTAGGCTGAACCGGCCCGGCACACATAATCCATTCGAGAGTGTGCAAAGTGACATATTTGCCTTCTTGTTTGTGCGGACAATAAAATTGCTGACATATTTGCACAACGAACAATACGTCAATGCGTCAAAGCGTGACTTGTATTTATTGCAGAATAAAATTAATAAAATTGTCTGCGGCTGAAGAAATATCGCGAGATCTTGTGAAGAGAAAAAAAAACACTATCATACAAGGATGCGTGTGAAGATTAGATTTGTGCGAGTTTACCAACGATAAAAAGCGCTAGATGAAAAGTTCGGATAAGAGTGGAAAACTCTTTAAGAGCCAGCAAATGACTTTCCACGTATAAGTTGTCAACTCGGAAAAGAGTTATCTTGATCGTTTCAGTGCCGTCTTTACAGGGCTTAATAGTACCGCATATGCGTTTACCTGATGGTCTTGATAAAGAATAAAATTCTTGTTTTATGTCTGGCATCCATGGAGCTGAAATTGAAAGCAAGTCTCAGTATAAAACAAATTAATTATAAAACTATTTAAAGAAATATTGCGATTACAGAGTGGATTCTTCAATTTTACAGTAGCGTCACGATGATAAAATGTATATGTCATTCGATAGATGTAAAATTTAGAACCTATTGCATTTTTGAATGGAGTTTTGGAAACACATATCTTACACGATAATATCTTTTTCTATGAAGCTAAGTCCTGTTTAGACACAACTAAGTTTTAATTTTCAAATATTAACCGTTCCTAAAATATAAATCCAATAAATTATTACCGCGCACCACCCAATCGAAACCACTGCATTAGAGACTGGTCAGGCCTAAATATATGAAGAATGAAATAATAAGTTAGCAAAATTATTTGTACACTTTCAAATGACATGTCATTGCAAAAAAAGTTTGGCAGTCTTATTTAGAAATGTTATATTTTTTACAGACGGATTATATTGCTTTAAGCTTTTCTGGGGTCTAAGTATGCAGAAAATGATACGCGTTTCCACAAAAATGAGGCCGGGGGAGCAAGCGTGGTGAAACCGACTTAAGAGATTGTAATTTAAAAATGTTCATTAATAGCGTTATTCTTCTAAAAGCTAAGCCCAAATTATCTGACGAAGGTTACTCCAAATTCGCTGTCGCCGCCTCTATGTATAATGGAAATGATGATTAATGAATTGAGTTTCATTTTAGATAAAAGGAAGATTATATATTTTGGCATTTGGTTAATTATGATAACAGTTTTTTTTTAATTTCAGTAAAAAATCCATTTTCTTTTATCGTTTATTGCTATTTTCAAAGCTTTTTCGTAATATACTCATAGCCCAGTTAATAAAGACATAAAAACTTTAGCTTGCAAAAGGTCATGACTGGCTTATTATTTCGTGAATTTGTTAATTTTGGAGCTTAATTTTCATCCAACATCGAGGAGTATCCGCTTGCTGCGCCATTTAAAAAAAAATGGCGCCTTGAAACGTTTTTGGCGAATATTTTATTTCCGCGCCACTTTCGATTAAAAATAGACTAAGTACTACGAAAATCAGCCTTTCGTAAAGTTACGAATATTTTTTTCGTGAAATGTTGCAGATTTTTCTCTCACTGTATCAATCAGGGTTTTTGATATCATGCAAAATGGCACCTTTTGAGTGGCTGTAACCCTCCTTAGTCAAATTTGTAGTTTTAATAATAAGTGTATTTTTAACGATCTAAAAAAAATTGTAGGTGTGAAAAAAATACTGTAAGCGTAGTAGACCGCAAAATAAGGAAATAAACATTTTTGTCCGTCTGACCGTTGTCCGTATGTTCATCGGTTCGTCTGCCCGTCCGTCTGTCGAATAGCTGCCATACAGAAGGTTCTTGAAACACATGTTCAACAATATTGACCAATAACTTCAGAACGCTTTAAGCTATGACTTCGAAATTTTTCAATAGTTGCAGCAAAACGTTCTTCACTCAATTTAGGGAACACATTGTAACTCAAGAAATCGTTTAGCCACGAAGTCAAGATTTTAGTTGTAGCTAGGGTTAAGGAAGCCTCTAAGCATTTTCGTAGAAGAAAGTAGAAGAAAATTTTGCCGTATTTTATCTCAACATATTCTCGAGTTCACGGAACTTCAATGCTGTGACCAATTATTTAAAGACATTTGTATGGCTCCAAAGGGAAGAAATAGGGTACTCTTTTTGGCATACCATATTCTGGCCGAATAGTTAGATTAGAAGATTTGATGAGGCTAATGCGGTTTAGTCGTCTCAAACCTGAGCCTATAATCGGCTTGGATGTTCAAAAATTGACAGAATTTCTCGAATCTTGCAAAGCTACGAAACGTGAACTCGTTCCATTTAAATAGAAGAGTCTTATCGATTTCAAATCAATTTCTCGGCATTTGAAATGTGTCGTCGCGACCAATCTGTAAATTGCGTAAACTCCTTGTTAGGTACATCGGCGCACTTGACAAATGAATGAAGTGAGCTTGAACCGGTGATTGCCAGAATAGTAAAACTGATAAAATTCTTCTGTGAACCGCGGTACAGTTGGGATAATTGCAGGTCGTCCACTTTAGTGTGAACGATGTGCGGACTCGTTAAACCTTTTTCGAATCTATCGAATCGCGACGGACAATGTTCCGAGCAAATTGATGCCGATACTGGTCTTATGCGGGCTCGAATTTTCCGCTTTTCCCTCGTTTTCCGCACTGTTTTGCGCTCTGGGTGACATCGTTTTTGCGTGCCAAGTGACATCTTTACAAACGATGCGCAACGCGCACTTAGCCTGCTCGCATTTGCATACAAAAAGACGGTGCATTGATTCGATCAGGCCGTTCTGTCCCGGCCATCCGGCATGGCCTTGCTTCAGATGCGATCGAAGGAGCTGGAGAAGCGATGTAGTGTGTAATGTGTAGTAGTACCAAACAACAAACAAGTGGTACATGTCGCGTCAATAATTGGCACTGGAACGCTGACAGCCAATAATGAGCCCAACTACATGTGTTGTCGGTTTTTATTGCCGCTGCACGAATCCGCCAACGATCTGCACAATATACTGACGTGATTAGGACAGGTCGATTGGTGAGAAAAAGCCAATTTTCAGCGGTATCGCTCAGGCCTACCTGTTGATCGCGACACATTATTTTACCTGTTTGCTGTGAGAAAATTAACATCGCGGTAGAAAAAGCAGGATGATTGCTATCGTTACCTGGTAAGGAGGATTCGCTTAAGAACCGTTTACGATTTTGGATATGATTGTATGACAGCTGGCTGGAAAATTCTTCTCTTACTCTTCGTTGCTGTATGATAAGAGGAAAAGTATCCTTGCATCTCAATCAATCTCCTTCTCTTCCACGGATGCAGGATTACAACTACGAAAAATTTAGGGTAAACTTCTGAATCAAAAATTTTCTCATCTGTAAAGCTAAGGCTAACGCAGACTATATACTAAAGAGATGGCCAACCTTTTAATCGCATCGAGCTGCGCACACTTTTATTTGCCGAGCTAAACTATTTTGTCGATGTCCATCACACACATCGCTCAAACTACTCGGCCGATAGTTACTGTCAATTGGCTCTCGTATGAACCTACTCTTGCAGAGTATTAATGCTGTAATCACACCAAACAGCTCTATTTACATGCTGCAGACAGACAAAACCGGTTATATGAGATTTTTAATTTGGTGCGTGTGCTTATCTCCCTAAGCCGCTGTGTATACAGGGTTCTCGTTCAGTAGTTATGTCGCGCTTAGATCGAAAGGGATTTCTCTTGCTTATTTTACTTTATTATTTTTTAATAATAAAGTATTGTGATCGACCTGAAATTTCAAAAAAGTTTGCTACCCTGAAATTTTGTATTTTCACGTTTTAGGACTAGTAAACACCAAAAAAGCAAAAAAAAAAATGTCCGTCTGTCCGCCGTAGACGCCGTACAACGTCCGCCGTAGACGCCGTACACCGTCCGCAAAATCGTTTGAAGGCGCGTAGCTCCCAAACCCGTTGAGATATTAAATTGAAAGTTTTATGGTGGGTAGATTGGGTGAACCCCTACAACTGGTATATTTTCGAGGGGTGGGGGTATAAGGGGAGAGGAGAGGGGAGCGTTTTAGACGAAAAATTTTGGTTTCTAGATCTCAGGAACCACTTATGCTAGGAGGCTGAAATTTAGAACTTATGTAGTACTATGATAATGGACTCAATTGCAAAAAAATGGTCGATATTGGTTAAGGGGTGTGGAAGTGGGTGGGAAGACAATGAGTCTTTAACGCATGAAAGACGGGATTGATACATTCTAAAATCGATATCTCCTGAACAATTGATGTCAGAAGATTGAAACTTTGTTGTTGTCTTTAGGGATACTTCAAGATTGGACAAGGGAAATAACCATGAGGCTATTTGGAACGTTATTTTTTAGGTTGTCAGTCGCATAGTAACCTACACCGCATCTCATCATTAAACACGTTTCGGACTTCTACCCATAAAATAATAAAGTTGCGCCCAGACTGTTGGCAGATTTTTCATCTGGTACTCCATTTTTTTAAAAGAAAAACGCCTCGGACATTCTAGAAAATAATTTCTATGTTTTCGATTACGAAAGGTATGTATACATTGTACAGATACCCTTTCGTACATTATACGAAAAAATTCGCTGTTCACGAATTATATTCGTACATTGTACGAATAAAATGTCGATGATATCGAATCGTATTCGTACATTATACGAATTATTTATCACTTTTCAAGAATTATATTCGTACATTGTAAGAAAACATTACACTAAATATATTTCGTACAATTTACGAAAACATTTGTAATCGAACCATTCTTTTCGTAGAATGTACGAATAATATTACTAGAAACTACGAAATTTATTTCGTACAATGCACGAATTTTTTTCATCGGTTACGAAAAATGTTTTTAGTACGAATCATTCGTGCAATGTTCGAATGTAGTTCGTTGAATACAACTTTGATTTTTTCGTATAATGTACGAAAGGCAATGTGTAATACCAGGTATGCAAGTATGAAACCGGAATTTTTTTATGAAAAATAGACGTTTATTCTACAAAAGTGTTACAACATATTTCATTCGAAGTATTGCCCATCGCTAGCTATACATTTTGCCCATCTCTCTGACAAGTTATGTATGCCACGCCAAAAAAAAATTTGTTCTTTTGCGGCAAACCAGTCATCGAGCCATTTTTGGACATTTTCGTACGACGTGAAGCGCTGCTCACTAAGTGCGTGTCCCATCGATGCAAACAAGTGAAAATCAGAAGGAGCCAAGTCTGGTGAGTAAGCCGCATGCGGAAGTATTTCCCACTGACAAGCCTTAATCGTTTCCTTCACCGGTCGTGCCGTGTGTGATGGTGCATTATCATGCAGCAAAATCACTTTGTGTTGCCTCTTTCCATATTCTGGCCGTTTTTCAAGCAAAGCTTGCTGCAGATCGATCATTTGTTGTCGGTAGCGTTCTGTATTAACGGTTTCGCCAGGTTTCAGCAGCTCGTAATAGATCACGCCCTTCTGATCCCACCAAACACAGAGCATTGTCTTCCGTCCATAGCGATTTGCAGTCGATGTCGATGGTTCGCCTGGGGATACCCACGATTTTTTCCGCTTCGGATTCTCAAAATAAATCCACTTTTCATCGCCAGTCACAATTTGATGGAGAAATGACTTTCTTTGGTATCTGGCGAGCAAAATTTCGCAAGTAGTTTTTCGGTTTTCCTGCTGTCTTGCATTGAGTTCATGTGGAACCCATTTCCCCATCTTCTGGACCTTACCATGGCTCTCAAACGTATGGACACGGCTTGGTGGGTCACATTTAACTCATCTGCGAGTTGTTGTTGCGTTTGGGTGTCATCCGCATACAACATGCCTGCAATTCGCTGTCTTCAAACTTTTTCGGTGCTTTTCCACGTTCCTTGCTTCCGATGTCGAAATCACCACTTCTAAATTTTTTGAACCACTCAAAGCACTGTGATTTCCCAAGTGGGGATCATGCATAAGCATTCGATGCGATTCTGCAGCCGTTTTTTTTAAATGGTAACAGAAAATCCATGCTGTCCGCATATCGTCGTTCCCAGGCACAAAAGTTGACATGTTCAACGCTCGTCAAAACTACACTGTTGTATGAAACCGGTATTGCTGGGTACTTTATATCTTTATTAGATATCCAAACAACAAAATGGCGTCCACTGTTCGGTTTGACAGTTACTACTTTGACAGCTAGAGCCATCTATGAGTGAATTCCGGTTTCATACTTGCATACCTGGTATGTACAAAACTAAGATAAAAGGACTTATTCTGTAAAAAATTATTGCAATAAAATTTTCGAAGTTGCAATTAATTATGTCTAAAATAGCCTAAAGCAGTGGTCACACCAGATAAAAATTAATTACAAATATAAAATTTAGAAAAATACATGATTCGGAAGAAAAGCTGACTGAAATACTAATTTTACTTTATTATTTTATTAGTTGACTGCCGCGTTACCCGTATTCGAATGACAGCAAAATTTCTCATCGGGCCGTGTTACCCGTATTCGGGTGACAATTTGACTACTTACAAGGGATCTTCGAAAATATTTGGGCAAATATTCCACAGTAAGTAATAAAACTATTGAATTTTTATAAACATTTTTTATTTTCAGTGTAAAACATTAAAACATTCTCAGGACAACAAGTTGTTGGTTTTTTCAGATTTGCTCGTGTCTTTGATCGGTCCATTTCCTATCTTTTATTCGAGTAACATCGTTTGCATGCGCATCTAATGCTTTTTCCAAAATTATTTTTGCGAACGGCGATGTAATGGTAAATGTTTTCACAGTACATTTTTAAACTGAAAATACAAGTTTGCCAGGTTCAATACTGTTAAATATTATATATTATTATATATATGTATATTATTTAACAGTATTGAACCCGGAAAACTTGTATTTTCGGCGATATACCATAATGCTTACTTTGTGGAACAGAAGGCTTGTTTGTATCTTCAGGGAGTCCTAGTAATTTTGCAGCGGCACGGGTGTCCTGACGGAGATTTCATTGCAAACACGTGTTAACGTGTTAATAATAAAGTATTATTATCGACCTGAAATTTCAAAAAAATTTCTTTCTAATACTATATTCAGACTACGAGATTATGGCGTTTAAATCGAGTTAAATGCGCTGAAAACACTTCCCGGACGCGTTTAAGAAAACACGTAGCTACTACGCGTTTTACCGAAAACATGTACTGCGACCCTCGTGGAAATTGAAGTAAACTTTGGAAGAAACTGCAGAAACTCAATTTTGTGCTTGTGCAACCACTGCATTAGCTAATAAATTCCCTTTTCATTACTGCTATACAAACTAATTGCTTTTAAACAATTTAGAAAGCATAAATTTGATAATGAAACACAGCTGAATATCTACTTGTCAAAACAAATCACATCAAGCTATCATGTATCAAAATAAAACGAGTTGCCTAGTCTGACCACTACTTTTTTAACATGTTAAATTTATCTACTTAAATACGTTTAAAATGCATAGTCTGTACAGGGTATTACCTTGAAATTTTGTATTTTCACGTTTTAGGACTAGTAAACTCCAAAAAAGCAAAAAAAAACAATGTCCGTCCGCCCGGCGTACGCCGTACTCAAAACCGTTTGAAGGTGCCCTGGAGATATGAAGTTGAAATTTTTATGGTAGGTAGAATGGGTGAACCCCTACAAGTGATATCTTTTGGAGGGATGGGAGTGTGAGGGGGAAAAGGGGGGAGCGTTTTAGATGAAAAATTTTGGTTTCTGGATCTCAGGTACCGCTTATGCTAGGAGGCTGAAAGTTGAAACTTATGTAGTACTATGATAGTGGACCTATTTGCAAAAAAATTTTCGATAAGAGGTTGAGGGGTGTGCGAGTGGGGGGCAAACAATGCGTCCAAAATGCTTGAAAGCTGGGATTGAAACATTCTAAAATCCATATCTCTCTCCTGAACGATTGATGTCAGATGGCTGAAACTTTGTAGTTGTCTTAAGAGATACTAGGAGACTAGAAAATGGTTAAAAATTTGAATGGGTGGTAAGGTATGGGGGGGGGGGGGTGAAAAATTTTAATTAATATCTTCCGACTCAATTGTGGAAGGAAGATAAAATTTGGTTTCTGTATTTGGAATTACCAGTGGAGTTTACTGAATGTAACATTTTTGAGGGGGGAGGTGAAGCGCGGAATTGGAGGGACAGTCATTTTTCAAAAAATTAAATTTTTGTATATCAAGAATCGTATCATATATGATCTTGAAAATTTTAAAGGAGCTACGACGAGTAGAGCTCTAGCGGAGAATTTTAAGGGAGTTGGTGTAGTGAGTGATGGTGGGAGGGGGTGGAAATGAAAAAATTCTGATTTTAATTTCTCGAAAGCCGCCAAAGATAGAAAGCTAAAAATTTAAAACTGTGTAGAGCTACTATAGAGACATCCCTGAAAAAATTTTTGATAGTGGTAGCCAGGTACTGGGTGGGAGGTGGTTTTTCGTATCTCAGAAACGGCTTATGCTAGAGAGCTGAAACTTAGTACCTATATGTAGATGTGCTACTAGAGTAAATAAAAATAAAAAAAATCGGCCAACAGTCTGGGCGCAACTTTATTATTTTATGGCTAGAAGTCCGAAACGTGTTTAATGCTGAGATGCAGTGTAGGTGACTATAGGACTGAAAACCTAAGGAATAACCAGGAGGCTATTTGGAACGGGGTTTTTTTAGGTTGTCAGTCAGTCACTTCTACCCATAAAATAATAAATTTTCGCCCAGACTGTTGGCCGATTTTTTACTAAAAATTTCTCCGGAAAATTTATTTGATATTCCTTATGACGATGGGTGGCAATATTTGTGCTGATTATTTGCAACTTGCGGTTTAGAGACTGGAGCCAACCAACAAGCTCTCAATCATTCCTATCTTAAAATTATTTCGCTTATATCCGACTACGAAATATAATCATATTACGCATTTAAGATTTATAGTGTACCTTCATGCGTGTATAACAATACATAAATTTAGCAACAAAGTAGTTTAGAGTAAACTTCTGTAGATTTGTTAGCTAGTCGTACGTGCTCCTACTTCACCTGTAAATGTGTCTAAAATTATGAACATGTCGTTCTTAGCATTCATCCGATACGCAAGTAGTTCGTACATTCGAGATATTTATGACCAACTATTTATCATTTTAGTGGTCAGTTTGTAACAGTAGCCGGCAAACGCGGCATCGTGCGAGTGATTTGTGCGTTCAGTTCAAGACCGACATAACACAAATTTTGTTGTAGGACGACTTAGTTATTGGTACATTGAAAGCTAGTTATGTGACCATAACATGAAATTTGCTATATAATCGTCGTAATTAGACATATTACATATTTGCAAGAAATGTAGAGGAATTTATTATACGCTTGTTAAATTTATTATGCGATAGTTGGATACGATAGCTTGATTGAGATTTATGAGTTTTTGTATTTGGTGACTTGCAGATTGTGCTTGATTTTATCAGTGACCAGTGTGGTATTAAGATGGTCCTCACCTTCTAGATTTGTTGCTTCAAATGATAAAAGAAAATTTGCTCGTCAATTTTTCGTCTTTCCTTTTTTTGATCGATAAGGATTTCGTGAGAAATATATGAATTGTAGGTACAACTAATCCAGAACGTAGGGCTAGATGCTTTGACTCCTGGAGAGCTCCATACCAAGTTTTTCTTTTGGCTGACCATATTAAAAGTATACTAGGCAGTAAACGCGAAAACACTTAAATAAAAAAAAATACAATAAAATTTATGTCGCAACTTAATTCCATTCCAACTATAAATTGAACAGAACAATTCGCTGCAAGATTGGAAATTAAAAGTGTCAATTAATTCAATGCTAACTACTTGTAAGTCCTTACCGAATAGAATTTTAATTTACCGTGTCTTTCCACATATCTGCCATAATTAATTGCCGCACTGACTGGAATTTTAATTTAAATGAAGCCCCTGCAAGTACACATCACACTCAAATATAATTACAAAAAAAAATTAATATTCGGGATAAGTGGGAATTTCTCACTACACACGGCACACAAAGTTAAAAAAATTCGTTCAAGTTTGTAATTGAAAAACGATGAAGTGCTTCGTGAACGTACGAAAAGAACCTCCCACCCATAAGGATTCTGATTGTGCAATTAGATGGGATCACGGTCAGGTGCCATAAATATTTACCTAGCCATTCGCATAGGTAATAATTCCACCCGAACTGCACTTTCGCGAATGAGGGATACTCATGTCGGCGAAACGGTCAGTTATAGATGTTACCTGTGTAAACAATTACGAAGAACAATAAATAACAAACAGATTAGAGAAAGAGTTTGGCGGGTTGTAACGATGGTGCGGTAGGCGTTCCGCAAGGGTCCGTTCAAGACCCTTGTTTCTTGCGAATGATATTAATCGCCTGAAATGTCGACATTGTTGGTGGTTACGTTTCGTGTAAAATATCGCCTCAAGGTATTTGTGGAATATTTCGCACACTAAACTTAGACAATCGAAGTATTTTGTATTTGCGTCTTTAGTTCCTATATGACTCCCGGTGGGAAAGAGGACAGAGACATGGCTCATTAGATGCAACCCCGGCCTATATCCGATATCTTTCGATTGGTTTTATTCACTTCTCGAATTTTCTTTTTGATTGTTTGTCTGTATTTGTTTCTTGGACAACCCACCAGGGCCGTAGCCAGAACATTTACATAGGGGGGGTTTATACCTAAAATAAAATATACTTAAGCAATAGAGGAGGAGGCTAAGGTTAAATTTTGTTTATTATAATAAAATTAGAATAATACATCATCAGTTTAATTGTAGGCGTCTTTTATTTTTGGCCAACTCATCCAGCACTTCACGACGTTCCAACATTCACCATTCTCTTGAGCTTGCGTAGATAATGAAGTCAAAAGTTGTTGCCAGATTTGAATTTCTCTAACTCCAATGCTGATATTGCCACGGCAGGGTATGACTCTGGCATATTTCGTGATCAAAACTCTTGCACTTTCATTGTCGTTGGTTTTTGATAATATAACATTGAAGGACGACAGGAGTTTCAAAAAGCGTAACTCCATGTTTTGAATTGCTGCATCTAAGAATGGTATAAAAATAGTAATGCGGTAGTAGTCCTCAACGTTATCAGTATGATTGTATCTTTTCGAAATGGATAAATTGATTTCATTTGCAGCACATATTTCCTCTACTTTATTGAACATTTCTTTGAAGTGTTCATAAGCTTTTTCACGTTTCTCTATCAGCTGGTCTTGGACTGCATTACACAAGCGCATAGCTTTTTTCATGTCAATTTTTTTTTCTTGAAGTTTTTGACTTAGTGGCAATGTACTAGACAATACATCAGCGCTTACATGAATTGAGACTTGGAATTCAACTGTTTTGATAGTTCGAAGTAATTGATATGCTGCTGAAGAAGTAGCACTATCTTTTAATTCAGCTGCAATTTCCAGTGCTTCTATAACTGCGTTCTGCAGTTCTTTGTATGTTAAAATACACTCGTTTCGTATTACCCATCTGGTAGGACAAACATTTACCAACTTTTTTTTTAACACTGGGCACGGATACTTTGCAATACACTCCAGTAAAATCAATTGACGTTTAGGTGTGTTAAAGAAATTGTAAATTGATTTCAATGTTCCAAACACATTACGTATGCTGCTTATGTCACACGAATTCGAAATTGCTATGTTTAAAGAATGTGACGCACAGTGTACATATGTAGCAAGGTCAAATTCTTCAGAAATGTAAGCTTGTGCTCCTTGCAAACGCCCGCTCATAGACGCAGCACCATCGTATCCTTGACCAAACATGTACTCACAGTTAATACCGGTTTGCTTCAAACTGGTTAAAATCGCCTTTGCTAAGCTTTTCCCTGTTGTTTCAGTAACTGCAATAAACTCCAAAAATTCTTCTTTTATAATAAATGGTCTAGTTGATGAAACATATCGGACACAAAGAGATAGTTGTTCTATTCCTAAAAAAATGTAAAGAAAAAGTATTTTTGGTATTTTTTCAGCATAGCTTTTTGAAATAAAATTTACCTGCAATATCTGCAGTTTCGTCAGCCAAAACAGTAAAGCCCTTACTTTCGTTGACTTCCTTTACTATTCTGCGCAATAAAATCCTGTGACAACTGTCAAGTATCTCATTTTGGATTGTAGGACTGAGATACATTGTATTTTTAGCAGAACTATCTAAATGTCTCCTCAATGTATCATTGCTCTTACTATATAAACGAAGTATGGCGCGAAAGTTGCCCTCGTTGTTTTCCCAATCAAAAGCAGAATCCGTTACTACTTTCAACTGACCCCAATCTTTTGTGCCTCTTAAGGCAATATTTTGCCGGCCACATAGAATTACGGTCTCTATTATGGGAGTTAATTTTTCACGATTTTCAGCAATCAATGTTTTAAGCCTTTTGTCTAATTGATGCGAGATCGGTTCCTTTATCTTATTTGCAATATTTATGCGCTCTTTGTGGTTTATTATGGCATTTTGGTGGTATTTCAACCCCATGTGGCGGTTAAATTCTTCAACAGCTTTTTTCCAATTAGAAAAAGGTTTGACTACTAGTTGGCCTATTGAATTATAAAATATGTTACGTTAAAAACTAAATGCATATATTACTTTTATGTAATACCAAGAGGCTGCGAACCAGAACCGCCTACTTTAGTTCCAAAAAATGCGCAATATTTACAAAAGGCTCCATTTTCAGTATTAGAGTACGCTAGCCATTTCCATCGATCAAACCACGAATACTGAAATTTCAACTTGCGAGCACCGGAGGCAGGGAAGTTGTAATTAACAGATGGGTACTTTATTCGAGTGAAACTTTCGACTCGATTTGAATCGCTTGCATTTCTCAATAAGTTTGAGATGTCATCAAGCTCGCTACTACCTGAAGTTATAGAGGTACAAACAATTGAAGGAATCAGTGAGGGTTCCTCGGGGGTATTAAGGTTCAGACCCTCGTTTCCACAATCCTGTTGATCTTTTCGAAAATACAATAATATTAAAGGGTAAAAGAGAACATCGACTTACAGTTACCCGTGGAATCGCATTTTTGTGATGGTGGCTCCACCTTCAGCCATTTTAGTAAACTCATTTCCAAAACTACAATAAACTTCAACAAATTCCACAAACGAGAAACCCACTTTAAATGAAAACAGAAGACTATTTGAAAATTTATAAATTTAAATTTAAAAGAGAACTCAAACTATAGCGGGAAATAAGCACTAAGCAATGATAAAACTAAAAACTTAGCAATGAACAAAACTAAGCACTAAGCAATGATTACAACTAAACAAGGAAAAAGCAAGAAAAGTTAACACCCAGCAAAGTAAAGCTAACACTTCACTTAAGTTAGTATTACACTGTTTGACCAAGTGGTCAAATTGCAGTAATAAGCAATGCGAAATAGTGAATTCCGCTTAATCTCACGGTATCCGCTCGGTCCAATTCGCTATTTCGCATTTCTTCACTTGGTCAAACAATGTAATACTAGCTTTACGCAAGGAAAAATAAGCACTAAAAAACTAAGCAAAAGAAAGTAAGTAAGTAAGTCCAGCACTAAGCAAACTAAACTAAGCACTAAGCATAAGAAAATGCAACACTAAGTAAAAAAAAATAATAAAGTAAAAGCAATAAAAACTGAGCGTAAAACGAAATGGCAAAAATCAAACTAAGCATTAACGAAAAACTTTAATAAGAAAACTAAACACAAACTTTACACTAAGCACCAACAAAGCACTAAGTAAAACTAAGCACTAAGTACGAAGAGACATCCCAACTCTGACCAAAAATAAATCAAGACCACTGGCTTCCATAGTTACAAATTATGAACTGTCCAAAAGAGTATCCAACAAAAAGTTCCCGGAAAATCAAAATTTCTATGAAAAACGGAAAAACAAATGCTGAACACGTGATAGTAGTACACCGAAAGAAGAGTTGGTTTCCTAGAAATACCGCGACGAAATTGATCAACACAAAAACAATAGAATAGAATCGAACCCATTGGGAAAATTTTGAACCAAATACACGTGTAAAAACATATCAAATATCAAAAATACTGATACAAAATAATAGGATCACACATACATTTTGAATATTTGAAAGGGAAATTTCAAATACGTAAAATGTGATAAATCTGAATCTTACAGGAACGCATTTGCATTTGTAAGGTGATAAATTTTTCGGTAGATTTCGATTCATAAGGAGGGGGTTTGAACCCCTAAAACCCCCCCCCCCCCTCGTCGCTACGGCCCTGCAACCCACCCGATCTGCAAATTACTACATCGTTTCTAAATTTCAATGCTAATTTTGGTCTGCTCAGTCGTTCTCGAAAGATAAAATAGTCTTTAAAATAACGTCAGGTCAGACCAAAGATGCATCAAAGACATTGGCTCACAAAAGTCCACAAAATTCTAGCAAGATTTGATGCAACAGTGGTGCACTCGAAGGTAAGTGAGAATCCTTCAGAAAATTGAAAGAATATCGAAGGCCTGACGAACAGTTTATGTGAGTCTATATTTTTTTCAGCCCCACCATCAGCCCCACCATTTGCTCCTACATTTTTTCCATTTAGTGGTGTTATAGGTGTGCGACTGTTCAGACCCATGTAAATAAATCGGGTTGTTTATACTATAGATAAAATCATATAGAGTATTATAAGTTTAATCCAGCCCAAAAGTTTGTAACGCATAGAACCAAGCCTCGGACGAAAAAAAGTTATATATATTATTTTTTGTTTATTTGTGGCCAAAAACCTTAAATCCGCTTGACGCCCGTCCGTCCGTCCGCCCGTCTTTCCGTGAACACGATAACTCAAGAACGCCTTCACCTAGAATCTGGATGTTTGGTTGAATTTGTAAGGCTAAGTTTGTTAACGGGCAAAATCGTCTTACTCCTTCGGGTAGCTGCCATACAAAATGTCCTTAAAACACGTGTTCAAGAATATTGGCCGATAACTTCAGAAGGGTTTAAGCTACGTCTTTGAAATTTTGTATGTTATTTTTCCATTGGTCGGAGCTAAATATATAATTATGAAGAAAATCCTATTAGTCCTTCGTGTAGCTGCCATAAAAATATCCTGTCAAAATGTATTCACTTAATTTACGAAACTCACTATAATAATCTTTTAGCTACGAATTCGAAATTTTGTACAAATTAGTTTTGAGTGAAAAGGAAGTACGAACTTACTAGTCAGCTAAATCCTTTTACTCCTTCTGGTAGCTGCCATACAAAATATCCTTAAGACACGTGTTCAACAATATTTTCCGATAACTTTTGAACGCTTCAAGCTACGAATTTGAAATTTTGTACACATTGATTTTGGAATGGTTCCAAGGAAAAGGATAAATATGTAAGAAATCAAGTGAGTCCTTCCTGCACCTCCCATGTGAAAGATAGGAAAAACATCCCCCACCCCCGTACCATACTACCCCTATAAAAAATTATATTTTTCCAACATGCTACTACTATAGCTCTATCTAAATACCAAGTTTCGGCTTCATTTCAATATAGGTTCTCGAGATATAAAAATTTTAACTTTTTCTTTTTCACCCTCTTCACCCTCACCCTCTACACACTCACCACCAACATTTTGTTTATGCTAGGGGTCTATTAGGCCTACTTCTGGATAAAATTTTAAGCATCTACCTTACACTGTTTTTGAGATATGAGATGTGATTTTTTAGAAAAATTCGTATCGCCTCCACATTCATTATCCACCGCCCCTTAAAAAATTTTGCTTTTAGCAAACTTCATTTATCAACCTTTATATAGAAACTGAATTTTATTTGTCTAGTGCAATTGGTTCTTGAGATATCGTAATCTAAGGTTTTTTACCCCCTACCCTCGTACGGCACTGCCACCACTCAAAAATTTGTTTGCGATATATTCTCCTAGTATACCTACAGATATTTTTATACTCTAGATGAAATCATATAGAGTATTATAAGTTTAATCCAGCCCGAAAAGTTTGTAACGCATAGAACCGAGCCTTATATATTATTTTGTGTTTAGTTGTGGCCAAAAACCCCAAATGCGTTTGCTGTCCGTCCGTCCGTTTGCACGATAACTCAAGAACGCGTTGGCCTAGGAAGTTGAAATTTTGTTACCACCTGTAAAATACCCATACAAGAACCCTTAAACACTTATTCACAATTATTGCTCGAATGCTTCAAGTTAAGAGCTTGAAAATTTTAATACTTAAAGTTTACCATGTTTGAAACAAAAGTTCCGAATATGATGCAAATCGAATAAATCCTTCGTGTAGCAGCCTACAAAAGTCCTTCAAAAATGTATTATAGTTACAGAATCCACTATAACTCTAGTTCGAGTTAAAGCAGGGATTCAAAACTTTACAGGAATTAGTTTTATATCAAAAGCAAGACTGATTTCATTAATTAGTGCAATCCATCAACTCCTTCGGGTAGCTATCATACAAAAGTTCTTAAAACACGTGTTCACCAATATTGAACGATAATTTTAGAACGCTTTAAGTTACGACTTTGAAATTTTGAATACGTTGATATTATAATAGTCGCAGCTGAGAGTATTAATATGAAAAATATCCCGTAAGTCTTTCATGTAGTTGCCATACAAAAATTCTGTAAAAATGTCCCTACTTAATTTATGGAACTCACTATAACTCAAGAAATCGTTTAACCATCCATCGAGTAGCCACTATACAATAGTTTCTACCTGTAAATAAAAGGTCATGCAATAATTGTATGTGCACTCCTCATTCTACTGATATAATCCCAACTAAAATATAAATCGGAGTTCAGTATTTCATCTAGAGTATCATACGATTGGCTTGCAGCCGATCGTGACTGCGTTATGTTTTAAGTTTCAATTTTGTGACGTTAACCGTTTAGGAGACATGGATTTTAAAATGTGTCGATCTCGGCTTTTTTATGTTTCGGACGCATTATATTTCCCCCCACTCCCACACCCCTTCACCCATATTGACAATTTTTATGCAAATGGGTCCACTATCAAAGTTCTACATAAATTCCAAATTTCAGCCTCCTAGCATAAGCGATTGATGAGATATAAAAACCAAAATTTTCCGTCTAAATTCCTTTCTTCGGACTTTCTTTTATTTTTTGGTTCACGCAAATATACATTTTGAAGAAAACAATTTTTTTATTATATTTCAGGTCGGTCATAATACTTCAGAACAGAGTAAATAAATAAAAAAAATTAAGCAAAAGCAAAGTATAATTAAACATGGATTAGACATATTATAATTTGGTATTTAGCAATTAAGATTAAGTAAGATTACTACAAATGCCGATATTTAACACCGAAATAATTTGAAAACTAGGTACACAGACGACCGATGTGGTAGTCTTAACTTCTACATTTCAAAAATATAAAAATATTAAAATGTCTTTTGGGTTTGGTTATTCGTCAGCGCATCATCTATATCCAAGAAAATATTCAACAGTTCAAAAATTGAGTGCAATGTAAATTCAATAAACTCACCTGTGTAATTGGATCGATTTCACAATTATTCATATTTGAATCAGTTTCATTAAAATATTAAGCACATTCGACGTGACCGTTCACAGATCCATTGGTGTCCTGCCTTCATTATCCTTGACGTTAATACCAGCACCTTGGTCTATCAAATGTAACATAGTTAACAGATATCCTTTCTTTTAGTAGCCATTTAAACACATGATCTTAGCTATTTAATACCTTTTTCAGCCTCACCGCATCGATTATCTTCAATTATCGCGAACCACTTGCTCCAATTATCGCGAACCACTTGCATATTTCCAATTTTTCGATAGAAGCAGCAAACTCTTGGGCATTGTGGCCGTCCTTATTTTTTGCAGTTAAATCCGCTCCATTTTTCACCAGAAATTTTGACGCTTCCAAATCGCAATGGAGAATAGAGGCATGCAGCAGTGGCATGTCCTCCCATTTATCGCTATTAACGTTTAAGTGTTTCTCATCAATCAGCCATTGGCAAAATTCAAATTCTTTGTTTTGAAGTGCGACGAATTTTTTATCTCGAATGTATTCTCGGAATTTGTCTACGTTAGCACCTGCTCCACCGTTTTCCTTGGGTTTAAGCATCCACTCAAGCAAGTCAATCCGGTTACAAGCGGCTGCAGCTTCAACAACATTTACTTCTACATCGTACCCAAAAATATAATCTTCTCTATCACAAAAGATCTCTCGATCTACTCTTAAGTTGGTAGCAGTCCAATGCAGAAATGTTTCACCTTGTCTGGTTCTAATATGGAAATCAAAATCGGATTTGAAGGCTGCAATTGTTGAGCTTAGCAACCCTTTGGATATTTCCAATTTACCAAAAGAAACAGAATACAGTTCGTCGAGAAATCCATTTTGTTTACTCAAATAAATTAATGCTAACGAATCCATATCGACGGAAGAGGCATGCAGCAGTGGAATGCAGTTAGCACTATTGTAATTAACGTTTTTTGAATGTATCTGCTGTAACAGCCAATTGCGAAAATTAAATTTTTTCTTATTAAGTTCGAAGATTACTTCATTACGTTCAAATTCCACACTATCAGAAAATTCGTATTTATTCCGGAAGTTAGAATGCTCCAGAATCAAGTCAGTCCGGTCACCACCGTCTGCAGTTCGATTAGACTTTGTTCTTAGTTGTAGGATAATGTCAAAATTCAATTCGTCAATATCGTATCCATTCTTTACAAAGAGATTCAATACATCAATATTCTGAGCTGCATTTTTAAGTTGTTTGCCATATACCCAATAATCACTCAAAGATGGCCAACAATCGAAATTGGTTACGTTGCACATAAACTTGATAAGGTTATTGCATTCAGACTGAAGTACAGCTTGTAAAAAGTCGGCGCCTTTCGTACACTCGAAAACAACACATTTTAATTTTCGTAAAGATGGTTCTGGTATTGTATTTTCTTTTTTTTTCCAGCCAAATTTTCATGTTACCTACTGAAAGTATATCCTCTTTTCCAATGTACTGATTAAAGCATTCGAAAAATTCTATTTTTGCATTCTTTCCATTGATTAAGGAATTTGCTAGGAAAGAAGCAACAAAATATTTGGCAAATGTTCGATGAACAAAGTGTGGTGTATCATTGACAACTCGATCGACTAGCCCACGCCTTTCTTTTCCATTTCGGACTTCTTCTATGAACGAGTTTGCCGTTTCTATTTCTTCGGGAGAAAGTAATTTCGTAAGCTGGTCCGAATTAAAAATTTCGCAAAGTGCCAAGTACTGATATTCAGTTTCTATCAGGTTCCATAATTTTTTCTCATCGTTAATTATCGCAGGATTGGATAAATTTTGATGTTTCTTTTCAATATAGTAGAATTTCAATTTAAGTTCAACATATTTTTCGTATAAATCAAATATGTCTAATTTGTCCGGAAAACATTCCTTTACATCGTTGCGCTTTGATTCAAGAAATGATTGACATTTTTCGTCGAAGATATCTGCCATCATTCGCAGTTGTAGAGGATTGCTAGTGAATATCTTTCCCCAGTCGTTGATGTCATAGCATTGCTTTTCAATAAGAGCATTAGCAAAAGATTTTAAGCGTTCAATATCAGGACTAAAGTCCGATATTTTGAATTTATTAATATAAAATTTTGTCAGAAATTCAATTTGAACCGTTCCTGGTGATAAAGGTAAAATCTTAAAGGCATTCAGATTTAATTTCTTCTCGAGACATTCCTCCATGCTAGGTCGCGTTGTAACTAATACATGTAAATCTGTTTTCTGCAATTGTACCAACAACTCCAAAACTATTTCCTTGTAATCGGGACTGATTTCATCAAAACCGTCAAAGAATAAGGCAAGTTTCAATCTACTGGTTTTTAAGAGACAATGCTCGAACAGATTTCGTTCAAATGTGGATTTCATGGTGCTTTGTAACATTCCTGATAAAAACTGCACCATTTCATCGGGTGTATTTATTTCGGGTGTATTATTGGTCGCTTTCAAATCATCGAGGAACTTCGTATGATCATTTAAATCGATTCGGAAGAGCCACACACGTTTCTTGTATTGGACTAATTTTCGGGACAAACTCGACAAAAGGCTGGATTTACCGCCACCGGCCATGTCTGATACAACAACGATTGGCTCTGCATTCTTTACAAAATCATCTTCAGAATATTTTTCTTCCAATCTGGCCACATACCGCTCCATATAGTACTGATCCAATTGTTGATCAGTATCACGAATTTTATTCTCAATCTTGACCGATTCTCCCACAATAAACGTATACAATGTCTCGGCATCAATCAATTTTTTTTGGTCTATTTCGTCAATTACATCACTAAAATTAAATTCATTTTCTTCCGTATCAATTTTTAGTTTTCCATTTTTGTAAAGATTCTTTTGCGATTTGACAGTCAAATCAGTAAATCCGCTGCTGATTTGCTCGCCGTTTGTATGCGTCATGAAAATCATCTTGATAAAATAGTCCTTGTAATCTTCATAAGTTTGGTTGATTTTAGTTACTTCGGCTTTTTCGCACTCTATAATTAACAAATTCCACATTTTTTTGCCTTCACAAACATTAGAAATTTTTTTAAAAAATTTCTTGCTTTCCAGTTGTTTCATAGTCAGGAAAATAAAACCATATCGTCGTGTATATTTGCGTATTTCTTCGATGGAATCGGTTTTATGCAAGTTTTGTATTGTTTGAACAACCCGAGTAGGACCTAGTCCACAATATTCAAACTGTAAATCGAGGCGATTCTTGCTATCGTCCTGCACCTGCAAGAACTCCTTAATCTGCTCTATATTATTGAACTGATATTTCATAGGAATATTTGCCAAGTAGGATCCATTGAAACCGTTCAGTTCCATAGAGAATATCTCGTCTTCGATCCCATCAAAAAGCGATTTTGCCTTTTTCCGGGTATAAAATGTAGTCATCCTTTCGGCCAGCCATCTGTGCAAATGCAACTCGCAAAAAGATTTGAAAGCCGTACAGTCTAAACTCTTGTGCTTCTCCTTTATTTCATTTCCCAATATCTCATCCAACTGGTCGGGGTAGTTGAAAATGATTTTGAATTTATCACAGAAATCGTTCAAATCGTCATCAGAAAAAGGTTTTGGTAATTTTCTTTCCAAGGCTCCTTCCTCACAGGTTTGGAACTCTTTAAAACCAATTTTGAATTTATATTGATGGATCGAATTAAAATCGACGAGCTTTTTCAATTCCAATCGGAACGTCTCTAAGCCGTTGGAAGTTTTCTTGGGCTTCTTGCACTCCTCATTCTCTTGATCAGACGATCTAATGAAACTGGTACTGAAACGGATCTCGGAAAATTTCCTAATTAAAACATAACCGCCTAGATTTCGAATGTTAGCTATAAAAGTTTCACGCTCGCCGTTTGATAGACTTGTGCCATTTGAATCTTGGAAAACCTTTGCTGAGTCATCTTCATTAATTTCTACCAATTTTTCGATTTTTTCGAAATATTTCAAGATGTCGTGGAATTGTTGAGCAAACTTAGCTGGATCAACGATTTTGGGGTTCTCTTCAGGTTGGAACTCTTTCGCGAGACCATCTGCAATCTTCCAATTAAAATCTTCCAATTGTTTGTTAATACCTTTAATACTGCTTAAATAGTGTGTTCTGAACTCGTCTACTTCTTTCGGCAAATTAGTTCCATCTATAAATTTTTTGGAAAACCGTATGTTACTTTTGTCTTTTTCAAATACGTCTCTCATCAAAGCATAATAATATTCGATGAATACTTTATGAGTCTTCTCCATTTGTTTTACTTTGGGATCTACTAATAACTTAATTAGATCTTTGAAATCGTCATCAGAAAGTGGTTTTGGTAATTTTCTTTTCAAGGCTCCATCCTCACAGGTTTGGAACTCCTTAAAACCAATTTTGAATTTATATTGGTCGATCGAATTAAAATCGACTAGTTTATGTTCGTCGCAGAGCTTTTTCAATTTTAATCGGAATGTCTCTAAACCGTCAGGAGTTTTCTTGGGCTTCTTGCACTCGAGCGTGTTCATTTTCTCCTCATTCTCTTGATCAGACGATCGAATGAAACTGGTGCTGAAACGGATCTCGGAAAATTTCCTAATTAAAACATGATCGCCTAGATTTCGAATGTTAGCTATAAAAGTTTCCCGATCGCCGCCTGAGAGACTTGTGCCATTTGAATCTTGGAAAACCTTTGCTAAATTATCTTCATTAATTTTTACCAATTTTTCGAAATATTTCAAGATGTTGTGGAATTGTTGAGCAAACTTAGCTGGATCAACGATTTTGGGGTTCTCTTCAGGTTGGAATTCTTTCGCGAGACCATCTGTAATCTTCCAATTGAAATCTTTCAATTCATTCCTTCCTTCAATATACATTCCTTCAATATACCTTTCAAAATGTGTTCTGAACTCGTCCACTTCTTGCGGCAAATGAGATCCTTCTATGAATTTGTTTGAAAACCGCATGATTTTTTTGTCTGTTTCAAAAACGTCTCTCATCAAAGCGTAATAATATTCCATGAATACTTCTTGAGTATTCTGTATTTGCTTTTCATTGTGATCTACAAATAATTTAATTAGAATTTTGAAATCGTCATCAAAAGGTTTTGGTAATTTTCTTTCCAAGGCTCCTTCCTCACAGGTTTGGAACTTAAAACCAATTTCGAATTTATATTTATCAATCGAATTGAAATCGCAAAGCGTTTCCAATTTCGATCGGAACGTCCCTAAATTGCCGGGCAGATTACCTCGTTGTTGAATGAAACTGGTGCTAAATCGGATCTCGGAAAATTTCCTAATTAAAACATAACCGCCTAGCTTTCGAATGTTAGCTATAAAAATTTTCCGCACGCCGATTGAGAGAGTTGTGCCATTTGAATCTTCAAAAACCTCTGCTAAGTTATTTTCATTAATTTTTACCAATTTTTCTTTTTTTTCAAAATATTTCAAGATGTTGCAGAGTTGTTCAGCAAACTTAGCTGGATTAACGATTTCGGGGTTCTCTTTAGGTTGGAACTCTCTCGCATCTGTAATCTTCCAATTGAAATTTTTCAATTTCAGTTTACTTTCTTGAATATACGTTTCTAAACGTGTTCTGAACTCGTCTACTTCTTTCGGCAAATAAGTTCAATCTATGAATTTTTTGGAAAACCGTATGTTACTTTTGTCTTTTTCAAATACGTCTCTCATCAAAGCATAATAATATTCCATGAATACTTTATGAGTCTTCTCTATTTGCTTTACTTCGGGATCTACTAATAACTTAATTAGCTCTTTGAAATCTGAAACATTTTCGAACTTTGATTTATACTCTTGCAAGAGCTTATTATCTTTCAGTTTCTTCACTTTGAACATTTTTAATTCTCCATTCTGAGGTATGTTCAATAATTCGTCCGACTCAATGTCAATCTCTTCTAAGCAATTTTTCAAGTTGGTATCGATACCGTCATATCTGATGTTGGTAATAAGAATAACATCTTCTATTGCGCTTTCAGAAAATATCGAATAATAGGACTTGGTATTACTCCTTTCCTTGATCTTAGTAAATGACTTAAAGTATTTCGGAAGGTCGTAATCACCATCTTTTTCGGTAAAGAAATCTTTGATAGTGATGACTTTTTTTGTGTCGGTGGTGTGTTTAACTTGTAACGACCGACTTTTCCGTTCACTGTTACTTTCTGTCTTACTCAGGAAAACTATGTCATCAAACTTTCCAGCTTCGGGCAATTCGGAGGTCAAACAAAACTCAAAATACTTTTGTACACACGCTCGCCATAAAATGAGCATTAATAAATGTAGCTGGTAACGAACGCCATGTTGTGAGTACTTAAGTCCTTCACCTGAATATGACTTATCTTCAAAATTGGTAAGGCTGGAAATTGGGCTCGTACTACTGTCCAAAACATTATTTGCTGGCCCTGCATGTATCTCTCCTGAGGTACTTGCTTCCACTTCAATATTTTGGCTGTGAATTGGGCTCGTACTAGCCGGATCAATTTTCAACTTCTTACTACCGGAAATATTGCTTTCTGGCTCTGCATGCCTTTTCCTTGAGGTACTTGCTTCCATTCTAATATCCTGTTCAATTTAAAAATGTCTGCTCACTTCGAAATAAAACCATTTACTCCATAAGTAGAAGTTTTTATTGTGGTAAGTCTCAATAAATCGAAATTGTGCTGAAAAAATAGAACAAGTTGTACCTTTAATAACACTGGTTAACAAAATAAGGCTTTGTGAACTCATCAGAATGACAATGACCGATTCTCTGTCAGAGTTGAAAATGATCTAACCTCCAGCTTTAGAACTAACAACGGGCTTAAACAATGCTTTTCAATTATACACTCGAATATGTTGTCTGGAAACTGCCCGTTGACACCAAGGGAACACTATGCTTCAAATCCACACAACTAGTAGCATATACCGACGACATAAATATACTTGCGAGATCCCTGGAGAGTACCAAAGAAATATTTGCAAACCTTGACTCGGTAGCAAGGGAAGTTGGACTACGTATTAACGAAAACAAAACCAAAATCGTGACACAAACTAGGAAAAACATGCCAATCAGACAAAACATCATAGTAGGGGACTTCAACCTTAAAAACGTAGACAACTTTGTGTATCTCGGGGCAAATATTTCAAAAGATGGAAGCGAACCCATCGAAATTAAAAGACGAATAATAATGGCAAATAAGACGTATTATTCGGTACTCCCAATAATTAAAAACAAAAATGTGCACAGAAAAAAAAAATTTTTTTAAAATTTCAGGTCGATTACAATACTTTATTATTAAAAAATAATAAAGTAAAACTTGTCATATATTAAAAATAGTTTCTTTTCAAATAACCTTATACCGCTGCAGGGGCGGATCCAGACTTTGCTGTTGGGGGGGGGGGGCGGAAATTTTTTTTATTTGGCTATTTTGTTTGATCAAGTTTTGTGTGAATTTAGCTACATAGACTGCTCTTAGCAAAAACGGGATGAAATTGTTTTCATCTCATTATGGGTCATTTCATCAAGAATCGCCAAAGTTGTGGCCTTACCATTTCCGATTCTTTTGAAAATTTTTGTACTTGAGGAACTAGTGAAAAAAATAATTGAAATTCAAGTTTTTGTTTCTATCTCATTTTTTAACTAACAAAAACAACAACAATCTTTAAAATAAGCCCTACTTTATTATTCAAGGATAAAAATTACTAGAGATATGAATTTTCAAAGAGGACTCGGACATCTTTTTTGGAAAATCTTTAACATACTATAACTAACAAAAAAAATGAGATAGAATCAAAAACTTGAAATCATATTTTTTTTCACTAATTCTTCGAGTACACAAATTTTCAAAAAAATCGGCGATGATAAGGTCACGCTTTTGGCGATTCTTGATTAAATAACCCTTTTTTATAAAATAATTGAGAACCACTATAATATTCTTCGATTAAAAAAAAAAACCGTTTTGAGATATTCAAGAATAAAGGACAAAATTATTATCCTTGAAAAAAATTTCAGGGATAATTTTTATTGCGACAACCTTCCCCTTTAAAATAAGTCATATTTTATTATTCCAGTATAAAAATTACCAGAGATATTCATTTTCGAAGAGGTCTCGGACACCATTTTTGCGAAAACTTTAACATACTATTATACTAACAAAAAAATGAGATAGAAACAAAAAATTTAATTTCAATTATTTTTTTCACTAGTTCTTAAAGTACAAAAATTTTGAAAAGAATCGGAGATGGTAAGGTCACAAATTTCGTCATTCTTGGCGGTTCTTGATGGAGTGACCCTATGTTGTACTGTAGTCTTTTTATCATGGTGCGTTTACACTCACCCTTGAGGCGAGCCTCTACCCCATTGGCCATTGCAAACCGGTTTTCGTCGGCTATGTTCTTTGCTGTGTTGAAAGCAATTTACACTCAACATGCCTTTGCGGCGCAACTTGCCTATAAGTGCGAAACGACAGAAATACGATGAGCTGCGAAATGTGTGGTACCACAGTTCATTGTTTGTGTGTACACATATGGAAGCGTGCGTCGGAGAAAAAGTTGAAGAATGTTAGACTCTTGCGACTGCACGAGCCATCTGATTGGTTGATTTTATGGTGGGAATAGAGGCGCGCCTCAAACGTTGAGTGTATGGTAAATCCACCATCATGGTTCTGTTCTGTACTTTGCATTGCACCGCAGAACTACAGTAAATGCTAATTACAGTCCACATTGCAGTGGAGTAAAGAAAATCGGAGAACGGTTGAAGTATGTATGTTTAGAAAATTCGAAATTGGTCTTGGGGGGGGGGGGGGGGGGGGGGCGGCCGCTCCCCCCTGTATCCGCCAATGTACCGCTGCGGCAATATTGAAAGAAATACAAATAGGTCGTTCGAAAAATAAACTCTTATATGTTGGTGTAGTCTGAGAAATATTTGAACTGTTTGTCAAATTGTAGGTAATTTGAACATCGCATTGGGAAATTTATAAGTTGCGTAAGCACTTTCAATAAGCAATTTTATATCTTATCTAAATAAATCCGTACCAAAAATAAAGTTGTATTTCGTGGAAGTATCTTGCCAACATTGTGCTCATATCTCCAATTAGATTAGCCTACTGCCAAAATTTTGCTTCGTGTAATAAATTTCACAACATTTGCACTGAGGTCAGAAATAACAATATTTGCAATAAAATAAACTGCATATTTTACAAATTATCTTTAAATTTTTCTCACCGTCAAGCTTCAAGCGTTCTGAAGTTATTTTGTCAATATTCGTAATTACGTATTTCGCAGACTTCAAGACGGAAAGTAGATACCCGAAGGATTCAGCGAATTTTCTTCACTAAACTGCGTGCTCTTAAATTTGAACTGCGTGTATCCATGATTTCTTATACAATAGTTATTGAAGTTTAAGTTATATCCATATGTATATTTTTTCACAGAACGTCACAAATTTTTTAAATAATAATAATTTAAGAATAAAGAATAAAAAGAATGTTCACTCCCTTAATCAATTGCAAATGCAATTGCAATTACACGACACATTACTAAATTACAATCGTTAAACAAAAAAAAATACAATTTTCTATAACACGAAATAATTTCGAATAGAAAACTAAAAATAAATATCTCACCTTCGGCTTTCTTATAAACAAAAATTAAGACCACTTCCAGTTTTCTATGAACCACAACTAGTCAGTCAGATGCTAGCTATTTTTGTCAGGGTTACCGATTGCTGGGGAATTACTCAAAATTGGGGAATTTCAATGTTGTTTGGGTTGCTTGCGGGGAATAGACCAATTTGGGCAAATTGTGGGGAATTGCGGGAAATTTGGAAAACTTCGGGTAATTAACATCGAGAACGACATCTGTAGATCAAAACTGTCAAAATTTACGTACTAAAAACTGATTTTACTAAGAAAAACTTACATATGTATACATATACAACATTCCGATGTTCATTTTTACCCAGCGTGCAAAATTTCGTGGACATACGTACCAATATCTCTAATCTTTTGAAAAATATTCGGAACGGACAATTTTGTGTAAACCGAGATTCCATGCACGTCGCTGTTTTGCAGTTTACGTACCGTATTTAAGCAATCGTTTCAATTCGCGATGTAGGAAACGCTGTCAAAATGGTGAATATAAATTTTTGAAACGATGAAACGTTACTTGATAAATGTATTGAAAGTTTAACTATAACCGAAGTTAAAAAGAAAACCAAATTTCTTAAGACATTTTTGGCAAAACAAGGTTAGGTTATTCAAATTTATTTATAAATATAACTAATAATATCAAAACTCATTAGGTATTTCACAATATAAGTAACAAAAAAAATATATTCATGTCGATTGTATTGATTTCAATTGCTTCATTCCGAAAACATTGAGTCGAAACCTCGACAACTGGATCAGAAAATTAACCATTTTTGAATGTGAATATCAACAAAACGGAGACTCGGACGAAAAAAAGTTATATATATATTTTTCTTTGTTTATTTGTGGCCAAAAATTCCAAATCCGCTTGACGTCCGTCTGTTTGTCCGTGAACACGATAACTCAAGAACGCCTTGCTCTATGATCTTGAAACTTTGAATTTGAATGTTTGGTCGAATTTGTAATGCTAAGTTTGTTAACGGGCAAAATCGTCCTACCCCTTCGGGTAGCTGCCATACAAAATGTCCTTAAAGCAGGGTGTATAAGAATATTGACCGATAACTTCAGAAGGATTCAAGCTACGACTTTGAAATTTTGTATGTATTGATTTTCCAATAGTTGGATCTAAATGCATGATTATGAAGAAAATCCTAAAAGTCCTTCGTGTAGCTGCCATACAAATATCCTTCACTGAATTTATGGAACTCACTATAACTCAAGTAATCGTTTAGTTACGAATTCGGAATTTTGTGCAAATTAGTTTTGAATGAAAACGAAGTTCGATTTTACTAGTCAGAGAAATCCTTTTACTCCTTCGGGTAGCTTCCGTCTAAAAAATTACGTGGTCAACAATATTTTCCAATAACTTTTGAATGCTTCAATCTAGGAATTTGAAATTTTGTACACATAAATTGTTAAATGGAATCCCATATTTCTGAGCTACAGAACGAATTGTTGACCCTTTCCAGATTTCTTCTAAAGCATTCTGTAACTGCTTCTGTGAATATTTCGGTTTGGGAATATTCATTTACCTTACATCTAAAACAAGTGAGTATTTTTTAACTTTAGCATAGTAAACACACTTCGTAGCCAAAAATATGTATACTAATTCATTATAACAATATTATAAAATTTCCTCAATATTATGTGTGTTTTTTGCGCACTTATCCAGAAAAGAGTAGGTTAGAAAATTTATATATGTACAAAATAACAACAATATTGCTGTTTTTATAGTTCTTTATAACTTTTTTCCATAGATAGTAGTAGGCTAGATTAGAAAATTTATCGCGAATAGCTGCCCGAGTGAGTTTACTGGTGCATCTATTCCTGTTAAAATATATGTTCTAGCCTACTATCTACAGGGAAAATCAATAAAAAATAACGAAAACAGCAATATTCATGGAGTTTTCAATGTTAATTTTAATCACTGCTCTGATCTGGATAAATGAGCAAAAAAACACACCTAATGTTGTTGTTATTTTGTATATAAGTTTTCTAACCTATTCTGTTCTGGATAAGTGCGCAAAAAACACACCTATTATATTATAATATTTTCTGTATACATATTATTATATTTTAATTAAAATTGTATTTTTAAGGAAATTGTCTTAAAATTCGAAGGAGGCTCAGAATTTGGGGCTCGCAACAAGGTCGATGAAAAAGATACAGAAATGCCAATTGCGAGCTCGGAAATGGAAATTATCAGAAATACAGTATCAGTCCCGAGCCTCCTTATTATTCTAATTAAATATAAAATTTTCAATGTTTAATTAATCACATAATAATATTTGTAAAATACTTTTTCCATATTGTCACAATAGTTACAACAATTATGTAAAACTAATGTTGTAAGCACTATGATGTCACTGAATTTTCTAAACGAAAGCTTTAAGGAACTTGCAGTTTTGTGAAACACGTCTGTTCTTTACGAATTCTGGCAACAACTGAAAATATTGTTGAGAGCTAGGGGTTCGCCGGGATTTCAAGTAAAACACAATTCGTTTAAAATCAAAATAAGTAACAATTTATTCAATCGCACTATTATTCTGTTCGCACAATTATTCGCACTATTTGGCAATACCGCCCGCTTATCTATATCGCTTGATTCGATCACACGCAATCGATCGCTTTCCACCAATACGGTCGCGTATACACGCTGGCTGTCACAGTCGACGTAATAAAAATTACTATGTCCCTCGCTGAAAGCTTTATCTGCTTTTATACCAGTTGTCTGTAGTCGAGACTGTTCTTGAATCTTCGCTCGGTGGTGTGTGTGGATGGTACCGGAAAGCTTGAGAGCATTCGATTTGATCTTAGACGCTGTTCTAGTACATTCGAGCGCATTCGATTAGAAGGGAGGTATAATCGTGTTGCTCCGCTCTTTTTATATTCTCAATTAGGCTTTTGATTGGGTTACTTTGCAGCTTAGGTATTCAGTTGTTGCTGTTTCCCTATTCGTAATCGATCGAGGTGCGCGGCTGCCAGGCTTGCACGTAACAGTATGAAACATTTTAAAGTCACAACCTAAGACTTATCATTCGTTGTTTAAACGAACATCTAATTTGTAAGCACAAAGCGGACGAACTTGTATGAAAAGCATGTGTGCCTTTCGGAAGAAGTCGTATGTTCTGAGCCATTCGGCCCCTAAGTTATTACGATGGTCGTAAAAATGGTAGATTAAACAAATGTCCTTGAAACGGAGTTTTTTCAAACAATTTCACATATTTCGTTATATCTCTTAACAAAGACAGTAGAAACTATAAGATGTCCCAAGCATGTCAATTTGAAAAGCTTTACGATTGGCGACCCAACTCTGGTGGTTATTGCAAGGTTTTAGAATTTATGTAGTGACCCACTGTATGTTGCAGTGAAAGCTCGCCAACTAACAACAAATAATCAATCAAAGGCAGGTCTTTTGTATCGGATTGTCAATGGGACATCATTTTTAGCGATATATTAGGTTGTTGCATATGAAATGTCGTTTTTGGTACTGCAATTTCAAAAAACTGTAACTTTTATAAAACTTAATTTTATTAATCAAAATAGGCACCAGCACATGCAATACACTTCTACCAACGAGATACAAGTGCATTTATGCCAGTTTCGTAGAAGTCCGACTTTCTAGAGCGAAGAAAGTCCTCGGCTGATGGCTGCTTCATTATCCAATTGATTGGTCGCCAAAAAATTATCCAAATGTTTAAAAAAGTGGTAGTCGGTTGGCGAAAAGTCTGGTGAGTATGGTGGATGAGGAAGAGTCTCATACTGTAACTCGTTTAATTTTTGGACCGTTGTTCTTGAAACATGAGGCCGTGCGTTGTTGTGAAGCAGTATAACTCCATCTCTGTTGACCAATCTAGCCCGTTGAACACGCATTTCTGATGCATTTCATCGAGTTGGGCACAATACTTCTCTGCACTAATGGTTGCACCACGCTTCAAAAAGGAATAGTGAATAACTCCAGCTCCAGATCACCAAACAGTCACCATTATCTTCTACGGATGAAGGCCTGGTTTCGGCATGTGTTTTGGGGTCTCATCAGCATCCAACCATTGTCCCGATCGGCGACGATTGTCGTACAGTATTCAGTTTTATCCCATGTCACTATTCTGTTCAAAAACGGATCGTTTCTCTTCCGGGAGAGCAGGGAACTGCAATTGTCCAGTCGACGCATCATGTTTTGCTCAGTAAGCCCATGCGGAACCGACTTATCAAGCTTTTTGACTTTTCCAAGCTGTTGCAAGTGTCGGGAAACTGTCGAATAGTGTACGCCCAATTTCTCTGCAATGTCCCTTACAGTTTGACGTGAATCAGATTCCACTAAAAAATTCAGCTCGTCCTTGTCGATCGAAGGTCCTGGGTTACTACGTGGTCACTTTGAAGGGTCACATCTCCTGATCGGAATTTTTTGAACCATCGCTATGTGTTTCGTTTGTTTACCGTATCAGTTCCAAGTGCCCTGTTGACGTTTTCGGTTGCCTTCGTTGCGCTGTGGCTAAGTTTAAATTCATAAAGGAAAATTACCCGTTTTTGACACGAATCCATTTTTTTCTTCTTTATTTTTCTGTCCGATCTCGATGAAGTCCAAAACTGAAATGACTCCATGAGCAAGTGTAGGGGTATTTATACTTCAATACCCAATACCACTTGTGCCACCTGGCGGCAGTTTGAGACATGAAAATCGCAACCGACTTCACTTCCCGGAGAAAAACGACATTTCATCTGCAACGACCTAATACATACATATATGTGAATATGAGGCGTATGGCGCTAATATTCATAGTGCTAGTTCGAATTTCGCGATAATTTTGTTCATTTCCTGGAATGTTCTAAAAATTCTACGTCCAAATGAAACCAGCGTTTCTATGATCATTTAATTCATTAGATAAATTACAAGAATGAATTGTTCTGCTCAGCCTATGAAAATTTGGTGTTTATAGTAGTTTTGTTCAATTGTAGCCAAATACCCTAAATCTTCTTTTCCGAACACACGAATTTAGAATCTCAATATTTGCTCGAATTTGCAGGGCTATGTTCAATGGCCAAATCGGTTCACTCCTTTAGGTAGCTGCCATACAAAATTCCTCAAAATGCAAAATTTTTCAATCAGTGATATACCAAAATATCTACGTACTGAATTAATTCTCCTTCAAGTAGCCAACGAACGATAGCTAAGCATGCCAGTATTTCTGAAACTGTAGGTAGATAGCAAATCACTGAATACCTATAAAACTTTCCTTTTTCAAAGACTTCAAGTTCCTGGCTGAAGCATACTGAAGATATCTACACACGTGATTAAAGGACTTCTCTATGACGGTATATCAAAATGTTGTTATTACTGATGTAATATTCTCAGTCTAGAATATCTTTTTAAATTTGTTGACTCTTTCGTTTTCCATGAACAATTCTTGCGCAGAAGAACCAACAACATAAAATCTAAGACTTCTAGCCGATGGTCATGGCATGACAAACATTAAAAAATGTGTTTCTTTAGAAATTTTGTTACGTTTAGAATAGCGAAGGCCCGCAAGGCTCGTATATGGTACCCGGGAAGATGGGTTCCGAGTGCGGACGGCTGCTAAGGTAATTTACTTTACGTTTGGCTCAATAAATTAGTTTTTTTTTTTTATTTTGAAGTATTTCTTTTGCTGAGAGGAAGAATTGGTACGCAAAATTGAGCGGATGAAGGTCCACATTTAAAGACACGGTAACGTTACCAACACCTGAGAACCGACCCGCGCATAATTCAGCCCGAAAACCTGATTAAGGAGCAGCGTTGGCGCATGCCATTAACTAGAGGGCCATGGAACTTTTTTCAATAAAATCAGTACCAACATTATGGTGCATTTACACTCAACGTTTGAGGCGACCCTCTATCCCCACCAAAAAATCACCCAATCAGATGGCTTGTGGAGTCGCAAGAGTCTAACATTCTTCAACTTTTTCTCCGACGCACGCTTCCATATGTGTACACACATACAACGAACTGTGGTACCACACAATTCGCAGCTCATCGTATTTCTGTCGTTTCGCACTTATAGGCAAGTTGCGCCGCAGAGGCTCGTTGAGTGTAAATTGCTTTCAAAACAGCAAGGAACACAGCCGACGAAAACCGGTTTGCAATGGCCTGATGGGGGTAGAGGCTAGTCTCAGGGGTGAGTGTAAATGCACCATTAAGCCAATTGGACCAAATACTGAAACGCTGGTATGGAGAACGAGTGAGCGTTTGCAGGAAACGAGGTTTCCTCGAAATTGAACACGATGACCGAAGCCTCTTTTGCCACTGGACTGTCGAGGAGTGAGGCTGGCTGATCTGAAGCCGATTGCGACAGGTTGTCGAAATTTTCCGCAAAATCGCGCTCAAGTACTGTTGTCCCGTGACATTTAGTTTTGTTGGTACCCAATACCTTAGCCACGCCCGTCTCTTCAGCTTAACCGGGAGTGAAAGGAAAAAAAAGACGTAACACACTTTCTATTATTAGAACCCTGATCGCAAATAAGAGCACGAATATTTAACTCAATGTTAAATATTAAACATAATTTTTTTTCAATTATTTCTTGCAGTTTTTCGCCTTCCATAACTAGTTAATCATGACAAATAAATGTAAAGATCCTGTTTTATTCAAATTTACCGATTTCGGAATCGGTGAAGTTGACTTTCCAAACAATATAAAACAGAGCTTTTGGATTCATGTTTACAGTAGACTACATATATTAGTATAAAAAGCTCTAATAACCACCAGAGTTTGGTCGCCAATCGTAAAGCTTTATTGATTGATTTTATATTGGTTGGGACATCTTATGTTTATAAAGAGATTCTAATATTTTTGCTCTTAGACATTTGGAACGTTATTTTTTAGGTTGTCAGTCGCATAGTACCCAACACCGCATCTCATCATTAAACACGTTTCGGACTTCTACCCATAAAATAATAAAGCTGCGCCCAGACTGTTGGCAGATTTTTTATTTTTTAGGCATTTGTATAAGGAGTAGAAGGAAAAACTTACTTGATATCTCGTCAAGATTTTGAAAAATTTGAGGTACTCACGAAAAGGATTATACTTACCCCCTATGTTGTACAGAGAAATTCTGAACTTCCTTTTTAGTGTTTTCGTGAATATTTTCAAAGTACAAGTTGAAATGAACATACAAGTTTTCCGGGTTCAATACTGTTCTTATTTATTTTGCGTGACGTTTCGGTTTTTTTAGGTTTTTACACAAATATCCTGTAAAAATAAAAATAAACTCACTAAAGCATCTGACCTGAAAAATATTCAGAAATTTTGTGAAAAAATATCTATCTGATTTTTACCCATCTGTGGATTGAATTTCGAGAAAATACGAAATTATTCCTTGTTGAAATTGAGATATTTAAAAAAGCATTTAACTTCTTTTTAGACGTTTTTATATGTATCCAGCAAAGCTGAAAAGATACTCGGTTTCTCATCTGACTTAAGAGATATTGAGAAATTCATAAAATTGGAGAAAAAATTGTTTTATTTTAACAATATCTGAAACCTGAAGCTAGCTACCACACCAGCGTACTCAGATCTCATCCATGATGAAACTTCTCCAAACTTGTCCATTTTGTGTCATATGTATGTCGAGTGGCCAGGTGAAGTTATGAATCAACCATATAACCGTGTGTCCGTATGCCTATCCCATTTCTTTGAAAATTAAGATTTTACAGAACAATAGCAATATTGTTAAGTATACATAGTTGCCTCAGAATTGACATAGCCGTTATAATGCAGTTAATTAAGTAAGCACACTTCTATCGTTGACAGTACTCTGATCGTTAGTAGGAAGGCTGCTTGCGATGGTTTCAGCAAAACGAGAAAATCATTGTGCGAAATAGCCATCGCAAACACCAGCATTTCCTCCTAGGCATCCGATTTAGGATGCCAGGTACGATCTGAGCACCTGGTGCATCTGTTTGCGGATTCAAATCCATTGAACACTTAAGAATGCGATAGTCAAATAAAATTCCGAAATAGATGGTGTCTTCCCGTATTAGTTACATTTAGTTTATGTGTGGCTGGCGTCTTCCCCGCATCTTGCAATTTAAGTCCGGGATCTTTGGTTTGTACGGCATCAGGTCAAACAATCGCGTCTTTAGCCGACGACGTTGCCCAGAGAGAGACAAGAGGCAAACAAGTTTGCCTACATAGTGGCTAGTTGGATGTTGGGCAAATGCCCGCAAGTAGGACATGTCAGTGGCAATCCGATTATACGATTTTGCGCAAATAATGCTTATTTATTCATCTCGCAGCCAAAATAGACGAGATACGCGGTGTATACGAACTGGCAGTAAATGCATAGGCTGTTGCATGGGCAGCGCACTCCTTACCTATAACCGTACAATTAAGTGCATTTCTGATGCACTTTTCTCCTACTTACCGGCCCGATGTGCATATCAGCGAAACGAAAGAACACTATGCAGTAGGCACTACTATCGTATGTGCTCATACGAGGAAGAATTAAGAAAAAAAAACTGTTACACGTAACTCTGATAAGTTGTTTCATGTCCAGTTATTTCTACTAACTGATGTTTGATTTTGCTAATCAGCAAAAGGCCACTCGTCTTCTTCGGGCCAATTTCTGAGCGTAGAAAGCCACGAACTGAAGATCTTTAAAGCAGTAACGTTTTAGCTAATCAGGCGGTATCTCCTCCAATTCCGTAGATATGTTCCAAGATATGACACATCTAGTGCTCCAGTTGATCCACATATGAAATCATTTCACGGACCATTACTCTCTGCGTTTCCCGAAATTACTCCTTGTCGGATTTACCTGGTGCTGGTTGGGTCCGCTTGGTGATGGCGAATTTTCCTATTATCTCGAACGTTCGACCGAATTGGAAATGTAATTGCGATGGGAAGGAAATGATGGAGCCTCCACCTCGTTTGCATATGTGATTTAAATTTATCGTTGGCTCGGTACGGTCCGAGGCTGGGCCAAAATGCGTTCAGGTAGGTCGCCAGGCGGATAAGACCTTATTAACATTTTTCAATGAATGAAGCCGGCATTTAGCTGAGTTTTCCATGATATGCTGCACCGGTGCTTGGACTTGGTTTTGAGATAGTAGGGCAAGAAGTCGATTTAAAGACGTTGGTTTTGTGGCTCGCTGCTTCTGCTACATTGGTCATGAGTTTTTCGATAACGTGCAGACCACTTAGACTTAGTTTATTTGTTGAATACCGCTTTTTGATCTTTTCCGAAGACAATAGAGGTAGTACCTACCTTATGGAAATCTATCGTGTGTACTGTCGAGATACAACATGTACACTATTTAACTACAAGATGGAAGCAAATTTCTTAAATTTTAGAAAAGAATCTTATTTTGAAATTCCACAGCTTCAGCTAGTACTTTTCTCTTCCATTTTAGTATTTCAACGAGAACACCTTAGAGACTTTAAACGATTGAAGATCAAAGTAAGTTCTTCGAAACCAAAACTAAATCTGTAGTTTGTTTGTCGAGGCCGCCATTTTTGGTGCATCTTGGTTTGCTGCCCCGGTGGCAGACACGTATTTGAAAGGGTGTGATTCAGGCAATATGACATGTATTCAGCATATTTATTACGCATATAAAAGGTGCATTGATTAAATAAACTTATAAGAATATTAATAAAATGTTAAAATTAGTAAAATGTAGAGTATAACAAAGGACCGACCGGCAAGTGAGGCATCCGAACCAAATGCATACCCCACTTATCAATGACATCGAAGAAAGCTAGAAGAACCATCCAACATCCAATTAAAATGTTGTTCAAAGGAATAGTCATTTTTGTTGTTTGGTGTGAGGGAAGACACGCAGCAAAGCAGCGCATCTTGAGCTCTCAGTCAAAACATGGCCCATTCTACTCGAATCCCCAATCTCTACCCAATCTCTACCCGAACTTTTTCGAATTGCAATAGCTCAGGTAGCGAGGGAGAACGGAGTTCCTCCATCCTCATAACATCAACGCCGTATTCGTGCAAAGGAGTAGAAAGGAGTAAGCTGGACACTCAAAAAGAAAATGTTCCATTGTGTTGTCACTCTCGTCGCAAACAGTGCAGATGGGATCTTCAATGATTCTGACCAAATGTAGGCCACAAGAGTTATGCCCTGTGAGGACACCAACCAGATTACCGCATTCTCTTTCACACAGTTTGAGAAAAAAAGCAGTGGTTCGTCCACTTGGTCCTTCAACAACGTTTCTGGTCTGTCGCATTCCCGAAAGAAGCTTCCATCTCTCAAAATGTGATTTACTCAGCCATTCAGCAATGGCTGCGCTAATGGTAGAGTACTTGAGACCGTCAGTCTGCAAGTCCATTCCAGCTCCCGAGCCGTCTTCAGTCATTGAGCCGTCCATATAGAATATAGCAGTGAATCCTTTCATAAGTTTAATATGTAATGTAATATAATAAAAAAGTTGTATTTTCCTTTCAGATCCTATCAAATTGTATTCTTTTAAACTAGAAAAGTTCATCTTATGTGAAATATTACTATTTTTTTTCAATAAATTTTTATTTGATTTTTTTTCATTTATACACAACGTTTTTCATTTAATTTTTTGGTATGAAAGGAGGATTTGGAATAAATTAATTAATTGATTTGACAAAATCCACCTGTGATATGCAATAAAACCATTGTCAAATTGAGAAAATAAACAACAAAACACTTTCGTCTTCAACAAAATAATTAATGTATTTGATAATATTCTTTTGTTACAAATACAAAAAAAAATGTTTGATTTGATAATTTATCTTTATCATAAATACAAAAACTACCAATTTTTTATTGTAAAATTTTTCTCAATTCAACAACTTCTTTTGTCATCTAGACAGTGGGTTTTTATCAAAGAATAATGAAATTTGTCAAGTATTTTGTTGGAAGTATATTGACCGTAGTTTTGTCGAATAGAACTGAATTTTTGTCAATGCTACCAGGATTTATCTCTGAGTGTAGGATTAATGGCCGGAAAGTACGAAGGTGACCGGAAAATGGAAAATTGAAGGCCAATTAACCGGAGAAAAACTGAGTAATTGCTACCGTTTTAGGAAACTGTCTCTTTTTCATAAATGTCGACAAAACGTGAGGACGGAATAATTTCACGAAGTGAATATATGCATTTTACTTTATTATTTCAATAATACAGTATTGTGATAGATTTTTAAAAAAATATTGTTGAACACGTGTCTTAAGGATATTTTGTATGGCAGCTACCAGAAGGAGTAAAAGGATTTCGCTGATAAGTAAAACTCAAACTTCGTTTTCACTCAAAACTAATTTGTACAAAATTCCGAGTTCATAGCTAAAAGATTACTTGAGTTATAGTGAGTTCCGTAAATTAAGTAAATTCATTTTGACAGGATATTTGTAGGGCAGCTACACGAAGGACTAATAGGATTTTCTTTATAATCATATATTAAGCTCCAACTATTGGAAAAATAACGCGTACAAAATTTGAAAGAAGTAGCTTAAACCCTTCTGAAGTTATCGGCCAATATTTTTAACACGTGTTTTAAGGACATTTTGTATGGCAGCTATCAGAAGGAGTATAAGGATTTCGCTGATTCGTAAACTCAAACTTTGTTTTTACTCAAAACTAATTTTTACAAAATTCCCAATTTATAGCTAAAAGATTACTTGAGTTATAGTAAGTTCCGAAAATTAAGTGAAGACGTTTTGACAGGATATTTGTATGGCAGCTACACGAAGGACTAATACGATTTCCTTCATAATCATACATTTAGCTTCAACTATTGGAAAAATAATACATACAAAATTTCAATGTCGTAGCTTAAACCCTTCTGAAGTTATCGGCCAATATTCTTGAACACGTGTTTTAAGGAGTTTTTGTATGGCAGCTACCAGAAGGAGTAAAGGGATTCCGCTGACTAGTAAACTCAAACTTCCTTTTCACTCAAAACTAATTTGTACAAAATCCGAATTCGTAGTTAAAAGATTACTTGAGTTATAGTGAGTTTCGTAAATTAAGTGAATACATTTTGACAGGATATTTGTATGGCAGCTACACGAAAGACTAACAGGATTTTCTTCATAATCATATATTTAGCTTCAACTATTGAAAAAATAACACATACAAAATTTCAAAGACGTAGCTTAAGCCCTTCTAAAGTTATCGATCAATATTCTTGAACACGTGTTTTAAGGACATTTTGTATGGCAGCTACCCGAAGGAGTAGGACGATTTTGCCCGTTAACGAACTTAGCTTTACAAATTCAACCAAACGTCCAGATTCAAAATTTCAAGATCCTAGGTGAAGGCGTTCTTGAGTTATCGTGTTCACGGACGGACGGACGGACGGACGGACGGACGGACGGACGGACGGACGGACGGACGGACGGACGTCAGGCGGATTTGAGGTTTTTGGCCACAAATAAACAAAAAATAATATATAACTTTTTTTCGTCCGAGGCTTGGTTCTATGCGTTACAAACTTTTGGGCTGGATTAAACTTATAATACTCTATATGATTTCATCTAGAGTATAAAAATATCCTACTCTCAAAATTTTTTTTTTACGTTTCATGACTAGTCTGTCTGTCCGCCGTACGCGGTACGTCTACCGGTGTACGCAAAATTGTTTGAAGGCTGGTAGCACCCAAACCCTTTGAGCTATTTAGGTCGTGGGTAGACTGGGTATACTCCTTTAAGTAGACACCTTTTGAGTGGTGGGGGTGTGAAGGAGGAGGGGGGGGGGAAGCGTTTTAGACGAAAAATTTTGGTTTCTAGATCTCAGCAACCGCTTATGCTACGGAGCTGAAACTTGGAATTTATATAGAGCTTCAATAGTAGACCCATTTGCAAAAAAATTGCCGATATGGGTGAAAGGGTGAAAGAGTGGGGGGATGGGGAAATAATGCGTCCGAAACGCAAGAAAGGCGAGATTGAACCATTCTAAAATCCATATCTCCTGAACGGTTAATGACACGAAGTTAAAACTTAAGAAACATCTTTAGATATACTAGGAGAATAGATCGGGTATACATTTTTGAGTGGGCGCAGTGGCGGACAGGGTTGGGGGGTAAAAAACTTTAGATTACGATATCTTACAAACGAATTGTACTAGACAAATAAAATTCGGTTTCTGTATAAAGGTTGACAAATGAAGTTTGCTGAACGTAACATTTTTTAAGGGGGCGGTGGGGCATGAAAGAAGAGGGGATAAGAATTTTTCTAAAAAATCACGTCTCATATCTCAAGAACGGTAGTATAGATGCTTAAATTTTTTACCAAAAGTAGGCCTAACAAAACCCTAGCAGTTTTGTGGCTAAGGATGAGAGTGGGGGAAAGTGAAAAGGTAAAAGTTTCGATTTTTATATCTCGAGAACCTATAATGATAGACATCTGAAACTTAGTATTTAGAAAGAACTATAGTAGAGGCATATGGGAAAAATATAATTTTTTATAGGGGCAGTATGGTACGGGGGTGGGGGGTATTTTTCGTATCTATAGAACGGCTTATGCTACAAAGTTGAAACTTGCTATGTACATATATGCAAATCAACTAAAAAATTAGTTTAAATAAAAAAAATGTTAAATATTCATTGGCGTTCGGTTTTTCGAATTTCAAGAACCAAGGGGGTGTGAAGGGTTTGCATACGTTTTCACAAATTTTTCAAAATCCCTCGTGTCTCATGAGATATTAAGTTGCTTCTTATGAAATCGTCTAAAAACCTGTTTCACAATTTTTTCGAAATTCAAACCCCAAGTGGAAGTAATGGGCTTGTATACGTTTTAACAATTTGTCAATTCTCTTAAGTCTGATAGGGCAACAAATTCGTTCTTACTTCTATGGGCTTTTAGTGTACCTAATATACCGAAATTCAAATAGTCTACACGGGCTTTATAATGTTTAATCTAATTAATTTTATTTAAAGAACAAAATTAACTTTCCAAGAAACGTCAAAATCTCGAAATAACTGATGATATACTCCGACTTTGACCGCTTCCGAACTTTTACCCGAAAAATAATAAAGTTTCGCCCAGACCATTGGCATTTTTTTTTTGGTTTTAAGACGTGCAACGAGCGTCACAAGTCGGTGACGGTACGGGGAGTAGAATCAGGAAGTATAACAAGTCAATAAAGACTGCAGCAGGAAGAAGGAAGCAATACACGGATTAACGGTAAGGTCATCTTTTAGAATTTTGTCCGAAGAGCGACTAGGGAATCTACACCAGCGACGCCCTAATACTTAAGTAATAGACGAGAGTAGTTCTGTGGTCAAAAGCGATAACAGCTTATGTCGAGATAAGAAAAAATCATTTTTAAAGTTTTCAATTGCATTTTTTCAAAAAAATTGCCATTGTTTGATAGATTTTTATCTCATGTAATATATTATTATTGTGTTGTATTATTAAATTCAATAAAATAAGATCTCCTAATATATTTTTTTTTATTTTATTTATCAATTATGATACACATAACTGCCCAATTATTTTCTCGACTTAAGCCGTTATCGCTTTATACCACAGAGTTTATCGTACGTAGTGAGGTTCAGCCAGGTACAGTTTTATTGTTTTTTTAAAAAAGAAAGTCTATTATCTTGAGACTTAAATTTATTTAATAGAGCGTCGTATTCACTAAATAAATAACTAATACAGTGGATGCCGCTTATTGTAATCACTTTGGGACCGGCCATAAGCAATAACATTAACCGGATGATAACAATAGCCGAAGGGGAAAATTTTTCTCATTTATTTATTGAATATAGATTCCTCGAAGCATCTAATATTTTTTTTTTATTCATTAAATGTTATTTACAACTCTAGCTTCAATGTTTGACAAAGTTACAGAGAATATGGAATACTGTTTCCTCTTCCTCCTCATTCAGGCAGTCTCTACAGAAAGTCGTTTGAAAAGAATCACCGTCTTTTAGCATGCCGGATTATAAGACAGTGTCTGGTCAGGACACTTACTGTGGTACTGATTTTCTCCATTTTTAGCAAATTCAGCCTTGTACAGCGTTTTAGATCCAGCTTCGGTCATGTCTGTCAGCTCAGCGCGCCACTTCTATTAAACTGTCTGAAAACTTATTCGTAGTTGAGCTCATTCTGTTGAACGAGATCGACATCAATAGTTTTCAGAAGCTACGAAAAGACTGAAATTTCTCATAGTAATCTACGAGTATGATATTGTTGCGAGCTAGGGGTTCGCCGGGATTTCAAGTAAAACACAATTTGGTTAAAATAAAAATAAGTGATTATTTATTAATCGCAGTTTAAATTCTATTCACACAATAATTCGCACTGTATGGCAATACCGCCCGCTTATACCATTTATCGCTTGACTCGTTCACTTTCGTTCTCTCTCAACACGGTCGCGTATACACGCTGGCTGTCGCAGTCGATGTAATCAAAATTACTGTGTCTTCGCTGAGAGCTTCACCTGCTTATATACTAGCCGGTTGCAGTCTAGGATGTACTTGAACGTTCGATGAGTGTGGATTGTTCTAGAAAGCTTTAGAGCCTTCGATTTTGATCTTCGTTCAGTGGTTTATGTACAGGGTTCTAGTACATTGGAGAGCATTCGATAAGAAGGGAGATTGTTTCGCCTTATCATCAGCTAGGTTTCTGATTGGGTTATTTTGCAACTAGGTTTTCGGTTGTTGTTGTTTTCATTATGTGAAACGATCGAGTTGCACGGTTGCGCGGTTGCCAGGTTTACATGTAACAATATGTATCGCCTTGTGTTTACATAAATGTTAAACCATGAGCAATCATCTTTAATTTTGAGATTGTTTTTATTTTGCCTTTTTGATCACATTTACATGAAGAAAAAAGAGGAGCGATTAAGAATACAGTCACAAAATTTGTAATGTTGTATGGAAATCTGGCCCGAATGATAACATAAAGCGAATTTTTATTCCAATAAGCGATGAATTTCGTTTGTGGAAAATGGAACTAACTTGTTTTGATAACAAAATGCGGCTTATAACATTATCCGCGATTACTATAAGCGGCATCTACTGTATTAAAAATATCCGATCCTTGAGATTTCTTTTCTTGTGGAATTGTTTAGCTTCCGACAGTTCCGGTCTTATTTTTGGTTCGGAAAACTACCCCGAAATAGTGGTTCGATCGGGCGAAGTGATCAGAACCCCTTCAAAGAAAAGAACCATTGGCATTTACGACCCTTCTCTGGATTAGCCGGGCAAGTGCCCGTACGCACCCTTGTGCAAGAGGTTTCGTTAAACGATCTTCCAGTGGGGAAGAACCGTAATAGCATAAAAGTCTTTTCAGTATATAACTGCAATTTTCTTTCAAATTTTGCTTAAGCTAATTTTTGTGTAAGTTTGTCCTACCGGGTCTGAATCGTCCTGTATTCAGCAAATGCAGATAATATTTTTGTTCCAATGACAAACCTTTTCTCAAATTTGTTAATGCTGATTTCAAGATTTTTGTGAAAACTACTGCCTTTAATTTGGAGTATCGTTTTTTTTCCAATCGTGTTTTTCTTCGTTTAATGCGGCACAGCTTTACCCTAACTACGAGTAGTATTCTTGTTAATCATTCAATTTCTATTTCTTCAATTTGTCTCATTAAACTACTTAAAGACGCACATTATTAAAATCTTAGTTATATCCCTATTCAGTCCCTTAAGGCAGAAATTAAGGGCACCTACGTTGCATGCAATTCTGTAATAGGCTTACCCTATATTTTCTGTTACGAATCTGTTTAGTCATTTCATTAAGTCGGTGCAACCATCCATAGTACTAACTCACTTCGTCCATTGATTTTTACCTGGAAAACTACTTTCGGTGACAATCATTCATTCCGAAAAACTTATTTAACTCAAAAGCGCTGCAACATGAATCACTGTCGGAACAGGTGCAGGCTAATTGAAAGGTCGCGATCGGATTAATGAAATTATTCTTCTATTAAATAATCAGAGGTTCAGCGTTAAGTAGCTTGCAGCCATCTTTACGCCATGAATTGCAACTGATTAAGATATTTCTGAATTCAGTTGGAATTATGATTTACCTCTGGGCAGACAGAATTCAGCCACATCTACTGTCTACAAAATCACTTGCTTTTTGTCGACCCCATTTCGCTTTTTTTTATTAAAGTACCTACCTACTCGTATCTAAGGTCCTAACAATCCTAGAAAAAAAATTGATGAAGTAGAGACCACTTCGTATTTTCGTAATCGAATTAAACATTACCGAAAAGATCAAGAAAATTGCATTACCGTGGAAAAACATAGAAATTAATTGAACCTAGGACTGGATGTAGTACGTCGCCGACTTCTACTTTCCATGGACCATAGTCTCAGTTTCGTGTTGAGTTCGTAATTGAAAAGTAAGAAATGTTCGCCGAGTGGGAGATCGAGAATCAAACAAAAAGACATCTTACCACCGGCCGGCCTAATCTGCAAGATTACTTTGTAATTGATTTCCTTCTCGAATCATGCGCGGCTACTTCTTCAACTTTTAATTCGTCGCCGTTGATTTTCTTCGATGATTGCAAGAAACTGAAACAAAATCGGCCACTAACGAATCGAAGTCAATCGAGAAATAGAAACAGAATTTTTGGAAATAAAATCGTGCCCGCTGCAATTCGATACAATTTATTTGAAATGATGTTAGCAGAACTTGAATTCGGGACAGAGGCGATATCATCTTTAAGAGAAAGGGATTTAAGAACACGATTTAGTTTTATTTGGCGCGGTTCGATGATTTCGAAGGCGAAAAATAGATTTTCAGATCATCGCAATTATCGAGAAAAGTCACAGCGCTTATGATTAGGCATTGTGCTCTACAGGCTTGTAATTGTGCATTTCTATAGCTATGTACTAAAGCCAATTTTATTCGATATTTTCGGGGCTAATTCGGGGGTTTCCCCTTACCCATTTCGATGAACATTCGCATAGGTCAGGAATCTTTGCTTCTTCTTAACTTGTGACTTACTGCAACAAGAACGATTGAGGTCAGGTCATTGGTATTAGCGCCTAATACCTACTTCTATCGAGTTGATAAATTTGCATATGGATTGTCGTTCCCGTCTTAAATTTGACCAGTCGTCTATCTTTTTAGGTGCATCGTTCTGATTTCAGGCCATAACTACGCCTAACGTGAAGCACTCTATTGTTAGGTGAAATTATACTGGAACACCTGCGTCTAACGTGATGCGATATAACGTTATCTACTTAATGCGCTAATTTCAGCGTTATTAACGGCATTAAACGATAGGCGATAGTTCGACTGGCTGCCTTTTTGGCACAAAGCGATATAAAGCGTAACGCGTTAAGGTGGAATTATAGTGAACGCGGTGCGCTCGTGTGACGCGATGCGACGAGACGAAAGCTGACTAGAATGCAAGTTGGGGCGTGTAACCAAATACAGTCATCGCTTCTGCTGGGTCGCTTATGTTACCAATTCTATTTTATTATTTTTAAATAAGAAAGTATTGTGATCAACCGGAAATTTAAAAAAAATTTGCAACCCTGCAATTTTGTATTTTCACGTTTTAGGACCCCAAACTCCCAAAAAATCAAAAAAAGGCCGTCTGTCCGCCGTAGACGCCCTACGCAAAACCGTTTGAAGGCGGGTAGCTCACAAGCCCGTTGAGATATTCAGTTGAAATTTTTTTGGTGGGTACATTGGGTGAACACCCATGAGTGGTATCTTTTAGGTTAGGGGAAGGGAGATGATCGGGGAGGTGGAGGGAGGGTTTTAGACGAAAAATTTTGGTTTCTAGATCTCAGAAACCGTTTATACTAGGAGGTTGAAACTTGAATCTTATGAAGAACTAAGATAGTGGACCCATTTGCAAAAAAACGGTCTATAGGGGTTGAGATGTTTGGGAGTGGGAGGAAAAACAATGCGTCCGAAACACTCGAAAGCTGGGATCGAAACATTCTAAAATCCATATATCCGGAACAGAAACCATGTCAGAAAGTTGAAAGTTTGTGTTTGTCTTAAGGCACACCAGAATCCTAGACGAGGACTAAAATTTTGATTAGGGGTGGTGGCTTGTAGCGGTGTGGGATGAAAAACTGTGAATTACAATAACTTTCAAGTCAATTGTACCAGTAATATTAACTTTGGTTTCCGTATACTTATAAGATTAGAACTGAAGTCTATTCCAAGCAAAATTGTTGAGAGGAGCGGGAGCCCAGAATTATGGAGATAGCAATTTTTTTTTAAAAATCAATTTTACTTTATTATTTTTTAATAATAAAGTATTGTGATGGACCTGAAATTTCAAAAAAAATTTACTACCCTGAAATTTTGTATTTACACGTTTTAGGACTAGTAAACACCAAAAAAGCAAAAAAAAATGTCCGTCTGTCCGCCGTACGCAAAATAGTGTGAAGGCGCGTAGCTCCTAAACCCATTGAGGTATTAAGTTAAAATTTTAGATTGGTTAAACTCCTACGACTGGTATCTTTTGGTGGGGTGGCGGAGTAAGGGGGGATGAGGGGGAGCGTTTTAGACGAACAATTTTGATTTCTAGATCTCATGAACCACTTATGCTAGGAGGCTGAAACTTGGAACTTATATAGTACTATGATAGTGGACTCATTTGCAGAAAAATGGTCGATAAGGGTTAAGGGATGTGGAAGTGGGTGGGGGAAACAATGAGTCCAAAACGATTGAAAACCGGGATTGAGACATTCTAAAATCTATATATCCTGAACGATTGATGTCAGAAAATTTAAACTTTGTGGTTGTCCTTAGGGATACTTCAAGATTAGACAAGGGCCAAAATTTTTAAGGGGGATGGTGGGGTGTGCGGGTGGGTGGTGAAAAACTTTGGATTATAATATCTTCCGAACCAATTACACGAGGAAGATAAAATTTAGTTTCTGTATATGGGATTACAAGAGGAGTCTAATGAAAGTAAACTTTTTGAGGGGGGAGGTGGAGCACGAAAGTGGGGGATAGCAATTTCTCAAAAAATTTCATTTTTATATCTCAGAAACCGTATCAGAAATACGATCTTGAAAATTTTACAGGAGTTGGGGTCGGTCGACCTCTAGTAGGGCAAACAATTTTAGGGGCGGGGTTGTAGGGGTGATGATGAAAGGGGGTAGAAAGGAAAAAAGTTCTGATTTATTTCTCGAAAACCATAATGAATAGAATGCTGAAAATTTAGGTTTATATAGAGCCACTATAGAGACATCCTAAAAAAATTTTTATAGGGGTAGCAAGGCACGGTGGTGAGGTGTGGTTTTTTATATCTCAGAAACAGCTTATGCTAGAAAATTGGAACTTAGTACGTACATATATGTATATATGTGCTATTAGAGTAACTAAAGCAAACAAAATTTCAGATTTTTATTGGCGTTCAGAGGTTGAGCATAAAAAATGTCCGTGAATCCACATTTTCACGAATTTCGTTAAAACTTTTAGACATGTCGAGCTATCAAAGCAATTTTACTTCTGCGGACTATTTTATAAGCGCCTAGAAACGTACTCCAAAATTTTTCGATACCCAACCCTTAAGGGGGTGTAAAGTGGTTGTGTACATATTCACGAATTCTGATATATTTCTTAGGTATATTGAGATTTGGAATTCACTTTTACTTTCTATAAGCTTTAAACATAGTCGGGGAAAAAACAGATTTAAGTATTTTTTCCTATTAAACCCCTGGGGGTATTGTTCAAGTTTTCATTCATTCCGAATATTTCCTAGGTTTAATGTGATCGAATTCGCTTTTACTTCCATGCAATATTCTATTGATAAAAAATACGTAAATAAATAAAAAAAATCTGCTTACAGTGTGGACGCAACTTTATTATTTTATGGGTAGAAGTCCGAAACGTGTTTAATGCTGAGATGCGGTGTGAGTATTTTCTAGGTTGTCAGTCGCATAGTAACCTACACCGCATCTCAGCATTAAACACGTTTCGTACTTTTACCCATAAAATAATAAAGTTGCGCCCAGACTGTTGGCAAATTTTTTATATCTTAAAACCGCGCCAGATATGATCTTGAAAAATTTACAAGAACTAATCCTGTAGCGGAGAAAAATATTTTATGGATGCTGGTGTGAAGGGGGAGGGGGTTGCTGTGGGATGGGTGGAAAGGAAATAATTGTTAGTTATAGACGAAAAATCTCTAGATCTCGGTACCGCTTATGCTACGAGGTTAGAGCTTGGAATTTATATAGAACAGTGGAACCATTTGCATGATCAATTTGGTTGAAGGGGGAAAAGCCAGGAAAAACAATGCGTCCGAAACGCTCGAAAGCTGGGATAGAATAATTCTAAAATCTAAATCTAAAGGAAAAAATCTGACTCTTATTTTTCTAAAACCACTAAAGCTAAAACAAGTTTTAGGTGATTATTAAATAAGCCCGTGGAAGTGAAAAGTTATTCGATATCTAATCAGACCTGAGGGATACGGCTGAATTCGTGAAAATGTATAGTCCCCTTTACTCCACCTTGGGGGTCCAATTTTAAAAAATCCTAAAAACCCTTTCTAGGCATTTAAATGAAGAACACGTAGAAAAAAAATTAATTCAATATTTCGAAAGACCTAATAGATATGACGAAAATCGTGAAAATATATGCATTCCATTTTCACTGATCATTTCTTTTCCCCACTTCCGACCGCCAATTGATATTTGAATTTTTTTTAATCAAAATTACTTTTCTAGTTGATTTACATATACGTACCAAATTTCAACTTTCTACCATAAGCTGTTCTATAGTTAGGAAAAACACATCCCAGCCCCCTACCATACCACCCCTATAAAAAATTATATTTTTCCAACATGCTACTACTATAGTTCTATCTAAATACTAAGTATCAGCTTTATATTTTTAGGTTCTCGAGATATAAGAATCGGAACTTTTTCCTTTCCACCCTCCCTCAACCTCACCCTCTACACCCTCACCTTCAAAATTTTTTTTCTGCTGGGGGTCTATTAGGCCTACTTCTGGTAAAAATTTGAAGTATCTATCTTACATTGTTCTTGAGATATGAGACGTGATTTTTTAAAAAATGCTTACCCCCTCCACTTCCATGCTCTACCGCCCCCTTAAAAAATTTTACTTTCAGCAAACTTTATTTGTCAACATTTATACAGAAACCAAATTTTATTTCTCTAGTACAATGGGTTCGTGAGATATCGTAATCTAAAGTTTTTCAACCCCCACCCCCGTACGTCACTGCCCCCTCTCAAAAATTTGTTTCGGATCTATTCTCCTAGTATACCCATAGATGTTTATTAAGTTTTAATTTCGTGACATTAACCGATTAGGAGATATGGATTTTAGAATGTCTCGATCTCGGCTTTCGAGCGTTTCGGACGCATTATTATTCCCCCCACTCCCACACCCCTTTACCCATATTATCGTTTTTTTTGCAAATGGTTCCACTATCGATGTTCTATATAAATTCTAAGTTTCAGCCTCCTAGCCTATGCGGTTACTGAGATCTAGAAACCAAAATTTTTCGTCTAAAACGCTTCCCCCACCTCCCCCATCACACCCCCACCACTCAAAAAGTGGACACTTGAAGGGGTCTGCTCGGTCTACCAACAAAAAAAAATTCAACTTAATAGCTCAAAGAGTTTGAGAACTATAAGCTTTCAAACGTTTTGTGTACGGCGGACGGCGTACGGCGCGCAGACGGACTGAAATTTTTTTTTGCTTTTTTGGTGTCTATTAGTCATGAAACGTAAAAAAAAAATTTTTCAGGGTAGCAAATTTTTTTTTTTAAAAATCGATAACAATTTTTTATTATTAAAATAATAAAGTAATTGGCGACTAGGTACATAGAGTCAATATTCGCATTAGGAAAATAATTTTTAGCAGGGGTGGCTATGTACGTGGGTGCGGGTGGTTATTAATATCTCAGAAACGGCTTATGCTAGAAAGTAGAAACTTAGTCGGAGGAAAAGGGGTTCATTTGACAGTCGGGGTATATTTGACGGCATTCAAAGCACGTACTTCAAGAAAAATATTTTTCTTTTCTAGTGTTTGGAGCGATTGAAAGAATTCAACAAAAATGCAGTCACAGAAATTTTTACTAATCTTGAACATGTTCTAAAAAAACATAATTTTCAATCACACGAAATATTTAATTTGAATGAAACTGGAGTTACCACAGTGTTTGATGTTCCAAAGGTAATATATTTAATTTCGAATTTAAATTACATCGCCGTTGATAATTTAAATAATTAATAATAATTGTTTACAGGTGGTAGAAAGGTACTAAGCAAGTTTCGCATCTAAATGATACTTACGAGCAACAAAACAGAACGCTTAGTAGTTCGCCTACGACCTATAAGTGAAATTGCTCTTAGGTGAATCATCTATGACTTACTAAAGATGCATTTGGCTTACTGTACTGAATACTACGTGTTAATTTTGAAGTGTTTATTATACAAATTTTGACCGAGTTCAGCAAAGAAGAGAAATGTGTGGGAACGGCCTAAATCTGGCTAAATAAGTAACATACTAATATAATTGTAATGCATTGCTATTCTTAATAATTATCTCCGAATTACTTTACAAATGACGAATTTGGCAAAACGCCAAAACACATGACATGCAAACTTGACCTCTATTATTACTACGTCAAGTGCGCTGATCATTCCGTGCTGAAAGAGCCATCAAGACTTCAGCACACGCTGATTTCAAAGCTCATAAAAAACTACTCAACATAATTCTATCACACACGTTCGGCGTGTGAAAGTATATGGGAAATTTCGCATAAATCTAGCCGAACGTTGTACTAACTACGTAAGATTTTGTAAAGCAGCTAGCATCTATAAACGGTATGCTAATTTTCTAGGTGAGGGTGTGACTTCTTCAAGCGAATCCGAACGATTCGGACAAAGTGACGACAAATCTTGTAGATGCAAACATTAGTGATACGTAAAATTATGTATGTGGTACATATAAATACGGGTCCGGAGAACAGCTTAAGCACGGAATAAATAGTTTCGGATTTTTTTTTTTTTGTTAAGCAATAGCAGTTATTTGGCTCTGTCCGGCTTTGGGTGGCCTTTGTATTACAGTTTGCTCGAGATTTTTTTTTCCCGACAATTTTTATCATTCTCGTATCTTGTGCAAATCTTGATGAGGTTCAACGTTCTTGACCAGTGAACACGACACGCGACTCAAATAAAAAATCTTTTCGCGAAATTATCTCGAGATTTTAGCAGGTCATAATTAGGTGGCTGTTCAGTCAAAATCGTACACGAATCATTTTTGGCAATCGGCGCCTGGCAGATAAGTCAAAACGATTACGCCAATTAATTAATGAAATACGATGACCGATGTCGTTACAGCGCTGAAAGTGACGGCCACTTAAGATTTCATTGGAATTTGACGAATGAAAGACTCACCCCGGGTGGAAAAAAGAACGATTTTTTTCAAACGATAATTTGGACAGTTACTGCAGGCCATAACGGTCTGCTAGTTTCGAGAACTAAGTCTTTGGGCTGGGCTTGAATGATTTCAGGGCGATCTCTTGTCTGGTCATAAGTGTTAAAAAGTTAACACAGTCGATTCTTATCACTGCGGAAGCGCTTTCAAGTCACGGCCAATCTAATGCGAAAAATCAACAGTTTTGACATACTTTGGTGGTGTCGAAAAGAAGCTTATTGCTGGCACTTGACGATGTATTTTTGCAAAATTTTTTGCTATCTTAGGTCGTATTCGAATACTTTGCTTCGAGTACGTCTACGTCTATGTTGACGTCACAGCATAGCATTGCTATTATAACAGTTTGGAAAAAAGCTTACCTAAGCCGTCAAAATGGCTCAGCTCATGCTTATTTGACACTTCATAAATCAAAAATTAAATTACATTCTATAGAAAAGTTTGAATTTTTTTACGTTTGCTAAGATTGACTGATAGCTCAGCTGTCGTAAAAGTAGTCAAGAGACGAACCGAAAAGGGATTGAGACACAGCTTTGCTATGTCTGAAGTCATTAACTGTTATAACTAGACGTAGACGAGGCAAAGTATTCGAATACGACCTTAATAAAGTTAAACCATTTATGTTCCAAAACGACTGGGCAATTTCTTAAGCTAGTATTACACTGTATGCCATGCTGCCAAATATTTGAAAAAAAATAACTTTGACGAAAAATTCGGTCAAATTCTTTTCGTCAAAACAGAATTTTTGTAGTGCAAACAAAGATTTGATGATTACACTATCTGACAGCATTAACCAGGGAAAATAGTCAAATATTTGACAGCGTGGCATACAGTGTAATAGCTTTACTACACTTTGCACTAATCTCTAAATTCTTTCCCACTCCAGGCAAAATTTAGGAAAAGTTAAACAAATTTGACCTACAGCTAACATTCGACAACCACCCTTATTGTTAAAAGTTAATTTAATTATTCAGTAGACCACACAAGTTTATAAAATATTTTCTGTTAAAACTGATGACATTAACTTTTATCGAAAATACAATATTTCATTTAGATTAGATTTTTTTTCATTTTCGGCGTAGAAGCTTCTAATCTCAAATATGCAAAAGCACTTAAGATTCGAATCAGAGCGAATAATGAATAGCTTCTTCAGTAATTTATTATTTATTAATTCGAAACAAAGATACAACAACATTTATGAAGTTTATATTTTTTAGGCTCACTCAAACGCAATTCATTGCAAAATTATGAACAATTTAAGAGTATCTACTTAGCTTCAAAATGTTTAGTTTCCGGTTGGTTTTACACAAAAACAAAATGTAATTTAAATTCTTTCAATTTGAACAGCATTATTTTGATGTTAATTCTGTGGTGTAGAAAATCAGTAAAATGTGCGAAGACGTTCTTCAGTCTGTTCTTAATCCAGAACTTTATTACCTGTTTTCAATATGTCAATGATTTAATTGTCAATATTCGTCTTGTTCACCGTCTATATGAATAACCTTAAATTGTCAGTTTTCCAAAAATGTTTTTCAACTATTAAGCCCATGATCCAATCAAAGCAGCACTGCATTCATTACTGCATTGAAGGGCAGCGAAATGTTTTCCATGATCCAATCAATGCAGCGCTGCATGTCACATCAAATTCAAATATTAGTTTAAAGATTTTAATGGATATGTAGAAGCTTTTTTTGTATTCGTAAGATGTTTTCTTCAATTTCGATAAAAACAAATTGTATTTATATATTCCTAGCCTATTTTCTATTGTTTTCGCAATTCTCACTTAACGTTACTATTTATGATTACTATTATATTTATAATATATATGTATTTAAGCGTATAGCCAAAAGATTTCTGATTTCAATACCATCAAAGTAATAATTCAAAGTGAGAACTATAATATACTAGCCGCGTACCGCGGCTACGCTCGCTTCGCTCACGTTGTTTCATCGCTCCTGTTACTCCCTTTGATCCCGTTGCTCCCGTTGATCCATTGGTCCTGTTTCTCCCGATACTTCTGTTACTATCGTTGCTCCCGTTACTCCGGTTGCTCCCATTTCTCCCGCTGCTCCCGCTGCTCCCGTTACTCCATCCACCATCCTCCATCCACCATCCTCCATCCATCATCCCCCATCCACCATCCCCCATCCGCCATCCCCCATTTCTCCCGTCGCGCCGTTGCTCCCGTTACTCCATCCTCTATCCACCATGCTCCATCCCCTATCCACCATCCTCCATCCTCTACCCACCATCCTCCATCCACCATCCTCCATCCACATTCCTCCATCCTCTATCCACCATCCTCTATCCACCGTCCTCCATCCACCATCCTCCATCCTCCATCCACATTCCTCCATCCTCTATCCACCATCCTCTATCCACCGTCCTCCATCCACCATCCTCCATCTTCCATCCGCTATCCACCATCCACCATCCCCCATCCTCCGTCCTCTATCCACCATCCTCCATCCATCATCCTCCATCTTCCATTCTCCATCCTCTATCCACCATCATCCATCCACTATCCTCCATCCACCATTCCTTATCCACCATCCCCCATCCCCCATTTCTCCCGTCGCGCCGTTGCTCCCGTTACTCCATCCTCTATCTACCATACTCCATCCCCCATCTACCATCCTACATCCTCCATCCACCATTCTCCATCCTCTACCTACCTTCCTCCATCCACCATTCTCCAGCTTCCATCCTCCATCCTATATCCACCATCCTCCATCCACCATCCCCAATCCTCCCATCCTCCATCCTCTATCCACTATCCTCTATCCACCGTCCTCCATCCACCATCCTCCATCTTCCATTCGCTATCCACCATCCCCCATCCACCATCCTCCGTCCTCTATCCACCATCCTCCATCCACCATCCACCATCCTCCATCTTCCATCCTCTATCCACCATCCTCCACTATGCCCTATTTAACATCCATCGTCTAACTTTACCATTTAGTAATAGGAACGCATAGCTAATACACCGAAATCGAACGAACTGCCGCTAAACTATGTTATATGAAATACACTCAAATGTAGAAATAACTCGCGTACCACCAACTGTTAAATAATTTTGTTAACGCAGAAACCATCGAGGGCGTACCCTCAACAAATCACCAAAGTTTCATCGCAATTGAATGAGTGGTTTAGGAGCCTATACAGGACAAACAGACAAACAGACAAACAGACAAACAGACATATATTATAAATTATTTTTAAGTAGAATAGGTTTTTGAATATATCGAGTTTTTACTCGATATATTCAAAAACCTATTCTACTTAAAAATAATTTATTTATTCTAGGATCTGATTGCATCAATATTTGATGCAAATGTCGTTATGTTTAAAACCAATTTCTACTTTAATTTGTTAAATTGAAAACATCTTCTAAAGTTCTCGTAAAATTCAAAGATATTCTTAAAAAAAGCAGGTTCTACATTCATAAACGTTTGTAAACTTGAAGAAAACCTTGTTACAATTTCGTAAAACTACAAAATTATTCATGAGAATCTTGTTATTTTCAAAAACAATTTCCAATTTATTTTGCTAAATTGAAAAAATCTTGTAAAGCTCTCGTTAGGTCGAAAGAACAATGATTGTAAAATTCAAAAATGTCTTGTTATTTTCAAAAGTCAGTTGAGATTTGCTTTGTTCATTTTAAAAGATTCTTTTATATTGTTTGTATTGTTAAAACATACTGCAGTCACGATCGGCTGCAAGCCAATCGTATTATACTCTAGATGAATACTGAACTCCGATTTATATTGTAGTTGGGGATAAAGTAGAATTACGTGTGTGCATGTTGTATGTCCTTTATTAAAGACTCCCATTTGATTGCTACCCCAAACTAAAAGACAATATTCTGTGTTTAATTTCATATCTTGAACTGGGTAAGTCATCGAAAAGAAATGTCCTTTTTGAAGGACTTTCACATGGGAGGTGCAGGAAGGACTCACTCGATTTTTTACATATTTATCCTTTTCCTTGGAACCATTTAGAAATGAACGTGTACATAATTTCAAATTCGTAGCTTCAAGCGTTCAAAAGTTAACGAAAAATATTATTGAACACGTGTTTTAAGGACATTTTGTATGGCACCTACCAGAAGGAGTAAAAGGACTTCGCTGATTAGTAAACTCGAACTTCGTTTTCACTCAAACCTAATTTGTACATATTACATATATTCCGAGTTCATAGCGAAAAGATTACTTGTGGTATAGTGAGTTCCGTAAATTAAGTGAAGACTTTTTGACAGGATATTTGTATGGCAGATACACGAAGGACTAACAGGATTTTCTTCATAATCATATATTTATCTCCAACTATTGGAAAAATAACACATACAAAATTTCAATCTCGTAGCTTAAACCCTTCTAAAGTTATCGACCAATATTCTTGAACACGTGTTTTAAGGACATTTTGTATGGCAGCTACCCGAAGGAGTAAGACGATTTTGCCCGTTAACGAACTTAGCCTTACAAATTCAATCAAACATCCAGATTCAAAATTTCAAGATCCTAGGTGAAGGCGTTCTTGAGTTATCGCGTTAACGGACAGACGGACGGATGGACGGACGGACGGACGGACGGACGGACGTCAAGCAGATTTGAGATTTTTGGCCACAAATAAACAAAAAATAAAATAAAACTTTTTTTCGTCCGAGACTTGGTTCTATGCGTTACAAACTTTTGGGCTGGATTAAACTTATAATACTCTATATGATTTCATCTAGAGTATAAAAACATTTGACAAAAAACAATTGGCAACAAACAGTTTGCGGATAGGAAGGAATTACTTTTCTGAAATGGGCCAGAATTATTTTTCTGGGAGGGTCCAAGCCGGGGCCTGCGGGGAAGAAATTGTGAATATTATTTTTAGTTTGTTTTTCAAGTTTCGGTAAGACCTTACCGAAGCCTCCCATTCGAAGTATTGCTTTCCGTGAAAGTTATAGCCTTCGTTTGGAAGCAAATGTGAACTTCCGTACGGAAGCAAGAACAGCTTGGGTAAGGCCTAATACCAACTGTTGGCGCTTGGCTGATGCTGTTGAAACATGGGGAAATTTGCGCCAAATTTGTTCGGTAAGACCTTATCGAGGTAAGAGAATAGCTTCGATAAGGCCTTATGGAAATTAGTTTGCTAGTTGGGACAGACAGACAGACGGACTAACAGACGGACGGACGGACGGACGGACAGACGAACGGGCGAACAGACGGACGGACGGACGTCAAGCGGATGTGGAGTTTTTGGCCCCAAATAAACAAAAAATAATATATACCTTTTTTTCGTTCGAGGCTCGATTCTATGCATTACAAACTTTTAGGCTGGATGAAACTTATAATACTCTCAGATTTCATCTAGAGAATAAATATTTAAAGAAAATAAAAGTGAAAGTACTTGAAAAATACGCAAAAAATTTAAAGATTTTATTAGAAATCAGAAATGTGTTGTAAGTTGTAAATTATTAAATAAGGGAAGATGCAAAATAATAAATTAATAGATAATAATTAAATATGAAATTTTAAAATACAAGTATCGTGGAAATAAAATGATATTTAATAAATAAAATATGATACTACATTTAGTTTTACGAAAATCGAGAACTAAAACTTTCAGCGCACCAAGCTGAGATTGTGAATATTTCTCTGTAGAATCTGACAGTCATTTTTAGAGTTAGTGCCTTGGTAGATCTTTATCTGACATCTACGAAAATTTCAGAAACATAACTTATGAATAAGAGAAAGAGCAAAGGCCCAAGATGTGAACCTTGAAGTACTCCGAATCGCGCTTTAAATGTGCGAGACTTGGTAGGTTTCAATTTAACAAATCAGGATCGACGAAGGAGATAGAAGTTACAATCTTTTTTGTTGTTCGGTCACTACTGCTGAAGATAAAGAAAACTGAACTGTAATATATGTTCTCAAGCATTAAGCATTAACTTCCACCCAACTTTATAGAGAATGGCCATGAACAATTAAATGTGTAGATCGTTAAAGAATTTAGCCCATTACGGGCTGACTAGGTATCCAATAAATTTTTTCGAATTTATGTTTTTGAATGTCCAGTTACACCCTTAACAGGCTGACTAGGGTCTCGAATACCTTGCGGGAAAGATTGTGGAAGACATTAAAATATAAAGAATATGCATCTATTTTTATTATTTTAATATAATGAAGATTTATTGGCGGCTCACATAGTATTGTTGATATCTTGTTCAAGCCACCTTGAGACAGCCACTGTAATATTTATTTCATTTCACTGCTTGTGGCTTCAGAAACGACAAATGTGACAAATTCCAACCAGTTACTAGAGAAGATGCTGTTGCATTACTTGGCTTTATTTGGATCTCCCAAACACCAGTTCTAAGGATTTCCCAAGAACCAACTCAAGAGAGTTCTTTTCAAATTGATTTATGGTCACTTTACAATTTGGTGATCGGGTCTCCACTGAAGACTTACAGAGTTAATAGATAGCTCGATCTAATCATTTGATCTTCAGATTGTGCTCCATATAATGTACAATGGCAGCAAACTGGATGTCCACCATGTCCTAAGCTCAAATATTCCACCAAAAAAATTTGACGAATAGTTCTGTCAAATTAGAGTTTGTGTAGAGCAAATAACAAAAATTTGACGATTACACTATCTGACAGCATTTGCCAGGGGAAATAGTGAAATATTCGACAGCGTGGCATACAGTGTAATACTATCTTTAGGAGATTTATTGAACGGCTAGTCCACCGCTAGATGCTCAATATCTCCATGGTATTAACTCCTCTCCATGGTATCAACTCCTCTTCATGGTATTAATTCCGCTTTTGGCATTTTTTAAGTCGCACTTAATTTTGACCAAACATTTCTAATTTCTGTTAAAAAATCATGTCATGTACCAGAAACAACTTTTATTTTTAAATTTGGATCAAAAATTGTCAATTTTTGACAGAATTCATTCAAACTACAACAAATTTAGCTACTTAAAATATTTCTTCAATTCGAATGAAGAATACGAAAGACCGTAAAACGTTTGCCGTTGCAGTTCTAAGTGTATTCAAAATTGAAAAACCGCGATTAAATTTAAATATTACTGAAGCATTATGTGGGCTGGTGGTATTCTGATACGGAAAATGCGTTACTTATTGTAATAACCGGAAATATAATTAAATATGCACTTAAACATCGCGTAGATGGACACATGAAACTGTTCGTCATAGCATCGTATATGTATATCTCACATTGTACACATTTCGAAACTGTAAAGCTATGAGGTAACGCCTAGACGATACTCTTAAAATTATTGCCGTAGCGTGACTATGCATGAAATTAGTTCTGTACCGCAATGTCCCGAAGAAATGTGGTCACAGTTTTAGCAAATTTTCGTTCTAATGTCCCGAAGAAATGTGGTCACAGTTTTAGCAAATTTTCGTTTCGCCGGGATATGGTACTCTTCCTTATTGTCCAAATTGAAAAAGTTCACAAACTTCTTGAGCAATATGTCGAGACTTTGAACTCGCCTTAGGGCCAAATGTGATTGACTCGATCAAAATTTACAATGGCAATTTCTGAAAACCAGGCAAACTTTGTAATTATTTTCGATTGAAGATTCTCGATGGCGATAAGACGATTTGGTTCGAAATAATTCGGGTGTGTTTTTTGTTTGTCAACGAATCGATTCGCGGCCTCGAAACATACGAAAACGCCCCGCGGTAAGTAACCACCGAAATGACCGTGCAAAAATCCGTCAGCCAACAAAATCAGAGCAGACCAATCAAGCGAACTGAGCTAGAAATTTTCCTCACAGTTTGTGGCTAATTTGCCGAAACTTAGATAAAAAGTCACGATATGAAGTCGAGGTTGTTTCTCTGTTCTGGACAATAATAATTCGATGGCTCGTGCCTAAAATCTGAAGAATTTCGTGTGTAACTCCACCCAGAGTTTTGTCCGTTCCACCTGAAGACGAAGTTCTAACGTTCGTGGCCTCATAACTGCTTCCGGTAGTACCAGTAGTCGACCTTTAGCCGTTCTATGCCTTTCGATTGTTGCCTTTAAACTTGTGCTGCATGAACAAGCTATTTTTAACCCGTAAACTGCAAAAACCAATAGTGCAAAAAAACAAGGTGTTTTGTTTATGTTTTGGCCTTAAGTAAACTCTTTTAGGGCTATGACCTCAAGATTAGCAATATGTTGAGAAAATAGTAACATTAGAAATATCGTAAAAAACATAAGCCACCAGTAAAGGTAGTGGAGTGGAGAATATTGTAAAGTTTTTACTGGCACAATAGCTCACAGGGGCTCCAATTCGCAAAAACCTGGTCGATGGACAAACAACAAAACAACAAACTGACAAAAGAAATATTTGTGAATGGAATTACATTGTAATTAGGAAACCTTTGAGGAAAATTTGTAATTTTACTTGCCGCAAACTGATGTTATAATCAATTATAGTAACTAATTTACAGTACTCCATCCGCCATGCAAACACATTTTGAGGCTCGTAGCTCCGAAACACCTGGCACTCAAATTCAAATTTAAAATTTAACTGTTTTTTTGGGGGTTTGAGTGTGAGGGAAATGTGGGGGAGGCTTTTAGAAAATTGTCTTTCTATATATCAAGAACAGCGTATGCTAGGAAGTTGAATAGCTACGCTGAAAGAAAAAAAGCATCAAATGCTATTTATGCTCTAGATGAAATCATATAGAGTATTATAAGTTTAATCCAGCCGAAAAGTTTGTAAGGCATAGAACCAAGCCTCGGACGAAAAAAAGTTATATATTATTTTTTGTTTATTTGTGCCCAAAAACCTCAAATCCGCCTGACGTCCGTCTGTCCGTCCGTCCGTCCGTCCGTCCGTCCGTCCGTCCGTCTGTCCGTGAACACGATAACTCAAGAACGCCCTCACCTATGATCTTGAAATTTTGAATCTGGATGTTTGGTTGAATTTGTAAGGCTAAGTTCGTTAACGGGCAAAATCGTCCTACTCCTTCGGGTAGCTGCCATACAAAATGTCCTTAAAACACGTGTTCAAGAATATTGGTCGATAACTTAAGAAGGGTTTAAGCTACGACTTTGAAATTTTGTATGTGTTACTTTTTCAATAGTTGCAGCTAACTGTATGATTATGAAGAAAATCCTGTTAGTCCTTCGTGTAGCTGCCATACAAATATCCTGTCAAAATGTATTCACTTAATTTACGAAACTCACTATAACTCAAGTAATCTTTTAGCTACGAATTCGGAATTTTGTACAAGTTAGTTTTGAGTAAAAAGGAAGTTCGAGTTTACTAATCAGCGAAATCCTTTTTCTCCTTCTGGTAGCTGCCATACAAAATGTCCTTAAAACACGTGTTCAAGAATATTGGTCGATAGCTTGAGAAGGGTTTAAGCTACGACATTGAAATTTTGTATGTGTTATTTTTAAAATAATTGGAGCTAAATATATGATTATGAAGAAAATCCTGTTGGTCCTTCGTGTAGCTGCCATACAAATATCCTGTCAAAATGTATTGACTTAATTTACGAAACTCACTATAACTCAAGTAATCTTTTAGCTACGAATTCGGAATTTTAAACAAGTTAGTTTTGAGTGAAAAGGAAGTTCGAGTTAACTAATCAGCGAAATTCTTTTACTCCTTCTGGTAGCTGCCATACAAAATGTCCTTAAAACACGTGTTCAAGAATATTACCGATATCTTCAGAAGGGTTTAAGCTACGTTTTTGAAATTTTGTATGTGTTATTTTTCCAATAGTTGGAGCTAAATGTATGATTATGAAGAAAATCCTATTAGTCCTTCGTGTAGCTGCCATACAAATATCCTGTCAAATAGCCTTCACTTAATTTACGGAACTCACTATAACTCAAGTAATCTTTTAGCTATGAACTCGAAATTTTGTACAAATTAGTTTTGAGTGAAAACAAAGTTCGAGTTTACTAATCAAAAAAATCCTTTTACTCCTTCTGGTACCTGCCATACAAAATGTCCTTAAGACACGTGTTCAACAATATTTTTCGATAACTTTTGAACGCTTCAAGCTACGAATTTGAAATTTTGTACACGTTCATTTTTAAATGGTTCCAAGGAAAATGATAAACATGTAAGGAATCGAATGAGTCCTTCCTGCACTTCCCATGCGAAAGTCCTTCAAAAAGGACATTTTTGTTCGATGACTTACCCAGTTTAAGATATGAAATTAAACACTGAATATTGTCTTTTAGTTTTGAGTAGCAATCTAATGGCAGTCCTTAATAAAGGACATACAACATACACACGCGTAATTCTACTTTATCCCCAACTACAATATAAATCGGAGTTAAGTATTCATCTAGAGTATTATACGATTGGCTTGCAGCCGATCGTGACTGCAGTATGTTTTTCTTATTATTTTTTGCTATCTAAATGGTTGAAATCGGGATAGTACGAAAAAATTATTATTAGTCCCATTTCACATGGTACTACAAGCGTGGCAGCAGTTCCCATGGAACATACAGTAAACAGCAAAGTTAAATTGCAATTTATCATTCGTTACATATACAAAAAATTGCAAAATTTAATTTGTAATATTTCAATTTCTCATATTATTTAATAGCAAATTTTGCATTCTCCACTTGAATTTACTACACGGTCGTATATACAGGTCTGGAAACTACCGTGGTAGGGGTAGACACCTTTTTTGAAGAAAGTGTGAAAATAAACTGGTATAGCTTCTCGTTATTATCAACAGAGTCGCTACTAGCGATTGGTTGCGCAAGCGCAAGAACGTGCATTCTAGACGTTGTGACAATATAAATGTCAACCTTAAATTTTGAAAACTGAATTACAGCTTACGTCAATGTGGGGTTGCAAGAAAACTGAATCGAGAAGAATGCAATATACTATACAAAAATCGCTACGATTTCCTCTCTTCGGGATGTGCTGGACACTTGCTGCAGTCTTACGTCGCGTGCGAAGCAATCAGGATTCATATCAAAAATGAAATTATATTGGTTAACAATTTGTTTATAAAAAAACAACATGAACACGAAAAATTGTTAGCAGTTCATTGTGATTTGATAACAATCCAATTTAAAGCCGGATGCACGATTTTCTCATGGACGAAGATAACATTTTATGTGAACGTATAATAACTGAGAGCTTTGTGCCTAAAAACCGCATGGTAGATTAATATTTAGTTTCATAGTGTACAATTAATAGTGGTCCTGAGCTTATGAATTTAAATTCCACACAGGACGTTGGGAATTTAGGAAATATGATTATTTGGGATTGTTTTATTGGGTATCATAGTTTTCTGATATCATAGGTCACTTAAGATCTGATGGAAGCAAAATATGATTCAAGTGAGAAAAATATTTTTTCTTTTATACTACTACTACAAATTTTAATATGGTATAATAAAATCTGATCTGATCTCGAATTACTACCTATTCATGCACTGTCTTACTTCCATCTTGCAAATTTCTTCTTCCATCCGTCATTTAAACTAAACGTTTAGTGGGTAAATTCATCAACAAACATTGAACTATTATCGCAATGTAATCACATTTATTTCTTATTTTACATTACATAATGCAAACAAAGTTATTTGTTTTTTTAATTTCGCCTGTTCTAAATCTCGTTAAACTTTGGTGACTGAATATGAGGCGAAAAATCATAAGTGATCAACTTTGGTGCAACAAATCCGCCAAATTGATCCATTCCTTTGTGGTAAATTCATACGCCAGATAATGGTACCGGCGGGCTTGAAACTACTACTTGAATGTCGACAAATGGTAATGTACTTTGTGCCGCATCCTTATCTTGAAAGAAATCCGTCCGGTATCGTCGTCATCGAAGAAACGGAATGCCATCAGGATTTCCTCCTTGGTATCTTTTTCGGCCATTTTTAGCGACATCAGTTGCAGATAGTCGCCAAACGAGAGTTTTCCCGTGCCGTTCTTGTCGATACGGCCATCATACGTTTGGTTTCTTCCTTTTTCGTTGGATAGTTCGAATTTTGGGCCGGACCTCTTGCGGCCCGGCGTCATCGCCTGAATGGATTTTTTTGTGTTCGCCGACGAGGTGATAGATTCCGTGTTCGAGCCCTGCAAGAAGACACCAAATTTGATTTCGGTTCTAAAAAAAATAAAAATTCGTCATTTATATTGCGATGTGTTTTTCTTTTACCTTTTTTACGCCGCAGCATCTCCAGCTGAGGCAGAACAGACACCGGATCCAATGCTGATGATCAAGTCCTTGACATTGACACCTTCCTGGGCCTTGGCCAAAAGACCGGTCCAGTAGGGCTCGACTTCAACATTGGCGGCCTTCAAGATGGTCGAGATTTTTTCACCCTGCAAGAGAAATAATAAAACATTAAAAATCGCACCATTCGTTTCAAGGACACGACCGAAAGTCGGATTATTGCATCCGTTCGAAACGATGGCGATAAAGTTGACGTGATATAGTATTTTATTTATACTCACTTTAAAACACTAAATTTGTTCAGCACTCGTATCGCACACGTATTTTGTTTTGACATAAGACCGTGATTTTGACAAATTTTTATTTGTCAACCTGACAAAACCGTGAGAGCATGACGAACCTGGTGGTGAATACGACAACAACCAAATTTTTCTTCCCAAAAGGTGTCTACCCCCACCACAAAAAATTGCATTGAGTTTCCAGACCTGTATGTACGACCGTGATTTACTAGTATATTGACTTGTAAAATAAATGATTTGAAATAGGATATTTTGCCATGTAATCATACATGGTGCAGCCTGACATAGTAAAATATGTAAAGTGAAAACAGCAGAGTGAGTAATTTTCATTGCTATGAATAATAATAAAAATAGGAAAATATGCAATGATGATGGCGTCACATTCTACTTAAAACTTTGATTAGACGAAATTAAAAACATATTAAATGCCAAAAAATATTGCAAGTTAGGCAAGCCTGTTTTTTCCAGTACATTACATATATAAAATTTTGGACAAAAATAGCGAGTTTAGAATTTAATAAAAAAAATTAATAATTAAAAATGCTTATACTTTTAAAGGAACAAAAATATATATCATTTATTAACTTAACACCTAATTAATCTTATTTTAGAATAATGATAAATTAAAATTAAAAAAAGGAAAATGTACTTCTTAAACTTCGATAATTTTAAATTTTATTCGAAAGGACATATTTTATAGACTGAAAATCTATCAAAAAATAAGTATTTAAAATTTCTTTGCAATCGAGGAATTCTTTTGTAAATTCGATCACATGACAATATCGATGGCTATTGAAATATAGTGTTTTCAATTTTCGATCTATCAAATAAATTTGATTGTTTGCGATAACACAAATATGTTGAACAATACCAAATTGGATATATTCTTAACCATAGCCTAAATCAATGATGTTCAGAAATTAAAACTTTTAAATGAGCTATCATATTTTTTGAAACAACATTTGAAAGAACTACATATATCTAGTATATTTTTCATATTAAAGAACAATTCCCATTTTTTCATCATCTTCAAGAACCCAATCGCCAATCAATATTCCAAGAAATTTCGCAAACCACATCATTTCTGATGCCGAAAATATTAGTTTTGCTGATAATTGATTCATTATTATTTTCGGCGGTTTCGATCATTTTTTCACTCACTTTGACGCTTTTAAAAGAAAATTTACAAACTTACACGCACACGGCCGGATCAAGAATGTTTATCTAGTGCGTATCTTCACCAGAATAATTCGAGTATAGTACCAAAAATTGCATATTCTGCTATGTTATTTGCACTATTTGTAATGCAATTTGGACTATTTGCTAGTTGTTTCGGATTACCTGCAAGGTGGCTTACACCATTTGCATAGGTTTTTGTCATTAAACAAATGGGATTTTCTCCCCTATTCGTGATTCTTAATTCCTTTTTACATGGAAACAATTGCAAAAATTGTTATAAAAGCAACCATTTGAACATAGCAATGTGTAATTTTAATTGATTGCCATTCTCATCGCTCCTTTTGCTTTTAACGATAGTAATAATAGTTATTGAAAGAAGCCTTTTGTGATATGTAACTATTTGTTTTGTACATGGCTAATGCAGCTATTGAAATTAGGTTATTATAATAAAAAAAATGCTTTTAATACTATAATTTGTCATTAATTATGACAAAATTTGTTTGCTATTTTATCTAGCAAACTTAGTAGCCGCTAGTTTTTTCAGTGTACGATTATATTAGATTACATTGTAGATGGTGGAGGACGGTCTGAAATCCCGATTTACTGCGGCCTATTGTTATTGCGTTCTCCCTTGTTATAACATCTGAAATCAGTCCAATCGTATGTAAATGCTGTAATTAGCGCGGTCATGTACCGATGCTGATTCCGACTCATTTTGAGCAAATCGAAGGTTCGCTTCTTGCGTGATCGTCCAAGAACAATTTGGGCAGTCTGCGTTCCTATCTAGGGGAAGTCAGCTTGGATGATAATCCAATCCATTAGTCTTTCTTTTGCAGCAGCTATTGGTATTCCACAGAAAGGCACTAGTTCTGTGAATTTGATGTCAGCTCCTTTTCTCGCTAACTGATCCGCAGACTGATTGCTTACAATATTACTGTGTCCATGAACCAATACCAGTACAGTTTGAGTTCGCTAGCTTTTTCAATTCTTGTAAGCAATCCCACGCTAAATGGGTTATACTGTGAATTAAGCGAGCTACAACATACAATTACATACCGTAAATCTCAAGTGATCTGATATTTATAATCACAAATATTTAAGAATTTTTTTGTTGTTTTTTCGAAATCAGAGCAGTTTCTGTTACGCAACACCAACACGAAAGTCCGACTGAAATAGATCGCTGTCCTGCCATTGAGGACATGACAGTTGAAAAATTTTTACTGGAGAAGCCAGTTCAAAACTGTGTTGCACAATAGGTCCGAAGGAACTGTTTCGTCATCGGATGGCATGGACTCATCAGATGGTGTATCATGCCAACTAGGGTTACTGTATACGCACTCACACCAAAACAGTCTCTAAGAGCGGTTTGGCAGATGCTTACCAAGGTGAAAAACCAGTAAATTTCAATTTTTTTAATGTTTCTGGGATTTCGCTTTATAAACATTCGAAATGATTGACTTTTCGCGGCAAAATTGTAAATTTCCATAAAAGAAATGAAAGAAATACGGACATTTTCCATTGAAAACCACAATTTCGCGCACACACACTTCCATACCAAAGAAAAACAAGTACTAGAATTGAGGAAGGGAAGCGATAGCTTTTTTTTCCGACTCTTCACATATTCGCGCTAACACACTTACGTAAAAAACGCAATTTGATAGCAATGTTCAGTAGTACAAAAACAGGCGAACTAGTACATAAACAGGAGATTTTTGTGAGGTTAAATTACAATTTCTAGTACAGAAACGACCGAATTAGACGTATCTGCCCAACCATAGGTAGAGAGTGTTGAGTATCTAGTGACCCTAATGCCAACTATCCGAGACACCCTTACAGCTGCTAGTACTGCTGAGGATTTCTCCATATGTGCGATATAGAAACCAAACTCATTTTCACGAATTTTATACTAGTGAAATTTTGCTATAGCAGTTTTTGATTAAGGTAGGTGTACTCACTGAAGTTTATCCAATATTTCATCCAATTTGGGTTTTCCCTTGGGTATATTACCTCTCATACTAAGTGATCGATAATATAATAATTGTTCTTTTCTCTTCGGAGAGCTCTCACTCTGCAGATGTAAAAAGAGGAAACGTTTTTCTGACAAGCACTTCCCATAAAAACGCGGCAATATTTTTTTTCCACGGTTAACTGAACTTCATTTGTACATTTGGTAGGTCAATGCTTGGTACTTTTCGGTCATTAATCCTGACTTTCTCTAATTAGCTAAGCTATCACTCTCCTTTACTAATTTTGTCTTTCTTCCAGGATTCACTGTGCAAAACTACGTTATCGACTGTCTATCTTTCGATGTTCAATATCGACTTTCGAACTCTACGCCATGTTTGATTTGTAATTGACGTTTCAATATCTCAGGGTCAATGTGTGTGATATTTGTTATAGTAAAACCCTAGTGTTCTGTGTAATCCATGCACGTGAGCCGCAGGTAAGTATGGTGTTACACGATAAATCCTTAGCGCGTCGAGCGGTCGAAAACTCGTCCACCACCAAGAATGGTATATATGCCACCTTCCATAATTACTTACAGTTGGGAATGACTTAAAATTTTGATTTCTATTTTTAGAGAACTGCTAAGGATAGAAACCTAAAAGTTAAACTCTAAAGAGAGTCACTATTGTGGCACCCTAGAATATAAAATAATTGATAAGTTTACTAAGGTACGGGTTTGCGAGTTCATTTTTGTATTCCAGGACCGGCTTATTCAATAAAGTTGAAACTTGCTGCACATACGAAGTGGGCCAAAAGTCACGAAAGGGTTTAAAAAATTCATAACTCGGTTGTTTTTTATGTTACTTAATTTTTTTTTTTTTGATTTTATTCGTAACATTTCGGAAATTAATCATGCAAAAGCATACAATTGGATACGGAATGAAAATTATAGAATCTTATATTCAAAGTCAACTGTCGATAATTCCAACCCAAAGACCATACCATAGCCATTTCAATAGGTTGACAACCCAGTTCCAGGAATTGGGTCCCGTGAACGACTTTCCACGATCCGGAAGAGCGCGTTTGGTCTGCACGGTGGAAAATATTTAACGTGCAAGTGTTCAAGTAGGAGCGAGAACATCGAGGGGAAGACGTACTGGGCAGCTGGAGACGTCTCAAACCAAATTGCGGGGTATTTAAAAAAAAGTTATATTTGCACCCTTACAAGGTTCAACTTATCGACTCCGCCTAAATTTTGCAGTTCGCTTTCTGATTATGAGCAATCAAGCTTCGTCAATCGACAGAACTGCAGGTTTTTGGGTATGAGAACCCGAGGGTTACTCATATACGGCAAATGCATCCTCTAGAGTGTGTATAGTATGGTGTGGTATAGCATCAGAGATGATCATCGGACCTTACTCCTTTGAGAACGAAGTAGGCAGTAGGTTACCGGTCATTCGATACAACATTTAATTTGTCCTGCTGCGGTGAATAAGTCTGGGTTACGATTTCAGCAACATGGAGCCACTGCCCACACAGCCCGAGCCACGATGGATCTTCTAAGGCATATTTTTGTAGCTGATGATTTTGCAAAATTTCCAAAAAAAAATTTAAATAGGAATTTACTATCACGATCGCCAAATTTAACGGCATGTGAACATATTCTTTACCTCAAAGAAGGCTGTCATAAAATCAATACCTGGAGAATCTGCCAGCTCAAGGACACCACGTGTGTTGAAATCCGGGCACTACAGCCAAAGCCATTACCTGCTGTAATGGAAAGTACTACTATTAGAGTCCGTCTTGGCGAGGACGAAAATGAGGGTCATTTACATGAAATAATTTTTCACGCCTAATTGATAAAAACTGTAAACTAAAATTGTATATGTTTATATTATTAAACAAATTTAACGAAAAAATACTAAAACAGAAAATTTATTCGTTTTAAAAGCCAATTTGTGACGTATTATACTGTATATATAGTATAATACGTAGATATACTCAAATTTGCAGTGGCGTACATGAGACAGCTAAAAATTGTTAATACTTACTTACTTACGATGGCACTACAGTCCAAATTGGACCTGGGCCTCCCGAATATGCCGCCTCCAGCCTTCTCGGCTCAGTGACCGCGTCCTCCAGTTTGTGAATATTAGCAGTGATTTGCTGTCTGCGTCAATAGAGTCCTCCCAGCGCTTTCGTGGTTTTTCAACTGGTCTTTGTCCTTTAAGTTTTCCCTTTAATGTGCGTTTGGGGATTCTTTCGTCATCCATCCGCTCCACATGAATTTTTGAATTTTATGAGGATCGATACTTCCGGATTAAATGTTATTAATGAATTCACGAATTTCGTCATATATTTTAGGTCTGTGGAGATATCGAATTAATTTTATTTCGTCAGTCTCTTCACGTAAGCGTCTTGAATTCGCTTTCCGGATTTTTCGATATTCATTGCATGACGGAGTTGGGTACTTTTTCACGAATTCCGATATATTTATTTATTGGGTCTAATTAGATTTCAAATTGTTTTTAAATTAAAGAGTTTCTTGAATTTTTTTTTTTTCGAAATTTTATCCTCAATGTTTTAATTGAAATTGCGGATCGCGTTCATTGCTGAGATGCCGTGCAGTTACTATGCGACTGACAACCTAAACAATAACCAGGAGGAAATTTGGAAAATTGTTTTTTAGGTGTCCTGTTTTTCATTGTGATTTTGACCAAAAATTTAATTGGTATTTTAGCGGTGACAGTGAATTTAATACTTTTGCTGCTTCCCGACTATAAACACACTGCGGAATATGTGGAGAAAAATTATAAAATTGTTAGTAGACCGATTTTTTTAACATTCTTAATAAAGACACTGTTTGATTGTTCTCAACTTCTCACCTTATTAATATTGCGTGTACCTAGATACTTTTAAGAAATATTCATTTCCGGGTCCTATATTTGACCTGTATGGACTCCAAGTGCTGTCAATGAGTGCAGGCAACTTGTTGATTTATTAATCTTATCATTAACTCGATTAAGGTCCTATTTAAATATGTAACTTTAAATTTTGAGTGATGAGGAATTTTTCTATGGGTATTTAAAATAAATAATAATAATAAATTGTTACAAACGTGCCTTTCAATTTTACGAATATTTTATACAATCGCATAAAGATTAGCGTCAAGTTTTTTCAACGGGGTTGAACGTTGCGCCTTTAGGGCTTTTCTATGTTTTCACAAATTTCTCCTTATCTTTATCGAACTTCTCATATAATCGCTTAAAAATATCAGGTGTACAAATAAGTTCCCGGCGTTCTCGTATAGATGGCGCTAATACGAAACACTGCGAAAAAATGGCGGATCAAGCTCGTAATATGGCAAGATCAGACATATTGCAACAATTCTCTATCGTTACATTCGTAAAATTTTATCGGCGTGAGTTACTTATGGGTCCTTAAACATGTCGGAGTTCGAGCCAAATAAGCGCCATTTGCGGGAAGTTTTGCTTTTTTGTCTTAATTCAAAGAAATCTGCGGCTGAGGCTTGTCAGATGATTACAGAAACTTATGGTGAGTCTTCTATTAGCGAATCAACGTGTCGTGAATGGTTTCATCTCTTCAAAATGGGTGATTTCGGCGTGCAAGACAAGGAGCATTCCCGCCGGCAAAAAAATTTCGAAGATGCAGAATTGAAGGCACTACTGGACGTAGATTCATGCCAAACACAATAAAGTCTTGCGGATTCATTGGATGTGACTCAACAAACCATTGCACATCGTCTGAAAGCCTTGGGAATAATGCAAAAGAAAGGAAATTGGGTGCCGTACGAATTGAAGCCAAGAGACGTCGAACGGCGTTTTTTCACGTGCAAACAGCTGCTCCAACTGCAGAACAGGAAAGGATTTTTGCAACGTATCGTGACTGGGGATGAAAAGCGGATACACTACGACAACCCGAAGCGCCAAAAATCGTGGGAATACCCTGGCCATGCATCAACATCGACCGCAAAGCCGAATATCCATGGTTCCAAAGTCATGCCATGTATTTGGTGGGTCCAGCTCGGCGTGGTGTATTATGAGTTGCTGCAACCGAGTGACTCTTTATGAAGACAACTAATGCGTTTGAGCCGAGCATTGAAAGAACGGCCGCAATATGAGCAGAGACACGACAAAGTGATTTTGCTACACGACAACGCTCGGCCACATGTTGCTGAGGCTGTGAAAACCTGCCTGGAAACACTGAAATGGGACGTCCTACCCCACCCGCTGTATTCACCAGACATCGCCTCTTCCGACTACCACCTATTCCGATCGATAAAAAATGTCCTGGCTGAGCAGCACTTCCGTTCTTACGAAGATGCCAAAAATTGGGTCGACTCGTGGATCGCCTCTAAGGACGTGAAGTTTTTTCGACGCGGAATTCATATGCTGCCAGAAAGATGGGCAAAGGTTGTAGCTAGCGATGGACAATATTTTAAAACATAATTATATAACCAATTTCCCACAATAAAGGCTCAAATTTAAAAAAAAACGATACGAACTTATTTGTACACATATGTATTCATGCTTTTTCGATATTCAACCCCTAATCTCGTTAAAAGAGTCGAATTTGTCTCTACAAATTCTAAGTATTAAGAATGATGAGTTACCAAAGCTCTTAGTTTCACGAGCATCTCATACAAACACCTAAAAGTTATTTTCAAGATCTTTCAATATTCAACCCCTAAGAAGGTGTAAAGGGGTCATACATATGTCCACAGATTTCGCCATACCTTTTAGGTCCCATCAAATTTCGAATCGATTGACCACGTGGAGGTAATATCCATACTCTCATGCAGCTACAATTAAAAACGGAGACTTCGCAAACATTTGCAGAATTTTTCAGTACTCAACCCCTCAGGGGTGAGAATAGGTTAAATTTGTTCACGAATTTCGCAATATTGCTTAGGCACAATAAGATATTTAATTGGTTTTTCCTCTACAGCTGCTTATCTAAAAATCTGCCAACAGTCTGGGCGCAACTTTATTATTTTATGGGTAGAAGTCCGAAACGTGTTTAATGATGAGATACGGTGTTGGGTACTATGCGACTGACAACCTAAAAAATAACGTTCCAAATAGCCTCCTGGTTATTTTTTTGGTTGTCAGTCGCATAGTACCCATATTTTTTCCTACTAGATGTTTACTGACCCCAACTCCTGTAAAATTTTCAAGATCATATCTGATACGGTTTCTGAGATATAAAAATGACATTTTTTGAGAAATTGCTATCCCCCACTTTCGTGCTCCACCTCCCCCCTCAAAAAATTTAGTTTTGGTAGACTCCTCTTGTGATCCCATATAGAGAAACTAAATTTTATCTTCCTGGTGTAATTGGTTCGAAAGATATTGTAATCCAAATGTTAGCCCTTGTCTAATCTGGAAGTATCCCTAAGGACAACAACAAAGTTTCAATCTTCTGACATCAATGGTTCAGGAGATATCGATTTTAGAATGTTTCAATCCCGGCTTTCATGCGTTAAAGAATCATTGTTTTCCCCCCCACTTCCACACCCCTTAACCAATATCGAAAATTTTTTTGCAGTTGAGTCCATTATCATATTACTACATAAGTTCCAAGTTTCAGCCTCCTAGCATAAGTGGTTCCTGAGATCTAGAAACCAAAGTTGTTCGCCTAAAACGCTCCCCTCTCCTCTCCCCTTGTACACCCACCCCACAAAAATATACCAGTCATAGGGGTTCACCCAATCTACCCACCGTAAAAATTTCAATTTAATATCTCAACGGGTTTGGGAGCTACGCTCTTTCAAACGATTTTGCGTACGGCGTCTACGGCGGACAGACGGACATTTTTTTTTTTTGCTTTTTTGGGGTTTACTAGTCCTAAAACGTGTAAATACAAAATTTCAGGGTAGCAAACTTTTTTGAAATTTCAGGTCGATCCCAATACTTTATTATTAAAAAATAATAAAGTAAATTATGATTAAAAAAATGAAACTATTCACATGTCATTTCAGATGTCGTTAATATGCTCTGTAGGCCGTGTATTTTTCAAAAATTTCTTGGAAATTAAACTTCGCCCAAAAACTAGCAAACCAGGCATTAGTAAATTGTCTGCCAAGGTTCAAAGGGTCATCTTAATTCATGAACTTGTAAGGGACGAACACTAGAACGTTACGTTCAAATATTCACACCTTTACGGTAACTTTTACCTTTCGAACATTCACCAAACACAATGGCATAATATAGAAACGTTCTTTTTTGTTGTTGACCAGTAATGAAACTCAATTACGAAAAGTCATTAAAACGTATCGTACTTTAACTATACATTACGTGTGTGTACGTATCTTACATTAAAAAAAAAATCTTCATCTTTTGAATACGAAAGTGCTAAACTACGCGGTGGGTTCTACAAAATGTTTTAAATGTTTACTCGTTTGGTCCACCTCCACTTAATGACAACCGCGTATAGAATTTATAGGTATGTTAATTCATTCGTTCCACATTATTGTGGATATTCTCAGAAAATATTCTTGAGAAAGCAAAAAAAAAAAAAAACTAAACTTTAGATAAAAGTATCTTAAAAAAAATTCATCTTGTAGGATTAATGATTGCAAAACTCAAGTACATTCACCCGGCAGATACGTAGCGTACCTACGAGTACTATGGGCAATTCAATCAATTAATTGAAGATTTTTACATAATAATAGGTAGCTGCTGATGGTAAATATAATCACTTTTACCATGGTTGATGGTTAGATACGCTACGTAAGTTACATAAGTTTGAACGCGTTGAATTAGTTGAGGAAGGTATTGAAGTTAACGGCTTTCTTAGTACATACTTACCCCCTGGCTATTATTTGAGTATGGCGAGTCATTGACCAACTATAATAAAATATAAAACTTCATACAATCATTGAATTTCGCATCATTACCATGACTACATTTCGATTTGAAAACTAATCTTTTATAATATTCGGAAAAAAGCGAACTTCTTGAATGACACGACGAGATTTATATTCCTTTAACCTGTGAAAAATTGGCCCGTGAAAATATTGGACATATTAATCGCTACTATATCTGAATATTGGCACAAGCTGTATTGCAAATCGATTTTATGCTAAACGACTTCGATAAATCTTCCTATTCAGAAAATCAACGACAAGCGCCAGTTCTAAGCTAGTGAAACACAAACTCTTCACTTATCTTCGGCGCATAGGTACGATCAATTATATTTGCAAAAAGCAAAGTGGAAATAAATTTGCAATATTTGCCCATAAATTTTCTGCATGAATACTGAGAAATTTCGAAATTCGAAATAATGATCGGTGACACTAATGTGATCGTGTTAACTGATCGACCGACCCAATGCATAATTTCCAACGTTCCATTTTCATCATTATAATAAATTTTATGTTAATCTCCCACGCAATATGATACGACAATCTTATTTCTATCGGAAAGATACGATCAATCCGATGCATTGATCTTCAAATTGACGATCGTGTGCCATTGATCGAGATTGAATAAATTTCGGAAAAGATCATATTCCGATCGGTTTATACTCGAATACCGTTGATCGGGTTTGCTCGAAAATTTTGTAATTGTTAAGAATTTTCATTCGATTATCGAAACTTTCTTCACGCGTCTCAAAACTCCAAGTGAAATTTTTAATTAGAAAAAATGCTCTGCACTCGATCACTCATAATTGAAATCGTACTCTGAATTGGAAAATGTGGGCTGCATATCGTGATTATTGTTTTAGTAAACTACCTGTACATATGTAGCTGCCCAGAAAGCTAACGATCGCAAAAACAACCCAACGATCTTATGTAGTTCGGAAAAAAAAAATCAAAAATTTGAAACCTACGGTTCTATTCCTGACCTAGATGACCGCAACAGTCAAGATCAAATATTTTTGTGGTTAAGCACTTCTTGTAGCCTCCCGAAATAAACATCCAGACTAAACTTACTACTTACTCAACAGTTGTAACGAGCAAATGCTTAAAATGAAATTTAAGTATCGAGACGAATTTTAGTGGAGCGATTTTTGGATTTTGTTCATTGTAGAACTATTAAGGTCGTTCAAAGAACTCTGCCAAGACAACACCTAACTCTGTACCTATACAAGATCGATCATTATTCTTCAAGAACGTATTCTTTAAGATCGTTTAAGTCAGCTATGTACGTAGCAAGGTACAACAAAAACAGCACTAAATTGGGCGGTAAATGCTATTCAATCCAACAACAACAACAAAAAATAGTTACAGTGTATGACTTCTGTTCGGAAAAAAAACCCACCTTAGAAAGAAAGTTTCGATCTTCTTTCAATCATCGCCGCTGTTGTAATTCTTTCTTATAAATAGCAGCGATGATCAATTGCGTTCAAATATTCGAAAGATCCTGGGCCCGTCGTCGACAAAAACTTATTTTCAAATTGTTCTTAAAGTGTTTTGCTGTATGCACGTTGTACTTGATGAGCAACTAAATACCGCTGCGTTTCCTGTGTTATCTAGATACTCGTATAAGCAATATAAATTTACCTGGCTGAAGATCAATGAAATCGATCTCGAGCTTTAATTCAGTTTTGAAATTACCATCTGGCTATTGTAGTGTGTCGAGAACTTCTTAAGAAATTCCCGAGTAAATGGGCAACGTTCTTGTTAGAGTTTGCTTATTATGCAATTTGAAAAACTGACAGACGTTTTTGTTGTTGGCGATTTGAACACGATCAGTTTAAACGGTTAACTGAACTTTTAGTCACAGATCTCAAGTCTTGGGTGTGTCCGTCCATTTTTGGGATTTTCAAGACGTTGATTTGGTGGATATGACCTTCAAACTGTAATTCTTATTTAAGCTCGATTAGAGGTAAAACGGATAAATTGTCGAAGATGACAGATAACATATCGCGGTGTACCTTAGTCGTAACGGAGCCATCGTAATATACAGACCAGACACATGAAACGGTGACGTCACACAAAGCAGTCAACCGATCAAACGAGAGAAGAAGAATTGCCGTATGGCATGATGTGTTAGTTTTCTTCTGTCCTGAGTTGTGCAAATATTGTGTTGGAAGAATATCCGTTTACTATTGTTTATTTAGTATAAACCAATTTTACTTTATTATTTTTAATAATAAAGTATTGTGATCGACTCAGGTCGAATTTTAAAAAAAGTTGCTACCATGAAATTTTGTATTTACACGTACGCCGTCCGCAAAATCGTTTGAAGGCGCGTAGCTCCCAAGCCCGTTGAGGTATTAAGTTGAAATTTTTATGGTGGGTAGATTGGGTAAACTCCTACGATTAGCATCTTTTTGGGGGGAAGGGGGGGTGTAAGGAGGGATGAGGGGGCAGCGTTTTAGACGAAAAATTTTAGTTTCTAGATATCAGGAACAGCTTATGCTAGGAGGCTGAAACTTGGAACTAATGTAGCACTATCATAGTGGACTCATTTCCAAAAAAATGGTAGATAAGGGTTGAGGGGTGTGGAAGTGGGGGGGAAAACAATGCGTCCAAAACGCTTGAAAGCCGGGATTGAAACATTCTAAAATCCATATCTCTTGAACGATTGATGCCAGAAGTTTGAAACTTTGTGGTTGTCCTTAGGGATAATACTTGAAGATTAGAAAAGGGCTAACATTTCTAAGGGAAGTGGGGGACGGGGTGTGGAGGTTGGGGGTGAACAACTTTGGATTACAATATCTTCCGAACCAATTACACCAGGAAGATACAATTTAGTTTCTGTATATGGGATCACAAGAGGAGTCTACTGAACACTGAACTTAAACTTTTTGAGGGGGGAGGTGGAGTACGAAAGTGGGGGGATAGCAATTTCTCAAAAAATTTAATTTTTATATCTTAGAAACCGTATCAGATATGATCTTGAAAATTTTACAGGTGTTGGGGTCGGTAGACCTCTAGTAGGGCAAACAAATTTAGGGGTGGGGGTGTAGGGGGTGATGGTGAAAGGGGGTAGAAAGGGAAAAAATTCTGATTTTTGTTTCTCGAAAACCGTAATGAATAGAAAGCTAAAAATTTAGGATTACATAGAGCCACTATAGAGACATCCTAGAAAATGTTAAATAGTGGTAGCAAGGTACAGGGGTGAGGGGTGGTTTTTTATATCTCAGAAACGACTTATGCTAGAAAGTTGGTATGTATATTTAGATGTGCTATTAGAGTAATTAAAGCAAAAATAAAGTTCAGATTTTTTTTGGCGTTCAGAGGTTGAGTAAAAAAAATGTCCGTGAATCCACATTTTCACGAATTTCGTTAAAACTTTTAGACATGTCGAGCAATCAAAGCAATTTTGCTTCTGCGGGCTATTTATATAAGCGCCTAGAAACGCTCTTAAAAATTTTTCGATATCCAACCCCTAAGGGGGTGTAAAGTGGTTGTGTATATATTCACGAATTCTGATATATTTCTTATGTATATTGGGATTTGGAATTCACTTTTACTTCTATAAGCTTTAAACATAGTCGGGGAAAAAAATGATTTAAGTATTTTTCCCAATTAAATCCCCTGGGGGTATTGTTCAAGTTTTCACTGATTCCGAAAATCTCTTAGGTTTAATGTGATCGAGTTCGCTTTTACTTCTATTGATAAAAAAAATGCGTTAATAAATAAAAAAAATCTGCCAACAGTCTGGGCGCAACTTTATTATTTTATGGGTAGAAGTCCGAAACGTGTTTAATGCTGAGCTGCGGTAACATATGAGACTAACAACCTAAAAAATAACCAGGAGGCTATTTGGAACTTTATTTTTTAGGTTGTCAGTCTCATAATAACCTACACCGCATCTCAGCATTAAACACGTTTCGGACTTCTACCCATAAAATAATAACGTTGCGACCAGACTGTTGGCAGATTTTTTGTGAAGGGTCCCATTTAATACAGTGTGTATTGCATTTCAATTATTATTAAAAATTTGAAATCGGTTTTTTATATTGTTTTACGTCCAGTAATGACAAAAATTTTTATTGACCACATCCTAAAACATACCAAAGTCTCATTTGGAACGTAAATGTAAAATATGAAAAATCACTTACATTACTTTTTCGCTTGTGCGTGATACTAAAAGTTTACCGAAAAATTAGCTATAATCGTTAATTATAACATTTTTAAGAATATCACGAAAGAAAATCTCAAGAGATTTGTAGTTTTAATTGATAATAATAAGAAATTGTCCGTCCGTCGTACGAATATTTTTTGTCGTACGATGCATTCATTGTTCTTATTGTTATCAAATCCGTAGATATTTTCATTTATGATAATCTTGAAAATGTTATAATTAACAATCATAACCAATTTTTCAATCAATAACTAAGATTTCACAAAAACCTGGTAACGATACGTCGTATCGGAAGATTCGTTCGGCCGTGTGCCGGGAACTTGCACCGGTTGCAACTTTTTTTTGTAGGTTATGATAAAAAAAACCCGCAAAAACCGATTAAATGAGCTTAAATATTAAAAAAAATTTTCTTAAGCTCTTAAGTACACACTTCATTCACTTTCACATCACTTTAATTTACCGAAAACCCACGATTTGAACACTAAAACTACAAAATATTGCCGCGAAAACCGAACCGACGTTCTAAGCCAGAACATTTGACAGAAACCTATTGACTGCTTAGTGTGACGTCATAAAAAATTTTCTCGCCAGCAGTCTGGCCTGTATATTACGACGGCTCCGGTCGTAACCTTTAATTTTTACTTTCTTATTTCCATAATACAGTATTGTTATCGAATTTAAAAAAAAAAAAAAAATTTTCTACCCTCAAAATTTCTTGTTTCACGTTTCATGACTAGTAGACACAAAAAAAGCAAAAAAAAATTTCAGTCCGTCTGTCCGCCGTACGCCGTACGTCGACCGCTTCTAGAAATCAGCAACCGCTTATGCTAGGAGGCTGAAATTTGGAATTTACATAGAGCTTTGGTAGTGGACAAATTTGCAAAAAAAAAATTGCCGATATAGGTGAAGGGGTTTGGGAGTGGGGGGAAAAATAAAGCGTCCGAAACGGAAAAAAGGCGAGATCGACACATTCTAAAATCTATATCTCCTAACCGGTTACTGTCAAAAAATCGAAACTTAATGAATATCTGTAGCAGGCGCGTAGTGTGAATCTTCGTAGGGCTAGCGCAACGATACGAACGCTAAATTTCGCGGAATTTTTTGATTACTTCCTGGAATTTAGCAATCGAAATTTTATTTCTGAATGAAAATTACGTGTTTATGGTTATAGAATTCATAAAATTTGATGATCGTGTTATTGCGCAACCCCTACGAAGTTTCACGCTACGCGCCTGATCTGTAGGTATACTAGGAGAATTGATCGGAAATAAATTTTTGAGTGGGGGCGGTAGCGTACGGCGGTGGAGGGTAAGAAACTTTAGATTACGATATCTCACGAACCGATTGCACTAGAGAAATAAAATTCTGTTTCTGTATAAAGGTTGACAAATGAAGTTTGATGAAGGTACAATTTTTTAAGGGGGCGGTGGAGCATGACAAGGGAGGGGATAAGAATTTTTCTAAAAAATCACGTCTCATATCTCAAGAACGGTGTAAGATAGATGCTTAAAATGTTTACCTGAAAACAAAATTTTGGAAGTGTGGGTGTAGAAGGCGAGGGTGGGGGAGGGTTAAAGGAAAAAGTTCCGATTTTTATACTTTTTATTTTAAACTTGGTATTTGGATAGAGCTATATTAGTAGCATGTTGGAAAAATATAATTTTTTTATACGGGTAGTATGGTACTGGGGTGGGGGGTGTTTTTCCTATCTATAGAACGGCTTATGCTACAAAGTTGAAACTCAGTGTGTTTATGTAAATCAACTAGAAAACTAATTTAGAAAAAAAAAATTTCAAATATCCATAGGCGTTCGGAGAGGGGTGGGGCAAAAAAATAATCAGTGAAAATTTAATGCATGTATTTTCACGATTTTCGTCATATCTATTAGGTCTTCCCAAATATTGATTTCATTTTTATTGTACGACTTCTTCATATAAATACCTAGTAAGCGTTTTCAGGATTTTTTAAAATTCGAGGGAGTGCAAAGGGAGTTCTAAACTTTTTCACGAATTCTGCCCAGATCCCCAGATCTTATCAGATATCGAATATCTTTTCATTTTCGCGTGCTTGCGTAATAATTGCCTAAAACTTGTTTTTAAGCTTTTTCCTTTTTCAGCCCCTAAGGGGGTATAAACGGGTTTGAACACGTTTTCACGAATTCCGTAATTTCTTTTAGAAGTGATAAGGAATTGAATTGGTTCCTACTTTCTCGTGCTGTCTTCATATTTATTTATTAACTCCTTTCAGGATTTTTGGATATTCAACCCCCAAGTGGGTGTAAGGAGGTTGCATATGTTTTCACAGATTCTGCATATTGCTTAGATCTAATGATATATCGAATTCATTTTTACTTCCTATGGTTTCCTATATGAAAAAGCCAAAAAGCTAATTTCAGTATTTTAGATATTCAATCCTATTGGGTGTAAGGTGATTGTATGCTTTTCAAAACTTCGACATATTTCTTAGGGTTGATGAGATATTAGATCGCTTTTCACTTCCACAGACTTTTTATATAATTGCCTACAAACCCATTTCTCAATTTTTCAATATTCAACCCTCAAGGGTTTGTATATGTTTTCACAATTTTTGCCATCCCTTGGTTATGATGAGATATAAAATTGATTATTACGGCCAACCAATTCACGATTTTTCGAATTTCCAGAACCAAGGAGGTGTGAAGGGTTCGCTTACGTTTTCACAAATTTTCCATAATCCCTCGTGTCTCCTAAGATATCAACTTGCTTCTTATGAAATCGTCTAAAAGCCTGTTTACAATTTTTTCGAAATTCAAACCCCAAGTGGAAGTAATGGGTTTGGATACGTTTTAACAATTCGTCATATCTCTTAATTCTGATAAGGCAACAAATTCGTTCTTACTTCTATGGGCTTTTAGTGTACATAATATACAGAAATTCGAATAGTCTACACGGACTTTTTCAATGTTTAATCGGCTAAAAATCTCTATTTTAAATATTTTTATTTTAAGAACAAAATTAATTTTCCAAGAAATCTAATATTCTCAAAACAACTCATTATATACTCCGACTTTGACCGTTCCCGAACTTTGACCCGAAAAATAATAAAGTTTCGCCCAGACCATTGGCAGATTTTTTATTTTTAAATAAAGAGGTATTGTGATCGAACTGAAAATTCAATAAAATTTACTACTCTCACATTTGATATTTTCACAGCTTGTGCCGCAAATCCGGAGAGAGTTGAAGGTTTCACACTCTGACTAGTTGAGAAGAGCCGTGAACAAGGGGAGATCCCGGACTGAAATACTGTCAGGTGTACACTGAGAGAAATAATTTGTTGGCAAGAGATTGCTTCAATAAAATTTTCGTTGCAGCAATCAAAGTTCATTTATGTTAATAAAAATTAGTTTGGAGCAATAGATATTCGGTTGTACAAATAAATATTCGCTTAAAGCCTCGTTTACACGGTGATAGTTTTTGCGATAGTTGATTTCATGATAATTACTATCGTCATAACTGTCATCATGTAAACTTCTCGATAGTTACTTTGGCGCTATCATGATAGCACTATCGCACTATCACGTTTGACGAGATAGTTGATAGCACTATCGCGATAATTTTATCTTGACATTAACAAGAAATTTTATAATTTATTATAGACATTCACAAAAAAATATTTAATTTGAAAAAATAAATTCAATAATTTTGATATTATGAGTATGTGTTGCTAATAGCAAAAAATATTGCTATATTCAAAGGTAAGGACAATTGATTTAACGGTTAAAGTGCTTTGATGGTCTGTTGCACTTTAGCTTTCTTTATGAATATTGTTGTTTGATTGCCGGTAAACGGGGGACAGAACCATTCTGTCAAGACAATCAACTTACGTTGGTTGCGCGATTATGTTGAGAGAACCGTACAGAAAAATGTCTAGTAACTCAATTTTGATTGCCGAAATACAATGTTGATTGTTGCAATAGAATATTGTTCATCACAAAAGATTTTCGACATCATTCTCCTGTGGTAACCGAATGTGTGTTCCGCCAACTGAATGATGTTGTGGTAACTTTGTTAATCCACACTAAGTTAAGTTGCACATAGGGAAATGAAAATGTAAGGTCTTCGGTAGCGCAGTGGTTACGTGCACCAATCCAAAAGCATTCAACACGGGTTCGATTCCTACCTACAGCAATGGGTTTTATTAATTCAGTAAGTGAGAAGTAGAAAAATAGTGTCTTAGAAGAGTTCCCTACCTCCTCCTAGGTAACAAAAAAGAATTCAGTGTAGGATTTAACACACATAACTAAATTTTTTTTAGAGTTTACCAACAACCCGCGCATTTGTGGCAATCAAAATTTTTTAGAGATTCTGGTTGGCTAGACAAATAATTCAGTTGTCGGAAAATATATTCGATATCAATAAACAAAGTTTCGGTTCGGCCAACCCAGGCTTTCGGTTCCAACAATGGGATAGAACACTGACTGTGTACTGACTGAGGAGCACTTATGCCACATCAAAAGTAACGACCTTCGTAGCATATGTCTCACCAAAATTGAAACTAACGGATGACAAGTTTAAGTCGCAAACAAAATTCAGGCCCAATGACCGATTCCTTGCGGGTTCTATACCAAATTAAAGAGAACAGTGGCGAACAGACCCTTGTCTCTCTGTGGACGATGCTTTAATTCTAGAGCTAAAATCACTGAAGTATCACCTATTTCTGAACTGTTCAGATCCCCAAGTGAGGGTCAAAAAGAAAGGAACAGCGAAGTACAGAGGTCTAGTATAGAGACACCTGCCCTCAACACAAACTATCTCAAGCAATAGTGGAATCAACATAGGTTATGTTAGGTTAAAAAGGGTGAACTGTAGCACTGTGACACAGCCGACCACGAGAGATCGTTGTGGATCCATTGTGTTCCACTGGTATAAAAACCGGATTTTTAACAATTCATTCCAAATATTACTCTTCTTTATGATGAGAGTAGTTCTCCATAAAGGTATTATCGTAAGTTCTGATAGATCGGTCAAGAAGAATTTCCCCAAGTACCGATATCTGGTACGAGCCAGGCTTCCACAGTCACACACTAGAAGTTCCACTGTGGGGAGATGTTTTGCGGCCAAGCAACTCAGGCCGAAAGCACTCCTCACTAATTGGATCACAGATCCAAGGACACTGGCTGTCATTTCGATTCCTATATAAGGACGAGAAATCGAAGTGGCAGTCGTTCGCCGACTGGCGGGCTATTCACAACACACTGCAAAGTGATAACGCCGATAGTCGTCACTGCAGTTATACACACACAGCTGCGCTAAAACAGCGGTAGCAACCAGCCGTACACGGCGGTTGCATTTTCCGCTGCAGCTCACACACCACAGGTGTGAAGACGTCGGCACCGAACAATGCCGATGCAGCAACCGCTACAACACAGCGGTCAACCGCACGACTCTGTGGTCAGCCGTCACCGGCATACATGGCACGAGCCAGCGATTGTGATGGCGCGGCTCGACGGGAGCGACTAATGCCGTTGCCGCAAAGATGACGGCTGCGACTTGAGCCGTCGCGGCAAAGACGTCGGCAGCGACATTGCCGACGCGGCGACCACTACACCCCCAGACACGCGACGGCACCGAATACAGTCGTCGCGTCACGACCTTACCAAAGTTGGACTCTCGGCATAGCCGGGAGAACTCCATCGCATAAGGTCATGACGAATGTCCTTAACACCACTACATTTGCAGCGACACAGACCAATACCATGGGTATTCCCAGTCTTTCTCCATGTTTCCCTAAAGGACAATATCACGTTAAGACCCCTATAAGTTGTTGACATGTGTTCCTGCTCACAGACAATATGAAGCTCATCATCAATATCGTGACAGCCCAAATCGGGCGCTGGCGTCCTGAAATCGTCGCCTCCAATCGTCACGATCCAAAGACCACGTCCTCTAGCTGCCAATTTTTAAGATGGCTTTGTTATCTTCATCAATCGAGTCTTCCCATCGTTTGCGTGCTTTGCCTACTGACCTGTTATCACTCGCTTTGCCTTTAAGGGCACGTTTGGGTATTCATCAATCTTCCATTCGCTCAATATGGCGAGCACACTGTAGTTAGTTGCTTGATGAACGTTGAAGCTTCTGGCTCTTCGTAGAGTTGATACAGCTCATGGTTGTATCTTATTCGCCAGTCCGTTCCTTCCTTCACAGGTCCAAAAGTTCTTCGGAGGACCTTTTTTGGAATGCGTTAACTGCTTTTTCGGAAGTTCACATTAATGTCCACGTCTCGCTGCCATAACAGAGCACAGGTCGTATATTAGTTCTTGTGCACTTTCTTGAATCTCATTATTGGAAGTACCGAATAATACCTTCTATTTGTTAGCATCATCCGTCGATTGATTTCGTCCGTTTCGTTGCCGTCTTCTGCTAGATTAGCCCCAAGATATATGAAGTTGTCTACACTCTACAAATTACACTCCGCAATTATTATATTCTGTCTGAATGGCGTTCCCTTTCTTGTTTGCGTCATCACAATGGGGAAGAATCTTGCGAGGATGTTTATATCGTCAGCGTGTGCTACTAGTTGGCTGAACTTGAATAGTAGTGTCCCATTCGTGTCGACTGGGGTTTTTCGGATAAAATACTTTAAGTTGAAAAGCATGGGGGCCAGACCATCTTCTTGCTTTAAGCCACATTCCGTTCGAAAACTGGGTGTGAAATTGGTTTGTATCCTTACTTGGGATTCAATGTTCGTCATTGTGTTTTGGTGGAATTCCAAATCAAGCATGATTTGGTACAGTAATCTCCTATGAAGCTAGAGTTCCTTTTGTTAAGTTTCGGCAGCACATTCTTGCGTGCCAGCAACCCGAAAGATTTATCCATTTTAGTCAGCTTAAGCTGAGCAGTTTTCTAATTTGTATTCTTCGTTTTCTTCCAAGCAGCGGTATCTGCGTAAGTCAGCTCAACGACGGTATACACCCATTAGGTTAGTTCCCAGTCCTTGACGAGAAGGCTCTTGCAGGTCCTGAGAGAGATTCTGGACCTTTCAATATTCTTTGTCCAAATAAGCATTCCGTGTGAGGTTTTTCTCAAGGATGACTCCCAGAAATTTCACCTCGCAAACATTCTCTAGAGATTCTCCAAAAAGAGTATGCTTAGATAACTTGTCTTTACACCTACTTTTAGTAAATGCAACAATTTACTTTGGGTTGATACCGTTCTTCAAATTTACCTCTAACAGTGATGGCAAGATCGTCAGCGTAACCCTGTTCTGTGATTCTAGATTTGGTTAAGTCCTGAAGAAAGTCGTCCACTACTAAGCATTAGAGGATGGGTGATAGTACCTCGCCCTGTGGACAGCCTTTCGCAGCTGTGACTGAAACTGTTCAGTCAGCTAGTGTCAGTGTCATATTGAAGTAGCAATCGATGTATGCTTATTCCTGGTCCTTTTTACTCCATCGGAAAACTTCAAACGGCCAGGGCTTAGTCGGTGAACTCTAGTGCTGCTTATTAAGTCCGTTGTAACAAATGAAATTCGGACAAACCTAATCTTTTAAGTGAATCGAATTGTTCTAAGATCTCATCACATTTATATAATTCCACATTTTGAATCTATTTCAGGATATAGGAAGATAGCTCCATGTGTGTAATGTACGATATTTTATATGCTAACCTCATAACTAGTCTTCGAATCATCAATCATCTCCGATTCGTTAACGTTATTTGAAACCTCAAGCAAACTATGAACTAGTATCCTATTTCATAATCTCGAATATTCTCAGTTGCGCAGAAGAACACTGTTAGACGACATCTGAAGCTTCTTTTTGTGGCTGAAAATAAAACTAAGTAAAGATTCAAGAAAATATCGGAAAATTAAACCGTTTGGTGCATGCATCAGATAAAAGATCGAAACGTACCACGTTCGTGTCTGTTGAAGCGAAAAATTTGCCCATTTTCCGCGTCTACAGTATTCAAATTTGTTTTTAATATACGAGAAGGTGGCCGGCATAATAGCACAGGTAATCTTCAATAGCATCGGACATCTGAAGTACCACTAGCACAGCAGGCCCATGAACAAGACAAGAGAAAATTGCACAAGACAAGTACTTGTAGAATTTCGGGTATTCGAAAAGTGTGCCGATGTCGTTGTAATCCATCTAATTGATTACTTCAAGCTCTCAGCCACGGAAGAGCAGGGGTAACTAGAGCATATCTCACCCACATCTTTGCCGTGGTCAAAACAGTTATGACATATTAATTTCCGAGCCAAGTGAACTGAATGGTCGTTGCAGATACTCGTTCGTAATGCCTATCTAATCTATTTTTCCATTATTGTGTATCTTTTGCATTGACATATTCACAGAGCAATGAGGTAGTTAGGTTGTGGCTCTAGTGTATGGCCAACATTCGCCATGTAGTCTATTAGGAATGCGTCCAATCTAGCGCGCCATTGTCCGGCCGTAACGGACATTCTGTACGGCAACTGTTCAATTTGTTTCCTATTAACGTTAAGCGGAGCAGAGGATTCGAGACAAGAACTGCGTCGATCAGGTGGGCGTCTCTGTACCTATGTTTACCTTTGCCTCGATAACTATTTCATGGGCTCTCGACAATTTAGCAGAACTACTGCCCATTTAAAGTGGCATTAGAGGCTCCGAGACAGGCTGAATGAAGCACTAGGCAACGTTCGTCGTTCGGGACAAAAGAACAAAATTATGAGAAAAACCGATAGTCTGGAAAATTACTTGCAGTTTGTTCAGGTTTAGGTCTAATCTGTAAGACGCTAGTAATCCAAGATGCAAGTGTGCTGCTGCGATTTAGCGCGATGAATGTGCATCTTGTTTGGTAGGCAGAATTTCAACAATAAACTGTCTAACGGAGGCGGAACGCTTAAGTCACCAACAACGAGTATAAAATCGTTGTTGGTGACTTAAGGTTCATAAATTCATGGCTCCGTACGGAAGGAAATCGCATCAAAAACGTATTACTACTGGTGTGTGATGGAGAATTGTGGATAATTGAACTGCAGATTTAACATATTTATGATGTGTTGATGAGATAGTTAACCAGCCGCGTGGTATTATACCGCACCTACAACCGATTAACATTTACAATAAATTGAATTTTAATGATTTGATATATCGCTGGCGAACTTCAGGCGGTAGCGAAAATTCTTTATATAACCATAAAAATTGCAATAGGCATGAAACATTTCATTCTACTAGTATAAAGTCCAGAGAAGATGGGACGAATATGAGCCATTGTGGATCATTGTGATTCAGAGTCTTAGACAACATCATTAATAGTAAAGCAAAACTATGGCCCTCACCTCTTCAATGGTTTTCAATCGATAACCTGATCACTATACACGCAAATTTATTTCTAGGCAAATGTTTTTCGATAATAGTGAAATTTAAAAATAAATTGCTTCCCCGAAAAGACAAAAAAATCTGTACGCTGTACACCAAATCCCTTGGCTCATAGCTCCTAAGCTCCTACTGCTATTAAGTTAAGTTTGAATTTTTTTAGTTGGGCAGATGATGATGATAATGAAAGACACCATAGTGTAGCAAGGGTATCGACACTTAGGCTGACAGAGAAGCCTATTGTATCACCCTGTTTCTTCATGAAGAAACTTAACATTAGCCGGTTGGATATCTTACGAAATTTATACCCTAAATGAGTTCGGATTGTTATCTCCTCCTTCATTAGAATGAAGCATATATCAGGTTCCTTCACTTTCTGAAGTCGGTTTAACCGCTTAGCCAAGTATATGGTACACTGTGGTAACGACAAGATCTGTTAATCCTTCGCTTTTCATGAAGTAAACGAAAAATAACTGCGAAGAAGGCTTCATCCTTTTCAAAGCCATTTGAAATTCACCTTGATAATTATTAGTTCCCACCTTCCTAGTAGGCAAGCATAATTGCTACGCGGCTGCTTAGTCTTCATCAACTCTCATCTTTATTTAAGTTAAGCAGTTCTTTCAGTTTCCCCAAGCAGGTTCGACTTACCTTGGCTAGCTCGAGATCTATGCGCTCCTCACTCCATATGAAGTTTAAACCCAATGTAGCAAGTTGTGTTCGAGTAAAACAGGACATTCATAGGATTTTCATACTTCTGGCTCGTTGAACCTGCATTGGCCTATTATAAAAACAACTATATTAGTGAGAACCCAGGGCAGACTGGGTCTACAAACCTCTTTATATGATCACTTCTATGTGGGGTGGGGTGTGAGTTGAAAGGAGGAGGAGGGGAGTAGGGACGAAAATTTGTTTTGTTTCAGTGTCTCAAGAGCCGCTTCAGATAAGAAGTTGAAACTTAAATAGAGCTATGATAGTGGATACATTTGCGAAAATGGTCAACTCGGGTGGAGTGTTGAGGATTAATGAGTTATTTATCCTCTGCTTTTTCCAATCCAATGGATTAGAAAATAATAAGATTGTATTTCTGCTATGCACAATTTTTATTAAATTACTAGCCGCGTACCGCGGCTACGCTCGCTACGCTCACGTTGTTCTATCGCCCCTGTTACTCCCGTTGCTCCTGTTGATCTCGTCTTTCTCACCCTTCTCATTGTTCCTGTTTCTCCCGTTGTTCACGCTGCAAAGCCAGTGGTTTCTAGTCTTGCTTCCCGTTATTAAGGTGCATCCTCCATCCTCTATCCACCATCCTCCATCCTCCATCCTCTATCCACCATCCTCCATCCTCCATCCACCATCCTCTATCCACCATCCTTCATCTTCTATCTTCCATCCTCTATCCACCATCCTTCACCCACCATCTCCAATCCTTCATCCACCATCCTCTATCCACCATCTACCATCCCCCAAACTCCATCATCCATCCTCCATCCTCTATCCACCATCCTCCATCTTCCATCCTCCATATTCCATCTTCCATCCACTATCCTCTTATACCATTTAGTAATAGGAATAGGCATAACTAATACACCAAAAACGAACTGCCGCTAAATAAAATAAAATAACTCGCGAACCACCAACTGTTAAATAATTTTGTTAACGCAGAAACCATCGAGGGCGTACCTTCAACAAATCACCAAAGTTTCATAGCAATTGGATGAGTTGTTTAGGAGCCTATACAGGACAAACAGACAGACAAACATTCATTTTTATATATAGAGATAAATTATGATTATTAAAAATTATACAGGGTCCGCAGTGAAACCTGACGGTTTTTGAACGTGGGTAGTGGGTGGTGGGGGGATCTCAGGTGGTGGGGGTCGGTCTCTCCCTTCTCCTGATGTGGAAGTTTAGTTACAATGGAACATTGGACCAGTGAACACCGTGCCCTTGTCGTCGAGACGTTCTTCAAAAATAACGATTCTGTGACCCTAACACAGCGGCAATTTCGCTTACGTTTTAATGTTCCTCCTCGTGGGCCGATTCCATCCCGGAACACTATTCTTTTGTGGGTTCGGAACATTCGAAATACAGCTTTCAGAGAGGGGGGTTCCACATGACGGCAAGGTCACCTGCAAACATCGAGGCTGTACGAATTGCTTTTGAACGGTTTCCCCGGCGATCAGATATTCGTCATGCCCAGGCTTTAGGGATGTCCGATAGGACTGTTCGGTGGATACTTCATGAAGACTTAAATTTTCACCCGTCCAAAGTGCTGTAGTTCAAGAATTACAGCTTCAAGATTTCCCAAGAAGGTTAGCTTTTGCAGAAAAAATGTTGGGGATGATGAACGAAGACCCTGAAATGATTGATGATGAATAATATGATAGATAACTTCCTCAAGGGAAAAGTGTACCTTGATAAGCCTAAAAATTTGGCAGAACTGCGAGCAAATATTCAGCGGGAAATGCGTGCGATCCCGCGCCAAACCTTGGGAAGAGTGATGACTAACTTTGCTAACAGACTTGAGCAGTGCAGAGAAAATGAAGGTCATCATTTGAATGATGTTATTTTTGCTTCTTATAGCTTTTTCGAATTTTTTTGTATACATCTTAAACTTCCATTCTTTCTTTTTAAAACAAAAAAAATTATAACAAAATATCTTGAATATTCATTTAATTATTCCATTTCAAAAACCGTTAGGTATTTATTTATTATATGTATTTATTATATTTATATTTACCACAACAGTTTTTCGTACAGTTTTTATTTTAATTTAAATCAATAGATCAGATTAATTATTTGTTATTTACATAAAATTAATTATTTTATATTTAACGATTTATATCAAATTAATCGTTGTAAATGTTTCTCAGCAAGGATTTTGAAAAAAAAAAAAAATATTTGCGAAATTTTATTTTTTGATAAAATACGCCAACTTTAATTTGAATTCCAATACAATGTATGAAGTTGGCAATCATTCAAAGCTTCAGTGAATTAAACTCAGTTAAATCGAATTACTTACGTACGACGTGACGTACCACCACAGGAGGAATAGGAGAGTGGAGAAAAACAATGCGTCTAGAGAGCTCGAAAGTTGTAGTCAAGACATTTTAAAATCCATATCTCCTAAAAGATTCACACTATAAGGGTGACACTTCATGATTCCTTGGAGAATATATGTGGGCATCTGGAAATAGGGGTGAGATGGGAGGTTAATAACTTCAGATTACGATATCTTATGACGCAATTAAGGCAGAAAGATAAAATATATGTATAGGTAGCAAAGAAGCGTTCGCTGTAGAATGCGGCTGAGCACAAAATGAAAGAAAGGAGGGAGGGGAGAACAAGTCTTAAGGAAAATTGAGTTTCAAATCTCAAAAACCTGTTTGGGTGGGAATTCGTAGACGCCTACCTCATAAACATGAAGGTGCAAAGTTTAACATATATCAAGGCATGAGATGAAAAGCTAAAACTGTGTACATACAAAATTTTAGTAGTGGTTTGTTTCAAAACATAATTCTTGATAGGGAAAGAACCGTTCGGGGGTAGAGGGATGGCTTGCCCTAGAAAGTTAAAACTTATTAGGTATGTGTATGTAGATGTACAAGAAAATTAGTTTTAAAAAAAATCAGATTTGCGATGAATCGATGAAAAGGGGTTCATATATGTACTTTTCGCGAATTTCTTCATATCTTGTAGTTCTTCCGAGAAATCAAATTAATTTCACTTCCACAAGCTCTTCATATAAACGTTAAAATTTGTTTTCAGAATTTGTTTACATCCAACCGGCACAAGAAGGTGAAAAGAGGTTGTTGTTGAATTGTTTTTTTTACTTCTGTGAGCTTGTTAAATATATCGTCCAAAAGTTGATTTCAGGAATTTTTGATATTGAACTTTTATGTTGAATTAGTTGTGAAGGGGTTGTATACGTTTGTTATAGTATAACGTTCCAAATAGCCTCCTGGCTATTTCTTAGGTTGTCAGTCGCATAGTAACCTACACCGCATCTCATCACTAAACATGTTTCGGACTAATACCCATAAAATAATAAAGTTGCGCCCAGACTGTTGGCAGATTTTTTTATTTATTTACGTATTATTTTTATCAATAGAATAATTCATAGTAGTAAAATCGAATTCGATCACATTAAACCTAAGAGATTTTGGGAATCAGTGAAAACTTGAACAATACCCCCAGGGGGTATAATTGAGAAAAATACTTAAATCGGTTTTTCCCCGACTACGTCAAAAGCTTATAGAAGTAAAAGTGAATTCCAAATCTCAATATACCTTAGGAATATATAAGAATTCGTGAATATGTACACAACCACTTTAGACCCCCTTAGGGGTTGGATTTCAAAAAATTTTGAAGATCGTTACTAGGCTCTTATATAAATAGCCCGCAGAAGTAAAATGGCTTTGATAGCTCGACATGTCTAAAAGTTTTAACGAAGTTTGTGAAAAGGTGGATTCACGGACATTTTTATACTCTAGATGAAATCATATAGAGTATTATAAGTTTAATCCAGCCCAAAAGTTTGTAACGCATAGAACCAAGCCTCGGACGAAAAAAAGTTATATATTATTTTTTGTTTATTTGTGGCCAAAAACCTCAAATCCGTCTGACGTCCGTCCGTCCGTCCGTCCGTCCGTCCGTCCGTCCGTCCGTCCGTCCGTCCGTCCGTCCGTCCGTCCGTCCGTCCGTCCGTCCGTCTGTCCGTTAGCACGATAACTCAAGAACGCCTTCACCTAGGATCATGAAATTTTGAATCTGGATGTTTGGTTGAATTTGTAAGGCTAAGTTCGTTAACGGGCAAAATCGTCCTACTCCTTCGGGTAGCTGCCATACAAAATGTCCTTAAAACACGTGTTCAAGAATATTGGTCGATAACTTCAGAAGGGTTTAAGCTACGTCTTTGAAATTTTGTATGTGTTATTTTTCCAATAGTTGGAGCTAAATATATGATTATGAAGAAAATCCTTTTAGTCCTTCGTGTAGCTGCCATACAAATATCCTGTCAAAATGTATTCACTTAATTTACGAAACTCACTATAACTCAAGTAATCTTTTAGCTACGAATTCAGAATTTTGTACAAGTTAGTTTTGAGTAATAAGGAAGTTCGAGTTTACTATTCAGCGAAATCCTTTTACTCCTTCTGGTAGCTGCCATACAAAATGTCCTTAAAACACGTGTTCAAGAATATTACCAACAACTTCAGAACGGTTTTAGCTACGTCTTTGAAATTTTGTATGTAGTATTTTTCCAATAGTTTGAGTTAAATTTATGATTATGAAGAAAATCCTATTAGTCCTTCGTGTAGCTGTCATACAAATATCCTGTCAAAACGTTATCACTTAATTTACGGAACTCGCTATAACTCAAGTAATCTTTTAGCTACGAATTCGGAATTTTGTACAAATTAGTTTTGAGTAAAAAGGAAGTTCGAGTTTACTAATCAGCGAAATCCTTTTACTCCTTCTGGTAGTTGCCATACAAAATGTCCTTAAAACACGTGTTCAACAATATTTTCCGATAATTTTTGAACGCTTCAAGCTACGAATTTGAAATTTTGTACACATTAATTTTTGAATAGTTCCAAGGAAAAGGATAAATATGTAAGAAATCGAGTGAGTCCTTCCTGCACCTCCCATGTGAAAGTCCTTTAAAAATGACATTTTTTTTCGATGACTTATCCAGTTCAAGGTATGAAGTTAAACACTGAATATTGTCTTTTAGTTTTGAGTAGCAATCTAATAGCAGTCCTTAATAAAGGACATACAACATGCACACACGTAATTATACTTTATCCCCAACTACAATATAAATCGGAGTTCAGTATTAATCTAGAGTATTATACGATTGGCTTGCAGCCGATCGTGACTGCAGTATGTTTTTTACTCATCCTCTGAACGCCAATAAAAAACTGAACTTTTTTTTTGCTTTAATTACTCTAATAGTACATCTACATATACGTACTAAGTTTCAACTTTCTAGCATAAGCCGTTTCTGAGATATAAAAAACCACCCCTCTCCCCTGTACCTTGATACCAAAAATCAAAAATTTTATTTTTCTATGATGTCTCCATAGTGGCTCTATATAATCCTAAATTGTTAGCTTTCTATTCATTATGGTTTTCGAGAAATAAAAATCAGAATGTTTTCCTTTCTACTCCCTTGCACCATCACCCTCAACACCCACACCTCCTCCCTACTAGAAGTTTACTAACCCCAACTCCTGTAAAATTTTCAAGATCATATCTGATACGGATTCTGAAATTAAATTTTTTGAAAAATTGCTGTCCCCCCACTTTCGTGCTCCACCTCCGCCCTCAAAAAATTTAGTTTCGGTAGACCCCTCTTGTGATCCCATATACAGAAACTACATTTTATCTTCCTGCTGTAATTGGTTCGGAAGATATTGTAATCCAACGATTTTTTTAACATGTTTGCGGAGGGGCTGACTGGGTGGGTCCCACTGTTGCGGTGTCTGACCATTGTTTTTCAGTTTTTCATTGTAAAAACTACGTCCTGGCAAATTTTCTGCTTTCCTAAAACTCTTTCATTTTCCTATTTTTTTGACATCTTTGGCAGCTCACCAGAGCCAGGTGTCCCCACGTCAGACCTGCTGACTCTAGTATATTTACATACACCCTAAATGTAACCAAATACTAAAATAATAGCTTTCCTAAAACTCTTGCGATTTTTTGTCGCGAGCTCTTGGACTATAATCTTCTAGCTTGAAATGTACACCTGCGATTAACGCTTATACGTTAACATGCTTCAGTTCGATTTGCAATTGGCATCTATCTAATCCCTCCCAGAGTTTTCTAATGAATTGGACGCTCTTTTTCTTTCGGGCAGAATCACCTTTTTAGGTCACAGTATTGCAATACTAAAAATTTAATAAACAATTATATATTAAACAAGATTCAGTTTGACCATACGGATGCTCTTTTGCAATGAGCATAATTTAAAATGGAATTCAATTAAGTAAATTGTCTTACATAGAGTAAGACAGACAGTAGCACCGTACCGTAACAAAATTCTGACTATGAATGTTTTTGATTAATTGAATTAATTAATTAAAGCTCTGTAACCTAAATGAAAAATCGACAAAATAATTAATCAAAACCGGCAATAAAATTGAATAAAGAAGCTATAAACTGCGAGGCCTAATATGATTCAAAACGCTCAAAAATGTACTGTTCAATGTGTCCAATTAGTTGTCATATTTCTGTTTTTATATTCCGAAGATGAGGTCAAATTGCGAACGCTCGCACCGTAACATTAAACGTCGGCGAACCATTAATCTTCCGGATGATACTTTGCGCCTTTGCCTATCGCATAACGACCATAAAGCGATCCAATCCTGACAAATTCCAGACATTTCTAGTAATCCGAACCGTAAGCTACCTACTGCCAAAAATTTTCAAAGTCAATTATTCATACGATGACTTCCACAGGTAACAGGTAGGGTCAATTACGGCGATCGTTCTACACCTTTTATGCTCACCATTACGCGTAGTTACGATCGTTGATCGCGAATTTTGAAGCGGGTGGGGGAGGGGGATTAGGTTGCGGATTATGCAAGGCAAGCACGTGACATGGCCATCAAAATGTTTTCGCACAAAAAGATGGAAAATCGTAAAACCGCTCATTAAGCTGTAAAATATGACGGGCCGTCATTCAATCGGCAATTTGACCGACTAACACCTTCCTAGAACTCACCTAATGTCGCGAAAACGTACAGTACTTTTGACAATTACACGTATGAGCCGTCCGATACGAAGTCCGGTGTTTGGCTCGACTAATCCGACGAAATACAAGGAACAAATTTCAATTATAGGACAGGCGGATCGCGTCTCAGACATCGCAAGGTGGAGCTCGATCTTACCTGGCCGCACTAGACCAGAACACCGTCGAATTGTGTACGGCATTTATTACTGTGACAATTATCCCCAATCGATTTATCAAAATCGCAGTGTGAATATCGGGGCGGACGAACCGATCGTATTCTTCTTTAGAAAATTATTCAGGTTAACAGCGAGTGGTTGTTCCCGGGGGCCAGGTGTTCTTTGCCGGACCCTCCACGTGGGTGGATGGACACTGGGGAAAAAAATCAAATGGGACAGTGAGCCAGTTTTAGCGTAATTACAAAAATCTTATGTACCGTGCGACTTACCTGTCCGACATTTACAATAGTCGAAAAGATCATTAATTTTAAAATGGAGCGTAAGACGTCTTTGCAAATTGCCTACTGTTGCAATGGGAATTTACGATTTCTGCTTGGGTTTTTTGTTTTCTTGGAATGAACAAATTTTGAATTTTAGTGAAGGAGTTTTTCATAAATGAGAATTTAACCTAAAAAAAATCGATTTTATCGATAATTATTGAATCTGTCAGATGTAAAATGAAAGCAGACGTCTTAAAAGGCTGGCATGGACTTAACACTTTTAATAGAGTCAATTTCTTTCAAGTGTAAACTTAGTTCCCATGTGACAATTTTCAATAAGACTTTACTGCAAGCGGTTCACCATAGTGAAAAGTTGAACGCACTACGAAGAGGTGTTCCTTTTCAATTCAATTCAATTAAATTTATTTCCACAATATAGGTACTTAAAATTATACATTGCTGGTAAATTTCTGTGGTCATAGGGCAGCACTTTGTTACTATTGAACTATTCCTGTAAATCCAGTTTTTTTAAAAAATTAATTTTGTTGACATCAATGTGATCAAATAACATTCGAAATCTAGTGGTTTGAAAATTATTAATTTGCTGAATTATTTTTAGGATTTACGTTTAGTTACCTGATTTTGCACCAGATCATCCCAACTTTTTCACCATACTTACCTGTTTATTCCCCCTACTTTTACTTTATTATTTTTTAATAATAAAGTATTGTGATCGACCTGAAATTTCAAAAAAATTTGCTACCCTGAAATTTTGTATTTACACGTTTTAGGACTAGTTAACACCAAAAAAGCAAAAAAAAAAAAAAATGTCCGTCTGTCCGCCGTATACGCTGTACGTCGTACGCCGTACGCAAAATATTTTGAAGGCGCGTAGCTCCCAAACCCGTTGAGCTATTAAGTTGAAATTTTTATGGTGGGTAGATTGGGTAAACTCCTACAACTGGTATCTTTTGGGGGGTGGGGGTGTAAGGGGGGGGTGAGGGGAGAGTGTTTTAGACTAAAAAATTAGGTTTCCAGATCTCAGGAACCACTTATGCAAGGAGGCTGAAACTAGGAACTTATGTAGTACTATAATAGTGAACTGACAGCATAAGAAATAACCAGGAGGCTATTTGGAACGTTATTTTTTAGGTTGTCAGTCGCATAGTACCCAACACCGCATCTCATCATTAAATACGTTTCGGACTTCAACCCATAAAATAATAAAGTTGCGCCCAGACAGTTGGCAGATTTTTTAGACTCTAGATGAAATCATATAGAGTATTATAAGTTTAATCCAGCCCAAAAGTTTGTAACGCATAGAACCAAGCCTCGGACGAAAAAAAGTTATACATTATTTTTTGTTTATTTCTGGCCAAAAACCTCAAATCCGCTTGACGTCCGTCCGTCTGTCCGTCCGTCCGTCCGTCCGTCCGTCCGTCTGTCCGTCCGTCCGTCCGTCCGTCTATCCGTGAACACGATAACTCAAGAATGCCTTCACCTAGGATCTTGAAATTTTGAATCTGGATGTTTGGTTGAATTTGTAAGGCTAAGTTCGTTAACGGGCAAAATCGAAGGAGTGACTAGTAAACTTGAACTTCGTTTTCACTCAAAACTAATTTGTACAAAATTCCGAATTCATAGCTAAAGTTTCGTAAATTAAATGAATACATTAAGAATGGAATTTTTTCATGGTAAGCTACCATAGAAGCAAATTTGATTAAATGTTGGTTGTTTTCCGGCGTCAGTGGGGTTTCTGGTGTGAAACCCCAACACGAAATCCCCGACTGTTGATTAATCGCTGTCCTTGAGGACATGACAGTTGGAAAACCTTCACTGGATACGCCAGTTTCATAAGATTGTGTTGGACTAGGTCCGAAGGAGCTGTTTCGTCATCGGAGGGCATAGACTCGTCAGAGGGTGTATCATGCCTACTATCCGAAACACCCTTACAGCTGGTGGAATTGCTGAGCATAACTTCCATATAGCGCACTCGAAATCAAATTTACGATCACGAACTATAAATTTTAGCTAATTTCCCGCCATCGCAACCCTATACTAAAGGAGGTGGCGCTGAAGATCATCTAATATTTCAACCAATTTGGTGGAATTTTTGGTTGTAAGCCAGGATATATAGAGCTGAACGCTGAGAGCGTGACTTCGAAACCCGCCAACAGCAATTTTATTTTTTCGCTAATTTTAAGAATGGAATTTTTTCATGGTAAGCTACCATAGAAGCAAATTTGATTAAATGTTGGTTGTTTTCCGGCGTCAGTGGGTGGGGATGACAAAACAGCTCCTTCGGACCTAGTCCAACACAATCTTATGAAACTGGCGTATCCAGTGAAGGTTTTCCAACTGTCATGTCCTCAAGGACAGCGATTAATCAACAGTCGGGGATTTCGTGTTGGGGTTTCACACCAGAAACCCCACTGACGCCGGAAAACAACCAACATTTAATTAAATGAATACATTTTGACAGGATATTTGTATGGCAGCTACACAAAGGACTAATAGGATTTTCTTCATAATCATACATTTAGCTCCAACTGTTGGATGACACATACAATATGTCAAAGACGTAGCTTAAAACCTTCTGCAGTTATGGACCAATATTCTTGAACACGTGTTTTAAGGACATTTTGTATGGCAGCTACCCGAAGGAGTAGGACGATTTTGCCCGTTAACGAACTTAGCCTTACAAATTCAACCAAACATCCAGATTCAAAATTTCAAGATCCTAAGTGAAGGCGTTCTTGAGTTATCTTGTTCACGGACAGACGGACGGACGGACGTCAAGCGGATTTGAGGTTTTTGGGCACAAATAAACAAAAAAACATACTGCAGTCACGATCGGCTGCAAGCCAATCGTATAATACTCTAGATGAATACTGAACTCCAATTTATATTGTAGTTGGGGATAAAGTAGAATTACGCGTGTGTATGTTGTATGTCCTTTATTAAGGACTGCCATTAGATTGCTACTGAAAACTAAAAGACAATATTCAGTGTTTAATTTCATATCTTAAACTGGGTAAGTCATCGAACAAAAATGTCCTTTTTGAAGGACTTTCGCATGGGAGGTGCAGGAAGGACTCACTCGATTCCTTACATATTTATGCTTTTCCTTGGAACCATTTAAAAATTAACGTGTACAAAATTTCAAATTCGTAGCTTGAAGCGTTCAAAAGTTATCGAAAAATATTGTTGAACACGTGTCTTAAGGACATTTTGTATGGCAGGTACCAGAAGGAGTAAAAGGATTTTGCTGATTAGTAAACTCGAACTTTGTTTTCACTCAAAACTAATTTGTACAAAATTTCGAGTTCATTGCTAAAATAATACTTCAGTTATAGTGAGTTCCGTAAATTAAGTGAAGGCTATTTGACTGGATATTTGTATGGCAGCTACACGAAGGACTAATAGCATTTTCTTCATAATCATACATTTAGCTCCAACTATTGGAAAAATAATACATACAAAATTTCAATGTCGTAGCTTAAACCCTTCTGAAGTTATCGGCCAATATTCTTAAACACGTGTTTTAAGGACATTTTGTATGGCAGCTACCCGAAGGAGTAGGACGATTTTGCCCGTTAACGAACTTAGCCTTACAAATTCAACCAAACATCCAGATTCAAAATTTCAAGATCCTAGGTGAAGGCGTTCTTGAGTTATCGTGTTCACGGACAGACGGACGGACGGACGGACGGACGGACGGACGGACGGACGGACGGACGGACGGACGGACGGACGGATGGACGGACGGACGGACGTCAGGCGGATTTGAGGTTTTTGGGCACAAATAAACAAAAAATAATATATAACTTTTTTTCGTCCGAGGCTTGGTTCTATGCGTTACAAACTTTTGGGCTGGATTAAATTTATAATACTCTATATGATTTCATCTAGAGTATTAAAATCGCTGTTCGTTTTTTCAGGTTTTAGGACTTGTAGTCCTTTAAACCCGTTTGAGGGCTTGTACCTACTAATGAAACCCTTTGATTTAGTAAGAATTGTTAGTGTGTATTCTGAGTGGAACATTTTTAAGTGGTGCACTTTTTGAGGACCAGTGGCGTTCTGGATGGAGGGTGAACAATTTTAAATTACTATATCTCACAAACGAATAACGCCAGAAGATGACATTTGGTTTTTGTCTACAGGTGAACAAGGGGTGGTGGCTGAATATAACACTTTTGAGGTAGACGTCACGGAAGGATAGGAATTTTCTAAAAAAAATCACGTTTGATATCTCAAAAAGTGTTTAAGATCTTGGAATTAATACAGGAGGTAGGCACGACATACTTTTACCAAAGAAAAAAAGATTTTGTGATAAGGGTATAAGGATTGATGGTAGAGGAGGGTGAAATGAAAAAAATGTTGATTTTAATATCTCGGGCGAAAACTTGGAAAGCGTAAATTTCAATAGGGTTTATCATTGGATGGGGAGGGATGTTTTTCTCAGAAAAACAAAACTTAAGAATGTCTCTTCCTTGAAATTTGGTTGGTAAAAAATGTTTAAGTTTTGAGCTGGGACCAGAGAAATTGTCTGTGAAAATGGGATGTATGTATGGGATTTCACGAATTTTGTCATATTTCGTAGGTTTCCTGAAATATTACAATAATTTTACTTCTACGGGTTTTTCAGATAAATGCTTAGATATAGTTTCAGAATTTTTTTTTAATTGACGAGCTATCGAATTTCTTTATATTAGGTTGCTGCAGATGAAATGTCGTTTTCTCTATGAAGTGAAGTCAGTTGCGATTTTCATGTCTCAAATGTGGTATTGGGTATTAAAGTATGAATACCCCTACACTTGCTCATGGAATCATTTCAGTTTTGGACTCTATGATGATCGAATAGAAAAAAAAAACAAAACATGAATTCGAGTCAAAAACGGGTAATTTTCCTTTATGAATTTGAACTTGGCCACAGCCCAACGGAGACAACTGAAAACATCAACAGGGCATTTGGAACTGATACGGTAAACAAACGGACCACACAGCGATGGTTCCAAAAATTCCGATCAGGAGATATGACCCTTGAAAGTGAGCCACGGGGTCACCCAAGACCTTTGATCGACGAGGACGAGCTGAATTTTTTAGTGGAATCTGACTCACGCCAAACTGTAAGGGACATTGCAAGAAATTAGGCAAACACCATTCGACAGTTTCCCGGCACTTGCAACAGCTTAGAAAAATCAAAAGGCTTGATAAGTGGGTTCCGCATGAGCTTACTAAGCAAAACATGACGCGTCGACTGGTAATTTGCAGTTCCCTGCTCTTCCGGAAGAGAAACGATCCGTTTTTGAATAGGATAGTGACATGTGATAAAAAGTGGATCCTGTACGTCAATCATCGCCGATCGGGACAATGGCTGGATGCCCAAAACACATGCCGAAACCAGGCTTTCATCCGAAGAAGATAATGGTGACTGTTTGGTGGTCTGGAGCTGGAGTTATTCACTATTCTTTTTTGAAGCGTTGTGAAACCTTTAATGGAGAGAAGTATTGTGCCCAACTCGATGAAATGCATCAGAAATTGCGTGTTCAACAGCCTAGATTGGTCAACAGAGATGGAGTTATACTGTTTCATAACAACGCACGGCCTTATGTTTCAAGAACAACGGTCCAACAATTCGATAATGAAGCAGCCATCAAAAGTGCCTTCGAGGACTTTCGGACTTCAACGAAACTGGTATAAATGCACTTGTGTATTGCATCTGCTGGTGCCAATTTTGATTAATAAAATTAACTTTTATAAAAGTTACAGTTGTTTGAAATTGCACTACCAAAAATGACATTTCATTTGCTGCAACCTAATACTTTCTTTGACTTTCTATATACCAGGTATGCAAGTATGAAACCGGAATTCACTCACAGATGGCTCTAGCTGTCAAAGTAGTAACTGTCAAACCGAACCATGGACGCCATTTTGTTGTTTGGATATCTGATAAAGATATAAAATACCCAGCAATACCGGTTTCATACAACAGTGTAGTTTTGACGAGCGTTGAACATGTCAACTTTTGTGCCTGGGAACGACGATATGCGGATCGGGGATCATGCACTTGGGAAATCACAGTGCTTTGTGTGGTTCAAAAAATTTAAAAGTGGTGATTTCGACATCGGAAACAAGGAACGTGGAAAACCACCGAAAAAGTTTGAAGACAGTGAATTGCAGGCATGTTGGATGCGGATGACACCCGAAAGCAACAACAACTCGCAGATGAGTTAAATGTGACCCACCAAGCCGTGTCCATACGTTTGAGAGCCATGGAAAGGTCCAGAAGATGGAGAAATGGGTTCCACATGAACTCAATGCAAGACAGCAAAAAAACCGAAAAACCACTTGCGCAATTTTGCTCGCCAGATACCAAAGAAAGTCATTTCTCCATCAAATTGTGACTGGCGATGAAAAGTGGATTTATTTTGAGAATCCGAAGCGGAAAAAATAGTGGGTATCTCCAGGCGAACCATCGACATCGACTGCAAAACCAAATCGCTATGGACGGAAGACAATGCTCTGTGTTTGGTGGGATCAGAAGGGCGTGATCTATTACAAGCTGCTGAAACCTGGCGAAACCGTTAATACAGAACGCTACCGACAACAAATGATCGATCTGCAGCAAGCTTTGCTTGAAAAACGGCCAGAATATGGAAAGAGGCAACACAAAGTAATTTTGCTGCATGATAATGCACCATCACACACTGCACGACCGGTGAAGGAAACGATTAAGGCTTGTCAGTGGGAAATACTTCGGCATGCGGCGTACTCACCAGACTTGGCTCCTTCTGATTTTCACTTTTTTGCATCGATGGGACACGCCCTTAGTGAGCAGCGCTTTACGTCGTACAAAAATGTCCAAAAATGGCTCGATGACTGGTTTGCCTCAAAAGAACAATTTTTTTTTTGGCGTGGCATACACAACTTGTCAGAGAGATGGGAAACATGTATAGCTAGCGATGGGCAATACTTCGAATGAAATATGTTGTACCTAACACTTTTGTAGAATAAACGTCTATTTTTCATAAAAAAATTCCGGTTTCATACTTGCATACCTGGTATTCGCCTTCAAACCAATTTCAGAATTTTCAGGGGGGTTGCATACATTTTAATAATTTTCATTGTATCTCCAAGACAGAGATGTCAAAGTATCAAAACGAAATCCGGGTTGTCTACTCCGTCGACTTATATACAGTCGATTAAAAGTCGATTTCAGGATTTTCCGATATTTTTAATTCTATGTGCAGGTTATTTATTTCAATGGTTGTACGAAGAGTCATTGCTGAATGTTGAAAGTTGTATCTTACATGCACCTATTTCAGTGAGATTAAGTTTCCTTGTCTTGAAATAACTCAGAATTCATTTTGACTTTGTCTGCATCTCGAGCTATGACTCAAGAAACACCGATTTTAACTGCATCTCGGATTTTGAATAGAAAAACTTATTAATTCTATACGTTGACTGATCTTTCACCCAGAATTTTTTTGTTCGAACTCCGTACGCCAATGACAATCTGAATTTTTCGTTGCTTCAATTACTTCTGTAATACAGGGTGGGCCAAATACAAGTTTCTTTTTAAAAATGCAATAAAATGAACAAAATTAAATTTTTTTCCATGTATTATGGCTTTATTAGTAAGAGTAAACATTCCCATTAATGATGGAACACAACTTCGTTCAAGTGGCTGTTTCGGCTGGCTGCGCAGTAGAGCATTCTGTCATTCCAATTTACCAAGACCATGTTGATGGTTTCGGGCTGTAGCTCACGGATTGCTTGGATGATATTGGCCTTAAGTGCTTGAATCGTTTCTGGATTGTTGGCATAACATCGGTCCTTCACAATCGCAGCTCAAATCGCAGCTCCGAGGCGGCCAATTGCCATCGCCAAGACGGCTGATAACACGATTTGGGAATTTGGTGCGTAAAAGATCGATTGTGGCATGGGCTGTGTGGCATGGCGCGCCATTCTGCATAAGTCGTCCAAATCCATGTCTTCAATTTCAGTAAAAAAAAAGTCGGATAACATGGCTCTGTAACGTTAACCGTTGACCGAAACGTTGTTGTTGTTCCCACTCCCACTCATTTTGGAAATAAGTTTTCAATATTTCCCAACGTTGTTCAAGCGTAAAGCGACTCATTTCGTTCCGCGGAGGTATGATACTGACTTTCTGTCAAGATTTCGAGCAGGAAACAGCTTTCAGTGTTAAAATAACCTATGATTTAAAAAGAAACCACTAGATGGCCCACCCTGTACATATATAGATTTATATCAAGTTTCAACTTTGTAGCCTAGGCCGTTCTTGAGATATAAAAATGCTTGCTGAAATATTCATGAATTAGCTTTCTATAGAGAAAATGAAATCAGAATTTTCTGCTTCTTACCCTCAACAAGAAAACGATAACTGGAATTTCGTTAGGACATCACTTGTAAGATTATCTGCAAATATGTTTATTGGGACAATGAGCTAAAATATATTTATTTTTATGCCAGACCTTAAAGCGTTTTATTTTAAAAAATTTTTTATATTTTATTAAACATATTAATGTAAAATGATAAACATGGATTCAGCGTTCTAGTTATTTTCTTTTAAAGAATATTGGCAATTTATAATTTTATTTTTTGTTTCAAAACTGATGCTTTTAATTTCTCATGGAACAATTCCGTACTAAGATGCGAAGGTCAATTTTTTCAATTTCAATAAGACGTAAAGGTTAAAATATCGACGTAGCCCATGGGTTGAATATGAAAAAAATTCTGAGGTAATTTTTGGGCGATTATATTGAAAGTTTGTAAAAGTAAAAACAATTCAATTCTCATATGACCCAAGAGATATGTTGGATCTCGTAAAATAGCACACAACCATTTTAGACCATCTTGGGGGTTGGATATCGTAAAATCTTGAAATAAATTGTTATATCATTATTACATAATAAGTCCATAGAAGTTGAAACGAATTCGATAACTCATTAGATCTAAACGATTTGCCGGAATTCGTGAAAACCTAAACAACCACCGCACTCCTCCTAGGGGGTTGAATATAAAAAAATTGTTAAATCAGTTTTTACCCGATTATATAATATTTAAAGCTTCTATTGCTTTGAAAGCAAATTTGATATCCCATTACACCTAAGAAATATGTCGGAATTCGTGAAAAAATACACTACAGCTTTACATCCCCTTAGGGGTTGAATATCAAAAAAATTGGAAAACCGTTTCTAGGCGCCTATATAAAGAGTCTATAGAAGTAAATTAAATTTAATACCTTGACATACCTAAAAGATATGATGAAATTCGTGAGAAAGTGTAAAAAACCATCTTCATGGACAATTTTGTTGCTCCATCTCCGTACGTCAATAGAAATCTGATTTTTTTTTATTTTTTGAACTTATAAGTATATCTACTTATATGTTCCTGAAGAGCAAACAATTAAACAACACCCCCGTACTTTGCGACGCTTATCAAAAATTTTATTAATTTTTTTAGGATACCTCTATCATGGCTCTACATTGCCATTGGCTGAGAAAAAAGAAAGAAGAAGATCCCCAAACTTTTTCTTAATTAAATTAAAGTTTAATCCATCGATTAATTATTTTGGCTGAAAATTCGTTTAAATTCCACACAATTGCTATTCTAATTATTCAGCAACAAAACAGAGTATGGCAGACCTATTTGCATAATGCCTTAATGATAATTGCAAAAAGGCAACAAGAGAACTAAAGCTAATAACAATAAGCCAATTGGTGTTTAATTGTAACTGTACGAAACATAATTTTCAGCAAAAAATACCTGTCTATGTCTGTCACCTATAAACCTCTGCATGATCTAAAAGCCGAAGTAAGAATTCCATTAAATCAAAAAACGAGGCCAATTTGCTGGAATAATCGCAGAAAAGCATTTACTTATCACCTATTACTGCCGGTCAAGAGAGATCAAAACATCAACAACAAGCTCAAAGCGCTGAAAATCGCTTAACCGCCAGTTCTAATTAGCAAAGAAATTCATTATGATACTTCTTTTTATTTTCACTAAAAATCGATTACTATCGAATTCCAGCATCCCAAACAAATTGACCGCCATTCATTCGAATGTCAAGTATTTTTCTTGTTATTTTCACTTAATATTAATTTTCGTTCATTGGTGGTATGGTCCCATCAGAGTTTCTTGTCCAGTTTTTACTTTTATCTTGCATTAGAGTTCTGTTCGGCGAACAATGGGACTAACCTAATGCTAAAGGCGCTTGTTTTACGGGTCCAATAATGGCCCACGCAGGCTACCTTGGATCGCATAAGTACCAAGTCGATTTTGGACTATGCCCGATGGATTCCTACTTAAAACTCGACATACCGCAGAAAAAAAAAACAATTTAATTATACTTAATTTTCGATGTAATCACAAAAGCTGCAAATTTTTTAAGGTGTCTTAGACGGTGCATTGTGGAAATTATGATTGCGATAATGGGGGGCAACAAAGTCTTTAACTTTCGATGTCTTCGTCAACCGGCAAATTGCATTGCAATAACCAATCGGCAGAAATCTGTTCGACCCAAATTCCCAGTTACGAAACTCGGAACGGGGGTTTACTAAAAGGATAGCGCTAAATCGCTAGATTGGTGTTAATTACCGAAAATCATGATCGTGGGCAAACAGGTGAATATTTTGTTAAAAGCAATATTTTCGGTAACGTGTGAAAGTTTCATTCTTGGGAACGTTGTTGGTACCAATATGGCAATTTTCGAATAAGCCGAAAAAAATTGGGTTTTTTTGGCGATAAACTACTTGCGAATTCTTAGCGTTAGAATGGAAAAAAATTAAGTGCTTACTGATTGTGACTGCGGTTATAGAGACATTAAGAAGATACAGAATTCGATAATTCAAATAGAATTTAAACTATGTGGTAGTAGATTCGATAGCTTCATTCGAATTTACGCCAGAGTTCGTGCATTCGAATATCATTCAGTAATCCAGAGAGTTTCGCCCTCTTTTGTCTTAACTCGATTTCCTGGACTTTGTTAATCCATAGATCTTGGTGACCTATATTCCTTTCTGGTCCATACTTGTAAGAAAACTTTTGAGTTTTTGAAAGTCCACAACATCCAACGCCACAAAATAATAAAATTTATTCTTACCAGTCACTAATCGAACTTGGAACTCCTTAAAAGATTTTTCAATCTAATAAGAGAATAAACGTATACAGGCTTCGGTAAGAGGAAAAAATTAAAAATAAAATAGAGAAATTGTGAAAAATCCCTGAAGTTCTTAAAATTACATCAAAATTGAGTAGAGTAGAAAACAAATTTTTTTTTAAATTACTTTCTTCTAGAATTTTTTGAAGCTCTAGTTCTATTTTTCTTAAGGATTTTATATAGAGATATAATTCTGGAGCCATTTAAACCAGTTGGTTGGGAGGGCTCAAAAGCTCCAGAACGGTTTATGGCACAATGTTAAAACTTGGTGATTGCTCGCATACCAAGAAATCAGTTTGAGCATATCGTTGGGACAACTCTAAAAACATTCCCGAAATTGGTGACTAAGATATAATGGAAATCTGACCAAAGGTTATATTATCCATGGCGACACGAGTGATTCATGTTATTTGGGTTATCTTAACTATATCTCTACGTATTTCAGCTCGAAAACGTTAAAAATAGTACGAATTTCAAGATTCAATTACTTTACTCTATTATATTTTAATAACAAACAGATCGACCTGAACTTTCCAAAAAATTGAATACCCTTTAATTTTGTATTTTTACATTTTAGCACTATAGTAAAACCCCAAAAAACAAAAAAATATATATCCGTCTGCCTACCGTTTTCGCCGTACGCAAAACCGTTTGAAAGCGCGTAGGTCACAAACCCATTGAGGTATTAAGTTGAAATTTGTTTAGTGGGTTGATTCGGTGAACTCCTACGAGTGGTTTCTTTGAGAGTTTGGTGTAAAATTTTGGACTAAAATATCGTCCGAATCAATTGTTTCAGGAAAATAAAATCTGGAAGATAATATTTGGTTCTGTACATAGAATTACAAATTTTTTAGGGTGGAGGTGAAGCATGCAAGTTGGAGGATAGCCATTTAAAAAAATCTGCCAATGGTCTGGGCGAAACTTTATTGTTTTCGGGTCAAAATTTAGGAGCGGTCAAAGTCGGAGTATATCATCAGTTGTTTCGAAATTATGAGGTTTCTTGGAAAGCTAATTTTGTTCTTAAAATAAAAATATTTAAAATAACGATCTTTAGCCGATTAAACATTGAAAAAGCTCGTGTAGACTATTCGAATTTCGGAATATTATGTACACTACAAGCCCATAAAAGTAAAAGCAAATTTGCTGCCTTATCAGAATTAAGAGATATGACGAATTGTTAAAACGTATATAAAGCCATTACTTCCACTTGGGGTTTGAATTTCGAAAAAATTGTGAAACATGTTTTTAGACGATTTCATAAGAAGCAACTTGATATCTCATGAGACACGAAGGATCTTATAAAATTTGTGAAAACATAAACAAATTCGGAAAATCGTGAAATTAGTTTTTAGGTCATTACATCAAATGCCGTAATAACCAATTTTATATCTCATCAAAACTAAGGGATGGCAAAAATTTTGAAAACATATGCAAACCCTTGGGGGTTGAATATCCTAAAATTTAGAAATGAGTTTGTAGGCGATTATATAAAAAGTCTGTGGAAGTCAAAAGCGATCTAATATCTCCTCATCAAACCTGAGAAATATGTCGAAGCTTTGAAAAGCATACAACCCCCTTACACCCCTTAGGCTTGAATATTTAAAAATACTGAAGTTGACCTTTTGGCGCTTATATGTATAGGAAACCTTAGGAAGTAAAAATGAATTCGATATATCATCAGATATGCAACCTCCTTACACACACTTGGGGGTTGAATATCAAAAAATCCTGAAAGGAGTTAATAGATAAATATGAAGACAATACGAGAAAGTAAAAATCAATTCAATTTCTTATCACTTCTAAAAGATATGACGAAATTCGTGAAAACTTGTTCAACCCTTTTATACCCTCTTAGGGGCTGAACAAAAAAAAACATAAAAAGGAGTTTTAGGCGATTATTAGGTAAGCCCATGAAAGTGAAAAGATATTCGATATCTGATCAGACCTGAGGGATATGGCAGAATTCGTGAAAAAGCATACAATCCCCTTTCCACCTCTTTAGGGGTCGAATTTTAAAAAATCCTGAAAACGCTTTCTAGGTATATATATGAAAAATTCGTGGATTAAAAATGAATTCAATATTTGAAAAGACCCAATAGATATGACGAAAACCGTGAAAGTATATGGATTCCATTTTCACTGATAATTTGTTTAACCCCCTTCCAAACGCCAATGGATATTTGAAATTTTTTTAATCGAAATTACTTTTCTAGTTGATTTACAAATACATACCAAGTTTCAACTTTGTAGCATAAGCCGTTCTATAGATAGGAAAAACCCCTATAAACCCCTATAAAAAATTATATTTTTCCAACATGCTACTACTATAGTTCTATCTAAATACCAGGTTTCAGCTTTATATCATTGTAGCTTCTCGAGATATAAAAATCGGAACCTTTTCCTTTTCACCCTCCCCTACCCTCACCCTCTACACCCTCACCCTTTCCCTGCTAGGAGTCTATTAGGCCTACTTCTGGTAAAAATTTTAAGCATCTCTTTTACACGGTTCTTGAGATATGTGACGTGATTTTTAAGAAAAATTCGTATCCCCCTCCACTTTCATGCTCCACCGCCCCCTAAAAAAAGTTTACTTTTAGCAAACTTCATTTGTCAACCTTTATACACAAACCGAACTTTATTTCTCTAGTGCAATTGGTTCGTAAGATATCGTAATCTAAAGTTTTTCAGCCCCCACCCCCGTACGCCACTGCCCCTACTCAAAAATTTGTTTCCGATCTGTTTTCCTAGTATACTTACAGATGTTCATTAAGTTTCGATTATGTGACATTAACCGTTTAGGAGATATAGATTTAAGAATGTGTGAATCTCGGCTTTTTTTGCGTTTCGCACGCATTATTTTTCCCACCACACCCATTCTGACAATTTTTATGCGAATGGGTCCACATTCAAAGCTCTATATAAATTTCAAGTTTCAGCATCCTAGCATACGCGGTTGCTGAGATCTAAAAACCAAAATTTTTCGTCTAAAACGCTTCCCCCTCCTCCCTCTTCACACCCCCACCCCTTGGTCACTTCAAGGAGCTTTCCCACTCTTTTCGTAAAAAAAATTTCAATTTAATACCTCAAAGGGTTTGGGAGCTACGAGCCTTCAAACGATTTTGCGCAGGGCGGACGCCGTACGGCGTACGGCGGACAGACGGACTGAAAATTTCGTGTCTACTAGTCATGAAACGTGAAAAAAGAAATTTTCAGGGTAGCAAATTTTTTTTTGTATTATTAGAAAATAATAAAGTAAAAATAATGGTTTTTTATATCTCAGAAACAGCTTATGCTAGAAATTTTAAACTGGGCACGTATATATAGATGAGTGTAATTAAAGCAAGAAAAGTTCAGACTTATATTTTTCGTACAAAGGTGGCGAAACAAAATTTCCGTGAAAAGGGGTTTCTTCACATTTTCACGAATTTCGTTATATCTTCAAGACATGTCGACGTATTCAATTAATTTTACTTCTTCGAGTTGTTAATATACACGACTGGAAACCTTTTTTGCAAATGTGTCTATATCCAACCCCTAAGGGTTTTTACGAATTGCAATATATTTTTTAGGTCTCATGAGATACCGAATTCACTCTCACTTGTAAAGGCTTTACATACTCGAATAAACGGAAAAAAACCGATTTAAGCATTTTTTGATATTAAACCCCCCGGAGGTGTAAGGTATTCTACAAGTTTTCACGAATTCAGAAAATCTTTTAGGTTTGATGAGATCGAATTCGCTCTTACCTCTATTATTCTTCTATTAAAAGAATACGTAAATTAATGAAAGACAATCTGCCAACAGTCTGGGCGCAACTTTGTTATTTTTTGGGTAGAAGTCCGAAACGCGTTTAATGAGATGCGGTGGAGGTTTCTATGCGTGTGACCACCTAAAGAAAGGTCAGAAGGCTATTTGGAATGTTATAGTTTAGGTTATAAGTCACTGCAATTTAGCATTCCGGACTTCAACCTGAAAAAGGTTTTCCAGTGCAACGCGATGTCAAAGATGTCGGAACACAGAAGAACGCGGCCTTGACTAAAGCTTAGCAAAGTCCAATTATACTAGTGATAGCATTACAGAGCTGGCCTTATCAGTTAACGTCTTTCATCTGGGCTGTTTCGGTGAAGAGACGCTTTCCAGCTATACTCAAGTGAACAATATAAAGAAATTTTACTGTGTCTACTTCAAGCCCGTTTTTACGTGGAGGACGGGAGGATACAGGAATCAAACCCCCTACAAAGTTTCAAACTCAGAACAGTTTTATGCTATGTATTTAATAATTTTGAGTGGGGATTATAAGAACGACCGTGATCTTACGAATTACAACAAGTTGCGAATTTGGGCGGTAGGATGATTACTTCCAAAGTTTCCAAATTATGCGCTTAGTCCCAATTTCCTGCTAGGACACGAGCTTGAGCCAAGTGCTTCCCTGTGTTTACAGCGATTCTGCTACAGCGAATCCCCCCAACTTAAGTCTTAGATAGGTGCTGCCCTACACAAGGGTAGGTTGTTCTCATGTCGTTCAAATGACACCTCAGTTTGAAATATCATTACTTAATTCATCTCTGAACCATGTTTTACTATATTGGGGGGTAGCGTATCATGATTCCTCAATCTGTTAACTCTCTTTTGAACCAAACTGCTAGATTATATATACGGTGATTCCATAAGCAATTGAAAGAGTACAGTTAAACTTCTGGGTGTTCAAAGAGACTAATAGTGGTGTAAGTATTGACCTTTGCAATTAAATTAATATAGTAGGGTATTATAAACGCGACAGAAGCTATGGAAGCGTATGCTCAATCATATATTGATCTTGTTTTTAACTGGAACAAAACCGTGACAACGCGATAACTTATAAGGTCTTTTAGAATGCACTCAGATACCCCGATGGTCATACTAACATATCGGCTAAACTTTGATCCCATTAGAACTTCCAGCCTCATCCCATGCTTAAAACGACTGTTTAAAAGAGGACATCTAGATTAACGACATACATAAACATGAGCCATCCTTCCTTAGATCGACTTCTCTTTAAGCCGTAATACACATGTTGCTTTTGCTACCATTCAAAAGTTCACTCGACAACTCATCCCGTACGAGTGCATAGCGAGGGCTAAGTAACACTATTATATTCCGATGTGTAGATTTTATACGGCTATGGTCGTGAATTCTCCGGAATAAATCACCTATGACCCGATGCCCTTGTACATGCCGATGTGCATAAATAGCCCCCTTATCGAACGGAATGCATCTCTCACATGTAGGCTCTAAAACTGTGCCAGTAGTGTGTCAGTAGTATGGAATTTGTTGCACTTCTGACGATAAATCTTCTTCGAGAGACTCCGACACAAAATGATATATGCAACCGCATCACACATATGCACCGAGGACAAGAGGCGATCGGCACATGAGGGAAAGTGCTTCCAATTCATGACTTGCATGATATCATCTTCACCGGTAATGTACAGCGCATTACAAATCTTCGGCATGAGATCTCAAGAAGGTATACTTCCATTATAACGAAATTATTTGGATATACGAGTACGAGTATGGCTTTTAGATTATGTAGTATTAAACGAAATGCCATTCATATGAGGGTCGACGCAAACTTACCTGCACTCACGATTTTCGCGTGAACTGGTCAAGCTACTGATAACGGGCGTGACGGATTCCGATACGCTAAAAGCGGACATATCGCATTCATTATGGCGACACACATGACACAATCGTTGCTTGCAATTCAGAAGTCCAGTTCTCAGGGTTTAGAAAGGCAGCGGAAGAATGTCTGAACGGAATATCTGATGATCAGGTAAAAGATAGGTACGTGATCGGCGATCGGGGCTCAGTGGTGGTATCTATTGAAGATATTCATTCCCAACGAATCGTGGCTTAATTGCTTCACTAAAAATGTGGTCTTAAGAACTGATTCAAAAGTCTCATCTTCTTCTTAATCTTAGGTCATCCTTTGATACATTTAATTTATCAGATCAGTGGCTTGAGGGTCTAGTAACAGCTGACCTTCGGTTTCCTTAAAAGTTGCTATTGCAGGCGGTCTGCATTTCCTATTAATCCTACTATCATTGCATAAGTTACTAAGGACACTTCAAATTAGAGGTTCAAAAAATATTTTTAAAAGAACTAAGTTCCGAATATTCCGGATAGTTCACTAGCTCTAATGTATGGTATTATTGTCTAGTGGACGGCCTTAGATAAAGCGGTTAACCACACCTCCCTCGGAAAGATATCAGCATGCATATGCTGAATATGAGAAGAACTCCTCCTGCAGTACTAGATATGCTATTCAATCTGCAACTCCTAGAACACTCACTTATCAATTCGAATCAATTCAATAATATTCACGAAAATACAGACTACACCCTTCCCAGTTTTTTTTTTTTTAAGAAAATTTGCTAACAACTATCCCAACCCGTCCAGAATGGGAAAGGGATCCGGTACAAGAGGAAGAGTCTGTACACAATCCACATATATATACGGATAGCTCCAAAACTGAAGGCGGGGTGGGTGGAGTTATTTTCTCTTATATTCTTAACATCAGCTGCTCTTGCCGCCCTCCGACTACTGTAGTGTTTATCAGGCGGAGCTTATGGAGATCAAGGAGGCTTGTCCTGGCCGAGATGTAAGTTAATACTACTTGTATATTAGCAATTTCACAGACCGGCAATTATGCAATATACCATAATCCTTGGAATCGGCCTGGGCAACATCAAAGGTCGCCGTGGAATCTTGATGATCTCTTAAGGAGATGGTAGAATAGTTCAATATTTGTCTGTACTAGGTACCAGGGAACATGTATATTACAGGTAACTGTATGGGTGACGAACTCAATTGGCACGGTACTAGTCTTTAGATTATGACGGAATATCGGAATCTGTGTGTGGCTCTTTCTACATGTAGCTGCTACTTGATGGACAGAGGGTATTACATGTCACACTTCATGACAGATTTAGTCCAAGCAGGATCTGAAACGCTAAATAAAGTTGACTTCGCTCAAAAAGTCAAATATCTTAAATAAAACTTTTCTTTTCCACTCTTTATCTCTGCGGATATTGAAAATTTGCCCACCCTGTAGAACATCCCTTTAAAAAGTGACAATCAAGCAGCAGACACCCTGTAGTGGTACCACGGTATGGTGGTGGGGGATTCCTTGTGCTTATGGAACGACTTATGCCAGAAGATTGAAACTTGGTACACATGTATGTATGTGGATGTACCAGAAAAGTTAATTATACAAAGAAAAATCAGAGTTGTATTGGCGTACGAGTTTAAGGCAAAACAAATTCATTTTCACGAATTTCGTCATATCTCTTAGGTCTGTTGAGATATCGAATTAATTTAACTTCTCCGGGCTCTTCACAAAAGCGTCTAGATATTATTTTCCGATTTTTTTGATATTTTGATATTTAAGCGAACTCCGACATACCTTTTTTTTACTTTAACGGGTTTTCCAAGTAATTTCCTAATAGTTGATTTACATTGCAATATTTCGAAGTGGATTTCGATAAATTTTGAAATTTCGACATTATTTCTATTGAAATCTACTAGATTTACCGTACAAGTGAGCGATCTTAAAATCTAGAAAGAATGATACTAAAATCGGCCTGGACAGCGCTAAAATTTATGTTTCACCATGTTCAAATTTCACCTCAATGTTCACTGTCACATATTTTAAATAACATTTTTTGCAGCTATAAGAATCGATTTTAGAATTGAACATTATTATTTTTCGAGTGGAAGCGATGCGTTTAATTAAACTATGCGACTGACAACTTAAGGGGGTCATCCCGTGTGACTGGTTCAAAAAATCGATATTTTTTTTTGTATTAATTGCATCCAAATATTGTGTAGAATATTTGGTCGAAGTGATTTTCCGATATTAGAAGCCGCTTGGAAGTTACAGGCCGTAATATTCTCTAAGCTCCTTTGCTGTTTCGAATATAATGGTCAGTTTAGTCGCGTTTTTCTCAAAACAGTATTTTTCAAATCGGTAGACACGATATCTCGAAATGTATCGAACGAATTCCTTTGAAATTTGGTGAACTTATTCAGTACTCATGTAGACACTTTACAAACTAGAATAATTGTGATTCATCGAGCCGTTTTTTTTGTCGAGCAGAAGAAGTCGTAAAAAAACACCAAAATTGACGATAAAGAGTTCAACAAGTTGCCCAAAATTCACTTTTCAATATTTTTTGATAATTCTAGTTCCGAAACTAGTTCAAACTTCACAGATTAAAATACCGTTTGGTTTTTTTTATTTGAGATAAGCAGAACGCCCGCAATCGTGTCTACCGAAAAAAAGGTTTTTTGAAAATGAGTGGCTAAGTTGCCGTATACTTCAGCAATGAGCGAAAATTTCGGGCTGAAAAAATTGTAAGTGTGCTCAAAATATGCATAAATATGTGGTAAAAATTTCACAGTTGTATCTTTAGTTCACCAAAAAAAAATTCCCAAAAAAAGAGTAAAAAAAAGAGCCTTCACACGGGATGACCCCCTTAAGAGGGAACATCCGAGTAAAAAAAATTTTTTTTATTCAAAATTTCGTGAAAATATTTTTTCTTTAAAAAACCCTACGTAGCGAAGGGCATCATACTTCACATTTTCAGAATCTTTTTGAAATTTTTGTCTTGTATCAACCGACTGCATGTAATCTTGGGAATTGCAGGCCGTGCGAGTGACGTCTTTACGCCGACCATGACAGCAGCGCCCCCGGTTGATATATATTATAAAAAAAAAATTATTCGCGTACCTCAACATATATACTTTCGAATAAAACCGAGCAAATAGTTTTTGAGATAATAATTTCTAAAATTCGCCTATTTTTTCTGCTTTCTATTCGGATGTTCCCCCTTAAAGAATCACTAGGACAGTTTTACTTTATTATTTTAATAATACAGTATTATTATCGATTTTTAAAAAAAAAAAATTTGCTAACATGAAAAAATTTTTTTTCTACGTTTCATGACTAGTAGGCACGAAAAAAGCAAAAAAAAATTTCAGTCCGTCTGTCCGCCGTACGCTGTACGCCGTACGTCGACCGGTGTACGCAAAATTGTTTCAAGGCTCGTAGCACCCAAACCCTATGAGCTATGTAGTTGAATTTTTTTTCGCAGATAGACTGGGTAGGCCCCTTGAAGTGACCAAATTGTGAGTGGTGGTTGTAAGGGGGGAGGTGGGGGAAGCATTTTAGACGGAAAATTTTGGTTTCTAGATCTCAGCAACCGCTTATGCTAGGAGGCTGAAACTTGAAACTTATGTAGAGCTTTGATAGTGGATTCATTTGCAAAAAAATTGCCGATATGGGTGAAGGGGTGAAGGAGTGGGGGTAGAAATAATGCGTCCGAGACGCTTAAAAGCCGAGATTGACACATTCTAAAATCCATATCTCCTAAACTGTTAATGTCACGAAATTAAAACTTAATGAACATCTTTAGATATACTAGGAGAATAGATCGGAAACAAATTTTTGAGTGGTGGCAGTCGCGTACAGGGGTGGGGGCGAAAAACTTTTGATTACGATATCTCTCGAACCAATTCCACGAGAAAAATAAAATTCGGTTTCTGTATAAAGGTCGACTAATAAAGTTTGCTGAAAGCAAAATTTTTTAAGGGGGCGGTGGAGCATGGAAGTGGAGGGGATAAGAATTTTTTAAAAAAAGACGTCATATATCTCAAGAAAAGTGTAAGATAGATGCTTAGAATTTTTACCAGAAGTAGGCCCAAGAGACTCCTATCTGAAAAAAAAAGTTTGGGGGTTGAGGTGTAGGGGGTGAGTGTGGGGGTGGGTGGTGTTTTTCCTATCTAAAGAATGGTTCATGCTACAAAGTTGAAACTCGGTACGTATATGTAAAACAACCAGAAAATTAGTTTAAATAGAAAAAATTTTCAAATATCCATTGACGTTTGGAAGGGGGGCAAAAAAAATGATCAGTGCAAATGGAATCCATATATTTTCACGATTTTCTTCATATCTAGTAGGTGTTCCCAAATATTCAATTCATTTTTATTCTACGGCTTCTTCATATAATTACCTAGAAAGCCTTTTCAGCATTTTTTGAAATTCGACCCCTAAGAGGGTGTAAAGGGGTTGAATACTTTTTCACGAATTCTGCCGTATCAACAGGTCTGATCGATATCGAATATGTTTTCACTTCCATTGGCTTGCGTAATAATCTCCTAAAACTTGTTTTTAAGTTTTTTCCCTTTTCAGCCCCTAAGAGGGTATAAAAGGGTTGAACACGATTTCACGGATTTTGTCATATCTTTTAGAAGTGAAAAGAAATTGAATTGGTTTTTACTTCCTCGTGCTGTCTTCATATTTATTTATTAACTCCTTTCAGGATTTTTGGATATTCAACCCCCAAGTGGGTGTAAGGAGGTTGCATATGTTTTCACAGATTCTTACATTTTGCTTAGATCTGATGATATATCGAATTAATTTTTACTTCCTAAGGTTCCTAAGTGCCAAAAAGTAAATTTCAGTATTTTTAGATATTCAATCCTAAGGGGTGTAAGGGGTTGTATGCTTTTCAAAGCTTCGACATATTTCTTAGGTTTGATGAAATATTAGATCGCTTTTCACTTCAACAGACTTTTTATATAATCGCCTACAAATGCATTTCTCAATTTTTGGATATTCATCCACCAAGGGTTTGCATATGTTTTCACAATTTTGGCCATCCCTTAGTTCTGATGAGACATAAAATTGGTTATTACGGTATTTGATGTAATGACCTAAAAACCAATTTCACGATTTTTCGAATTTCAAGAGCCAAGGGGTTGTAAGGGTTTGCTTACGTTTTCACAAATTTTTTAAAATCTCTCGTGTTTTATGAGATATCAAGTTGCTTCTTATGAAATCGTTCATAAACCTGTTTCACAATTTTTTCGAAACTCAAACCGTTTTAACAATTCGTCACATCTCTTAAGTCTGATAAGGCAGCAAATTTGCTTTTACTTCTATAGGCTTGTAGTGTACATAATATAACGAAATTCGAATAGTCTACACGGGCTTTTTTAATGTTTAATCGGCTAAAAATCTCTTTTTTAAATATTTTTATTTTAAGAACAAAAATTAACTTTCCAAGAAACCTCATAATCTTGAAACAACTGATGATAGACTCCGACCTTGACCGCTCCCGAACTTTGACCCGAAAAATAATAAAGTTTCGCCCAGACCATTGGCAGATTTTTTCTTATGTTACCAGTCGCGCACATTTTCAGTCGACCACAATTAGGTACTATCTATATTATTGACATTATAAACACACATTTCACATAAACACTCCTAAAAAAGTGTTTACAATTAAACAGATCTTACAATAATTATTGATGTACTCTTCTGTGTAAAATTACTTTACAAATCAAACCTACAACAGTTATTGCAGTAAGCCATTCTGAGGGTTGTAAAAATACACTGTTTTATTAAATTAAATTAAATGAAACGATTTATTTTAGTTAGAATTTACTAGAAGATTGTGTAATATTAGTTTCTAGATGTGAAAACAGTAAACAGTACATGAAAAAAAAATTTATTTTTGCGTAAATTTACTACTTCTGTGTAAATTTACTAACACTTCTGTAATAATAATCAAAAATTTGTGTAATTACGAGAAATAGTAAGAAGAAAGCAATAGAGCTTCAGTTGTTACACGGACGCCGTGGATAGAAGGTTATTTGTTTTTGTACAATAGACACATTTATTTAGATTGTTTTTGTACAATAAACATATTTATTTGCATAGAGGGAAGACAAACTCTAATTTTAACGGCTTGTGGCAAAATTGTTATAAGTTATATTTAAGTTATACTTCTTAGCAATCTATATCGTCTATGGCATAGAATTAATTCAGATTTAAACAAAAAATTAATTCACAAACCAAATTCACTTTTTTGTAATTTGCGCAAACACAAATCAAGTCATCAATTCATATTTGGTCAAAATCACACTTATTTTCATTAAAAATCACCTTAAGTTAATAAGTTGTAGTGCAGTTTATACAATTTCTCGCTTAAAAATTACTTTTCTAATACCAACTTTACATTATCACTTGTAGAGTATTAGAGTATTTTATTACACAAAAAGTGAGTAGTTTTACTATGTGGTAAGATTTACAACAATTGTTGTTGGCATTTAGTTGCATACAATAATTGTAGTGTAATTCAACAAATTTTTTTTAGAGTGCATAGTAAAATCAAAATTTCACACGTAATTCGTTCGTTAAACAGAGAGCCTGAAAATATTTCATTTTGTTTTTTAGTGATGAAGCATATTTGAATTTTATCTATGAATAGACCGTCGCTTCATGCACCTACTACAAAATTGATAATTCAATTCAGCTTAGAAGATTTTATTATTATTATTATTGAACGTCTTCCCCTGAGTTATTCATGGTTCAAATTACATATATTAAATATAAATTTCAATATTTCCTTTCACATTTCTCTTTGATACGCGAACCTTTACTTCACTTCATATTCCAGTACCAGCATATTTCAAAATCTTTTTTAAACTCAGGTAGTTCGTTTCTTTTGATGTCACGAACCGAAATGTTTCTTCCTTTACTTCCGACAAGCCAAACAAATCGCACTATGTGAAATTCACGCCGACTATTCTTCAGACTTGAGACCAATCTAACATAACTGACAAGTCCAGTGTAAGATTCAGAGCTCCGGCAGCTTTACAAATGATTACACAAGCAAATATTTAGCATTAGATGAATCCTAGTCTTGACCTCACCTAGCACAAGACCGCTAAGTTTCAAATCGAAGCGCCAACAAATAAATGCGCTACTCGGGTTTACACAGATCAAAACTCACGAACTTCTTTTACGAAACTGACACAATCAGGAAATTCAAGTTTACACCGTAAACCATGTAAGCGAGAAGTTAGAGCCCCAAGCCAGCGAGATAAGAGATCAGAAGGGGGCAAGCCTCATCGGTTTGTGTTTAACTGACCATGAAATATTTGAAAAACGTGTCATAATAAAAGGCACCCGCTACACCTCGGTCAACTGGCGTTACGGCCTCTAGCTGTGCATCCATTCGGGCTATTAGCATGGACATCGGATATCTTCTTATCGCGCAGCTTCAACTCCGACATAATCGTCTCAAAGACTTCCTCAAACCGTTGTCCGCTTGAAGAGACGCCACTATGTCATTGTACCGTGTAAATAATAGCGTCTTAGACGATATTAACGACCCATGTCCAACCAGTTAGCAAACATGTTAACTATAATTTTATGTCTTCAGATTATCGACTACCAGCAAGTCACCTGGTGTTAACGAATGCATTGGCGATCGCCAAAAAGACGATTGAAAAATTGAAAGTCTCGACTATTAAAACGTTAAATGGCATCGGTGAAAGCATCACACAAATGTTTACCCAATGGCCAGATCGAGACTTTGAAAGTTCTTCTTCGTCTTATTGATATAAAAAAAAATTGATTGATTGATCATCTTGAAAATTTAACGGTCTTCTTCTTCTTACTCCCGATGAGGTCATATGCCACTAGGCTGGCCAAAATCTAATCGTCATTACGAGTAATTGCTTGCAGTCATCACGTCCAAGGAGTCCGAAATTAATTTCATTGTTCGTGGTAAATTTTCGATTTCGAAGAGCAGCGAAAGAAAGGGTCATATTCGGTCTATGATTGATTTGATCCTCTTCTCGGCAGCCCAGTTCCACACCTTTTGAACGCGGCTGTAAGCGCGACCTAATCCCAAAGCCAACAACCACAAAGAATTTTCGTCGATCGGTAAGACGATATGTGGCCAATAATGCCAGCACATACCGGCCAAGATTGCATTACTCGGGCTGCTAATGCAAAAATCCCATACTGAAATTGCTTGCGGAAAATACTGATCCGTATCACTGCCACGATTTGCGATCGTCATGTCAAATCGAAAAGCCGGAGCCGGGATCGACCCAGCTTGAGTGCATACAAAAAAGCCGGTGGAAGATCGGAGCAACATGTCGGGAATAATGGAATACGAAATTGACCGGGCCTCGGAAGAAGGAGAAGATCTTCGGTCTTAGCCATGGACTTAGTCGCAGAAGACGATCTCGACATCTTTGTGTCTTTGCTAGAGCGATAATAAGCCAGAAGACGATCGAACCAGTACAGAAAAAAAAACAACAGCCAGAAGAAGAAGAGTGTTTTATGCCATTGGAATTATGTGCAAACAACAAGATTTAGTTTATTTTCTGTGCGCCTGAGAACTGGGTTAATTGGCCGCATTTTTCTTAGTGATCGTGTCGAAAGGTCAAGCCTTCGAGCGCACAGACAGTAGAAGAGAATCGTATCGATCTTGCCAAAAAAAAAAGTTTTCGGTGCGAGCCGCCATCACCATACCCATAGCGTACCTTTACCTACCTCTATGCATCTTTGAGTCGGCCTAAGATCGAAAGAAGAGAAAACTAATGAATCAATTTAATGTTGCCTTGTATTCGCAATCTGGCCAAAGTGTTGATCGCTCGTTGTAATACCCAGCCATTATAAGGGTATGTATAATTTCAATTCGGTGTTATAATGGGCACACGATCAATCCGTACAATTTTCGACATTAGCAAATGAATAAAACGAAAATTTTGCACTAATTTTCGACCTTTTCGACATTCTTCAACACACTCTGATTGCAAAAGTCTTTTCCGAATTGGGAACAAGTGATCAATTGCATTGTTCAAAGGCAGCGTGCCTATGCTAAAATTGGATTGAGAATTTTGATAGCTTTTGCTATTCGGCTGGACCATTTACATATAAAATTGTGCAATGATTTGATCTAAATATTTTGGCATCAACAGTGGCCTTTTGGATTGAAAGACATTAGTTAAAATCCAGGGCATAAAATGATCGAGTGCCGATTAAAGCTACATTTTCTATAGATAGTTTCGGATTTTGTTCATATTTCCTTGGGCGTATAAAGAAAGTTTTGATCAAAACAAATCTTTTTATTTGACGCTGATGAGAAGGCGATAATATTTTGCTCCAATTTCAATAAAATATTTCTGGTGAACGTGGGTATTCAGGAGGCCAGGGCTCGACTTGGGCTGTCGCGCCATTGATGATGATGATGATGAACGTGGGTATTGCAAATAAAACAGCACCAGAATGCAAGAACTGTAAAACTCTATTGTTATAATTTCAAGTAAGTAAAGTAGTAAGTAAAAAATATATACCAAAAATTTCTGAATTTTTACTTTAACTTACTGTCTTAAGTATTCCTTCAATGAGCGTTGCATCAAACAAATAATTTAGAATTGATTTGGCTTCAAACAAATCTCTTAATACCAATAAAAATTCCCATTATTTCATAAAATTAAATTTTACTGGTATATTTGTAAATTCCAAATTTGTTTTCAGTAAATTAATTGCTCGAATTTAGTAATGCCTGCATGTAATAAATATTGTTGGATGTCAGAAAAAATCTTATTGAATTAAGCCAATCGGTTAATATTTTTCTCAATAACAGAAATCATATTTCCAGCTTACGATGAAGATTCAAAAATTATTTTTGTCCGGAAAAAAAACCATTAATACTTTTTGTGGCAAAGAACACAACCTATTTAGTTTTTCTCAAATCTCAAAATAAGACCTTTAAACCAACGAATTAGAACATCAAATTATCTATCTAATTTGCGTTACATTTGTCGTCAAATCAACAATTTTTGTAGTTTCCACGAGCCGAAGAAAATTGATTTTCAATTTCTGAAAAATCTTAATTTTGTCGCTTTCACTAAAGCTGCTACTTCGATGTTTTTTTACGTAATTAAAAATTAAACCTAAAATCTAAACAAATTTATCAACCATCTAAAAACACCTTGGCATAGATTTATTTAGGCTAAATTTGTTTGGAACTTCTTTTCTACCTTTGGTGTATATTTGAAAAAAATTGTTGATGTAATTTTTGGTTTTTGCTCGTTAGAGGTTTTGTGCGTTTAACGAAAACAAATTTTGTAACCTCAAAGGTGAGTAAAATTGAGTGAATTTTGTAAGAAAAATAAATATGTTCTTGTGTTTCCTTTGAGCTGTTGAGCTATTTAGTTAAAAACTTTTAAAGATTGGGTGCACTCCTTCAATTGGTAAATATTTTTGAAATACGAGTTGTGTTGTGTGGGGGTTGGGGAGCTTGTTAGGCGTTTTTCTATAATACATATCTGAGGAACAGCTAATTCTAAAATATTGAAACTTGAGATTTGTACAGAACTGTGAGAGTGACGGCCAAAAATGGTCGGTGAGGGTTGTGTAGGATGGAGGGGTTTAACCTAACATTAATTATACGTCCAAAAATTTCGAATGCTGGAATCGAGACATTCTACAATCGATAATAACTGAAGGGTCCATTTCAAATGTCAAAAATTGAAAATTATTTGTAGGCACACCAGTGGAGTATATTTGAAAAAACAATTTTTTTAAGGGGAGTTAATCTGTTCACGGAAAGAAAAGCCTTGATAAAATCAAACAAAATCGTTATTTCAATTTGTCCCAAACAGCGAAATAAGTAATATTGAACAAGTATAAATAGTATAGTGACTACAAGAAAACAATTACAACGACTCTGAACAATAGAGTGCTAACATTATTAACAGTAACATTATAATATTATAATATTGTACGGATACTTCGACGGAATATTTGGCTTACTACTAATACTAATGATAATGCAACAATCTTAGTAGTTTTGCAATAACTTTTAATTATAACAATAACAGTATAGTAGTAGCGCAAATAATGGTAATGTTTTTTCTCTTCTAAGCGTATTGCTTCTTAAGACCAATACCTAAAATCTTGTAATCATATTGAAACACAGTTATTTAATGCAATTCAATTTTAATTATAATATTAAATTCAATCATAATTATTATATAAATACAAACTTATGTATTATTATTTAATAAATAATTTTTAGGTATATTTAAAAATAGTAGTTAAAAATGTCTTTTACTTTACTATTTTAATAATAAAGTATTGTTATCGATTTTTAAAAAAAAAAAATTTGCTACCCTGAAATTTTTTTTTCCACGTTTCATGACTAATAGACACCAAAAAACCAAAAGTCCGTCTGTGCGCCGTACGCTGTTAGCCGTCCGCCGTACGCAAATCGTTTGAAAGCTTATAGCTCTCTAACTCTTTGAGCTATTAAGTTGAATTTTTTTTCGTTGGTAGACTGAGCAGACCTCTTTAAGTGGCCACCTTTGCAGTGGTGGAGGTATGAGGGGGGAGGTGGGGGACGCGTTTTAGACGAAACATTTTGGTTTCTAGATCTCAGTAACCGCATAGGCTAGGAGGCTGAAACTTGGAATTTATATAGTGCATCGATAGTGGACCCATTTGCAAAAAAAAATTATAATATGGTTAAAGGGGTGTGGGAGTGGGGGGAATAATAATGCGTCCGAAACGATCGAAAGCCGAGATCGAGACATTCTAAAATCCATATCTCCTAATCGGTTAATGTCACGAAATTAAAACTTAATCTGTGGGTATACTAGGAGAATAGATCCGAAACAAATTTTTGAGAGATTACGATATCTCACGAACCAATTGCACTAGAGAAATAAAATTTGGTTTCTGTATAAATGTTGAAAAATAAAGTTTGCTGAAAGTAAAATTTTTTTAAGGGAGTGGTGGAGCATGCAAGTGGAGGGGGTAAGCATTTTTTTAAAAAATTTCGTCTCACATCTCAAGAACAATGTAAGATAGATGCTTAAAATTTTTACCAGAAGTAGGCCTAATAGACCCCCAGCAGTAAAATTTCATGGATGAGGGTGTAGAGGCTAAGAGTGGGGGAGGGTGAAAAGTATAAAGTTCAGATTTTTATATCTCAAGAACCTAAAATAATATTAAGCTGAAACTTAGTATTTAGATAGAACTATAGTAGTAGCATGTTGGAAAAATATAATTTTTTATAGGGGTGGTATGGTACGGGGGTGGGGGGTGTTTTTCCTAACTATAGAACGGCTTATGCTAGAAAGTTGAAATTCAATACGTATATGTAAATCAACTAGAAAAGTAACTTTGATTAAAAAAAAATTCAAATACCCAGTGGCGTTCGGAAGTGGGGCAAAAAAAATGATCAGTGAAAATGGAATGCATATATTTTCACGATTTTCGTCATATCTATTATTTTCCAAATATTGAATTAATTTTTTTTTCTACGGGTTCTTCATATAAATACCTAGAAAGCGTTTTCAAGATTTTTTAAAATTGGACCCCCAAGGTGGTGTAAAGGGGATGTATACATTTTCATGACTTCAGCCGTATCCCTCAGGTCTGATTAGATATCGAATAACTTTTTACTTCCACGGGCTTATTTACTAATCACCTAAAACTCGTCTTCAAGTTTTTTCCTTTTCAACCCCTAAGAGTGTAAAAACGGGTTGAACACGTTTTCACGAATTCCGTCATATCTCTTAGGAGTGATAAGACATCGGATTGGTTTTCACTTCCTCGGGCTTTCTTTATATATATCTAAAAATTCATTTCAGGATTTTTGGATATTCAACCCCAAAGTGGATGCAAGGGGGTTGCTTATGTTTTCACATATTGTTACATATTTCTAGTTCTAATGAGATATCGAATTCATTTTTACTTCCTAAAGCTTCCTACATAATCGTCAAAACGTTGATTTCAGGCTGTTTGTTATTCTACTCCAATAGGACGTAAGGCTTTCGACATATTTCTCAGTATTGATGAGATATTAGATCGGTTTGCACTTCCACAGACTTTTTATATAATCGTCTTCAAACGCATTTCCGATTTCATGTAATGTCTCGAAACCAAATCACGAAAAACCTTCTAATAGCGTAACAACTGATATTATATTAGGACTAGATCTCGTCCCGGTGTATGACCCAATTATGTAATTCATATGTTATATGAGGCAGCGCCGTAAGTATTCTAGCGCGACCTCATTCTAACCGCTTCCCGAATTTTTTTTTGGGTTTTCAGTCACATAGTAACCTACACCGCATCTCAGAATTAAACTCGTTCCGAACTTCTACCCAAAAAATAATAAAGTTGCGCCCAGACTGTTGGCAGATTTTTTGTGTGATTCTTATAGCTCCTTGCGATGTATGTTTTATGTTTGGCAGAAGCAAAAGCATATGCAATAAACATTAGCAGCACGGGCCATCCGACTTCCGAAAACCTCTAGTTGTTTTTCTGCGTCGCAATAATTTTGGTATCCGTTTCCGTATTTTAACGGGTAACTACCGGTTATCGTTAACCAGGAGTAAAGAAGACGGCAATATTAAAAGAAAGAGGTAGAGAATCACACGCATGTACACCGATACGAAGTATATAAGTTAATTTTTGTCCCGAGGCCTATACGTTTTAACTGAAAGATTACCGGTTAATGCAACGGCAGAGCTCCGGCGGACTTAACCGAATAAAAATTAAATTAAAATAAAAATTGTATTTAATTCTTGCGAATATAATGACTAAATTAATGACTTTAACGCCCAATAGAATGAACTGCTCCCGAATGCTTAATAATTAGGAAAAAATATTAAATTTTTACTAAAAAGTTCGCAAGCACACGTGTAAAATAGAATAATAATTTTAGTAATTTAATAATTTTATTTTACTATGCATGCAACTCCATATTTTATATTTTTGAATAGGTGTAGGTATTATGCCTCCGACGTGAATGTGAATGTAATTTATTATGTATTTAATCGCATACCTATGAGACACTTGAGATCCTTACAGCTTGCGCTTAACACGTACTAGTCTACCGTCGATCCGTATTATCTGCCGTACACTTAAATCAATTAATTAATTAATTACTTCGCGCACTTCTGAACACTTTGAAACTTTTCTTCACTTGAGACGTGACAAATTACAAACGCGAAACAAAATGACCGGCCGGTGGTCATTTTACCCTATTCAAATTAAACTATGAAATATTCTACATATTCACATGTTTGAATAACTATTAATCATTGTTTCATTTTACTATTTCATGGTATACTAACAATTTTCAGCTATTCACAACTGTAGATCGTACTACTTATTATGTTGGGTAACTGTTTCATAGTTAATAAACAAGAAAATTATTTAATTTAAAGAATAACGCTAGCTATTCTTTTGCTTAATTGTAATACAATTTTAACTTATTTAGTTTAACTATTTCCAGGTTGTTTGATCAAAATATTAAGCTATTTTAATGTACTATTTTATTTGAATTTGATGGAATTGTATTTTGACTATGAAAAATATTTAATCCAACCAATGTTATATCGTTCCGTGTTGTAGGAGGGGATGAAAAACTTTAGATTGAGATATCCTCCGAACCAATTACGTAAGAAAGATGAGATTAAGCTTTTGTATTGTTACGTGCAAGCCTGGCAGCCGCGCACCTCGATTGATTACGAATAGGGAAACAGCAACAACCGAATACCTAAGCTGCAAAGTAACCCAATCAAAAGACTAGTTGAGTATATAAGGAGAGCGGAGCAACACGATTATACCTCTCTTCTAATCGAACGCGCTCAAATGTACTAGAACAGCGTATAAAATCAAATCGAATGCTCTCAAGCTTTTGGGTACCATCCACACAACCACCGAACGAAGATTCAAGAACAGTCTCGACTACAGACAACTGGTATAAAAGCAGATAAAGCTTTCAGCGAGGGACATAGTAATTTTTATTACGTCGACTGTGACAGCCAGCGTGTATACGCGACCGCATTGGTGGAAAGCGATCGATTGCGTGTGATCGAATCAAGCGATATAGATAAGCGGGCGGTATTGCCATATAGTGCGAATAATTGTGCGAACAGAATTAAAGTGCGAAGAATAAATAATCACTTATTTTTATTTTAACCGAATTGTGTTTTACTTGAAATCCCGGCGAACCCCTAGCTCGCAACAGTATATATACAAGCGTTCAAGAGTAGTACGCAGAATTTAAATTTTGTGTAGGGGTGCTAGACCACGCACGGTCTTCGAATTTATATATGTAGGAGTTAGTTCCAATTGACCCCTAGTACAAAAAAATTTGGGTTGCAAGGGGTGAGGGTGAGTTAAGGTGGAAAAACTCAGATTAATATTATTATATTTCAAAAACTGCTAAGGATAGATAGAAAAGCTAAAAGTTGGTGAAAAAATCGTTGCAACAATGAAGAAAATCATGAAATATTTTTCATGATATATGAACCGCACATTAAAACTATGAATCTCATTTCATTGAAAATATTTTCATCAATTTGTATATATGTAGAGGGCACACATGCTCTAAAAATTAACATTGTATTTTGGTGCAAGCCTTCATCATATTGATTAAAAAGTTCTTATAAACAAGGCATCTTTGCTTGGTACTCGTAAAAAGTATTGATTTTGTTCATAGTAATAATGAACACATTAATTATATTGAAGAAAATGATCATCGCACACCTCAAGGTTACGGATCCTCTATTGGTTGCAAATTTTTTTGTTAAGGTTCGCACACATACGAGTCTGCTGAGAAACAGTCGCAGCAGTTACAAAAAATTCGCATAAGTGTGTGCTTTATGCGTTTTGATATGGCATAAAACACCTATGTACAATTAGAACGGTGGCACATCGACATCATCGCGCCATCTGTTATTTTGTACTTCCAAAGTTTCGACAGAAATATGTAAAATTATCGAATATTCGTTTCTTTTTTGGATTACGTTGCCCATCAATAGAACTAATTTTAGAAGTAATTTCACATTAACGTTATGAATACAGTATATTACTTCGTTCGTAATATTGAAGAAAGACGAAATTATATCCAGTTCCACGTTGATGATATTAATCTAATAATTCAGCATATTATTATTAATATCTTCACTAATATTATGTGACAGGATTAATTGCAATTATGAAATTTTGCCTTAATATGAGAAACAACATTACTAACATTAATTACTCCTTCCACCAATAACATGAATTCGTTCATCATATTATACTGAGAGTGACACAGTTAATACTAATATTGAATCTGTAGTTTAATACGAATTACTGTTTTCATCAATATTATGAAGTCGTTCATTGCAACAATGAATTTTAACGTCCTTTCTGTTATTGTGTGAGTGTCTAAAGTAGACGGAAAAATGATGAACGGTTTTGCATAATATTAATGAATACTTGAATCGGCTCAAAAACAATGATTTTTTCATTTTGATGATGTACGTTTTAATTGGTTCGATGTATCTTTTTGGTTTAGTGTATATTTTTAATGAAATTAAAATAAATAAATATCTTCATGTTCCGACCTCGGTAATGGTAGTGGCTTAGCGTGGTAATATAAAAAAACACAAAGACTGAGGGTTCGGATCCAACCTATCAACTGTGTTCTAATTGGAAAACCCTGCCAACCGTCTGAGCAAAGGTTTATTATTTTTTGGGAAGTAGTCCGTGACATGTTTATTTCTGTGATATATTCTAACCGTTGGTACTTTTATCACAGAATTTTAAACATTTTTCAAAACGGTTATACTCAAAAACTGAAATTTTACTTAAACAAAAATACACAAAAAAAAACCATCATTACAGGAAAATGTCATAATTCGTTTTATTTTGATCTAAACTAAAATAGCAACTATCTCGCATTAAGGGGGAACATCCGAGTAGAAAGCAGAAAAAATAAGTGAATTTTAAAAATTATTATCCAGGTTGGTTTTATTCGAAAGTACATATATATGTTGAGGTACGCTAATAATTTTTTTTATAAATATATATATCAACCGGGGGCGCTGCTGTTATGGTCGGCGTAAAGATTGTCCGTCGCTCGCACGGTCTGCGGTTCCCAAGACTACATGCAGTCGATTGATCCAAAACAAAATTTCAAAAAGATTCTGAAAGATTCTGAAAGTGTAAAGTATGATACCCTTGCTACGTAGGGTTTTTTTGAAAACAAAATTTTTTCACGAAATGGCGGCCGATTGAACTTTATTTTCAGCTTTTAACCTCAATTATCGACCTTTCTGGCTTGATAAAAAAAAGTAAATAAGTAAAAAAAAAATCCTACGTATCGAAGTAGAAAACCTATCCAAATATATTGTTTGAAATTTTGGAAGCAATCGGTCAAGCCGTTCTCCGAAGATTTTGGGAACCGTCTTTGAATAGTATGTTTCGAGATAATCGCGTTTGAATGACGCTTTATACTCGTATAGAGAATTCACGAAGGGCCCTTTCCGGTTAATTGCCTATAGCTTTCACAATTATTGAAATTTTAACATGAAATTTATACAGAATATTTTTAAGACTACAAACTTTAAAATAAGGGAAAAAAATATTGAAAAAAAAATTTTTTTCTACTCGGATGTTCCCCCTTAAGAAAGCCACTTCGTATGACTTAAGTTTGGAAAGAAAAAGACCGGTGATGAAGTAGACCCATTAGTCAATATAGTTTCCAAACTGCCTTTGCAGTGACGGTTTTAAATTTTCGTGCACACAATACACAATACAGAAGTCAGCGATCGGTTTCAGCTGGGAGAGTCGTGTGTTGGTCTTAAAATACTCCTCTGACGCTTGAAAACTAAACTCAAAACTTAGCTTAAATGGTATCATGAAGAAAATACATTCTCTTAAGTCACAGAAACTTAGGATCGAAACTCACAGAAACTTAGGTCGTTTTCACTCGAGTGAGACGTTCTGTCGCCTTCGTTCTGTGTACATGCAAAGTCATTGAGATCCAAAAATCCAACGGAGAATTAGTAGACGATCATAAGTTAAAGAGTTTTATTTCAAGGAAGAAAAATAGCCAGTTTGCTGCTCCTTTGCGGATATTTATAATAGATTCTGTAACTTGGAATGAGTCTAAACCTCCGATTTGAACACAAGTGACGCCCAAACTTCTGCAATTTTTTTTCATAATAGACTGTCGAGATACATAAACAGAGCCATATCCTCATCCACATTCCGAACATTTAAAACACAATAGACTAACCGTTGACGATCGAATGAAGTCATTAATATCGGAAACAATAATAGTAAAAATTGCTCTATGGCCTTTGTACTCGAACGTAGTAGACCCGTTCTCCTTTGTAATGAACGCTACCCGTCTTCTAAGCACCACTCTGTCAATTTTATATTGGAAAATATAATTGCAAAAGTAACACCTCAATAAAAATATCCTCGACGAGTTAAAGAGCTGTCTATTACCTGAATGCGATAATTAATGGTATGCCATTGTGCATAGATTTGCAGACACCATCTACCACTGACCATTATCTACTTTACCAACGAATATCAATTAGTTTTGCGCTAAAGAGTGGCTGCTGTCGTCTAGGCGTTAGTTGCGAAAGTCCAAGTAATTGATTGGCAAAGGTGATGAACGAAATCTCTGGCTAGTTGTGTAGTTAGTTCTAGTGCTTTCTGCTTTACAAAGGGACCCCATTCAGTCACCGGTGCACAGGTAAGTAAGTGATGAAAATGTTTAATATTGCAGAATAATAAACTTTTTGTTTGGTGATAATTTATTATTGCGGGGTGATCGATTAGTTTGGATTGGAGGAATAACCATGAAGTTAATGGCGTGAATGTAACGAGCTCTGTTTACTACGGGGAATGCAAACAAATTTAATGAAACAGTTACAACAAGCATAAAAGATTTTGTAAGGCTTATTTTTAATATATTCTTTTAGCAATTGATAAGTATATTGTACCGTATCCTTCTAAAATTTGACGGTTATTTTGTAGATTTCTTCAGAGTCGAAACCGAACTAAATAATATAAAATACGAGTAATTATAATATAAAATTGTTTTAAAGAATCCAGAAATTTACATATACCTGTACAAATTCTGCAGGACAATATTAAATAATGTTCTGTTAACTTCCAAAAGCTTTCATAATATTCAACTTAAATACTTTGTAAATTTTTCAGCTCAGCTGAAACTTTTCATCGGTTCTAGTGCAACTGCTTTTGTTTTTTAGGTTATCAGTCGCATTGTAACCTATACCGCATCTCGGCATCAAACGCGTTCCGGACTTTTATCCAAAAAATAATAAAGTTGCGCCCAGACTGTTGGCAGATTTTATGTTTAAGTGCCACCTTTAAAAATGTTTTGTAAAGATAGTGTTATATATGCTACCTTGGCAACCGGCGCAACTTCATTAGTTTCCAGTAAGAATAACAACAACCTATCAATACCTAACTGCAAAGCGAAGACAAATATCCGATTGAACATTCCGCACACACCACCAAATATTCGGGAAATCTCCCGACTCCACACATGCAGTATATAAGCGCGGCGAAGTTTGCAGCCAAACTTGGTTTTTACTACACAGCGAGACGATGCCCAGTTTCTGCACGAAAGTATGTGTAAAACGAATTGTGTTTTACTTGAAATCCCGGCGAATCCCTAGCTCGTTACAATACCAATCCGTTTAATTTAAGGTCGAACCCCAAGAAATTTTTCAGACATTAAAATGAAAAGGTTTCCTTTTTTTAAAACATGGCTTACACTCTGCTTTCAATCTAAACCTTCAAATATTGATGAAAAATTGTATTTTAAAAAAAATGACAAATTGATACATAATGCCTACCTTAATGTTTCACTTACTGTGCACCTCGGTAATTGACTTCACTTATAAGAAGCAAAAAAGAACACTCGTTGATTCGCCTAAGAATCATCAGTGAATCTGCTTCTCATCTAAGTGAATCTTTATGTTAAGTTATGCGTTATGAATGTGCGTTGTCTTTGGTGAAAATAAATTTTGTACGAAGTTGGTAATTTGAAAAAATAGTTCATGTTTGTAGCGCCGCAAAAATAAACATTACAAATATTCACTGTACACCAATGTAAAAACTATTTCAGACTATGCATGCGGTATTCCTCGCCTTGATGATTTACTGCTGATTTGCCAAAATGATTCATTATCGATTCACCTGCATTATTATTAAAAAGTGCTATCATCACGAAATTTACCAATGAAGGTATTAAAAAGAAGGGAATTTTAGATGACACATAATGGTTTCTATATCCTAAGAACAACTTATGCTACAAGGCTCAATCTTGGAATTTATAGAGGAGCCAACATTTGGGAAAGGAAATTTTTTACTACAATATCTTCCGAACCAATAACGCCAAATAGCTAAAATTTAGCTTGTGTACATAAGTTTATAAGTGGAGTATGGTAAATGTAAAATTTTTTCTGAAGTAAGACCCAGAAAACTTTTAGTGTAGAAACAAATTTTTGAAGATGTGGTGTAAGGAGTGAAGGTTTGAGAGAAAGGAAATACAACAAATTTTGGTTTTTATTTCTCGAGAACTGGATAAAAAGTTTCAAGTTGATGCCAATATAGATTTACCATTGAGCGAGCTAAAAAATGTTTGATAGTGGTAGCAGAGAGGTCTAGGGATGTTTTTTTTCTTCTCCGGAATGGCTTGTGCTAGAAGGTTATACACGCAGTAATTTAAACAACAAAAAACCAAAATGCAGTCTTGCATTCACGGTGGAAGGGTAAAAACATTTTTCGTGAAAAAGGATCTGTTTCAATTTTAACGAATTTCGTCATATCTTTGAGGTCTGTTGAGGTAACGAATTAATTTTGCTTCTACGTGCTCTTTATATTAGTGCCGTGAAAGCGTTTTGCAGATTTTTTGATATTTAAACCCTGGTGGCTGTATACGTTTTACGAACTCCGGCATATATCTCAGAACTAAGCAAGCTTTAAGTGGTTAAAGTTTTCACGTATTTCGACTAATATTTTAGGTATAATAATACAGGGTGTAACTAGTACTGAGGTTCAAACGAAAATGGGAGATAGAGGAACTTGTCCTGAGTAGAAAATCGTTCTACACGTACTCCCGTTTTTGCACCGTTAATTAGATAGCGCGATTTTAGGGACGAAAGATTTTCATCGTACCTGTGATCACTGTTTGATCTCTAACTTCTGCTGTACTTAGCGTAACGTAATAATTCTGGGCTCGTTGGAAAGGACACAAATTCTTCTTTCTAATTGCTATCAACTGTGTCAATCAGTGTTATACTTTTTGAGAAAAAATCATTTTAATGACACAAAAATAATAAAAAAATAATAAAAAATTTAAAAAAAATACAAAAAAGTCCTGTTTTCTCCAAGAAGGCCTTATTAACCTATCTCCCATTTTCGTTTGAACCTCAGTACTAGTTACACCCTGTATATCGAATTTGCGTTTTGTTCTCTGGGGTTTATATATAATTATTGATAAATCAATTTCAGGATTTAGCGATGCTCAACCGCAAAGGTGGTGTAACGTGATTGAGTACGTTTTTACGAATTCGACATATCTCTTAAGCCCGATGAAATATCTTAACTTAACTTAACGAACTTAAACATTCCAATCGGACGACTTTGGTATCTAAATTACTTTCATACAAGAACACCCTTGTGTTTTTGACTTTTGTGTACCTGAAGTATAGTCATCGATTCAGTGATTGGAAGCTGTAAAAATTGTTTCGTTTTCTTCGGCGTCATCACTTGAATTAATTCTATATTGAAAGCTATTAAAATTTGATTATAATTCTTAAGTATAGACTGTTTTAAATTTTGACACTTTTGCATTTTTTAATGTAAGAAGATAGGTACGACCGTGGCCGAAGTACAAATCAGTATTGTATCAGTACTGCTCTAGTTCTGTGAGAAAAGATTGGCTTATGACGAGTATATAATATATTTTACAATCATTGAATACAGTGCTCTATATATTAGGTTTTGGAGTGTTTTCTTCAGACTGACGTCGTCCTCTGTTCAAATACTGGTAGTTATAAGTGTATTATAAAACGTTGATTTTGGAAACTGATCTACATTGCTATGGATAAGCCGATATTGAAAAAAAAGAACATTTCAAGAAAACCTAATGTTTTTCCTATTATTTCTTAGATAATTTCACCGATACTGAATATGTATTGCTTATAGACTTTGACTGCTAACTCGTAACGAACTTCAAGAGATTAATACAGTCGGTACGTAACTTTATAGTACTTAAACTGTAATACTAAAGTAGTTCCGTCGTTCAGTACCGAATAGATTAAGTTTAGCTTAATTTAATCAGTACAAGAAATTTTCAGCTGGAAAACTGCATATTTCAGTACTGGGAGAAAAAAAATAATTCCGCTAGAATACCGATACGCAATTTGGCACCTTTGGTCTGTTATACTAAAGAAGACATAGGGTAAAGACCCCAGTTCCGAGCCCCGTTAAGGCAAATGTTGACTTTGAGTCATCGTTAAAAATCAGAATATACAGCTACCAATCTGATATTTTACTATTCTGATTTAATATTTAATTCTTGTTTATTACAATATTCATTCAACAAAAAATTGATATTATACTTAAAGAAAATCAATCAAATATTTAAAATGGTCTTCGTTCCAGTTGCGAGCCCCTCTGATCCCTTTTCCGAGCCATGAAATGCCAGTTACGAGCCTCACATGCTCTGATAGCAAATAGTACCTAACATTATTTAAAGAAGCCAAGATTTTAAATAAATATATTTTTCATTTTAACGAAAAAAATCCTTAAGGATGAATATAAAAAATATGTATGTAACGGTAAGATTGAAATTAATATTAAGCATCGTTAAGTTCACATGTTAAACAATGAAAGCCAGCCTCATTTGTGCATAGTTTAAAAGCACATCTTGAATGGTAAGTTTTAAGTCACAGGACACAAGGTACTCCTATGTCCTTCGTAGAAAAATTGTCAGCCAAGCTTTGCACTTGTCGACAGGAAACTGTCCATCTTCAAATAACTTCCTTATATGAGATCCATTCGAAAGAAGAGATACAGGACTATTTTGCACTACAGCAATTACATGTCGTTTCTCAGTGCCAAATTCTTCTGTAACCTTCAACTTTTTATACTCTAGATGAAATGTGCGAGTATTATAAGTTTAATTCAGCCCAAAAATTTGTAACGCCTAGAACCGAGGCTCTGATAAAAAAAAAATTTATATTATTTTGTATTTATTTACTCCAAATCCGCTTGACGTCCGTCTGTCTGTCCGTTAGCACGATAATTCAAGAACGCCTTTTCCTGTGTTTTTGAAATTTTGAATTTGGATACCCCATATTTCTCTCTCTTCTTCTCCCATATTTCTGAGCTACAGAACGAATTGTTGACCCTTTCCTGATTTCCTCTAAAGCATTCTGTAATTGCTCCTGTGAAATTTCGGTTTTGGCATATTCAATTACCTTATATCTAAAACAAGTGAGTATTTTTTAATTTTAGCATAGTAAACACACTTCGTAACCAAAAATATCTATAATAATTCATTATAACAATATTATATAATAATATTTTCTGTATAATTATATTTTTAATTAAAATTGTATTTTTAAGGAAATTGTCTTAAAATTCGAAGGAGGCTCAGAACTTGGGGCTCGCAACTAGGTCGATGAGAAAGATACAGAAATCCCAGTTGCAAGCCACCCGGCTCGGAAATGGAAATTATCAGAAATACAGTACCAGTCCCGAGCCTCCTTATTATTCTAATTAAATATAAAATGTTCAATGTTTAATTAATTACACAATAATATTTGTAAAATACACTTTCCATATTGTCACAATACTTATACCAATTTATGTCAAACTAACGTTGTAAGCGTTATGGTTTCACTGAATTTTCTAAACGAAAACTTTAAGAAACTTGCAGTTTTGTGAAACACGTCTGTTCTTGACGAATTCTGACAATAATTGAAAATATTTCACACTAAGCCCATAACTGAATCACTAAAAACAGTTGAAAGTTATTGTTAAAAATGGTAGTGAAGGAAAAACTGTCATCAATTCTTAGCTATTTGTGGAATTAAAGATGGTGGCTCGGAACTGGCGTAGGGCTCGCAACTGGGGTCTTTACCCTATACGTTGCCAGAGGATAGGGCAGTATGAGCGATTGGAAGAGAAATAAGGTGGTTGCAGTTAAATTCGATAAAAGTGGATGGATTTTGTGAAACAAATAGAAGTTGAACTGTGTAATATGCATAAGCAGCTACATAGTTACTAGTTTTGTTGAAGAATAGTTACTTATCTAGTTTTTTGAGACACTTCCAGTCAATGTATTGTTACGTGTAAGCCTGGCCACCGCGCAACTCGATCGATTACGAATAGGAAACAACAACAACCGAATACCTAAGCTGCAAAGTAACCCAATCAAAAGCCTAGTTGAGAGTAAATAAGGAGAGCGGAGCAACACGATTATACCCCACTTCTTATCGAATGCGCTCGAACGTACTGGAACAGCGTTGAAGATCAAATGGAATGCTCTCAAGCCTTCCAGTACCATTTACACACACCACTGAACGAAAATCGAAATCGAAAGCTCTAAAGCTTTCGAGAAGATTCCACACTGAGCGAACATTCAAGTACATCCTAGACTGCAACCAGCTAGTATATAAGTAGGTGAAGCTTTCAGCGATAGAGATAGTAATTTTTATTACGTCGACTGTGACAGCCAGCGTGTATACGCGACCGTGTTGATAGAGAACGAAAGTGAACGAGTCAAGCGATATATGGTATAAGCGGGCAGTATTGCCATACAGTGCGAATCATTGTGCGAATAGAATTTAAAGTGCGATTAATAAATAATCACTTATTTTTATTTTAACCGAATTGTGTTTTACTTGAAATCCCGGCGAACCCCTAGCTCGCAACAGTATTAACAATTTAAGTCTCTTACTGTGACAACATTTCCTTACTGATGTTCAAAAATAGTACAATCTCTGTTAAAGGTTCTCTGCAATCACCACCTGGGAAATATGCACCAAAAGAAAGTTGTTTAAATATTAGATTGACGCTAATCTTTTCGAAAATTTTTGTATTCAGTAAAAGTCTTTAGTTATGCTCAATACTTCTTCGGACTGCTATGACTAAAATTGAAAAAACAAATTATTTCTGAATTTAGTACCTAGAAACTTAAGATTTAACTTGATTGTTTCAAAACCTCTTTCTGAAAAAGATTAAAATACGATTAAGTCACAATTATAATTTAATTCCATTTTTGTAGATGGAATATTTTAATTAACAAATCAATTTTTATAAATAAATACACCAGTTTGATAGGAACGAACAATTACTTAATTATTTGGGTATAATATTCTGAAAGTGAAATTAAATAATCGACGAACTTACCTTCGCCTTTACTTCACCAAGTGATACTTCAATGGACTGAAGCACGTTACGAATTCCTTGAAATTTTAATTTTATTAGGATTCACAAAGTTGTTTGATCAGATTTTTGCAAAATCATCTTATGCGGAAATGCGATTCACCTGTACGCATACGAAAAAAATCTCAGGAAGAAAACCACCGCAAATTACCAGCAAGACTTAATGCAAAATTAAAACCACAAGTCCATTACTTTCGCCCATTCTTCAGAACCTTCCATCATACGGGGTACAGTGCAAATCCTCCGTAAGATTCAGTAAATTACTCGGAATTTCATAATTTAAATTTTACCTTACGACTTTGGTTTGCTGCTTTAATTCGCTTATGAAAACGGAACCGAGTACTTTCTTCGCGAACAAATTAGATAAGCTGCGGCTCAGTACAATTTTCCTCTACCCGGTAAGCCACTATGTCATTTCAGCAAATTGAAGACGCACTTAAACTGCGCGATGCCTATACAATTTGTCCATAAATTTCATCAAAACTAATTATCTGTATAAATCAGATTTGTGAACGGATGACAGTGATTGCTGAATAATTTTCGCACAAACGCCGTTCCCGAAGTAGCGTTCCTATAAAGCGGCCATTATACCTACGGCGCAGCGTACAGGTAAATCGCGAGTATTCTTTTGAAGCAGCGTGACTGCGCGCCCGAAGGCCTGCCTGGCTTCGGGTAAAGTGAGCGCGGGGCCAATTAAAGAAACACACGCGTCAACGTCAAATTATGTTGTTATAAGGTGGCAGGAATATATCACGTAGTAACGGTCGCGTTTTTTGAACGCCAGGTATTTTGACTGTTTTTTGGTTTTTTTTTTGGCAGAACAAACCACTCTCCCATTCAAACAGAACCTTCACTAGAATGGTAAATTGGTGGGTCTCTTCATTTTCGAGAGTGCTTTAAACTTTGATATGTGTCAGGTAATGGTTCGGTGAATTCGCGATATAAACGCTGCAATGCCGTATTCAAAGCAATTTCGAACACTTTAAGGTAAGAAGAATTTTTGAAGATATAATGAGAGGCGCATATGACGGTGTTCTACAAAAAAAAAGAACATCGGCCAGCATTGGTGCAGATATTTGAATGTCAGAGTAAATGTTTTTTAACGAGCTCTGAATGATGGCTTCAAAGTTATTGATGTGCGGATCTTACAGATCTAGTGCCAGTGCACTAGTCCAGTAAACGCTGCCTGACATTTTCAAGAGAACCAACAGTAACTCAACATGGTACTTCGTACTTCGGACGGAAATAGCTCCCCATTGCCATCACGGAAACCTTTTTTTTAAAGGAGCACCAATTTATCTTAAGAATTTGGAGCAAGACAGATCGATCGAGTGTAGGGCTACCCGCCTAATCGACCACATACTGTGAAAATTGCAAAAGCGTCCACCGCCTCTCGAAAAACCATAGCAATTACAACAACTTGTATTATTCTCTACTCTAAATGTTGCTGGACAATAAATAATCAAAGAATTAGTACTTGATAACTTCTTGGGGTTTTTTTACTGAAGAACTCATATTACTTTCTATTGAAACTCTGAAAAAAATTGGCTAAGTGCACTAGAGCGAAGCAATTCAATGTAACTGTTGGTTTATGAGAATTTTTTGGAATAGCTAATAAGACCAGATATTGGGGTTGTGAGGTAATCTAGCAACTTTCCTAAAAAAATTCTTTGAATTTCCTTTAAAGCTTACATTGATCTCTTCTCGACCACTATTTAAGTATGAACTCAATTTTATAATTTATTACATTTTATTTTATTATTTTTATACTCTTGATGAAATTACAGAGTTAAAGTACAGTATAAATTTAATCCAGATCGAAAAGTTTGCAACGCTTAAATGAAGGTTTTATATATGTACCGATGCTACGCTCACATTTGAATGGTCTGATACCACCGAAACTGTACTTAAAAAAACTTCTACTATGATCTGCAATATTGTAGTGCTTTCCCCTATACAACATTATGAGATTCGTGTTTGCAGGCAATATAAAATAAGACTTCGGCACGCGTTGCAATGCGAGCGGTTTCTAGTCTTGCTTCCGTTGCACTCGTTTTTCCCGTTGCACCCGTTGCTTGCGCTATTCTCATTTCTTCCCGCTGTTCAACTCTATAAATGCTGGCGGTTTCCAGTCTTGCTTCCCGTTGCTCAACAAATTATAAAAGATTCATCGTATTGGAACGCATCGGGACACACAAACAAAAAAACAAACATTCATAGAGAAAGATTATACATTTTCTGAGCTCATATTCATAAAATTACATACGAACCGTCATACAGCAGTCCACTGTTGAAAATTTGTCTAACTTGGGGGGTTGTTTTAATTTTCACTAGTTGGAAATTCCCAATAATACACCGAAAACACACGAATTGCCGATAACTATATGAAATACACTCAAATTTTGAAACAACTCGCGAACCACCAATTGTAAAATAATTTTATTAATGCAGAGACCTTCGCGGGCGTGCCCTCAACAAATCACCAAAGTTCCATCGCAATGGAATGGATGGTTTAGGAACGCATACGGGACAAACAAACAAATATTCATATATATATATAGGTATATATATAGATTTTATGTTCAATTGGGTTCAAAAAACTCGAATTCCCTTGTTGTCTGACTGTCCGTCTGTTCGTCTGTCCGTCTGGTCGTCTTTCCGTCTATCTGGTCTGTTCGTCTATCCATCTGTCCGTCTGCCCGTCTATCTATCTGTTCGTCTATCCGTCTGTTCGCTTGTTGGTCTGTCGGTCTGTTCGTCTGTCGGTCTCTCGGTCTTTTGTAGAGGATATCTCTATATGACAGAGGTATCTCTAACAGAATATTAATTAATCCTATAAATTTAGGTATTGAAAAGTAGCAAACTTCCGATGTAATAATATTTGAATTATTTTGATTTATTTACATTTGCTCACTTTTAAATTATTTATATTTGCACGTTTTCAAATTATGTTTTTATTAATTCATTTAAATTAAATGATTTAAACGATTGAACATTTTTTATTGAAATTATTGTTTAAGTATTTTAATAATTTAGGTATATAACCTTTTGCATCAACAGATTTTATCAGAATCTAAATATTTTTCCAAAAATTTTATTTTATTCTCAATATGCCAACTTCGATTTTAAGCTTATAAACATGTATGAAGTTGGCAGTCATTACCGTAAATTCACTACCGTAAAAAATACTTAGTTATGAAGAACTATTATATATGATGTGACGTTCCACCACACTGTCCGTCTGTCGGCCTGTGTGCATGTCAGTCTGCGTGTCTGTCAGTCTATCCGTCTGTCCGTTTACCCGTCTGTCCGTCTATCTGTCCACCCGTCTGTTCGTCTGTATGTCCGTTTATCCGTCTGTCCGTTAGCATGATAACTCAAGAACGCATTGACCTAGGAAATTGAAAGTTTGTCATAACCTGTAAAATGGAAAATGTAAGGTAAAGTTCGTATCGTATCCTTCCATTGTGGTCCCCTCGTATAAAACCGGGCTCTAGACTATTGATTCCAAATATTGCTCTTCCTTATGAAGAGAGGTCTCCATAAAGGATTCATCGCAAGTCCAGATAGATCGGTCAAGGAGAATTTCCCCAAGCATCGATACCTGGTACGTGCCAGGCTTTCACATTCACACACTAGATGATCCAGTGTTGGCTCAACATTCTCATCACCACAGCGACACAGATCTGCCATGTGTATTCCCAGTCTTTATCCATGCCTCCCATGCCTCCCAGTATCCCGTTAGGACTCCTATCAGTTGTCGGCAAATGTCTCTGACCAGAGACAAAATGAAGCTAGAGTTCCTCCTATTAAGTTTCGGCCAGCAGATTCTTGCTTGCCGGCAACCTGAGAGATTCACCCAGGCCCCCTCCATCTGTCTGAGCGCTTCAATATCAATCATTCCCTTTACACATTCAATGGGACATAGAATCGACTCGTCGGCCAGCGCTATCCTCATCTCCAACCCCCTTCTGGCGAGCTCTTCTGCCTTTTCATTTCCAGGGAAGTCACTGTGACCAGGAATCCAGCTAATCTTCAGGTTGTTATTCATTCAAAATGATAGTAAGGAGTGCAGAGAGTAACTGCCGCTCCACGGTTTTCAGGACTATATGTATGGAGTTAGGACTCTGTATGGGGCTGGGAAAAATTATTTTATACTTTTTAGTCCGTTTTAAAAACGTGTTTTTTTAAAAAAAATCGAGTTTAGACAAAACTTATGTGGGAAGGGCGTTTTTGGTTACATAGTTACACTTATTTAACACAATTTGCATGAGCATCAGAAAATAGGGTGAAATGAAGGTACTGTGTTTTGGCTACCATACAAAAGCCGTTAAAAATATCAGTGATTGCGTTTTTGGTGAGGTAACTTGAATATTTGTAATAAGTTGTAACCATGTTCAAGTTGTGGGATATGCTAAGAGGAAGAGTATTTGAGAGTAGTTGAAAGGGAAACTGATGAGATATCGTATACTATAATACTATTAAATATTGCAATTAATTGCTGGTTACTTAAAAAATTACGGGGATTCAATTCAGTCGATGTCTCAACGATATCCAATATTTTCACTAAAAAATGTGCCAATGGTGTGGGCGAAACTTTATTATTTTTCGGGTCAAAGTTCGGGAGCTGTCAAAGTCGGAGTATATAATGAGTTGTTTCGAGATTATTAGATTTCTTGGAAAATTAATTTTGTTCTTAAAATAAAAATATTTAAAATAGAGATTTTTAGCCGATTAAACATTGGAAAAGTCCGTGTAGACTATTCGAATTTCGGTATATTATGTACACTAAAAGCCCATAGAAGTAAAAATGAATTTGTTGCCTTATCAGACTTAAGATATATGACGAATTGTTAAAACGTATACAAATCCATTACTTCCACTTGGGATTTGAATTTCGAAAAAATTGTGAAACCGATTTTTAAACGATTTCATAAGAAGCAACTTGATAACTCATGAGACACGAGGGCTTTTGAAAAATTTGTGAAAACGTATGCAAACCCTTCCACCCCCTTAGTTCTTGAAATTCGAAAAATCGCGGGTTGAATATCGAGGGACTGAAAAAGGAAAAAACTTGAAAACAAGTTTTAGGCGATTATTACGCAAGCCCGATATTCGATATCGATCAGACCTGGGGGATAAGGCAGAATTCGTGAAAAAGTATACAACCCCTTTACACACTCTTAGGGGTAGAATTTCAAAAAATCCCGGTATATGATGATTTATATGAAGAAGCCGTAGAACAAAAATGAATTCAATATTTGGGAAGACCTAGTAGATATGACGAAAATCGTGAAAACATGTGCATTCCCTTTTCACTGTTGGTCCAGACGGCATCCCTCCAAGCGTTCTAAAACGATACAGCTCTTCCATAGTAGCACCCTTGTGCTATTTATTCAATTCTTCTCTTCGTTCAGGGTTGTTTCCCAGTTCATGGAAATATTCTACTATTAAGCCGTTATTTAAGAAAGGTAAGATAATGGATGTACGAAATTAGGCTATTGCTTGTGATGTAATGAATTTTCATTGCAAATCAATCATAAGTCCATCCCAATATGGATTTACTAAGGGTAGGTCTATTACCACAAATTTAATGGAATTTGCTAATTGGAAATTGGAAGGTGGAAATCAGGTGCACTGCATTTACACTGATTTCAGCAAGGCGTTCGTCAAAATGAATCATTCCATCCTGACTTTTAAGCTACAATTACTGGGTTTTCCAGTCACGTTTATTAATTGGATCAGTTCGTATCTACTTAATGGCACTCAAAAGGTGTTTTTTTCGTGGAGCCCTTTCATCCGATATAATATTGTTACGTGTAAGCCTGGCAACCGCGCAACCGTACAACTCGATCGTTACACATAATGAAAACAACAACAACCGAATACCTAGTTGCAAAATAACCCAATTAGAAATAAGGCGAAACGGCACGGTTGTATCTCTCTTCTTATCGAATGCTCTCCAATATACTAGAATCCTCTGCACACACCACTGAACGAAGATCGAAATCGAAGGCTCTGAAGCTTTCGAGAAGATTCCACAACTGAACGAACGTTCAAGTACACCGGTGAATATTCAAGACTGCAACCGCCTAGTATATAAGCAGGTGAAGCGTTCAGCGAAGACACAGTAATTTTGATTACGGCGACTGCGACAGACAGCGGGTACACGCGACCGTGTTGAGAGAGAACGAAAGTGAACGAATCAAGCGATATATGGTATAAGCGGGCGGTATTGCCATACAGTGCGAATTATTGTGCGAATAGAATTAATAGTGCGATTGAATAAATTATCACTTATTTTTATTTTAACCGAATTGTGTTTTACTTGAAATCCCGGCGAACCCCTAGCTCGCAACAATATAATACTTCTGGAGTACCTCAGGGAAGCCATTTGGGTCCACTTTTATTTATCCTGTTCATTAATAACGTGAGTTCGGTTCTCGCTTCACTCTAAAATTTTAATGTATGCTGACGATGCAATGATTTTTCGTAATGTAACCACTGCGGCTGATTGTTCTCTTCTATGCCTTTGAATATTAGTAAGTGTATCACACAAACAGCAAAAACAAGCACTGAAATAATAATTGTTTTCTAATATTCTTTAGAAAGAAAAGTCCAGTTACATTTGATTATAGTTTAGAAGGAAACCCATTATATAGAACTAACAAAGTGATCGATTTAGGGGTAACTATATTTTAATAACGAATTTACTTTTAATGACCATTTTTATTATGTTGTCGGTAAGGCTAACTCCGTCTGGGGCTTTGTGCGAAGATGGTGCAAGAATTTCAATGATCCGCACATTACAACAATGTTGTACTGCACTTGCGTCCGTTCTATTTTGGAATATGCCTGCCCGGTATGGGATCCATACTATGAGGTTCATAAAAATAGAATTGAGTCGGTTCAGAGAAGATTCTTGCGATTCGCACTTAAAGGTCTTCCTTGGCATGATCCACTGCATCTGCCTCCTTACCATGAGCGTCTTAAGCTCCTGCCGATGGAGTCGTTGGTTGATAGACGAGATGTCCTTAGTGCTATTTTGACTTTCAAGTTAATTTCTGGTGATATTAACTCCCCGTCATTGCTGGAAGCCGTTACTTTCAAAGTTCCATTTCGATCCTTGAGAGACTATGTGTTGCTGGATATTCCTCACCATCGGATAAATTACGGCCAACATGAACCAATCACATCTCTTTCACGCATTTTTAATTATAATTACAGTCAAATTGACTTTAACATTTCTGTTCAACAGTTAAAATTGACTTTATCAAATAAATAATGTAATATTATAGATATTTAGGCATTTATGAGTGTACGGATATAATGATGTATTTTTGATTTTATTTTTTTGTACTTATTTTTGATTTTTTCTTATTATTTTATATTTTGCATTTTTGTTATAAGTAATCAGTATTTGATGAATTTGAATAATAAATAATAATTTTTTTCGCCCTCCTTCCGAACGCCAATGGATATTTGCAAATTCTTAATTCATAAGCCGTTCTATAGATAGCAAAAACACTCCCCACCGCCGGACCATACACCTATAAAAAAAATTTTTCCAACATGCTACTACTACATGTCTATCCAAATACCAAGTTTAAGTTTTATATCATTACAGGTTTTCGAGATATAAAAATCGGAACTTTTACATTTTCACCCTCCCCACCATCACCCTCTACACCCCACTGTCAAACTTTTTTTTCTGATACTGGTTTAATAGGTCTACTTCTGGTAAAAGTTCTAAGTATCTATCTTACACTGTTTTACAAAATTCTTATCCCCTCCACTTCCATGCTCCACCACACTCTTAAAAAATGTTACTTTCATCAAACTTCATTTGTCAACCTTAATACAGAAACCGAATTTTATTTTTCTAATGCAATTGGTTCGTGAGAATCTAAAGTTTTTCTAAAATTTATTTCCGATCTATTCTCCTAGTATACCTACAGATGTTCATTGAGTTTTAATTTCGTGACATTAACAGTTTAGGAGATAATGACTTTAGAATGTATCAATCTCGGCTTTCGAGCGCCTCGGACGCATTATTTTTCCGCCCACTACGTACGGCGGACAGACGGATTGAACAATATTTTTGCTTTTTAGTCATAAAACGTGAAAAAAAAATTTTCAGGGTAGCAAATTTTTTTTTTAAAAAATCGATCACAATACTGTATTATTGAAATAATAAAGTAAAATCAAAGAGTAAATTTGTAGGATGTCCAAGAATTCTAATGAAATCGCTACAATTTTAAAAAATTATTGACTTCATAAAACTTAAGAATGTTTTGGTTGTTTTTCGGCGTCAGAGGAGTTTCTGGTGCGAACCAACACGAAAGCTTGACTGGGATCAATCGCTGTCTTGGCTACTGGCATTAAGGACATGACAATTGAAAAATCTTCACTTATTAAGAGTGTGTTGGATTAAGTCTAAGTGAATAGGTTAATAAGTTTGCATAGTGGGAAGAATCTTTCTCAGTATGTTACTTTGAACACCGGGGTTCAATACCCGATCCAGGCCGGACGAATTCTTATCTTTTGTCCGATTACGAAATTTAAATTCAGAATGCAGCTAGTCAGTATTTTAAGTTTATTTAAATTTATGCCAGCAACAAACTCGGATTTAGCACGATCTAGAAATTTTCAGATTCTAGAAGTAATTCGAAATAGACCACAGTTTAGCGAATGGCGACATACATACATAGTTGATTTGATGATTGATACCACAGAGATACTTCATCTTAAGGTAGAGGCATAACCTGCAAACAATGGTTCTCGTTCCTAAATTGCAGTCAAATGATAAAACGTTTGTCTTACCTGCATGTCTGGCCTACATAATATTGAAATCTTATTCGATTTTAATCAACCTTAGTCCCGAATAAGTTTCGCATTTAAAACCGAATTTCGGCCACTTTGCATAAAATGTGAATATTATTTGCTTGCCAATGGACTATATCACGAATTCGCTAAAAAACAAAACGAGCAAAAGACAATAACAATAAACAGTCGCATCTACCTTTATCGCAGTAGATCATCGATCTTGACATGAATCCATAAGCGTTGAGCGCAACCTATACCAAAACCGCTTGGACAGCTCAATATCCGCGAATCATCGCTTCATCTTTGAAACAAACCAGAAAAACTGAACGCTTCTAGCCCACATTCTAGCCGCGACAACTTCTAGCGATCTCATGATCTTCGAAAAAATATTTTCAGATTGTTTTATGGTACTCATGGGAAGTAAGGCATCTGTAGCACGATCGTCTCGATCTTCAAGATGCCATTGTTTCGGACGTAATTTTCATGTAATAGGACCGCATTCGTGAAGGGCACCGAATAAGAAATTTCACTTAAGTTTCGCCAAAAATTAATAAATTGTCATTTTTGAAGTGGTCGAGCGATCGTTTTAGTGAGAAACGAGTTAGACAGGATTAGTTATGACACTGCACTAACGGAGGAATTTCGACAAATTTATGAGTTTTAATAAAAGCGCTGGTAGTAAAAATGTCCAAAAACTGTTCTACTTTACTACTTCTAATTAGTCGGATTCTAATTTATGCTTAATTTAAATATTGTTAGGCATTTTCACACCGTATATAAAAAATCTGCCAACAGTCTGGGCGCAACTTTATTATTTTATGGGTAGAAGTCCGAAACGTGTTTAATGATGATATACGGTGTTGGGTACTATGCGACTGACAACCTAAAAAATAACGTTCCAAATAGCCTCCTGGTTATTTTTTTGGTTGTCAGTCGCATAGTACCCAACACCGTATATCATCATTAAACACGTTTTGGACTTCTACCCATAAAATAATAAAGTTGCGCCCAGACTGTTGGCAGATTTTTTTATTTATTTACGTATTTTTTTATCAATAGAATAATTCATAGTAGTAAAAGCGAATTCGAACACTTATTTTAAACCTAAGAGATTTTCGGAATCAGTGAAAACTTGAACAATACCCCCAGGGGGTTTAATAGAGAAAAATACTTAAATCGGGGTTTTCCCCGACTACGTTTAAAGCTTATAGAAGTAAACGTGAATTCCAAGTCTCAATATACCTTAGGAATATATCAGAATTCGTAAATATGTACACAACCACTTTACACCCCTTTAGGGGTTGAATATCAAAAAATTTTGAAGACCGTTTGTAGGCGCTTATATAAATAGCCCGCAGAAGTAAAATTGGTTTTATAGCTCGACATGTCTAAAAGTTTTAACGAAATTTGTGAAAGTGTAGATTCACGGACATTTTTTTTACTCAATTTCTGAACGCCAATAAAAATATGAACTTTTTTTGCTTTAATTACTCTAATAGTACATCTACATATAAGTACTAAGTTTCAACTTTGTAGCATGAGCTGTTTCTGAGATATAAAAAACCACCCTTCTCCCCCGTACCTTGATACCCCTATCAAAAATTGTATTTTTCTATGATGTCTCCATAGTGGCTCTATATAATCCTAAATTTTTAGCTTTCTATTTATTATGGTTTTCGAGAAATAAAAATCAGAATGTTTTCCTTTCTACCCCCAACACCCACACCACCAAAATTTTTTTTCCTACTAGAAGTTTACCGACCCCAACTCCTGTAAAATTTTCAAGATCATATCTGATACGGTTTCTGAGATATAAAAATGACATTTTTTAAGAAATTGCTATCCCCCCACTTTCGTGCTCCACCTCCCTTCTCAAAAAATTTAGTTTTGGTAGACTCCTCTTGTGATCCCATATACAGAAACTAAATTTTATCTTCCTGGTGTAATTGGTTCGAAAGATATTGTAATCCAAAGCTTTTCACCCCCCACCCCCACACCCCACCACCCCTCTTAAAAATGTTAGCCCTTGTCTAATCTTGAAGTATCCCTAAGGACAACAACAAAGTTTCAATCTTCTGACATCAATGGTTCAGGAGATATCGATTTTAGAATCTTTCAATCCCGTCTTTCATGCATTAAAGACTCATTGTTTCCCCCCCCACTTCCACACCCCTTAACCAATATCGACAATTTTTTCAATTGAGTCCATTATCATAGTACTACATAAGTTCCAAGTTTCAGCCTCCTAGCATAAGTGGTTCCTGAGATCTAGAAACCAAAATTTTTCGTCTAAAACGCTCCCCTCTCCTCTCCCCTTGTACCCCCACCCCACAAAAATATACCAGTCGTAGGGGTTCACCCAATCTACCCACCGTAAAAATTTCAATTATATATCTCAACGGGTTTGGGAGCTACGCGCTTTCAAACGATTTTGCGTACGGCATACGGCGTACGGCGTCTACGGCGGACAGACGGACATTTTTTTTTTTTTTGCTTTTTTGGGGTTTACTAGTCCTAAAACGTGTAAATACAAAATTTCAGGGTAGCAAACTTTTTTGAAATTTCAGGTCGATCACAATACTTTATTATTAAAAAATAATAAAGTAAAACTAAAAAGCTGTTGTAAATTACGCGCTATTCTGCTAAAGACATTTGTATAATCATTAGACCAATTATACCGATAGAAATTTTAAAACTTTTGTATAATAGTCGAAATTTGTTTAAACATAACTCACTTGAATTATATCAATTCTTATCAAGCCAACAATGAAGTTAGATTAACTACGAAATAGAAAAATTAGTGGTTATATGCACTACAAAATATAGATTAGCCCTACGCCGTGACGATGGAAACCGATATTTTTATATTTATTATACAATAATTTTTTTTAATTAAAATATAAAATATTGTGCTAACTGAGGTTCATCTACATGTGAAAATTAAAACTTGTTACGCTACTCTGAACTGGAACGTAAAATACTCCTGAATTAGAACGAGAAGAATTTTATTTTTAGAAGTTTTTTCATTTTGAGGCTTTAATGAAAACCATAAGTTTACGACCTCGAAATCTATCTACTCGCGTTTTTTTGCAAATATCTCGTTCACACGGTAATAAAGCCAGTTTTGAATTGAGTCGTTTTTGCAGTGGCTCAGTCATAAAAAATATTCAGCTCATCGGAACCGACCAAAATTAGTCGTGGGTCGCCTCAAAAAGGCATACCCGTGCCTAGCAGCGACTACACTATTTTAACCTTCAGATAATCGATTCTGATGGGCTGAAAATGATCTAAGATTCAGTGGCGACTAAAAAGAGTGAAAACTAGGCCTTCCAGCAAAAATAGGTTAGTTTAAATTTATAGAGTATAGAATTTTCTATAATTTGAGTTTTTATTGAACCTTGTACGACTAACAGCTAGCGAGATTAAATTTTTGTACGCATCACTTTTTTCGATTTGTCCAAAAAGTGCTGTTTTGTCGTGCGTTTTTCATAAAAATATCTAATTGGGCTACTGGTACATGGAAATTGATAAATAAACCAATTGCCTACAAAACGCCTTTTTATTGAAGGTCGTACGACTCTCGGTTTTGTATGTTTTTTTAATTTAATCATGCGATTTGAAGTGAGTAGCATATTTCCTAAATTAGGCACCGTGCTAACATTGGCAAATTGAAGATTTTTATTCTGACCTTAAGATTACCAAGTTTCTCAAATATAAACTTTCCCTGATCTTTTCGTTAGGTCAAGTTTTTTATCACTCGGAGACTATACCTTAACAAAGAAATATGAAAATTAATGGTACATGTTATGACCCCAAGCTGTAGGTAGATCAAAGAACAAAAACGAAAGAAAGGGTGTAAAGCCGTTAATAATGAAGTATTGGGACCGAACTGAAATTTACAAAAAAAATTGCTACCCTAAACCAAAAAAAAGTCCGTCTTTCCGTCGTACGAGTTTTAGATAAACAAATTTTTTTTCCATATCTCAGGAACCGCTTAATCTAGGAATTTGAAGCTTGTGGGAGTGGGAAAATAATATGTTCGAAACGCTCGAAAGGCGGAATCGACCCAATCTAAAATCAACATCACCTAATTGGTTTATGCCACAAGAATGAAATTCGGTTTTTATATGTAGGTTTCTGAACGAATTTTTGAGGTGCCAGTGGAGTACGGAACTGGGGTCTCACAAGTTTTGTATAAAATCGAGTCCATTTTTCAAGATTGATTTGAGATAGTATCTTGGATTTTATACAGCAAAGAAAAGAGATAGAGATAGGATTGGCGATTTTGGATTCTGACTTTTACGAGTATATCTCTAGAGCAGCTACTGATTGAAAGCTGAAACTTAACTTTTTTATGGAATAGTAGTAGCGGCATAAAAATAATTCGAGAGGCAAGGTACAGAGAGTGTGTTTTCTATCTTTGAAACGCCTTGCACTATAAAGTCGAGTTAGTATATTTACATATGTCGATATACCAGCAAAGCTAACAATTAAAAAAATCATAAACATTTACTTTAGCGGTTCCACTTGAAAATCCGTTGCAAATTTTTTTTTCTGCATTGTTGCCTGCTTTGCGACTTTAACCCGAGAAAAAATAAACTCAAGCCCAGACAGTTAATTAATTAATTTTTACTTTATTATTTTTTAATAATAAAGTATTGTTATCGACCTGAAATTTCAAAAAAATTTGCTACCCTGAAATTTTGTATTTTCACGTTTTAGAACTAATAAACCCCAAAAAAGCCAAAAAAAAAATTCCGTCTGTCCGCCGTAGACGCCGTACGCCGTGCGCAAAACCGTTTGAAGGTGCGTAGCTCACAAATCCCTTAAGATATTAAGTTGAAATTTTTATGGTAGGTAGAGTGGGTGAACCCCTATGAGTGGTATTTTCGGAATTTGTGAAAACGTGTTCAACCCGTTTATACCCTCTTAGGAGCTGAAAAAGGAAAAAAACTTAAAAATAGGTTTTAGGCGATTATTACGCAAACACGTGATAGTGAAAAGATATTCGATATCTGATAAGACCTGGGGACATAGTAGAATTCGTGAAAAAGTTTACAACCCCCTTTGCACCACCTTAGGGGTCGAATTTTAAAAAATCCTGAAAACGCTTTCTAGGTATTTATATGAAGAAGATGTACAATAAAAATGAATTCAATATTTGGGAAAAATTAATAGATATGACGAACACCGTGAAAATATATGCATTTCATTTTCACTGATCATTTTTTTTGCCCCCCCTCCGAACGCCAATTGATGTTTGAAATTTTTTTTTATTTTAATTAGTTTTCTAGTTGATGTACTTAAACATACCGAGTTTGAACTTTGTAGTATAAGCCGTTCTATAGTTAGGAAAAACAACCCCCATCTCCGTACCATACTGCCGCTATAAAAAATTATATTTTTCCAACATGCTACTAATATAGCTCTATCTAAATACCAAGTTTCATCTTTATATCATTATAGGTTCTCGGGATATAAAAATCGGAACTTTTTCCTTTTCACCCTCCCCCACCCTCACCCTCTACACCCTTACTTTCAAAATTTTGATTTCTGCTAGGGATCTATTAGGCCTACTTCTGGTAAAAATTTTAAGCATCTATTTTAAACCGTTCTTAAGATATGAGACGTGATATTTTAGAAAAATTCTTATCCCCTCCACTGCGGTGAAGCGCCTCCTTAAAAAATTTTACTTTCAGCAAACTTCATTTGTCAACCTTTATACACAAGCCAAATTTGTAGTGCAATCGGTTCGTGAGATATCGTAATCTAAAGTTATTCACCCCCCACCGCCGTACGCCACTGCCCCACTCAAAAATTTGTTTCCGATCTATTCTGGTAGTATACCTATATATTCAATTAGTTTCAATTTTGCGACATTAACCGTTTAGGAGATATGGATTTTAGAATGTGTCGATCTCGCCTTTTTTGCGTTTCAGACGCATTATTTTTCCTTCCACTCCCAAACCCCTTCACCCATATCGGCAATTTTTTTTTGCAAATGGGTCCACTATCAAAGCTCTATATAGTTCCAAATTTCAGCCACATAGCATAAGCGATTGCTAAGATCTAGAAACCAAAATTTTTCGTCTAAAACGCTTCCCCCTCCTCCCCCCTCACACCCTCGCCCTTCAGAATTTGGTTACTTGAAGCGGTCTATCTAGTCTATTCATAAAAAAAATTCAATTTAATTGCTCAAAGGGTTTGGGTGCTACGAGCCTTCAAACGATTTTGCGTACAGCGGTCGACGTAAGGCGTACACATTTTACTTTATTATTTTAATAATAAAGTATTGTTATCAATTTTTAAAAAAAAAAAATTTGCTACCCTGAAAATTTTTTTTTCCACGTTTTATGACTAATAGACTCCAAAAAAGCAAAAAAAAATTTCAGTCCGTCTGTGCGCCGTCCGCCGTACGCCAAACGTTTGAAAGCTTATAGCTCTCAAACTCTTTGAGCTATTAAGTTGAATTTTTTTTGTTGGTAGACTGAGCAGACCCCTTCAAGTGGCCACCTTTTGAATACTTGGGGTGTGAGGGGGGAGGTGGGGGAAGCGTTTTAGACGAAAAATTTTGGTTTCTAGATCCCAGTAACCGCATAGGCTAGGAGGCTGAAACTTGGAATTTATAAAGAGCATCGATAGTGGACCCATTTGCAAAAAAAATTATAATATGGGTAAAGGGGTGTGGGAGTGGGTGGAATAATAATGCGTCCGAAATGCTCGACAGCCGAGATCGAGACATTCTAAAATCCATATCTCCTAATCGGTTAATGTCACGAAACTAGAACTTAACGAACATCTGTGTGTATACTAGGAGAATAGATCCGAAACAAATTTTTGAAAAACTTTAGATTACGATATCTCACGAACGCATTGTACTAGAGAAATAAAATTTGGTTTCTGTATAAATGTTGACAAATAAGGTTTGCTGAAAGTAATATTTTTTAAGGGGGCGGTGGAGCATGGAAGTGGAGGGGGTAAGAATTTTTTTAAAAAATCACGTCTCATATCTCAAGAACGGTATAAGATAGATGCTTAAAATTTTTACCAGAGATAGGCCTAATAGACCTCCAGCAGAAAAAAATTTTTCATAGATGAGGGTGTAGAGGGTAAGGGTGGGGGAGGGTGAAAAGAAAAAAGTTCAGATTTTTATATCTCGAGAACCTATAATAATATAAAGCTGAAACTTGGTATTTAGATAGAACTGTAGTAGTAGCATGTTGGAAAAATATAATTTGTTATAGGGATAGTATGGTACGGCGGTGGGGGATGTTTTTCCTAACTATAGAACGGCTTATGCTAGAAAGTTGAAATTCGGTACGTATATGTAAATCAACTAGAAAAGTAATTTTAATTAAAAAAAATTCAAATATCTATTGGCGTTCGGAAGTGGGGCAAAAAAAATGATCAGTGAAAATGGAATGCATATATTTTCACGATTTTTGCCATATCTATTAGGTCTTTCGAAATATTGAATTTATTTTTTTTCCACGGGTTCTTCATATAAATACCTAGAAAGTGTTTTCAGGATTTTTTAAAATTGGACCCCCAAGGTGGTGTAAAGGGGATTATACATTTTCACAAATTCAGCCGTATCCCTCAGGTCTGATTAGATATGGAATAAATTTTTACTTCCACGGGCTTTTTTAATAATCACCTAAAACTTGTTCTCAAGGTTTTTCCTTTTTCAACCCCTTAGAGTGTAAAAACGGGTTGAACTCGTTTTCACGAATTCCGTCATATCTCTTAGGAGTGATAAGACATCGGATTGGTTTTCACTTCCTCGGGATTTCTTTATATATATCTAAAAACTCATTTCAGGATTTTTGGATATTCAACCTCAAAGTGTGTGCAAGGGGGTTGCATATGTTTTCACAAATTCTTACATATTTCTAGTTCTAATGAGATATCGAATTCATTTTTACTTCCTAAGGCTTCCTACATAATCGTCATAAAGTTGATTTCGGGATGTTTGTTATTCAACTCCAAAAGGACTTAAGGCTTTCGACATATTTCTCAGGATTGATGAGATATTAGATTGGTTTGCACTTCCATAGACTTTTTATATAATCGTCTACAAACGCATTTCCGATTTCATGTAATGGCCCAAAACCAAATCACGAAAAACCTTCTAATGGCGTAACAACTGATATTATACTAGGACTAGACCTCGTCCCGGAGTAAGACCCAATTAAGTAATTCATATGATATATGTGGCAGCGGCGTAAGTATTCTAGCGCGACCCCATTTTAACCGCATCCCGAACTTTTTTTTAGGTTTTCAGTCACATAGTAACCTGCACTGCATCTCAGAATTAAACTCGTTCCGATCTTCTACCCAAAAAATAATAAAGTAGCGCCCAGACTGTTGGCAGATTTTTTTATATATTTTTACGTATTAAAAATATGCAATAGATTTTAGGCCTGATGAGCTATTAAATTAGGTTTTATTTCTGCAGGCACTTGATGTAAACACCGGGAAATCGTTTTGAAAATTTGTAGATATTCATCCTTTGAGTAGTTGCAGTGGGCATATATCTAGGTCTGATGGGATCTCTTCTTTTTTTGCACGAGATTTGTGTTGTATCGTTTAAAAATAATTTTTACGATTTTTCGATGTTAACTTTATTTTTTTATTTGCGAAACAGCTAAGAAAAATTTAAACTACTGCCGTGAGTATTTACATAAAAACCTGAAGGTTTATATTTGAACCTTAAGCACGTCCAAAAAATAATAGAATTGAATCCAGACTGTTTTCAGATTCTTATCTCGATTATGCAATTTAAAGTTTAAATTGCTTGGTTGCTTTAGATATGATTAACTGCTAGTTTTGCCACTTTACACTGACCATGTCAGTTAAACAACCTCCTCTTTCTTGCACCATAAAGTGAACATGGCACAATACCAACACCCCTAACAATTTTCTAGCCCCACTAAAATTCGATCGTGATCGTGGACAAATTGCATTTTAATTAGCGACATTGGACGTGACAATAATTTATGTAACTATTAGTTTTATCGGCTGTGATATATAGAAAAGGCCGTACGGAATGCAGAAACTACTGTTTTAATTTGCACGTAGCGCTTATGATACTACACCTTTGCCTACCGACATTACCTGAATGGAAGCCGAAAGAAAAAGAACCTGTTCCTCGTCACCAATCGGCTATAGAAAATAAAGGCTCTTTCTTTAGACCATCTGTATAAAGTAGACGAAGTGGACAGGCTCGTAATTTTTGCGACTCTTCCGGTTTTCCACACTATCCACATAGCGATAATACGTACAAAGAGTCCATCCACTCGGGCTCATTTGTTTGTTCTAATAAGCAACCGTTGATTTATGTGACCACGTAATTGCAGGTCCATTGCCCAGGCCCATACTGATCACCGCCAACTACTCAGGTACACCATCTACGGCCGATGGTACAATCATTGGGTCTTGGGAATGTAACACTTTGCGCAAAGTAAACTTGTTCTTGTAGGTGGGTACGGTGGAAGGTACTTTACATCTCTGCCATATGAAGAGGACACATCGCAAACGATAAGGCTACAAGGCAGCGACTATAAGAAGGTAATGCAAGGTACTGCTATTTGGTCGCGAAATGATTAATATCGCGAAATACCAGCCAACCATGTTGCCTCAATATGTCCTAGTGGCAAAATTAATATTCAACAGTTGATGAACTGTAATTTTGAGTCGTGACCATCGTGGAAAATTGTTATGCAGACGCGGCGCGGAATAGGCTCCATGGCAGTCATTTTAATTCAATAATATCAGGTAACTGCTCAATTTTAAAAGATATGAGTATCAAAATGGGCACTACACCAGTGTGACTACACGCTCGTATGTGATCACTTACGCTTAAGTAATCTTCTTCTGTGGTACGGGAAGGGGCTTATGACCCCAATTAGAATCCATCAGGGCAAGATTTAAAAGAGGACTAACTCCCATCAGCGTGATGCCATATTTTATAGCTACGTCGGACATTGGATCCAATCGCGGAATCGCTTCTTATTGCCAACATTGAAAGACGATCGCATCAGAAGAACTGATCGAAGCGATCAGTACGATGATCATCAGTTCCGGACCTTCCAGGTGGGGTCAAATCAATAAAGCACGCGCTCATCATCAGCCGATAAGGATCGCGTGAAATTAGAAAATCATCGATTCGATGATCGGCCGGATAGAAGACGCGATTGGCGATTTAATAATTTCCGTTGACCGCCATATGACCGAGTAGGAGAGGATTAAACGTCTGCGATAAAACTCAAGGTGCGCCAATTTTCCTACCTTGTGTGGATCGATAGCGCCGAATCGTAGAATATTTGACCCTTGTGGTCACATTTGCCACATATATCACTCGACATCCGGCAGCCATATTGTCGTTCTAATGATATATGTCGAACAATCCGAATTTATGGAGCATTGTGCGCTCCATTAAATTGCAAGGCAATTGTTCGAGACAACAACGCGAGGTTCCTTTAATCGTCAAAGTCGCTATTTTGTTTGGAATAAAAGTTAAACTACCTACTCCAAAGTTGGAGTATGTCGGTCGGGTTTTAGTGCGGTCATTGTAAAATTGTTTCGACTAAACAAAGTGTGCCGGCTTTAAGAAACGTGACCTTCTTGAAACAAAGACATCTCGTCCAGGCTTAGATCCATGTGAACGCGACCGAATCGCTCATATCGGCAAACTACCTAATGCTGGTTCTAGCCTGACTCTAGGTGGATGTAGCCCCTCTGGCTTACCTACATCTTCACATACTCGAAAACTCGCCGGGCCGCACTTTAGAACTACTGGCACATTTTCCACCTGGCACACGGGAGATCTATTGATTCGATTTATTTATTTATGAGCCCGAACGATGGCAAGGTTCATAGGTGCATAGGTGATTTATTGAGAATCGCACAAAGTCAGTTTTCGTGTAAGGTAACGTACGAATTGCTGAAAATGGTTCGGACTTTTCGCATTCGATAAAGTTGTTCAGTTGGTTTCGAGCACGAGTTTTGAGTTTTGATGATGTTCGCTTAACCACATTCGATGTTGTTATGATTGCATTCAAACCAAACTATTATCGGTTATGATATGGTTTACTTATTTCTTCTTTCTTCAAGCTAGAGATCGCTCAACCTATGGGAATTGTTGTGATATGTGCAACTATAGAGTTCTTATAAGAAATGAAGAGCCACTAATCAACGTGAAATTGATTTGGGTTTCAATGTACAATTTTTGCTTTGATAAAAATGAACAATTTTTTTTGCTTTCGGATATAAAATAAATTGGGTTCATGCTACCGGAGAATTTTGAAGATATTACAACATTCATTAGTTGCCTGCAGGCATACATTCCATCTAAAAAAGTACTATGTAACCATCGTTTTTCTAAATTTTAAGGAAACTGATATTATACATTTAATTGGTATATCCAAAAGAACATTTTTTAACCTTGTTCTTATTTGTCCATCTCATTTCGTAAAAGTGAATCAGCTATTATAGTCGGAGAGCTCGCGACAAAAAATCGCAAGAGTTTTAGGAAAGCTAATATTTTAGTATTTGGTTACATTTAGGGTGTATGTAAATATACTAGAGTCAGCAGGTCTGACGTGGGGACACCTTGCTCTGGTGAGCTGTGAGAGTTCTAAGAAAGCTGAAAATTTACCACAGGGTAGTTTTTACAATGAGAAACAAAAAAACAATGGTCAGACACCGCAACAGTAGGACCCACCCAGTCAGCACCCCCGCAAAGGTGTCGCAAAAATCGGGTGCGCGTGATTTCTGTTACTATGTGCGCAACAATCAATACAAGTGTTATGAAAGAGTTTTAAGAAAGCTGCAAATTTACCACGGGGTAGTTTTTACAACGAGAAACAAAAAAACAATGGTCAGACACCCCAACAGTAGGACCCACCCAGTCAGCACCCCCGCAAAGGTGCTCGTGGTTGCTGTTACTATGTGTGCAACAATCAATACAATTGTCATGAAAGAGTTTTAGGAAAGCTGAAAATTTACCACGGGGTATATTTTTTAAATTATAAAACGATGAAAATTTCCAAGCGCTAAAATTATAATTCGCGGTCCCTAAATGTTCTCGTCAGAATATAAGGACCAGCGAAAATCCAGAAGGCAACCCAGTGGGCAGCGAGTCTTTTGTGACGAAGGTTGTGGTTTTATTGATCCGCCTGAGAAACTCAAGAATGGCTGAGCTCGATTTTCCTCGCTTTGTTTGGGTTCTATGAATCCTATAGACTCTAGCTTTGGAACTTCGAAGTACTGGATCTATGGCCGTCACTGACCAGTTTCCACTTTACGTGAAGGTATGAGGTTCTATGAATCCGATTCACTTAACATGGAACTGTACGCCAGTAGGACACCGCTTCTAGCCCAAGCGTAGCCACCTTAGAAGCAGAAATCGAACCAAGCAGAGACGAACCAAGCAGAGACGGACTAATCAGAGGATACCCAAGCTGGCGACGAGTCGAACAGAGAAAACCCAAGCAGAGACGAACTAAGCAGAGAAAGCCCAAGCAAGCGACGAGCCAAGCCAAGACGAACCAAGTAGGGACAGGCCCAGCAGAGCAGAGTGGAGGCAGTTAGAGGAATTTTGGAACAAGTAGAGAGATGTAAAGACGAGCCACGGAACGAGGACAAGCAGGATCAGGTCGACAAACCAACACACGGAGACGTCGAGAATCAACTATATATATACATGGAATCTGGTTTTATTATAAACAAATAAACAAGTGAAGTCAACAACTAAATAAATATTTTTGTAACGGGCTCTGACACCCGCTGAGCCTTACCTCGGCTATGAAAACGAGTCGTTGCATTCAGTTTACAGTATTTTTTTAAGAATACGCGTCTTTTATTGGATCCAGGCAAACCAACGCGGAATTCTCAAAGCAATATTTATGTAGGTATTCCAACTACATCAATTTCTGCGTAAAGAATTTTTCCTACATATAACAACTAAATAATATCCTTGCAATAATTTTTGTATTATTCATGCCTTTATTAGATTTTTCGTGTTGTTTAAAATAAAATGACCATACTGTTGAAATTCTACACAATCTATGATTAAGGAAAACTCTACCACACTTTTAATAGTATCGATAGTATCGATGGTATAGTGAAAAAATATCGATACTATCGAAATCCGACACTATCGATGTTTAAGCAACACTAGCTCATATAGTTTTCTTTATACATCCTTTCGACTTTGTGCTGGGAAAGAGGGTGTTTTCAAATATGCAAAATTTTAAGGTACGTCGATTAAAGTAGCAAGATCAGAAGTATATTAGTAATATATATTGAAAATGTTTTGTTAAACCACGGTTATTACTTTTTAGTTGCACTTTATTAAAAAAAAAGAATTGCTCAATTATGAAATGGTTAAAATTAAATTCGAAAGTTTTTGAGCTAGAGCGATAAATTTATCCTACTAACCTCGCTTCTTCTTAGGCATTTTCAACAGCCTGAACACGGTTACAACTAATTCCAAGTCTTCAAGTTGACTCACCAAAAAGCACTAATTTGTTTTAAAGATTTTTGTATGGCAGCCTAAAACTGTATCTTCATTTCACTCTGCTTTCTAGTTTTGATGCTTTCAAAATAAGTGTGACTACACAACCCCACTCGCCGAGAACTTAATCACAAAACATACTGCAGTCACGATCGGCTGCAAGCCAATCGTATAATACTCTAGATGAATACTGAACTCCGATTTATATTGTAGTTGGGGATAAAGTAGAATTACGTGTGTGCATTTTGTATGTCCTTTATTAAGGACTCCCATTAGATTGCTACTCAAAACTAAAAGACAATATTCAGTGTTTAATTTAATATCTTGAACTGGGTAAGTCATCGAAAAAAACTTCCTTTTTGATGGATTTTCACATGGGAGGTGCAGGAAGGACTCACTCGATTTCTTACATATTTATCCTTTTCCTTGGAACCATTTAAAAACGAACGCGTACAAAATTTCAAATTCGTAGCTTGAAGCGTTCAAAAGTTATCGAAAAATATTGTCTTAAAGATATTTTGTATGGCAGCTACCAGAAGGAGTAAAAGGATTTCGCTGATTAGTAAACTCGAACTACGTTTTTATTCAAAACTGATTTGTACAAAATTTCCAATTCATAGCTAAAAGATTATTTGAGTTATAGTAAGTTCTGTAAATTAAGTGAAAACATTTTGACAGGATATTTGTATGGCAGCTACACGAAGGACTAACAGGATTTTCTTCATAATCATATATTTAGCTGCAACTATTGGAAAAATAACACATACAAAATTTCAAAGACGTAGTTTAAACCCTTCTGAAGTATCGACCAATATTCTTGAACACGTGTTTTAAGGACATTTTGTATGGCAGCTACCCGAAGGAGTAGGACGATTTTGCCCGTTAACGAACTTAGCCTTACAAATTCAACCAAACATCCAGATTCAAAATTTCAAGATCCTAGGTGAAGGCGTTCTTGAGTTATCGTGTTCACGGACAGACGGACGGACGGACGGACGGACGGACGGACGTCAAGCGGATTTGAGGTTTTTGGCCACAAATAAACAAAAAATAATATATAACTTTTTTTTGTCCGAGGCTTGGTTCTATGCGTTACAAAATTTTGGGCTGGATTAAACTTATAATACTCTATATGATTTCATCTAGAGTATAAAAAGCTTTTATGCCCAATACGTTCCGTTCCGTAGTTATCGCTTCTTCGGGGAAAAAATAGGAACCATTTTTATTAAGAACTTTTGTGTAGTAGCTAACTGAAAGAGTACCGCAATATTGTCAGTTCCTGCAATATAATAATAGTTATATCTTTTTTTTAAGAATGGAATTTTTTCATGGTAAGCTACCATAGAAGCAAATTTGATTAAATGTTAGTTGTTTTCCGGCGTTAGTAGGGTTTCTGGTGTGAAACCCCAACACGAAATCCCCGACTGTTGATTAATCGCTGTCCTTGAGGACATGACAATTGAAAAGCCTTCACTGGATACGCCAGTTTTATAAGATTGTGTTGGACTAGGTCCGAAGGAGCTGTTTCGTCATCGGAGGGCATAGACTCGTCAGAGGGTGTATCATGCCTACTATCCGAAACACCCTTACAGCTGGTGGAATTGCTGAGCATAATTTCTATATAGCGAACTCGAAATCAAATTTACGATCCGCGAATTTTAAACTTAGCTAATTTCCCGCCATCGCAACCCTATACTAAAGGAGGTGGCGCTGAAGATCACTTAATATTTCAACCAATTTGGTGGAATTTATGGTTGTACGCCAGGATATATAGAGCTAAAAGCAAAGAGCGCGACATCGAAACCCGCCAACAGCAATTTTATTTTTTCGCTAACTTTTTTAAGAATGGAATTTTTTCATGGTAAGCTACCATAGAAGCAAATTTGATTAAATGTTAGTTGTTTTCCGGCGTCAGTAAAGTTTAATCAACAGTCGGGGATTTCGTGTTGGGGTTTCACACCAGAAACCCTACTGACGCCGGAAAACAACTAACATATAATCAATAGTTATATCGTGCAAAATTTTAAAATTCCAATAACAATCATCACTTTTTTTGAGGAATTTTGTATACGATGTAGGGTAAACTACCCGGTTTTTAGTTCCAAAACTTACTGTTATCTTACTGTGTACCCATTATTTACAAAAATTATTGTTTTATATTCGTCGTAATGTACTTTTTCTATTTTGATATCATAATTTTAACTAATAATAAAAAAAAAATTAAGAAAAATAAATTTTAATGAAAAAAGACACCGTGCCCAGTTTCGGGCTCCTGTATAATAGCAAATAATTGCAATGTTGTTGAAATTAAACTTAGGGTACTATAATACTATTTTTTTATTAAAGAAACAATTAAGGATAGTATTTAATTAATTAAGTTTTTAAAACCGTTAACAAAACTACAAAACTGTGAGTTAAAACTAACTCGCGTTTAGTGAAATACCTAATGAAATGCGAAAACTGAACGTGTCATCTTCAAATATTCCAGAATGATTGCACGGTTTACTTAGAGTATACAAAGCGACAAAGAATTTATTCAGAACATCTTAAGCACCTCAAATTAGCAATTGAATTCTTTTTTATTTAGATGAAGCTTAGTATAAAGAGAAAAGCAACAGGGTGGCCCAAAATAGGCTGTTGGGCCCGAAACCGGGTAGTTTACCCTACCTGAAGAAGTTGTGCGATTTTACTTACTAACGTATTCTAAGTAAAATTTCAACTCCCCGGTATTTTACCCCTGTCTCCAGGTGCGGTGATATTGTTTTGGTGTTGCAGAAAAGGTGCAATGATTCTTAACTGAGTGAAATCCACATTCATTCTATTTGTCACAAGATGTAGCTCCCGAAATTACAAACTCATTTCATAAGCCATAGTTCTGCCCCTCCCTACGAAATGTTGTATGGGCGCCCATGCTCGCACCTACGTTTTCAATCACTTTCAACTTATCCAGGTGCTTCTATTGCCAATAGCAAACTGAACAAAACTGAACAAATAAATTATGTAGACGCAATTTTACACTGTATAATTAAAGGTAACAAACTAATAATAAAACACACCTTTTTCTGGAACTAATGGCAGTAAGTGCTGTCCTTATGCTTGCAAACTTTCCCGCACTAAACCGTCGTGCCACTTCCTATTTCGCTGCCATGTCTTCCTATAATCCCAACTCCCATAATATATTCATTTTTAATACCAAACCTACCACAAGATTTGTAATTTAGCCGAAGCTAAGATTGCTACTCATTTTCCTAGTTCCGTTAAAACTGCCATAACTATGCCCTTTTAGTTTAGTCTTGCGCTAAACCGTCAGTGCTTTGATCTCTAGCGCGCCCTGTAAAGTCTGTGAGAATTAGCGAAGAAAACGTTACTTTCTCGCCTGTATTCTGTATATGGCCGTCATGTTTGGTATACATGGCATACACGTTTCCTTATGATCATTATCATCGTTAGAATCAAGTACACCGAGAGCCTCTATCTAGCACTAGGAATTTTCTATCTTCATTTGATCATGTTCTCATACTTGCCTGCCCTGATAAAATCTTCTATTCTGCAACCTGTACACGCAGATAAGAGGAAAAGTGAAAAAAAACGAAGAAAATTCGAATCAACAAATCAAACATTTTGCAAATTTGCGTTTACACCTCTAGACTGTAAAGTAAACGCAGCATTGAACTGGGAACTGAATTGGCAAGTAAGAGTAGAAGATTTGCGGTCGAGCAGAAATTATAACGTTCTTCCGTCGATAGATAATTGAACACTCAACTCAATTTACAGCTGTTTTTCCGAACGCCAGGAAATGTTTGTTTTCCCACAAAATAAACTACCGATTTGAATTGACTATGATAGTTCGTTATAAGTTTGTTCAAATTTGTTTGAATTACAAATTTGATTCGAACTAAATTCGATAACATGAATTGGACACAGTCATATACACTGACGGTTCAAAGATGAACTGTGCAGTCGGAGCGGGAGTTTTCTCAGACACACACTATATCGCAAGGTCTTACCACTTACCGGACTACGCCAGCGTTTTCCAGGCGGAGGTACTGGGGATCCGGGAGGCCTGTCGGACTTTGCAGCAAGACTCTACGCTAAAGCGAAATGTTGTAATCCTCTCTGACAGCCAAGCCGCAATCAAGGCCTTAGATTCGGCTACCACCTCCTCTAAACTCGTCGAACAGTGTCGAGAAGAGCTAGCCCACTTAGGAAGTGAAGTCAAAGTTACTCTGCTTTGGGTCCCAGGCCACAGCAAGATAGAGGGTAACGAGCGAGCAGACGAATTAGCTAGGCAAGGTTCTGCTTTTCAGGGCTCTCTCGTAGAATTCGTTCAGGTCCCACTAGGGACTGTTAAGCGCCAAATATCCACCCACTTTCTCACAAACGCGAACTCCAAATGGAGAGGACTGACCAACTGCATCATATCTAGGAAGATATGGCCATCCTACTCCCGGAGCAGAACAGACGAACTTCTGAGCAGGAGCCGCGTGGACGTCTCCAGAGTCACGGCAGTTAGCACGGGTCACTGGCCGATCGGCGACCACGCGGTCAGACTGGGTATTCCGTTTAACGTCAATTGCCGCAGTTGTGGGGATACAAATAAGAGGGAAACTGTTATCCACCTTCTTTGCGGGTGTCCCGCCCTAGCTAGAGCCAGACTTTGCGCACTAGACAAACCCTTCTTCAATAACCTCGATGAGATCTCGAAAAACAAGATAGGAGAACTGATTATCTTCTTGAGCAGCTCTGGATGGATATGATAATCCATTCAAGCCCCAGATCTCTGTAAAACTATATATATACTTCATCAGCCCTCAACGACCAGGTTAAACGAGTTGTGGTATCAAAACGGCGCTTCCTGTGCTAATTGGGCACTGTTTTCGGTAGACGGGTCACCACGTAAACCAACCAACCACCAAATTCGAAATTCTTGAAAACCACGTAGTTGACAACTTTGATGCGTGCATTGGACTTCTCTGAACATTGCGTCCGCAACTGGACTGACAAAATTTCAATATACACTATTAATGGTGTTTGACAGCTCCCTGGACCAGTCATCGCAGAACTTTTTTGATCAAATTTTTGATAAATCGATCATGGATGATAATTGAATGAAGCCTTGAGACTGAATACAAGTATATTAATTTCAAGTTCAAGGTGAGTTCAGAAGCAATGATATTCCAGAAGCAATGATATTCCAGACTATGTAGATTCAAAAGAATCCATTTTAAGATTCCCTCCGATTGTATTCATATATGGCCTGTAATCAACACTTCTTTTTCCTGCTGCCATTATGGAGTCGAACTTCCATAATCATCCATCACCTGGGAATTCGCACATCATAGATAATTCCCTGAATCACTTAATGAAGTTCATCTTGCAGCAACATAACGCTCAGACTGGTCGGATTTTACAAATAAAAACAGTTTTTCCAATTGAAAAATAATTGCGTCGAGTAAGAGGTCCATACGTAGATTGCCAGAGAATCTCCCTAGGGGTGGTGATTGCGAAAGATATCGTTACGAAGTAGTCAGATAACCAGACCCGAGGCATCATGAGCCGATTTTTTTTTAAGTTGCACATGATAGTCAAGTGTAGACGCATCATCCAAGTCATCATCCGCCCGATTCAAGACATCATTCATCATTCCGATGGCACAGAGAAGACATATAGATGCGATGTGCGCATCTTGACGAGGCCGACGAAGAAACTGAAAGAATCGCGGCCATCATCTATCAAAGTGCGCCAACAGACGCATTCAAAGAGTTTTTCGCTTTTAATTTCAACGATTTTTGCTCGTAAAAACAATCGCTGCGCTTTTTTGTTTGTTTGTTGCGCTGAAGTAGTGCGACTACTTCATCTACCTTATGAAATAAGGTAAGTAAGTTTAAGGCCAGGTAGGGTCAAGGCTTTCTAACTTGACGCAACTTTTGTCACGCAAGATGACTTTTGTAGTAATCGAGAAGTCGTAGTTGACGCAGTCATTGCGCAAGGGAAGTGTAAGTGATGAGTTTGCAATTTGAAGAAAAGATCTGTTGCAATTGGAGCGGATTTTCGGGATCGCGATAAGATGAAAGTTAAATTTTAATGAAATGAGATAGACGTGGACGTTCTACTGCCTATGCCCTGAACGAATAGTAGACAAATGATTCACTTACAGTCCACCTTCACTTACGAGTAACAAATCAGAACGCTAATTGATTACCTAAGAATCGCAATTGAATTAACATTTGCATATATGTATATCTCGCCTGGATGAATCTTTAGTGATGCATTTGCGATGTTTTTCCTTTAGAGATAGTGCGATCAACCTAATTGATTCACTTTCGGTTCAACTATGTGATTCACTTATGAGTAACAACACAGACTACTCATTAATTGAACTAATAATATAAATCTTACAATCTCAAATTCTCAAATGAATCACTATCGAATCATCTATGTGAAATCACAGAGAAGGTATAGAAATGTAAGGTTGGCAAATTGATGCAGGTGAATTTGATGTTCCGGAAACAAATTTCTTCGTATATTAATCGTAGGACAAAGTTTGTGCGGTCCTGATTTTGATGTTAAGTTCAGAAAAATGTATTGAGTGCAAGATTAGTTGAACGAAGGAAGGTATTTCCACCTCCTTTTTACTTCAAGTTAGGTATCTTAAAGTAATTCGTTGAGGTATTAAACAATGAAGGTAAATACATCGACTACTTACTTGAAAATCTTGGAGATGTTAACAAAGAACAGGGTGAACATTTCCACCAGAACATAGAGAAAATTGAAAGACTGTGCCAAGGTAGATGGAACGTCAATAATACTAGGGAAGAATAGTTTCAGTGAATATTGTCTTTACCCTGGCACGTTTATTTATTAGTTTCTTTATTTTATTTATTAGATTGTAGATTGTGGATAGTGGAGGACGGTCTACAATACCGATTCACTGCGGTCTCAGTGTGCCTATTTGGATTGCCCTCCCTTATTATAATAACACTCACTCAGGACCCTTATATCAATAAATATTAATATGCTCATGAGTGAATTAGACATGAGTTCCAATGGTAGTAGGAAGTAATATCCAAGAAGTCTGAGTATTCTGAGTGCGAGATCTTCACAGTACCATAGAACGTGCTCTGTAGTTTCCTCATCTTCTTCACGCAATCTACAAATATCGCCTGAAATCAGTTCAATCGTATGCATATGCTTTTTCAGCTTACAGTATCCTGTAATTAACGCGGTCAAGCGCTGAACATGATTCCGATTCATTTTGAGCAAATCGGAGATTAGTTTCTTGGAGTTACCTTCCAAGAACAGTTTGGACTGTCTGCATCCTGTCTGAATGATTGTCCTACAATTTTGGGTTAGGTTTTAATTTCTAACTCCCCTGGCTTTTTTAGTATCAGAGTACATACATCAGAGCCAGAGTTGACACGTCTGAGTACAATGGTAACCCAAAAAACTTGTCACTGGTTGCTACAGTTTAAATCGCTCTTAGCGAGCCAGTCACTATCATCTTAGCATCCAAGGTTACCCTCAGATATTTGACCTCACTGAAAAATTCGATAATTTCACCGGAAAGTATTGGGCATTTGAGTTTGCTCCGGTTCTTCCTATTCGTGAAAGCAACGAAAGTCGCACCAGAGCGCTATCATGTCTAGTCCTCTCTGCAGTATGTTTGAGGTGTCTTCAAACTTCCCTCGTACTAGGATGGTTATGTCGTCGGCGTAACCTATAACATCTATACCAGATGTGCTGAGTCTAGTTAGTAGTTTATTGACCGCAATTGACCAAAGTAATGGTGATAGCACCCCTCACTGTCGGCAACCTTTTCAGGCCGTGATTGTCCTCTAAGGAAAGAAAAGCGATGATACATCGGAGTTTTGAGCTGAAGGTTTTCGTCAAATTGGGTACTTCTCACCAGTGCTTACCACTGTCGTCCGATTGTAGTATCGGACAAATCCCTCTGATGGATATAATCTATAGGAAGACGGATATAGGCGTCCTCCGAACTACAGGAGCAGCAGCGTATTTGCCTCGGAAGCAGGGGAAACTTACTTTCAACGGACCCTGTGTGAATTCCGGAAGTAGCCGTTTAGAGCTTGAAAAGGGAGGTTATACAGGATTTCTACTTATCTGGTTGAGATTGACGTCCTGCCAAACGTTAAGAACTCTGGAAGAAATTTCCCATCCGGGACGTCAATTTGACAGAACGGCTGACGACAGCTGACGAAAGTAGAAACTATCGGTAAATTCTTCCCGCGCAAACCTTATTTTCGACAGAACTGGCGGAGATGTACCTTAGGTTAGGTTAGGTTAGGTGGGTAGCTATTGACAGAGATAGCTAACACTTAGACCGCTAGATGGGTCCGTTGTGATCCCACTGCACCACGGCACGGCGCCTACGGCTGATGTCTGTTTTTGGCTAATTTCCAACAACAAACTGAGCCCAATTGTCCGCGGTATTGTTCTATCAAATATTTTTCCGTGTTTCTTGGTGCGAAGGAGAGGAGAGTTGGAAGGAATTGTGGAGAAGAAAGGGGAAGTTTTTAGGAATGGGAAGGAAGATCAGAAATCGGGCCGGAACTGTACTAGCAGGTGTTAATGATCATAATTTTGCAGTACTATTGGCTGTGATACGATCTACCAGAACAGCAAAGTTGCCTATAGCAAATCAACTACTGGCTGGCAGCTCTGATGGGATTTGTGAATCTGATAAGAATGTAAACAGAACTCATTTGCTCAGGTTTAAATCCTTTACAAGTGACCCTATTAAACATTCCGCACTGTTCACGATATAAATAAAAAAAATTAAAAAATATTCTGAAACCAATAGAAACTGAAAAATTCATATAAATAAATTATGCATTGAGTGGGAATTGAACCCCGGTAGCAATGTTTTCAAGACCTAGTACACTACCACTGGACTACACCCGGCCCAGATGTACCTTAAAAGCGCCGAAAATACATTTTAAACGTCCCGGCTGGCACTATCACTCGGGATCTGTCAATAGGCTCGAAGACGCCGGGAGAATTTCGTTAAGAAAAAGGGAAGTGATTCTAGAAAGCCCGAGAATCGCGAAAGGCATGGAGAATTATAAAAGGGACGGACTGCGAGTGCGTGGGGCTTTTTCTGAAAGTTTAGTGAGCTGGAGTGGAGCCGAGGTGTGACGGAAAAGCGGGATAGTCGAATAGTCAGGGAGATGAAGATTGAACTAGTCCGGTATTGCGGTGCAAGATATTGGATGAAATGGAGAAATACGGACGGCAGCTACGCCATCAGTGTGGTACGTTGGGATTTTATTAGGTAGCTATTCGTTTTTTCTTTCCATAGAAGGTGATACGACTTGTCTGTGGGATTTGCTGTTGGCGAACCCGTCGTGAAGATTTTGAAGAGGAGAAACGCGTGGCGAACAGTTGTACATCGGAACCACCGGAACGCATCCATTTCCGGATTAGTTTGATTCAGATAGACTAAGGGCCGTATTATTCACCTCGGGTTATTTTGGCCTTAACCAGCTGTTAACTTATCCGGGGTATTAAATTTAATCACTGGTTAATTTCTCTGGGTATAAAATTGTATTATTCACCTCAGGTTAGCGATTTAGTAGGTCGGGTTATCTTAACGGCTGGTTTTCCATTTTTCCATTATTTTTCCAGTCAAACGTCAAGAATTTTATTAATTATTTACAGAATGTGACATTTTTCTTTTTTGTGAATATTTAAATTTGTATTTTCAGGAAAAATGTGAATTATTGGCTCCAATTTTTTCATGGTTGCGGATCTGGGAGCAGTACAAACGACGTGTGTGATGCACGGTTTACACGTTCAACGAGAACCATCCCATTCGATTCTGATACTTTTCTGAGTGTGTGCTTCCGGGTGATTTGTGTGGACAGTCGATTGAAGGCTTGCATCTCCCAAACCATTGGAGCTATTGAATTTAAGTTTATTGGTAGGGTAGATTGAGTGGACCCCTTCAAGTGATAAGTTTCTAGTGGAGGGGTGAGAAAGGATGTGGGTGGCGTTTTAGACGCAAAACTTTGGTTCTTATATTTCAGGAACCACTTATGCTAGGAAGCTGAAATTCATAACTTACATAGATCTATGGTATTGTACCCACTTCCTAGCTTCATTTTTATATGAGTGAAAGGGTTCGGGAGTTCGGAGAAAACCAATGTGTCCGAAACGCTTGAAAGCTTAGGTCGAGACATTCTCAAATCCATATCTCCTGAACGGTTAATGCCACCAAGTTGAAACTTGATACTTGCTAAACTAGGAACTAGGCGAATAGATCGAAAATAATTTTTTGAAAGTGGTCAGTGGCGTGGGTGGGTGGCAAAAAACTTTGCATTGCGAAGTCTCACAAACTAATTAAACCAGAAAAAGGAAATGTGGCTTATGTTTAAAGATGGACAATAGGAGTTGGCTGAAAGTATTTTTCAGGGAGGCGATGGATAAGCATTATTTTAAAAAAATCACACCTCATATCTCAAGAACTGTATGAGATGGGATCATACAAATAATACGAGACCTAGACACTTACAGTCCTAGCTGAAAACTGGAGGGAGATGATGGAAGGAGTGAGAGTGGAGAACGGTAAAATGGAATAAATTCATTTGGCTTTACAATCCGGTATCGACAGAAAAAGTCTTTGTCGTCGCATATGTCGATGTCGATTCGTTGTGCCATTTTGTATTGGTGACGCTCGAGTCATGTTCTTCATCAGAATCACTCCAATTATCCAACAAATGAAATCTTGCTATAACTTCAATCGTGAATAATACAAAATTTGTCAAATCGCCGGTTAAATCCCTGGATATCGTAGTAAACTGGAACTTTTTCACCGGTTAAATTTTTCCCTGGGTAACTTTAATCACTGATTACAAAACCAGCAAATCACCGGTTAAAAACGATAACCGGAGGTGAATAATACCAAATCTTTGGAAAAACTGGAGGTTATAAATAACCCGAAGTGAATAATACGGCCCTAAAAGCTGATTGTGAATCGCTTGAGAAGAAAGGTGTCTTCACTAGTCTTCACTAGTTTTGAAAAAGTAAGTCGAGGATTCTTAATCTCACTCGCAGTAGTACGAAGATTAGGTGGCACCCTGGCTTTTTGGTGTCGCGGCGAAATAAGTATTCCCCGAGCTTTCCCATCTTCGGATGAGCGAGGCCGCCGCAAGGTTGAGTTGGGGTTGCCTGTTAGATCAGTGTGAAAAGGCTACGGCTGTGTAGCTGAGAGGAAGCTACGAGAACGGGGAACGTTGAACCCCGGGTTCTAACCCTGTAAAGTCGTGGTTTTTTTCCTTCGTCGATTCTTCCTATTAGACCGTCGCAACAACTCACCCCTCCTCTTGAGGGTAATAGAAATCAACAGTAGCATTAAAGTTACAATGAAACCATCATTTTAGGGATCCACTTTGAAACGAGTGGTGTCGATTTACATATCAACACGACAAGCCGAGCACGAAAAAGTTAATTAATGAACATTTATTGTATGCAAAATTTTATTACCTAAACAAAATATCATATATCAATGTCCCTTCTCAGTCCATAATGTAACCCCCTCTGAATTTTTCATGGTTTGAATAAAATTTAGAAAATATTTTGCAAATACTAATCCGGTCAGAACTAAAAGTAAAGGCCCGTGAAATATTCATATATGTATAATTCAAATCAGATGCTTATCTCGATATTTTTATTATGGACACGATTGTAAGGAGCTAAATCCTATTCACCACAATCCTATATTCACTCAAATTTTAGCTGTAATGAAAATTCGCTATTATTCCAGAAGAGAATAAACTACAAAAATTCGATTAGAACGACGAGTATATATTTAGTGGCTTAACTTTGTGCACAAATCGTACACTAGACAAAGGTAACCTACATGTAGGCCTCTAGGCTTAGCTTTTATAAAATACGTAAATTTCCAAATATATCTCGTATCAATAGTAAAGATACCATTATGCAAAGGTCTTGTCGAAGATTTGTCTGTACTGAGAAAATTAAGATCGCCTGAAGACGTCTTTTGCCATAACAATCACTATAATAAGTATTTTGCCGGGTGGTCCACTCCGACGTAACGTCTTTTATTATACTAGACAAAGTACAGTGCCCAGCTTAGCGCGCAATTCTTTCAGATCAGATATTGTTCAAGCGAAGAGCGATTATCCAGCCAATAAGACAAAAAAGAGCTTTAGTGCAACATTCGGTACATATGACGGTAATTAAACTCCGTTCCGAATGTCTTCAGTTTGCGTCGAACAGGATTTCCACAATCTATACAGAAAGGCACAGAACCAACCCTTGTTTGCAAATTTATTCCCAACCAGACAGATCCTTCAGCAAGCAATTACAAGAATCTCTTTGAAATAGTACCCTGTGCGCAGCGAACATACAGACACTTAACAAATCCCAATGTAATGGAATAAGACTTGTCAAGGTCGTTACCTTTTCGTCCACAAGACCAATCACCTATTTCTAGGTTAAGCCAAGAGTGGCTCCTTCTTCTTTTCACCTGATACTTGAAATACTTGACTTGACCATAGTGCGGCCGTTGCGCACACATTTTCCTGTAATGACGGGCCTTGGTCCATTGGTTCGCCATCAACCAGACACTTTCCAAGATCACTTGGGACACCCGAGACACAGGCCGATCGTGGACTCCTTCTTCAAGGATCCGATCGCGAGACGGATCGCGGTAAATAAAATCACCAGCTTTGGCTGTATAAGTGCCAACAATCGTTTTTTCGTAATTCCTCACTCCGGCTTAATCGCAAAAAAATTATAGATGCGATCATATGTGGATCTTACCTACTCGATCTATATATAGAGTGCGGGGCACACACCGGAATGATATGACAAGAATTTTAATGTGTTTGGACATACGCCTTGGTGCGTGCAGCATAAACGGACATTCTACAGGTTGCTCTTAGAGGCTCGGATCGTATTTATTGGATCGAATTACATTGCCGCCTCGTAATTTCAATTATCACCTGGTGTAAATTGCAGAAATGGCCACTTTTGTAGCAATTTCTGCCACGTCACTTTTTGATTTCGTTTCAAAGTAGTCGCCAGACGGCATAGTGAAACTGCCTCGAAGATTTATGTACCATCCTCAACTATCTGGAATTGTGTGTGTCTGACTAACTAACACAAAGTGAAATTTGACGTTAGATTGCTTAGGTCAGGTGTGCAAGAAGGTTAAGCAAATGAAGTAATTCCTAATCAACTTCGTGTAAGGTGCATTAGTGAAAGATTTGGAGTGAACGGTTTGCAATTGGCCTGTCCTATGTCTAGGAAATAGCAAAATGTTTTAAAATTAATAATTGATAAAATCGCGGCTGGTTTGATATCTTCAGGTATGATGTTAAGTCTGGTGCAAAAATTTAATTAAATTGTATGTAGATAGATATTTCACTTCCGCAGTATCTAAGAGGAGTTCTGAAAACTCATCGAAAAAACTATTCAAATTGCACCAATCAGCGCAACTAGGTCCTTCTGATTATATGAAAAGCGAATGGTAGAATGGTATTTTTTCCAGTTTACGGTGTCAGAGCAATGCACAGTCTGTGAAGTCCACCAAACGTCCTTCCAGCTGCAATGAAAGCAATGCGTCCGGCAATCTCGGAAGCCAAGATTGAGACATTCTAAAATCTATATCTCCGAAACGGTTAATGTCACGAAATTGAAACTTTATGACTGCCTGTAGGTATACTAGGAGAAGAGACCGGAAACAAAATTTTAAGAGGGGTTAGTAGAGTGTGGAGGTGAGCTGTGAAAAACCTTAGATTACGATATCTCACGAACCAATTGCACAAGTCGACAAGTGAAGTTGGCTAAAAATAAAATTTTTCATGGTGGAGGTGGATCATGAAACCGGAGGGGATAAGAATTTTTCTAATAAATAACGTCTTATATTTCAAGAACAGTTTAAGATAGATGCTTAGATTTTTTATGGAAAGTAGACCTAATAGACCCATAGTAGAAAGAAATTTGTTGTGGGTGTAGGTGTAGGGGGGAAAGGTGTGGGAGGGTGATTGAGAAAAAGTTCAGATTTTTATATCTCAACACATAATGATTGATAACTAGAACTTGTTATTTTGATAGAGCTGCAGCAGTAGCAAGTTAGAAAAATATAAGTTTTTATAAGGATTGTATGGTACGGGGGTGGGGGGTGTTTTTCCTATCTATAGAATGACTAATACTAGAAAGTTGAAACTTGTTGAATATATGTAGAGCTATTAGAAAAGCAATTTAGATAAAAAAAATATCAAATATCCATTGGCGTACAGAATGGGGGACAAAAAAAAATGATCAGTGATAATGAAATGCATATATTTTCACGAATTTCGTCATATCTCTTAGCCTACAAGCTGATTTTCTGATATCCAACCTTTAACCGAATTGCACACATTTTCACAAATTCCTACATATTTCTTAGATCTGATGAGATATCGAATTGATTTTTAATTCCTATGGCTTCCTATCATTGTCATAATTTCATGATTTTTAGATATTCAACCCAAACGGATTAGAAGGAAGTTGCATAGTAACCTCCCGTACAACCAGGCGTAAAGTATGAAGTATGAATTGTCGTTATTTAGCGTTAAGTCACGATGGATACTGATATGAATCGGTAACGCATAGTTCTTGAACTTAAAGTGGCGAGACGTTTCTTTATAAATGTTTTTCGCAGCATTCGATAAACACCTTTACCGAAAATTGCGCTCGAATGCTGTATGTTCCGTACTTTGATACTTTGATACTTTGTCCGCCGATACTATTCGATACAGATTCATAAAGTTATGCAACGAATGGGTACGGGTATGCGTTCAAAAAAAATTTTATTGCAATCAAAATATAATAAAAAAATAATAATATATTTTTACATATTTCTCTAGCATCTGTCAAAACTTCACGGTAGATAGATAACGCTATTAAAAGATTCGTCAAGATAACTGAAGCCAGTAAACGACATGTATAGATTCGTGAAGCTGTGATAAAGGAATGCAACCAAAATATCTTTCTTTAAAGAGAGTTGAAGACATTTTAAGGATCGTGAAGATCTGGTAATGTAAAGGGAAGGAGCATAAAGCACTCTAAATCCAGAACCATACGTGAAGTAGAGACTAAGACGTTAGACTTCAAATCAAGATGACCGGAGTTCGTGCCCGAAGAACAAAGACATTTACTTCTCGAAATAAAAATTTCTTACTTGTATATAATGATAATTATAATTATGTAAAGCTCTGAGTAACGAACAGAAGCCAGATTTCAATAAAGGTAACATTAACGTGCTCTCTTGAAAGCGCCGTCAAGTATCGTTAAAGATTCAACTATCTGCAGCTAGATTCCGGAAGTCTGGAAACGACATCGGTCTTTAACACCACCTACATTAATTTCTATACAGACTATCACGTGGACTTAATTAATCTTTACAGAGTTCTAAATAGCCTGGTTGTACGGAAAGGGTCGTAGCTCACAAACTCATTGAGAAATTAAGTCAAATTGTTTTCTTGGTCGGTGATATTGGAATTCGTAAAAATATAAACAATCATTTTACACCCTCTTATGGCTTGAATATCGCAAAATCCTGAAATCAATTTTTAGTTCATAGCATATAAATTCGAAAAGCGAATTCGATCTCATCAAATCTAAAAGTTTTGTCGGAATTGGTGATTTAATATCGAAAAATGTTTAAATCGTTCTTACCCGTTTATATATAAAGCCTTTAGAAGTGAAAGTGAATTCGATATCTCCTTAGACCTATGGAATATATCGAAATTCGTTAAAATTTACACAATCATTTACACCCCCTTAATGGTTATATATGGAAAAATTTTGAAAAACTTTTGTATGCGCTTATGTGAAGAGCTCACAAAAGTAAAATAAATTTGATAACCCGACATACCTAAAAAATATAACGAAATTCGTGAATTTTTTACTCCATCCTTGTATGCTAATAAAAATCTAAACTTTTTTTGTTTTAGTTATGTATACGTAATAAGTTTCAACTTGCTAGTATTTGTCGTTTCTGAGATGTGAAAAACCATCCCCTATCCCGTACCTCGCTAACTCTTTGAATAATTTGTTTTTTCTGCCTCTATAGTCGTAAATTTTTAGCTTTCTATCCTATTGATTTTCGAGAAATAGAAAGAATTCGAAATTTTTCCTTTCCACCCCTCCCGCCATCACCCCTACACCCGCACCCTCAAAATTTCTTTTCCTGCTTGATGTCTACCGGGTCTAGGTAGGTATGCGTGGCTGCCCGTGAGAATACGGACACACTAAAAAAGTCCGTTGTTTTACCACAGGATCATTGAATCCGGTTTTACGCGCTTAACCATTAAAAGCTAACAGTGAAGAGTTGGATTCTCGCAAACCTCCATTGCGGCAAGGTCACTGAGACTGTTGAAGAAGTAAGATCCTCGATTAGCTTTCCGCCTAGTGGGTAGAGCTGGGCAGGCACAAAGAAAATTAAGGACTGTCTCCTGCTCATCCCCATCCAGTCAGCTTCTACTGAAGTCGTTTGAAAAGAGGCCGAGTCTTTTAGCATACCGGCCTATACGACAGTGTCTGGTCAGAGCACCGAGTGTGGAGCTGATACTTGCCCTTTTGAGCCAAATGAGTCTTTTAGAGCGTTTCAAATCCAGCTTCAGTCAGATCTGTCTCGCAGTGTGACACGTAATACCCTCTGCCCATCTTGCGTTGGTTTTCTCAACTGGATATCCCCACTTCCGCGCTCCACCTCCGCTCTGAAAGAATTTAAATTCAATAGACTCCCATGGTTTGTTGGTTGGTTTACGTGGTGGTCCGTCTGCTGAAGACAGGGCCCAATTAGGACAGGAAGCGCCGTTTTGATACCACAACTCATTTAACCTGGTCGTTGAGGGTTGTTGAAGCGGATAGGTACATGGTTTAACAGAGACCTGGAGCTCCAATGGATTATCATATCCATGCGGAGCTGTTCAGGAAGGTGATCAGTTCTCCAATCTTGTTCTTCAAGATCTCGTCAAGGTTATTAAAGAAAGGTTTGCCTAGTACGCGAAGTCTGGCTCTAGCTAGGGCCGGATACTCGCAAAGATGGTGGATAACAGTTAACAGTTGTAATCACATACACAGATACCAAATTTTATCTTCTCGGTACAATTGATTCGAAGGATATTTTAATCTAAAGTTCTTTACACCTAAAACGCTCTCATCAGCTCCCCACAGCCCCACCCCCACAAAAGACATCACTTGTAGAGTTTCACCGGACCTACCCACCAAAGTTCAACTTAATATATCAACGTGTTTATAAGCTACGTGTCTTCAAACGCTTTTGCGTACGGCGTACGGCGTCTACGGCGGACAGACGGATATTTTCTTTGCATTTTTGGCGTTTCTTAAAACGCAAAATTTTAAAATTTCTGGGTAGCAAATTTGTTTGTAATTTCACTTCGATCACAATACTTTATTATTAAAAAATAATAAAGTAAAAATAATATAATAATAAATAAATAAATATTAATATGATAATAATAATAAAAAAAGTTATTAAAAATTAACAAAGTTCAAATTGCGGATATTGTCCGCTATTTTGCATTTTTACTTTATTATTCTTTAATAATAAAGTATTGTGATCGACCTGAAATTTCAAAAAAATTTGCTATCCTGAAATTTTGTATTTTCACGTTTTAGGACTAGTAAACCCCAAAAAAGCAAAAAAACAGAGTCCGTCCGTCCGCCGAACGCCGTCCGCCGTGCGCCGTACTTTGGATTACAATATTTTCCAAACCAATTACATCAAGAAAATAAAATTTAGTTTCTGTATGTGGGATCACAAGAGGAGTCTACTGAAAGCAAATTTTTTGAGGGGGGAGGTGGAGCACAAAAGTGGGGGGACACCAATTTCTCAAGAATGTCATTTTTATATCTCAAAAACCGAATCAGATATGATCTTAAAATTTTTACAGGAGTTGGGGTCGGTAGACCTCTAGTAGGAAAAAAATTGTTCACCCCGTAGGAGGTGATGGTGAAAAGAGGTAGAAAGAAAAAAAATCTGATTTTATTTCTCGAAAACCGTAATGAATAAAAAGCTAAAAATTTAAGATTATGTAGAGCCACTATAGAATATCTAAAAAATAAAATTGTTGATTGGAAAGCGAGGTACCGCGATGAGGGGTGGTTTTTTATATCTCAGAAACGGCTTATGCTAGAAAGTTGAAACTTAGTACGTATATGTAGCTGTGCTGTTAGAGTAATTAAAGTAAAAAAAAGTTCAGATTTTTATTGGCGTTCAGAGGTTGAGTAAAAAAAATTTCCGTGAATCCACATTTGCACGAATTTCGTTAAAACTTTTAGACATGTCGAGCTATCAAAGCAATTTTACTTCTGCGGGCTATTTATATAAACGTTTAGAAATGTTCTTAAAAATTTTTCGATATCCAACCCTAAGTGGGCATAAAGTGGTTGTGTACATATTCACGAATTCTGATATATTTTTTAGGTATGTTGAGATTTGTAGTTCATTTTCACTTCTATAAGCTTTAAACGTAGTCAGGGAAAAATCGATATAAGTATTTTTCCCTATTAAACCTCCTGGGGGAAAGTTTCAAATAGCCTCCTGGTTATTCCTTAGGTTGTCACTCTCATAGTAACCTACACCGGATCTCAGCATTAAACACGTTTCGGACTCCTACCCATAAAATAATAAAGTTGAGCCCAGACTATTGGCAGATTTTTGATAGAAGATGATAGTAAGTCTCGTTGCACGAATTTATATTCAGCGTCAATATTTTTAAATGGAATGGGTTCCGTTACCAACGATCACTGCAGGATCAACCTGGGAAGAGGAAGATTCAGGAGCACCTCCTGTACAAACGCCGGGGAATTACTACGAGACGGTTCAATGCTCTTGGAGTACCAACCTTATCAGAAGAAAGAAGTTTAAAATAACAGCGCGCTAAGCTTGATAAACTTGGCTGGAACACCAGCGAGTTTTACATCTAACAAAGAACTTTTAAGATAGATCGTAACCCAAATGCATTATCATCAGGAGGTAATAGGTTTCCCAGAAATAGTGACACCACTATGGAGCCTCGTGGGTCCATGCAAGGGTTTGGATGTCATTGAAACCTTACCTTACCTACAACAGCTTCCCACAATTTCTATAACCTGAAGCTTCTTAAAAACGATATCCAGCATAACGCCAATGCCTGTGAAACGGATGAAATATCAGCAGGATTATAGCACACACTCCGATCCAGCTATCACTGCAGTGACGATCGTTTCCCTTCGTTCAACTAAAAGGAAGTGAAAACCATAAAAGGCAACTTCAAGCCATGTCCCGATTTGTATAATTTTTCGTCGCATAAATTTCTCCTATTAAAAGAGTTTGACATCTGAAAGAGCCATTGAGGAGCAAGTGCAAAGGTAATGTATGCGAACGTTGCATGTTTTTTTTCTCGAGGGCCTTACAGTACATAAACATGAGATCGGGGTACTTTATACCTTGAAACTGTGAGCCTTCTATCAGATCCGAGCGGACCATCTATGAGTAGATCTGTGCAAGATTTCGCGATCGTTTACATATATCAGTGCGCTGTCCGAGCTATTCGCGGTTAAGCTCGTAGCATAAACGTTTCGATTCGAACAGATGACCGAGCAAATCGAACGAAACCGCTAAAAACCCTATCGGGGGAAAAACGCTGACAACGAATTAAAATTCCATTCGATTGGTGGCGCCATTAATAATGGAATTTATAACAGGTATAAGGTATACGGACGTTCATACTGGCATATGAGCGCACGTACGGCTGGGTTCTGATTGAGCCTAGCACTCGATGGCCAATCCTAGCCCCGATAAAATCGCACCGCTAGGATATTTATTTCCACACTAGCGGCCTTAAGTACTGATCATCGTTTTGTCTTTTGCAGATTTGCTCGGATTTAGCTTAACATACGCCGAGACTAGGTACGGTGTCGCGGCCACATACTCAGACCGCAGTGCGGAAAGAGGAAGTGCCGTGATACTAAATAGTCCACCTGTGGGTCTATTGATTGAAGCGGTTTTATGGCTTTGATGACAACTAAATGGGATGCAAATTAGGTGCATGTTAAGTTATTGGAATGCATTCAGGTGTTCGGATTTGCTAATTTTTCGAAATAAATGGAAATAGGATATGCGTATGGCGAGCACGGGAACGCGGCTCATCCGAAGTTCGTTATTCGCTCGTATATCATTGCGATCTTCAGCGGTAATTCAAAACGGGCAACGGCACTACATTCTAATGGAACAAAAGTAATAAATTAAATAAAACTTCTCACAGTCATATCCAGTATAGAGTAAGTCGCTTAACTGATAACCATCATTGCGAACTGGGTCATCTTAGTGCACCGAAGCGTGCACGAATCCTAATTTTGAACTGAACATTCGGCGGTTCATTACAACTAAGACAGTACTTGTAACTAGGCATGCACTCCATAGTTCTTCGTAGTTGTCTTCGAAAAGGAAGAAGGTCGAGTTAAGCTTCACGGCAAACTGCTTGCACTTTTATAGCAACAACGCTCCGCTTTAACTCTAGTTAAGACCGCCAATGACATATTATGGTGGGCCGCAGTAAATTTATTCACTTGGGGACAACATGAACGTTAACATCGTGTAAATGCGCAAAAATGTTGAAAACCTTGTCGACAATTAGAAATTCAAATCTGCCCGATTGCGATAAATGAGGATTGAGAAAATCAGAGCTTGTTGTAATTAATAGTGGGCTGGCTCAGATAGGTACTAGAAGAAAGTTTTTGAATAATGTCCAGATAGAAACCTTAACATTAAGTACCTATCAGTGTAATTGAATTTGCGTGCGTATTGGATAGGAAACAGAACGTAAAGAGTCCGTAGGTTGAGAGTTTACAAGAAGTTAGCATTTAAGCAATTCGTTGAACAACGTTCAATGATGGTATCGCGGAAGTTGGCTTAGTTGTTCGACGGACACAGTAATTTTATCGACAGGATCAGGTTCTTTCTATGTCCCTGTCGCACAGCGGATTCAATTTGAAGCCACCTTGACTTGTCGCCAAATCAAAGGCCACTGTATAGATGGCTGCAAGTCTTACAGTTCCTTCTTTCTTACTCAGCTCATAAATGATGGTAACGTTGGTGATATTATAAATAAAATACGTATTTTGAAAAAAAAAAATAAAATAATTTTTTTGGAAATTTTTGCAATTTAAGAAAGCTGGCGACAATCCGGCCCAACTTTGGATAAAAGTCCGGAACGGGTTTAATGATGATATCCGGTGCAGGTTACTATACGACTGACTACTTAAAAAATAACGTTTCAAATAGTCTTCTTGTCATTCTTTAATAAAAATAATGATCTGTACCGCATCTCAGCATTAAACCTGTTCCAGATTTAAAATAACAAAGTTGCGCCCAGACTGTGTCAGAACTTGCACTTATTTTTCAATTTCAATAAAAAAATCTGCCAATGGTCTGGGCGAAACTTTATTATTTTCGGGTTAAAGTTCGGGAGCGGTCAAAGTCGAAATACATCATCAGTTGTTTCGAAATTATGAGGTTTCTTGGAAAGTTAATTTTGTTCTTAAAATAAAAATATTTAAAATAGAGATTTTTAGCCGATTAAACATTGGCCCGTTCATGATAGACTATTCGAATTTCGGTATATTATGTACACTAAAAACCCTTAGAAGTAAAAACGAATTTGTTACCTTATCAGAATTAAGAGATATGACGAATTGTTAAAACGTATAAAAACCCATTACTTCCACTTGGGGTTTGAATTTCGAAAAAATTGTGAAACAGGTTTTTAGACAATTTCATAAGAAGCAACTTAATATCTCATGAGATACGAGGAATTTGGAAAAAATTGGTAAAAATGTAAGCAAACCCTTTACAGGCCTGGTTCTTGAAATTCGAAAAATCGTGAAATTGGTTTTTAGGTCATTACATCAAATGCCGTATTAACCAATTTTATATCTCATCAGAACTAAGGAATGGCAAAAATTGTGAAAACATATGCAAACCCTTGGGGGTTGAATATCCAAAAATTGAGAAATGGGTTCTGTGGAAGTAAAAAGCGATCTAATATTTGATCAAACCTAAGAAATATGTCGAAGCTTTGAAAAGCATACAACCCCCTTACACCCCTTAGGATCGAATATCTGATAATACTGAAATTGACTTTTTGGCGGTTATAGTATAGGAAACCTTAGGAAGTAAAAATATATCAATATATCATCAGATATGCAACCTCCTTACACCCATTTGGGGGTTGAATATCCAAAAATCCTGGAAGGAGTGAATAGATAAATATGAAGACAACACGGGAAAATAAAAACCAATTCAATTTCTTATCACTTCTAAAAGACATGACGGAATTCGTGAAAACTTGTTCAACCCATTTATACCCTCTTAGGGGCTGAAAAAGGAAAAAACTTAAAAACCAGTTTTAGGCGATGATTACGCAAGCCCTAGAAAGACCACAATGGATCCACAATGATGTCTCGTGATGGACTGTGGCACATTGCTTCAGTCCACCCATCGCAACCTCAAGCACTTGAAAGTGAAAAGATATTCGATATCTGATCAGACCTGAGGGATATGGGTGAAATCGTGAAAAAATATACAACCCTCTTTCCACCCTCTTCGGGGTCGAATTTCAAAAAAATCCTGGAAACACTTTCTAGGTATTTACATGAAGAAGCCGTAAAATAAAAATGAATTCAATATTTGGGAAGACCTAATAGATATGATGAAAACCGTGAAAATATATGCATTCCATTTTCACTGATAATTTTTTTTAACCCCCTTCCGAACGCCAATGGATATTTCATTTTTTTTTATCTAAAATACTTTTCTAGGTGATTTACTTATACATACATGCCGAGTTTCAATTTTGTAGCATAAGCCGTTCTATAGATAGGAAAAACACCCCCCACCTCCGTACCATACTAAACCTGTAAAAAATTATATTTTTCCAACATGGTACTACTATAGCTCTATCTAAATACCAAGTTTCAGCTTTATATCATTATAGGTTCTCGGGATATAAAAATCGGAACCTTTTCCTTTTCACCCTCTCCCACCCTCACCCACAAAATTTTTTATCCTGCTAGGGGTCTATTAGGTCTACTTCTGGTAGAAATTTTAAGCATCTATCTTACACTGTTCTTGAGATATGAGACGTGATTTTTTAGAAAAATTCTTATCCCTTCCTCTTTCATGTTCCACCGCCGCCTTAACAAATTTTAATTTCAGCAAACTTCATTTGTCAACCTTTATACATACGAGTAAACCGAATTTTATTTGTGCAATTGGTTCGTGAGATATCGTAATCTAAAGTTTTTCATCCCCCACCCTCGTACGCCACTGCCCCTAATTAAAAAATTTGTTTCCGTGTCCTAGTATACCTACATATATTCATATAGTTTTAATTTCGTGACATTAACCGTTTAGGAGATATATATTTTAGAATGTGCCGATCTCGCCTTTTTTGCGTTTCGGACGCAATATTTTCCCCCCCACTCTCACACCCCTTCACCCATATCGTAAATTTTTTTGCAAAATGGTTCACTATCGAAGCTCTATATAAATTTCAAATTTTAGCCTCCTAACATAAGCGGTTGCTGAGATCTAGAAACCAAAATTTTCCGTCTAAAACGCTTCCTCTACTTCCCCCCTTACACCACAACCCTTAAAAATGTGGTCACTTCAAGGGGCGTACTCAGTCTATTCATGCACATTTCAATTTAATAGCTCAAAGGGTTTGGGAGCTACGAGCCTCCAAACGATTTTGCGTACATCGGTTTTCAGGGTAGCATATTTTTTTTTTTAAAATCGATAACAATACTGTATTATTGAAATAATACGAATTAAAATATCGACGGAAACACTTCGGGGTTTCGCTTTCGGAAGCCAATATCTTGGCGATTATATAGAGAGTTCGTTAAAGTAAAAAATCTGCCAACAAACTGGGCGCAACTTTATTATTTTATGGGTAGATGTCCGAAACGTGTTTAGTGATGAGATGCGGTGTAGGTTACCATGCGACTGACAACCTAAAAAATAACGTTCCAAATAGCCTCCCGGTTATTCCTTAGGTTGTCAGTCGCATGGTAGCCTACACGTTTCGGACATCTACCCATAAAATAATTAAGTTGCGCCAAGACTGTTGGCAGATTTTTTTTATTTATTAACGTATTTTTTTTATCAATAGAATATTCCATAGAAGTCAAAGTGAATTTGATGTCATTAAACCTAAAAAAAATTCGAAATTCGTCAAAACTTGAACAATGTCTTACTCCCCAGGGGGTTTAATATCAAAAAATACATAAATCGGTTTATTCCCCGACTATATTCAAAGCATTTAGAAGTGAAAGTGAATTCTATATCTCATTAGACCTAAGAAACATATCGGAATTCGTGAAAAAGAATGATACATAACCGCCTTACATCCCCTTAGGGGTTAGATATCGAAAAATTTGGAAAAATGTTTCTAGGCGCTTATATTAAGAGGCCGCAGTAGTGAAATTGATTTGATAGCTCGAGAAGTCTAAAAGATTTACCGAAATTCGTGAAAATGTGAGAAAAAACCCTTTTTACAAACATTTTTTTTACTCCATCTTTGTACACAAATAAAAATCTAATTTTTTTTAGTTTTAATTACTCTACTAGCACATCTACATATACGTATTAAGTTTCAACTTTCTAGCATAAATCGTTTCTGAGATATAAAAAACCATACCTCATTCCTGTACCGTGCTACCCTTGTCAAAAATTTTATTTTTCTAGGGTGTCTCTATAGTAGTTCTATATAGTCGTAAATTTTTAGTGTTCTATTCATTACAGTTTTCGAGCAATAAAAATCAAAATGTTTTCCTTTCAACCCCCTTTCCCCATCACCCCCAACACCCACACCCTCAACATTTTTTTCCCTACTAGAAGTCTACTGACTCCAACTCCTGTAAAATTTTCAAGTTCATATCTGGGTACGGTTCTCGAGATATAAAAATTGAATGTTTTGAAAAATTGCTACCCTCCCACTTTCGTGCTCCACCTCCCCTTCAAAAAGTTTACGTTAAAAAATAATAAAGTAAAAACAAATCGCATTCTTATCAGACATAAAAGATACTTTGGAATTCGTAAAAACGTACACAAATACAAAATACAATGAACTAAACACCTTACATCGTCTTGTGGTTGAATATCGAAAAATGCTTAAACTACTTTTGCGGCGACTAACAATAAAACCCATATAATTAAAAGCAAATTCAAAATCTCATTAGACCTAAGCAATACGTTGGAATTCGTGAAAACATATCTCATTACACCAAGAGATTTGTTGGAATTCGTGAAAACTTAAACCCCTGGGAGATGGATATCTAGAAATACTTAAATCAGTTTTTGCGGTTATATATCAATAAAAATATTACTTAAAAGTAAAAGCTGATTCAAAATCTCATTTGAAAAAGTGAAATTAATTCGAGATTTTGAATTGTATATTTATTAATAACTTATTTCTGACTCATTTGGTTTGGTGCGAAGATAGAAGCTGGGTTGATTGTGCGGGTAATTGAAGAGTAAATAAATAATTTTTTTAGATTACGATATCTCGTGTACAAATTACGCATAAAAGATTAAATTTGGTTTGTATAAATACTTATGAAAGCGAAGTTTGCTATGGGTAAAACTTTTGAGGGCGACAGTGGAGTAGAGTATTTAACTAGGGAAATAAAATTTTGGTAAAAGTAAGGCCGTAGAGGATTAGGAAGGATGAAAGTTAAATATTCTGATTCGATAATTGCTAAAAACTGAAATTTAATATTTACAGTGCTGGAAAAAACATTTGCAACCGAAGTCAGAAACAAACTTTTTTGTTCAAAACTTTCCTTATTTTGAATTGAACTTAACAATTTTTTAACAGAATAATTTCCCGTAATATAGTAAACAAAAAAACTATAACAAATAATAATTTCCAACTGTCAGAAAAATACAAAAAATAAAAATGTCAATTGAGTCACGCTTTTAGTTGGAAAAAACATTTGCAACTTCTGAAAATAACACCATCATATGCGTAACGGTTTTACAGCTAAGCGTCCCTTTTGTATTTTTTTCATTTTGTTGTGTGTTTAGCTATAAGTACGAACGTCTTACGCGTTGGTCGAGCTAATTCGTTTTATCTACAGATCATTTATCAGTTAGTTTGGTATTGTCACAGGTCATTGTTGCAATAAAGTCAATATTCTACGTGATTAGTGTGTTATTCTTTGCAGAATTTAAAAGTAACGAGATTCTATGAATAATGGCAGGGAATAAATGTGGAAAAGAACTAAAATCTAGAGTTCTAAGTGATTACAAAAGTTGATTATCACAAAAAGACATTTGCAAAAAGTACAATTTATTAAAGTGCACAGTTTGTAGAATAGTTAAAAGTGGAAAGGTAGAGACAATTCACAAAGGAGGGCGACCTAGAAAAACTACCGAAAGAGATGATTTAAATATTAAAATAAAAATAAAAAAGGATCCTGAAATATCATCCAAACAGTTAAAGATCGAACTGAATTTAAATGTAACCACTAGAACCATTCGAAACAGCGCTGTTGAATTGGGGCTTAAGAGCTACCGACCAGCGAAGAAGCCCTTGATTTCTAAGAAAAATCTGAAGGCCAGACTAGAATTTGCCAGAAATCATATCGATTGGAATTTACAAAAATGGAAGACCGTACTTTTTTCGGACGAAACTAAATTTAACTTAAGAGGTACTGATGGGTTACGCCATGTAAGAAGACCTAAAGGCGAAAGACTGAATCCTCGGTACACAAATAAAACAGTGAAATTTGGTGGAGGCAATTTAATGTTCTGAGGGTGTTTTTCTGGCCATGGCCTTGGACCTCTTTTTAAAATTGATGGTATAATGGATTCCATTAAATATAAAGAAATTTTAGAGGAAACGATGCTGCCGTATGCTGATGAGCATATGCCTTTATTGTGGTCGTTTCAACATGACAACGATCCTAAACACACTTCAAAATTTGTGAAGAGTTGGATTAGGAATAATGGAATCAGGCTTTTGGATTGGCCAGCACAATCCCCAGATCTCAATCCAATTGAGAATTTTTGGGAGATTGTAAAATATAATCTTCGTAAGCAAAATTTCTCTAAGAAATTGGACCTATACACAGCCGTTAAAGAAGAGTGGGAAAGAATTCCAATATGCATCATCGATAACTTGACTTCATCCATGCCCAGAAGATGTGCACAAGTCATCAAAAATCATGACCAATGTTTTTTCCAACTAAAAGCGTGACTCAATTAACATTTTTATTTTTTTTATGGGTTTTATTTTTGTTAGAGGTTTTTTGTTTACTATATTACGGGAAATTATTCTGTTAAAAAATTGTTAAGTTCAATTTAAAATAAAGAAAGTTTTGAACAAAAAAGTTTGTTTCTGACTTCGGTTGCAAATGTTTTTTCCAGCACTGTATATTGGGCTATAATAGAGGTAACAATTATTTTAGGTATGTGTATTAGGGTGCGGAGATGAGGAGGAGGGGAGTGAGTGGTTTCTTCAAAACGGTTACTTCTAGAATGTTGAAACTTAGCATGCGTTTGTAGTTTTACTAGATAAGTAATTTAAAAAGTCAAATTTGCAAATTTAGGGTAAATACGGGCCCAAATTTAAACGAATATCGTCATATCTCTTTAGCCTGCTGGTAAATCTCAAATACGACTGAACGAATTCTGACATATGTCTTAGATGTCTTGATATATCCAATTCCATTTTACTTCCATGGGCTAATTATATAATAGTTATAATCGTCTAAAATACAATTTCAGGAGTTTTTAACATTCAACACGTAAAGCATAAGGACGTTTTATATTTTTAACGAATTCCTCTTTATTGATTAGAACCTAATGAGATATCGATTTAGTTTTTTTTACAAGGGCCGAATTCTGGAATTGTAACTTTTAGATTGATGAGAAAAGGCATTGGATTTTACTTTTATGTTTTTTTTTATGTAGTTGCCTAAAAACCAGGGGTGTAAACTGTTTGCAAACATTTTTATGAATTTAACTTTCTTTCTTAAGTCTAAAGAGATATCGAATCGATTTTTACGGACCTGTAGTACACAGTCGTCTAAGAAGTTTCGACATTTTTCGATAATGTATTGGTTTCACGAATTCCGCCATATTTAGGTCGCATCATTTAAATTTTTTAGAACCACTAATGAATGGTAAAAGTTGTATCTTACAAGAAGCCATTATATTGACTAAATTAATTTTGCATGTCTCGAAGAAGTAAAGGCCATATTTCGACTTTGACCGCGTCCTGGAAAATCGAAATCGGTGCTCTAAGGAAGTCAGTAGCATTTTCACTTCTGTCGAACTTCACAACCTTGTCTGGGAAAATAATAATGGTGCGTCCAGATTTTCATATCTATTTTACTCTTCCTAATGAATCTCTTCATGATGGATCATTTCGTTTGTTTCAATTTTATCTGCAATTTCGAGATAATCATAATCCATGCCACCCCATATGATAAATGACGGAATAAAGTACCTACAACAATTTCAATTGAATCTTGCAGATTTCTATCGGATTGGTGCAAGATTAAAGCCTTCGAGGCACAAACTTGGCACAAAGTAGTCGATGGCAGATATCGTAACGGATGTCAGTCGGTAAAATTTGCAATAAATTATTAGGGCAATTGAGTATCGCTAAGATTGCCGGATTACTTCCATTGCATTTTAACATGATCAGCCTCGATCAGAACTAGAAGCCTAGAACCTAGGTGGTTCCTCTACTGTTTCTAACATCAACTTTTATCGCCCACGCTCCATTTCCAAGAACTTATCCGTACCGGTCTCACCTGTACAATTTTCCGGGCTGTCAACTTTTCACCGCTTTGGAAGCGCAGCCTGCGAGCATTTTCGGTCATTTTAATATGGAAATGGACAATGATTGGGATATTTGATCGAAAAGTCGAGCATGAAGCGATGATAAATGAGAGGCAGTTTAATCAAAAATAATTGCAATTTGCTGGGTATCCACAGATACGGAAGTGTTTCTATTGAAGATGGAAAGTGTAGAGTGATAATTTGATTTGGCTTGATTTTATGATGGTCATCATTGAAATTGGAGCGATTTTGCATTTTAAATGATACAATGACAATACAGATTTATTAGTTGAAAATGGTATTTTCATAGAATTGATACAAAAAAAAACAATATTCACTTAAAAGGTTTTTGCCATATTTTTCGGTGTTTGAGCAGCACCTACCCTGATTTTAGATAACACAACTTGACGCTTTCCAACTGATTCTAAACAATAAGAATTATGTAGTAATAACAGTTATCACTTCTTGTAGTTAGTCTTGGCTCAAAAGTACAGCGATATTGCTTTTCACAGGAGACGTACCATATATCGACTAATTCCTTGCCAACTTCACAAGCATTTTAAAGCGAGTTTTCGCAATTATTCACTGGTAATGTTATTTATTCATATCACAACCCCTCTTAAGAAATTTAAAGTGGATCAGTGTCTAGGAACTTACTGCTTCCAGATAAATTAGGGTAGGTACAATAAAATGATCGGTTAAAAATATTTGGCCCGATATGTATTCTCGTTGCGTATCAGTGGATACGACAAACGTATCTTCGTTCTGTACAAAGAAACGCAACGAACCCGATCGATCATTTGGCGGTTTTTTGCGTCACATCAAAGGAATGAGACGATACGCGGTGGGTTCATGTTTGGACATGATGCGTTGCACATGGCGTTGCATAGTATCGCTCATTTGCGTTCGGGACGTAAAGTTTGAAATTTGTTTGTGATTATGGAGAAAACAATCGAACTCGTAAAAAAAATTTGTAATTTCACAATATTATTCATTCGCGGTGAACTCATATTTGCAGTTGAACTGAAAATGAGAGACGTGTTCAGTTGTAATTGCGTATCATGGCATTTTAAAACGCAAGACATCTAGCAATCACATGCCGAATCGCACAAACTAGTTCATAAGAAAAAGAAAAATGAAAAGAAAATAAACATTATTAAGATATATTTTCGGATTCACCCTGTAATATTGTCATTTATTAGCCATGCAATTAGAAAGCGCATAACCGACAATTGCATTTCTAGAATATCCAATACAATAGGCATCCCGTTAGGGTCGGAACCCAAAATTTTATGAATTTTATGATACTTATGAAACAATAACAATATGAAAAAATCTGCCAACAGTCTGGGCGCAACTTTATTATTTTATGGGTAGAAGTCCGAAACGTGTTTAATGATAAGATGCGGTGTAGGTTACTATGCGACTGACAACCTAAAAAATAACTTTCCAAATAGCCTCCTTATTTACGTATTTTTTTATTAATAGAATATTCTGTAGAAGTAAAAGCGAATTCGATCACATTAAACCTAAGAGATTTTCATATTCAGTGAAAACTTGAACAATACTCCCAGGGAGTTTAATAGGGAAAAATACTTAAATCGGTATTTTCGACGACTATGTTTAAAGCTTATAGAAGTAAAAGTGAATTCCAAATCCCAATACACCTAAGAAATATATCAGAATTCGTGAATATGTACACAACCATTTTACACCCCCTTAGCTCTTGGATATCAAAAAATTTTGAAGAACTTTTCTAGGTGCGTACATAAATAGCCCGCAGAAGTAAAATTGCTTTGATAGCTCGACATGTCTAAAAGTTTTAACGAAATTCGTGAAAATGTGGATTCACGGACATTTTTTAGTCAACCTCCTCCGAACATCAATGTAAATCTGACCTTTTTTATTGCTCTACTAGCACATCTACATGTACGTACTGAGTTTCAACTTTAGCATAAGCCGTTTCTGAGATATTAAAAACCACCCCTCACCCCCGTACCTAGCTACCCCTATCAAAAATTTTATTTTTCTAGGATGTCTCTATAGCGGCTCTATATAATCCTAAATTTTTAACTTTCCATTCATTACGATTTTCGAGAAATAAAAATTAGAATGTTTTCCTTTCTACCCCTTTCACCATCACCCCCAACACTCACACCACCAAAATTTTTCCCTACTAGAGGTCTACCGACCTCAACTCCTGTAAGATTTTCAAGATCATATCTGATACGGTTTTTGAGATATAAAAATTACATTCTTGAGAAATTGCTGTCCCCCACTTTCGTGCTCCACCTCCCCACTCAAAAAATTTATTTCATTAGAATCCTCTTGTGATCCCATATACAGAAACTAAATTTTATCTTCCTGGTGTAATTGGTTCGGAAGATATTGTAATCCAAAGTTGTTCATATATGTTCAGTAAACCAAAGATTATTTTAATTTACATTTAAGAGCATTTAAGGAAAAAATATTCAGTTGAATTGGAGCTGCCCACAGGTTGGTACTTTTTTTCATTTCAAAATAACTGACGACCCTAAAGACACTCTTGATACGTGAAAAATTGTGTAGTATCTACACTGTATTCGTTCAGTGAATGATACACAATGGTGGTACGATATGCACAAATCCAACAAATGGAACCGTGGCTTTAAGTGGCGTACTACAAGGCTAAGTTTTAGGTCCTTTGCTATACATACTGTACACACCTGATTTGCAGTATTGTTATCAATCGTAGTTGACTACTTTCGCAGATGAAATGAAAGTTTTCGAGACCAACCAGTGTTGAGTTGGCAACCAGTGTTGAGTTACAATCGGACTTAAACAGAATAATAGCATGGTCAAAAAAATTTGCTTTTACAGTTCTTACAAGCCTGTTTCACGACATTCTGTTTATCGTTTGTGACTTAGAAATTATTTTGCTTATTTTTTTTCCATCATTAGATAGAAAGAGAAATGTACAAGGACATGCAGCCACCTAGAAAATAAGAGATGGCGCTACACCGGAAAACATTTTCCTATAGTGACATTTGTCGACTTGTGTTCGAGATTCGGGTAGCATCTGTCTTGACACGCGCATTTTTCTAATAAGGCGTCTCGCAGAGACTGCGGTATCTGGGAGTAATATCATCCTATTCATATTAAGATGAATATCTGACCTAAAACATTATAGGGAATATCCTAATATTATATCATGGGGCTGCTACCGTCGAATATTTTTACTCTAGATGAAATCTGAGAGTATTAGAAGTTTAATCCAGCCCGAAGGTTTGTAACGCATAGTACCCTCGGACGAAAAATAATTATATACTATTTTTTGTTTATTTATGGCCAAAAACTTTAAATCCGCTTGACATCTGTCTGTCTTTCCGTTAGCACGATAACTCAGGAACGCCTTGACATAGGATCTTGCAATTTTGAATCTGGATGTTTGGTTGAATTTGCAAGGCTATGTTCGTTATCGGGCAAAATCATCCTACTCCTTCGGGTAACGGGGGAACGGCTTAAGCTACGACTTTGAAATTTTGCATAAATTGCTTTTTCAATAGTTGTAGTTCAAGGAATGAATATAAAAAACCGCATGCGTCCTTCGGGTAGCTGCCATACAAAAATTCTGTAAAAATATCCGCACTCAATTTATGGAACTCACTATAACTCAAGAAATCGGTAAGCCACGTAGTTGAAATTTTTAACAAATTAGTTTTGAGAAAAAATGAAGTTCAAGTTTATTAGTCAGTAAAATTACTTTACTCCTTCGGGTAGCTCCCATACAAAAAGTCCTTAAAGCAAGTGTTCATGAATATTGGCCGATAACTTTAGAATGGTTTATGCCACGACTTTGACAATTTGTACGTCTTAATTTTTCAATAATTGGAGCTAAGGGTATGATTATGAACAAAATCTCATCAGTCTTTCGTGTAGTTGCCATATAAATATCCTGAAAATTTGTCTTCACGCAATTTACGGAACCCACTACAACTCAAGTAATCGTTCAGTCGCGAATTCAGAATTTTGTACAAATTAGTTTTGAGTGAAAAGATAGTTTGAGTTTACTAGTCAGCGAAATCTGTTAACTCCTTCCGGTCGCTCCCATACAAAAAGTCCTCAAAACACGTGTTCTAGAATATTTTTCGATAGCTTTTGAACGCTTCAAGCTAGAAATCTGAAATTTTGCACACAATAATTTTTAAATGGCTTTAGGTAAAGGGATATATATATGCTGGAAATCGAGTGAGTCCTTCGTACGAAAGTCCTTGAAACATGAAAAATTTACTTTCGGTGATTTTCATAGTTCCAGATATAAAAATCTGCCAATGGTCTGGGCGAAACTTTATTATTTTTCGGGTCAAAGTTCGGGAGCGGTTAAAGTCGGAGTGTATCATGAGTTGCTTCGAGATTATTAGATTTCTTGGAAAATTATTTTTGTTCTTAATATAAAAATATTTAAAATAGAGATTTTTAACCGATTAAACATTGAAAAAGTCCGTGTAGACTATTCGAATTTCAGTATATTATGTACACTAAAAGCCCATAGAAGCAAAAAGGAATTTGTTGCCTTATCAGAATTAAGAGATATGGCGAATTGTTAAAACGTATACAAACCCATTACTTCCACTTGGGGTTTGAATTTCGAAAAAAACGTAAGCAAACCCTTCACACCTCCTTGGTTCTGGAAATTCGAAAAATCGTGAATTGGTTGGCCGTAATAATCAATTTTATATCTCATCAGAACTAAGGAAAGGCAAAAATTGTGAAAACATATACAAACCCTTATGGGTTGATTATCCAAAAATTAAGAAATGGGTTCGTAGGCGATTATATAAAAAGTCTGTGGAAATGAAAAGCGATCTAATATCTCATCGAACATAAGAAATATGTCGAAACTTTGAAAAGCATACAACCCCCTTACACCCATTAGGATATTTTAGGAGTATTTTAGATATTCAATACTGAAAATGACTTTTTGGCTTTTTTATATAGGAAACCATAGGAAGTAAAAATGAATTCGATATATCATCAGATATGCAACCTCCTTACACCCACTTGGGGGTTGAATATCCACAAATCCTGAAAAAAGTTAATAAATAAATATGAAAACAGCACGAGAAGGTAGGAACCAATTCAATTTCTTATCACTTCTAAAAGAAATGACGGAACTCGTGAAAACGTGTTCAACCCGTTTATACCCTCTTAGGGGCTGAAAAAAATTTAAGAACAAGTTTTAGGTGATTGTTACGCAAGCACGTGAAAGTGAAAAGATATTCGATATCTGATAAGACGTGGGGATATAGTAGAATTCGTGAAAAAGTTTACAACCCTCTTTGCACCACCTTAGGGGTTGAATTTTAAAAAATCCTGAAAACACTTTCTAGATATTTATATGAAGAATCCGTAGAATGAAAATGAATTCAATATTTGGGAAGACCTAATAGATATGATGAAAACCGTGAAAATATATGCATCCTATTTACACCGATAATTTTTTTTGCCCCCCCTCCGAACACCAATGGATATTTGAAATTTTTTTTTATCTAAATTAGTTTTCTAGTTGATTTACATAAACGTACCGAGTTTCAACTTTGTATCATAAGCCGTTCTATTGATAGGAAAAACACCCCCCACCCCCGTACCATACTACCCTTATAAAAAATTATATTTTTCCAAGATGCTACTAATACAGCTCTATCTAAATACCAAGTTTCAGCTTTATATCATTATAGGTTCTCGAGATAGAAAAATCGGAACTTTTTCCTTTTCACTCTCCCCCACCCTCACCCTCTACACCCACACTTCCAAAATTTTGTTTTCAGCTAGTGGTCTATTAGGCCTACTTCTGGTAAAAATTTTAAGTATCTATCTTACACCGTTCTTGAGATATGAGACGTGATTTTTTAAAAAAATTCTTATCCCCTCCACTTTCATGCTCCACCGCCCCCGTAAAAAATTTTACTTTCAGCAAACTTTATTTGTCAACCTTTATAAGGAAACCAAATTTTATTTGTCTAGTGCAATTGGTTCGTGAGATATCGTAATCTAAAGTTTTTTAGCCCCCACCTCCGTACGCCACTGCCCCCACTCAAATTTTTATTTCCGATCTATTCTCCTAGTATACTTACAGATACTCATTAGGTTTAAATTTTGTGACATTAACCGTTTAGGAGATATGGATTTTAGAATGTGTCAATCTCACCTTTTTTGCGTTTCGGACGCATTATTTTTCCCCCCACTCCCAAACCCCTTCACCTATATCGGCAATTTTTTTGCAAATGGGTCCACTACTGAAGCTTTATATAAATTCTAAATTTCAGCCTGCTAGCATAAGCGGTTGCTGAGATCTAGAAACCAAAATTTTCCGTCTAAAACACTTCCCCTTCCTTCCCCCTCACACCCCTACCCCTCCAAATTTGGCCACTTCAAGGTGACTACCCAGTCTATTCATCAAAAAAATTTCAATTTAATAGCTCAAAGGGTTTGGGAGCTACGAGCTTTCAAACGATTTTGCGTACAGCGGTCGACGTACGGCGTACTGACATTTTTTTTTGCTTTTTTCGTGTGTACTCGTCATGAAACGTGAAAAAAAAAATTTTGAGGGTAGCAAATTTTTTTTTTTAAAAAATCGAAAACAATACTGTATTATTAAAATAATAAAGTAAAATGAGCACTGATGATATTTTTTTCAGTTTTAAGTACCAACCAAGCAAATAAGAGTCCTTAATAAAGGACAAATTACAGGCGCACTTCAAAATTTTACTTTATCCCCAACTACAATATATATCGCAGTTCAGTATTTCATCTAAAGTATCATACGATTGGCTTGCAGCCGATCGTTACTGCAGTATGTTTTATTTTCTTTTTTTTGCCTTATGATGATTTGCATGTCAAAGAAAGAGAAGGCAAGGGTATGAGAAAGGGTTGATGGGTACACCTGTGGAATTTTCACCCTCCACCTACACACGAAATAGGGATAGTTTAAATAAGAGAGGGATGATTATGTTTGACTTAAACAACGTATTAAACATTTATCGGAAGTGTAAGGTTGGAAGTGTACCTAAAACTGTTTATTTATTTTAGTTCCTACTAACAGGGAACATTCCCAAGTGTCCCACGCCGATTTTGAAAATTTTCATATATGTTGTAGAACTCGAAAATCTAAGGGACACGTATTTTTTTTTTATCGGAAGTCATGAGTATTTAAGGGGTGAAACACCCCCCAAGGTTGGGCAAATAATCGACCGACCTTTCGATTTCCGTAGAAGCACTACACCCCTTTAATGCTCACGACTACCGATAATAAAAAATGCGTGTCCCTTAGATTTTCGAGTTCTATATCATATATGAAAATTTTCAAAATCAGCGTGCGATACTTGGGAAGGTTCCCTTTAAGTAAGGAAAGAATGATGATAATTCGATGATCATATCATCAAGATTCTTAGCCAACAAGCACCAGCCCGACATGATACAGTAGATATAAGTAATATTCTCGTGTCAGTTTAGATTATAATATAATATTATAATAATACCGCGTAACGAATATATTCATATTATTAACCCATGACTAGTCCATTCTGTGTTCAGTCACAAGCCACAATTTTAGCGGAGAGTCACAATTTTAGATAATCTGTGACTTCCATATTCAAATTCAAATTCAAATTTCTTTATTGCCACGAATAATTTTTATGGATTACATGTATGACTTATTTTAGAGATTAGACAAATATCTATACAACTACGTTATATTTTTAGCGCATGACTGTAGGATAGTAATTTAAAAAAAATTAATGTGAGTTTATACAAGGAAAATTGCAAAAAAAAACCTTGACTATTTAAACTTAAACTATTTAATCGATCTTACTGCTAAAACAAATAAATCCATTGAAGTGCTTGTAGCAAGTAAATAATATAAAGGCATGCAAGTAAACATGTTGGCTACTTTCGTTGACGCAAGAGTACGTCAGATTATAGGAAGAATGCTACAAGAGAGTTATCTAGGACTTCCATATTCGATCATAAGTCAAAATTTTGATGTTTCAAAAAGCATCAAAAAATTGACTAGCAAAATAGGTGATCACAACGGTGAGCCAAGCAATCAAACTTGACGTTTCGTGAAGTTTCAACACTCAATATTGAAAAAAATTTAACGGTTGTTATATTTGCTGCAATAATTACTGGCAGAAGCTGAACAAAAGTAATTAATTTAACATAAATTTAGATGACTGTCTTACATTTTGTGTAATTTAAGGGGATTAAGAAGAGCCACAGCCCGAAAGCTGTTGAACATAAGTGATCCGTTTCCATTAATCGACAATACATATGAGAGTTACTTCGGACAACCACGTTTTCGACGTTTACTAAAGTACAGAACTTTAAATTATACACCTACAAAGGCCGAATTGATGACTGACACTGATCATTTTCATCATTTTCACATGTCTCCAACTATGTGGAAGAACTATTGTAACCTTACTTGTGACTGCAGCGCCAGAAGCCGAAAAGGCGCAGTCACAAAATTTTAGTCACAGCAGGTTGTGACCTATGATCACCATTTCAGAGTAGGGTAGCATGTCGAACTTCACTGATTAATATCAAGATGCATCAAGTTAACTTAAGTTGATGGCTTAATTATTTCATACCAAGACCTGGATAGACACTATATTAATGTGCCTTCAATCTGTCATGGAGGCATCAACCTGCGAAAGAAAACCACGTACAACCAGTTGAGCTGTCGCCATAAGCAAATAACACGCATTCCACATTCACCGCTAATGTCGGACAGACATCGCCATAATCGTGAAATATTATCTCAACTAATAGTGTGAAAATAATTGAAAACTAACAGACCATAACACCGAAGCGTATGACTTGATACACGCTTACTATTTGCTAAAAGCCATCCTGAAACGCTCGCATCCACAACAGTCCATAAATCACGCAATAAACGCTGTCCCGATCCCCGGCTAAGCTCAAACTCCCGAGCAGGATGTAAGTAGATTCGGCGACCCTGGGCAACAAGTCGACGAGTAATTTATTTCTTACTTAATAGCATTTACCTGTGATTCGAATAAGGAGCAAAGCATACCGTTCGGTATTATACGAGTCTTCGAACTAGGTAATATCGGCGGGACAGCCCGCGGCAATCCATTCGGCCTGACCACTTCCCATATTTATCCAAGCCCGCAGATTATAATCAAATCTTTTCCGCGTACAAGACATGGAGATGATGGGACTTCTTGTGAACCTTACGTCCTCTACGACTGGTAACTGCAGAAATCTACCAATGCTGGTTGATGTGGATGACCACAATATGGCTAAATGGTCGGGCCAATGAAGTTATGATGCCACAATTAGCATACAGCCACGTAGATCAATTATTAGAGATTACGACTAATGGACAACGGGGAAGGTACTCACTACATCTGGCCAAGATTGTTAAACCAAAGAAGTCCCGTCGGGGGTAACCATGGAAAAAAAACAGGTACACCGAGAAGAAATAACTCGCCGGAAAGGAAATGTTGAAGAAAAGATCAGCATTTTTCTCCAGTACGGGGTTGCAGATTGCTATTTTTACGTTCGAGGGCATATTTTATTGAAGTTCACAATTTATTGCTTGTTCTATTGCAACAGTTGCAGGTTACTAATAAACGTATAAACCAATGAATTATGTGCAGTACTACGAGTACCTAAGTATGTAGGTCTGGCTGTTCTTAATTAAAAATAAAACAGTGAAAATGAAAACGACTGCGAAATATCGCGATACCGCGAATATCGACAAACAACACAAACTAAGACCGGAACGGAATTATCAAAGTAAAATTTATGAGTTTTCGAGATAAATGAAAACAGGTAACAAGTACGCGTTCACGTTCAAGTACGCACTGTTGTTACGGCTGCTTCTATTTCTTTAATTTTATTTGTCTCGAGAAGGAAACAAAAAATAAGTAGTAAGATCACGGTACCTCTCACCTGTTCCAAGATGAAAATCGCCAATCTCGAGAAGCTTCGCAGTTATACCTACATACATAATTTCGCGGCCTGACAGTGATAATTGATTGGAAATCGAAAGATCCCAATGAATTTATTAATCATAAACAATGATCAACACTAAATTAGAGGTAAATTGTAATGTGAAAGATTCATTACATGCAATTAACTTTGCTACCAATGAATTTTCAAGTCAGAGATATTTCACAAAGGATTGAAACTTTCAATTAAATCGCAGAGATAAGTGGGTATGTAGGTTGTATGAAATTCTCTAGACGGCTTTTGTGTCGGTTTCGTGCACAGTTCGAAACGGTTGTAAGTTAATCTAGTGTAACGCGATGACAACTTTATAAATATTGAAAAGACGAAAGGTGGCTCGTTAAGTACCTTATCTTATACAAGCTGTTCTGAAATTAAATGGTAATAAATTCAAGTGTATCGGCTCTGTGTGACATTCGATGGGGTGCAGCTGTTCCAGAAAAGTAGATCCAGTCAAGACCACCCCGAATATAGGCAACTACTCGTACTTTATGTTGTCATCTAACGTCGGCCATGTATTAAAAAGTAAATTTTTGTTACGAATTCTTCCATATCTCTTAGGCCCAAATATATTTGTAGCAGTGGTTCTCAATAGGCGGTCTTTAAAGCAGCTTCGTTAACCGTTTTGTTCAATCCTATTCCTGTTGATTACCTTAGATAGAACTAGCGAAAAAATCTAATTTGATTCGTTTTTTTGGCAATTATTGAAAATTAATTGAAAGACACTGATTTATGCAACAGCCTTAACATTAATTCTGCGATTTTTTTTTATCTTTTTCCTTCATGGAAGAGGCATAGACTTAAACATATTTTCATCCCCTGTGAATATCGCGTATAACTATTCTTTAAACATCAATACAAATATATGTCCGTTTTCGAACCGTTTTTGTCCATAGTTTAGTTGACGTTGCTGGTTTTGAATTTTTTTTTTCCTTATTTTTTAAAATTTCATTTTATGTCTTTTAATAGATAGATATATATTTTCCATAGAATTAAACATTTTGTGCTTAAGCTAACTTATAATTATTCTGTGCTCAGACTTTCGCCTCTACATCAATTGTTATTAAATTATAGCACGGAGTCTGATGTCGTCTCTAAGGAATTGTGGATTTATGAAGGGAAATGGAGCAAAACCTGCCTGTGTACAACTAATCTAACTTAAACTAACGTTAAGCTACTTAACTACTACATAAAAACTTGACTCAAAGGCTCTTGCTATAATTGAAACGAAGAGATTTTATAGTCTTTAATTTTGCGCGAATTTCATCAGGCTAGGTAAACTACATTAAAAGTTATCTTCATTTAATGAAACCCATTGCTTCACTTGAGTAATTCCTTTTTTTTAAATAAAGTGTAATTAAAACCCATCAATTATTTTATTGACAATAACTATTTACAACGTTATTAAAGTCAGGCCTTTTACTATTGCCAAATAAAATTAAATCCAAAACATCGTTTTATTTTAATCTGAATAAAAATCATTTCGATTTCTAAAAATTAATTTTTTTTATTCGCATCAGAAATGGTGTATGATAAACTAAATTTAAAAATAAAGGGTTATTCAATAGGTACATAACAATTTTATATTTTAATAAAAACGCACACTTAAACTTTTTAGCTTGTCTGTCAATGTCAAAATGTTAGTCAAGCTTTACATTTTTATCACGGTGAAGTTCACGAACGGGCAACGTTTGGAAATTATCTCAATTATTCTGTGTTTTATTTAAAAACAAAACTGTTATGTCCCTATTGAATAATCCTATTAAAACACGCTAAATAAAACAATAAAATAGTTAAGTTAATTAGTTACAATTACAAGCTATAAACAGATTACTTAAAATTGTAACCTATGTAAGTAAATTGCATAATTCGTTAAAATTTACATAAATATATCAGTTTTGAGCATTTGGTATCTGAACAAAATACGAAGAGACAGAATGGTGTGGCCAAACTATTCTGTTTGACAGTATCAGTCGCTATTCGCTATTTGGAATACTCGTTATAATAATAACATGAATTGAATTTTAATTTAACACATTTTATGAATCTATTTTTTTATAATCTATGATAAGCTTTAAATTCAAAAAAATTTTGCAGCTGAAATTAAATAAAATTAGGGACAGTGGCGCAATAATTAAGCGTGCTAGTCTAAAAAACCAGACGTCGTGGTTTCGAACTCTACCTAGCTATGGACTTATTATTCCTGGTGTAACTAAGAAAATTATGGTGAAAGCGATAACAGTACCCTTGCTGCTACACCACTATGCTCCTTAAAGGGGACATCTAGGAACTTGAATAAAAAATCTGCAAACAGTCTGGGCGCAACTTTATTATTTTTTGGAGAGAAGTCCGGAACGCGTTTAATGCTTAGATGCGGTGTTGGCTACTATGCAATCTCCTTACCGTTTGGGTTGAATATTTAAAACGCCTGAAATTATCATAACTTCCTAAAAAATTTACAGGAAGAAATAAATTCGATATCTCATCAGATCTAAGAAATATGTATGAATTTGTGAACATGTGTGCAACTCCTTTACTACCTTAGGGGTTGGATATCAGAAAATACTAAAATCGGCTAGTAGGATATTACATAAAAACTCTACAGGAGTTGTAGCCAAATTGATATCTAATCAAACCAAAAGAGATGTATAATATTGTGAAACGCATGCAAGCCCGTTACACCCACTTGAGGGTTTAATACTTAAAAATGATGAAATTAGTTTCAAGATAAATATAAAGAAACCCTGAGAAAGTAAAAACCAATTTGATGTCTATCCGTCCTAAGAAGTATGACGAAATTCGTGAAAACGTGTTCAACCCTTTTATACCCTCTTAGGGGTTAAAAAAGTAAAACCATTGAAAGCGCGTCGCTATTATAAAGCAAGACCGTAGAAGAGAAAAGTTATTCGATATCTAATCAGACCTGAATTATATGGCTGAATTCGTGCAAATGTACACAACTCCATTACACCCTCTTAGGGATTGAATTAAAAAAAAAACTTAAAATATTTTCTAGGCATTTATATAATGAATCCCTGGAATAAAAATTACTTCAATATATCAAAAGACCTAAGATATATGACGAAATTCGTGAAAATATATGTATTTAATTTTCTCTGATAATTTTTTTGGCCCCCATTCCATACGGCAATGGATATTTGATTTTTTTTTATCTAAATTATTTTTTTAATAGATCTACATATACTCACCAAGTTTCAACTTTCCAGCATAACCCATTCTATAGATAGGAATAACACCCCCCACCGCTACAACAAATTATATTTTTCTAACTTGCTACTACTATAGCTCTAGCTAAATACCAACTTTTAGCTATCCATCATTCTGTGTTCTTGAGATATAAAAATTGGAACTTTTTCCCAATTGCCCTCCTCCACCTTCACCCCCTACACCCACACCCTCAATCAATTACTTTATTATTTTTTAATAATAAAGTATTTTTTTTGTAGCTCTATTAGCATCTATTTTAAACTGTTCTTGAGATATGAGACGTTATTTATTAGAAAAATTCTTATTTTCCCACTTTCATGCTTCACTTCTCCCTTGAAAAATTTTATTTTCAACAAACTTATTCACTTATCGACTTGTATACCATACATAAACCGAATTTAATTTTTCTGGCGCAATTGGTTCGTGAGATATCGATCCAATTCCGCTAAAAAAATAAAATTTGGCTTGTGTTTACCAGTTGATAAATGGAGTTCACTGAATATTCAATTTTTTACGGCGGCGGAGCATGGAAGTATTTTTCTAAAAATTTGCTTCTCATATCTCAAGAACAGTTTAAGATAGATCCTTAGAATTTTCACGACAAGTATGCTTAGAAGACCCCTAGCAGAGTGGGCGCGTGGGTGCAAGGGATGTAGGGGTGTTTTTCCTATAGATAATTTTTATAAAATGGCCTACAAACCAATTTTAGGATTTTTTAATATCCAACCCCAAGGTGGTGTAAAGAGGCTGCATACAATTTCTGCAATTCCTACATATTTTTTTTAAAAGGCTGAATTAGTCCCATATCAAGGGCACGCTTTCCAGGTCCGGAGAGTTGGATGCAGTACAGTTTCACAGCTCATCGAACTGGAAAAATTTCACCATATCAACATACGGGTACTCATGCTGTATGCTGACATTGGGCTCAACTTGATTTGTCATAAGTGCTCCTCAGTCAGTGCAGTGAACTGGTAATAGAGGTAACACAATATGATACACCCACCTAAAGTAAAGAATTAAAAAATTAATGTAATAACTTTAAAGAAAATATAATAATAATAACAAAATTAAAAAAAAGAATTAAAAAAAAGAATTAACGGAATAATCCAAGATAGTATTAAAAAAAAATAAAAACATAATGAAAAAAAAATCCAACATTAGAACATTATAGATTATCGGGATTAAAGAAAAAAGGAAATAATAATAGTATTAGTTAACCAAAAAACATGCACAACAACAAAACAAACCTTCATTCTTGTATTTATGAATGTATTTATAATATATATATTAAATTTTTTTTAATTTCCTTTTTCACTGCATATTAATAATATGTAACTTCGCTAGTTTTTTCAGATGCCCGATATTTTTTGCGAGCTGAATATTGCTAGGCAACGAATTGAATTCTATGATAGCTTCAAAAATAGGATCATTCCTAATTCGAGTTGTTCTTGGACAATATTGCTGTCTAATCGAATTTGCGATTCGTGTATTGAAGTTGTGTACATCTTGGCCATATGTTATTTTGATCGAAGTCTTAATAAGATCGCTTTTGACCTGTAAATGATCAAGTCCGGTTGTGCATAAACGAAAGTAAAACAAAAATAGTGACGCAAACAAGAAAGAGTACGCCAATCAGACAGAATGTAACAATTGCGGAGTATAATTTGGAGAGTGTGGACAACTTCATATATCTTGGGGCTAATCTAGCAAAAGACAGCAATGAAACGGACGAAATCAAACGACGGATCATGCTAGCAAATAAAACGTATTATTCGGTACTTCCAATAATGAAATCCAAGAAACTGCACAGGAACAATAAGCTGCAAATATTTAAAACTATTATACGACCTGTGCTCTGTTATGGCAGCGAAGCATGGACATTAGCGCGAACTTCCGAAAAAGCAGTTAACACATTCGAAAGAAAGGTCCTCTGGGTTCTGGCGAATAAGATACAACCATGAGCTGTATCAACTCTTCAAGGAGCCAGAAGCTTCAACGTTCATCAAACTACGTAAACTGCAGTGGGCTGGCCTTGTAGAGCGGATGGAAGACAGAAGAATCCCCAAGCGTTCTCTTAAAGGCAAAGCGAGTGGTAACAGGCCAGTAGGCGAACCACGCAAGCGATGTGAAGACTCGGATAATGAAGACAGCAAAGCAATCTTAAAAAATCTGCCAACAATCTGGGCGCAACTTTATTATTTTTTCGGTAGAAGTTCGGAACGAGTTTAATTCTGAGATGCGGTGCAGTTTACTATGTGACTGAAAACCCAAAAAAAAGTTTGGGAAGCGGTTAAAATGGGGTCGCGCTAGAATACTTACGCCGCTGCCTCACATAACATATGAATTACATAATTGGGTCATACACCTGGACGAGATCTAGTCCTAGTATAATATCAGTTGTTACGCCATTAGAAGGTTTTTCGTGATTTGGTTTCGGACCATTACATGAAATCGGAAATGCGTTTGAAGACGATTATATAAAAAGTCTGTGGAAGTGCAAACCAATCTAATATCTCATCAATCCTGAGAAATATGTCGAAAGCCTTACGTCCTATTGGAGTTGAATATCTTAAAATCCTGAAATCAACTTTTGGACGATTATGTAGGAAGCCTTATTAAGTAAAAATGAATTCGATATCTCATTAGAACTAAGAAATATGTAAGAATTTGTGAAAACATATACAACCCCCTTGCACCCACTTTGGGGTTGAATATCCAAAAATCCCGGAATTTGTGAAAACGTGTTCAACCCGTTTATACACTCTTAGGGGTTGAAAAAGGAAAACATTAGAAAATAAGTTTTAGGTGATTACTAAACAAGTCCGTGGAAGTAAAAATTTATTCGATATCTAATCAGACCTGAGGGATATGGCTGAGTTCGTAAAAATGTATACATCCCCTTTACACCATCGTGGGGGTCGAATTTCAAAAAATCCTGAAAACACTTTCTAGGTATTTATATGAAAAATCCGTAGAATAAAAATGGATTCAATAATTGGAAAGACCTAATAGATATGATGAAAATCGTGAAAATATATGCATTCCATTTTCACTGATCATTTTTTTCGCTCCCCCTCTGTACGCCAATGGATATTTGAATTTTTTTTTCAATCTAAAAGACTTTTCTAGTTGACTTACATATACATATCGAGTTTGAACTTTCTAGCATAAGCCGTTCTATAGTTAAGAAAAACCACCCCCCCCCCCCCGTACCATAGTATCCCTATAAAAAATTATATTTTTCCAACATCCCACTACTATAGTTCTATCCAAATACCAAGTTTCAGCTTTATATCTTTATAGGTTCTGGAGATATAAAAATCGAAACCCGCTCACTAACAAAATTTTTTCCCTGCTAGGGGTTTATTTGGCCTACTTCCGCTAAAAATTGTAAGCATCTACCTTACACTGTTCTTGAGATATGAGACGCGATATTTTAGAAAAATTCTTATCCCTTCCACTTCCATACTCCACCGCCCCCTTAAAAAAATTTTACTTTCAGCAAACTTTATTTGTCAACCTTAATACAGAAACTAAATTTTATTTTTCTAGTGTAATTGGTTCGTGAGATATCGTAATCTAAAGTTTTTTACCCCCACCTCCGTACGCCACTTCCCCCACTCAAAAATTTGTTTCCGATCTATTCTCCTAGTATGCCCACAGATGTTCATCAAGTTTGAATTTCGTGTCATTAACCAATTAGGAGATATGGATTTTAGAATGTCTCAATCTCGGCTTTCGAGCGTTTCGGACGCATTATTATTCCCCCCACTCCCACACCCCTTTACCCATATCCTTCTTTTTTTTGCAAATGGGTCCACTATCGATGCTCTATATAAATTCCAAGTTTCAGCCTCCTAGCCTAAGCGGTTACTGAGATCTAGGAACCAAAATTTTCCGTCCAAAACGCTTCCCCCACCTCCCCCCTCACACCCCCACCACTGAAAAGGTGAGCACTTGAAGGGGTCTGCTCACTCTACCAACAAAAAAAATGCAACTTAATAGCTCAAAGAGTTTGAGAGCTATAAGCTTTCAAACGTTTAGCGGCGTACGGCGTACGGCGTACGGCGTACGGCGTACTGAGTACGGCGTACGGCGCACAGACGGACTGAAATTTTTTTTTGCTTTTTTGGTGTCTATTAGTCATGAAACGTGGAAATACAAATTTTCAGGGTAGCAAATTTTTTTTTTTAAAAATCGATAACAATACTTTATTATTAAAATAATAAAGTAAAATTAGCAGCTGGAGGACGCGGTCTTAGAATCGAGACGATTGGAGGCGATGACTTCAGGAAGCCAGGGCCCGATTTGTGCTGTCGCGCCATTGCTGATGATGAAGTTATATTAGATAAGATAAATGAGTTGTAGAGAGTCTCCTTTATGAGGGTATGTAGATAATTAATCCTTACTCCTTTGATCGGAGCCATTTTTTTCTTATGCTGTTAATGTGCGATGTCCATCATAATTGGTCATCGATAGTTAATCCTAAATACTTGGTGAAATGGACTCGTATTAGAGGAATTCCATCGATTTGCGGTTTGAGGTCAATATTCAGCTTATTCGGCTGTTTGAACAGCATATACTTGGTCTTTTGAATATTTAAGGTTAGTTTTTTCTGAAAATCCATCTATTGAAAAGGGCAAGGTCTTCATTGATCGTCGCCTCTAGTTCATCTTTATTTCTTCTACATAATAGTAAGGTATCGTTTACGTATGTAATGTATCTTGCCTTTAGCCCTATGTCTTGCAGGTTATAAATGTAATAACGTATACATATCATAATATCGTCAATATCACCAGTGTATCAGCAATAATACGCATATAGTACGTCAACGAGCTGATATCTATGTACATAATATCCAACTTCTTTCCTGTTATATAAATTCGATGATTTTAGCTGATATAGCCATCAGCACCATCTGTTACTGAAATCAACTGAAATTCCAATGAATGACAGTTGTGAATTTTTATATCCTCCGTCAGTTAAAATTGTTTGAGCGTATTTTCATTTTTGTGTGTGTGATGGCTCGGTTTCTACATTTCTTTATTAGCAATGAAAGTGCTTTTCGCCGGAACATGATACTGCGACGTTTGGCACGAAAAGCTAGCAGTCGAAGCCTTTTTTTTCACTGGTAAAATTTCGGAATGCACTTTTAACTGTTCTAGACTAACTAAAAGTTCCATTAAATTTTGTTGCTGCGTTAAATTCATATTAATTTTAAAATATCAGAATATAAGCACAATACTACGATTGATAGACGCTTGAAATCAAAATTTTTGTCATTGACTGCGAAATGTCAAAGTATAACATGTATGGGCTCTGTATCATGCCATCTTGCATCGCATATCATGATTTGAATAAAGTAATTTGTATACAAGCAGTGTATCCATGGTATAAAGCAGGTATAAAGTCGGACCTAATATCGAGTCTTGAGGTATCCCTATAGCCTATACTTTCTTAGATCTAATGAGATATCGAATTAATTTTTACTTCCTAAAGTTACCTATATAACCGCTTAAAAGTTTATTTCAGGATTTTCGAATATTCAACCTTAAAGGATGTAAGGGGTAGCATATTTTTCACAGTTTTCGATTTATTTCTTAGGTTTGATCATATATCAGATTTATTTTCACTTCCACAGACTTTTTATATAATCACCTACAAACCTATTTTTTGATATTTAACCCTCCAAGGGTGCATGTGTTTTCCTAATTTTTGCCATCCCTTAGTTCTGATAAAATATGCAATTGGTTATTACTGTAATAACCTATAATTGGATTTCACGATGCTGCGCAATTCAACCACCAAGTTGATGCAATGGGCTTGTATTCGCTTTCACAATTCGTCATATCTCATACCTCTGATGAGGCAGCAAATTGGCTCTTACTTCTATGGGACTATAGTATAATATACCGAAATTCGAGTCGTCTACACAGGATTTAATCGGCTAAAAATCTATATTTTAGATATTCTTACATATATTCTAAGGACAAAATTTACATTTCAAAACCTCCTAATCTCGAAACAACTGATGTTAAAGTACAACTTTGACCGCGTCCCGGAGTATGACCCATTTACGTTATTCATGTGTTGTATGTGGCAGTGGCGTAAGCATTCTAGCGCGACTCCATTTTAACTATTATACTTCCCGAACTTGAACTCAAAAAATAATAAAGTTTCGCCCAGATTTCTGGCAGATTTTTTTATAGGGTTGAGGTCTACCAGTTTTAAATCGAGAGAAATCAAAATATCGGGAAGTAATTGTTTTTAAATTTCATATCAATTACAACTTTGTATTGTTGAAATTATACTCGTAAAATAAAAAGTAAAAAAGTAGTTGGATTCCTACTTATATGCTAAGAGCTAAGTTGAATCCGGAGGTGTTTTAGTAAAGTCCATTCATGGATATGCAGTTTATAGCTATCTTACCGGGATTACCTACAAAAACACCAGGAATATTCTACAGCTGCCGTAGTAAAATGCAAATACAATTTGAGTCAGACAATAAAATCTGTATTACGATGCCACAATTCCAGATAGAGTATCCATAAAAGATTTAACCCTACTAGGTAATCCTATACGGTGTCAGTTCCGGCTGCTTAATATGTCCACCTTTCTGGCTTTATTTCATTAATGACAAAATACTCAACATACCGCTCCGACCACCCTTAATTGCGTTGTTCGATCTTTTTCCGTCCAGTCTAACTGGGCACTTCTTAGTACAGCCATATTTATTCCAGTACGCTATCAATTTCCATTTTCGATTTTATACACTTACGTAGCACAGCATGCGATCTTGAGATCCAACTTCTACGGAAAATAATCGACAGCGATCTGTGGCTATTAAGCAATTGCCTCCGAGTAAGACGCGAAAAATTAAAAGAAAACCGAAGAAAAACCTGGCTTAATTCAACGGAATCTTTAGTGGCAGGTAATGGAATAGCTACAACATATCGTTATAAAATTTAAATTGGATCATAAATGCGCGGGCAATAAATGCTCCACACATTACAGCATTTATGCAATTCCTTACACCTGTGCGTCGGCTAATTTGAAAAAGTCCACTCAGGTAACGAAATGTAACCGGAAATTTTCTGGTGCAATGGAAATTAGAAAATTGTTGCAAATGCTTTCGAGTCAGTAAAATCTTTTAACTCCTGCCCTCTCCTGGCCAGCAGTATAACTATAAAGATTTTACGATTCAAATTAAAGTTAATTTCTTGATCATAATTTCCATAGACATGTTCGCAAGTTCTATGATGGATCTGCATTATTTTGTGCACTTTTCAAATTTCTTATTTATGTCGTCCGGTAACAACAAGTTGAGGAGGTTGTTCGAACATTGTTGCAAGTTGTAAGTACTAGCCGGTTATAATAAATCCATGTAGTTATTGTTCATAGTTATATCCAACAACCAACCAATTGCATTGTTAGCATAATCTAGAACTCTAAACTAGAAAGCTAGTTGGCGATATATCAGTCGTTTTTGGTATGCTGCAGTCACCAGGTTCTTATATTTCGGTAAATTGTAAACGTCGTATAACAACTAAAGAGTGAATGTAGTGAATTGCGTTTAATCTCGAGTTGGCAAACGTTTCAAGAAAATCTCATAAAATTTACTATAAACTCGGTAAATTCGTGCATAACGACCATAAGGTTTAATTTATTATTTTTCATAATAAACTGTTGTCACAAAAAATTGCTAACCTGAAAACATTTTGGTTTTTTCACTTATTAATGTGTTTCATCTATTAATCTCTAATTAATCTAAAAAGTATGAAGGAATTCTGCGCCATCGATTATTCCGCTTGCTAGTTGTTTTTATTGCACAGTTCAATGCGGAATAGATATATTCCCCAACAGATGTCTCTATAAACGTGGAGACTTATTCAGCGCATGACATACGTAGAAAGCAATCCAATTGCAGGTTGTGGTTCGGTAATTTTGACAGCTATCGCCATGACTACCATAGCGATTTATGGATATCCCACCCATTCTATCTCAATCCTCAATACCTCGAAAAAACCATGGCTACTAGACTAGATTTAAGGTAGGATTAGATAGGATTACTGAATTAGATCATAAGTTAGTACACTAAGATTTAGCAATAAATAAAAAAACGGAAAAAAAAGTACTAAGATTTAGTATTAAGTGAAAAAAAAAAAAAACTATCATAGATTTTAAGATAAAACTAAAAATAAAAAAATAAAATAGATTTAAAGATAAAACTCATTTCTAGTAATAAGTAAAAATTAACAATAAAAAATATATATATATAGGTCTATATATTTTAAGACTAGTGTTAAGATTAGTATTGAGATTGTATTGATTTAAGAGTAGATGTAGGATTAGTTTTAGCATCATCTATCATTGGATCCCAGTCCTAGTAGTAAGTTGTACATCTAGTTATAAGTTAGTTTCAAGTTTTTAGTTGTAAGTCATATTCACCATTATTTCGAAAACGGGTTTTTGTTTGCCTTTTTTCCCGACAAAAAAAATATATGTACAAAAATATGTTTTATACAAATCATTACACTCGAAAAAAAAACACAAAAATAATATGTATCAAACCTTGAGAGCACATCAGTACCATTTGGTTTAGTTTAAGTTCCATATTTTATAATTTTAGCTTTATTGAATTAGTTGTAAGAATTTTGTTATCTATTTTGGCACAAATAAAGCGCTTTAAAACCTAAAAAAACCATAGTGATTTAAAACTTAAATATTGTAATGAGTTAATAATTCCAGGAAATACCTACATTTATTTTTAGAATATATTACAAGTGCATGTGATTAGATAATTCGTACAGCTGCTGCTATTACTGTTAGTGATCTATGAGTTTATACTGACTTTATTCTTAGTCTATAAATAATTTTGAGTGTAGTAATAAATTGCAAAATGGAATTGAACACCATACTAAGCTTTGGGACTAAAGCCATGTATGACCTTCTGACTAAAGTCTAACTAAAGCCTAGTGCAGTTTTCGATCGAGACATCAATTTGGACATTTATCTCTACTCAGAAAATAAGTTATAGAGTAATGTTGATTCAGCCTAATTAAACAGGTCGGAGGTCACCCGGCAGTATTGATGAAAGATTTTCATATTACCGAGAATGTTTTGTAAAAAAAATTCTTTTAAATAAACAAATGCATGTATTTTCTACTTAGTGCAGTAATCATGGCGATAGCTGTCACAATTAATGAGCCACAATACAGAACTATATTGCAAATTATTTATTTTGCTAATAGCATAACCGGACTTGGTACCAGTGTGACCGTTTTTATATATCTCAGGGTAGCAAATTTGGGTAGCAATTCTTAGCTTGGGTAGCAAAAATATTTTCTAATACTTCTTTTAATTAAATGGAACTAGTTACGTCATTACATGCTTATCTGTTACTCATAACACTGTATATCCACTACAAATTTAAAATGTTTAAAGAAAAAATAATATTTTAAAGTGTGAACATTTATTTAGGAAAATCAAAATTCACACAAAATTCACATTTTACCCTTCGCTCGAACGAGTGATAGATTCGAAAAAGATGCTTAATTTGATTGCGATTATGTATGCGGTATGCGCTACCAGTATACTATATTTTTCAGTACAATAATATACGTCTATATTTTTTCGGTATCCCTGGATTCGTCTCGTCTCAGGCTACAATTTTAAAACTAAATTGAGCTTAGAAACCAGTCCTAAACCTTGAAAAATTAGGTTTGAAAAACCCAGTAAGGTGCAAAACCAGCCATATTTCTTTGAGTTTGGTTTCAAAGCTGACCTATATTATAAGTTGCAAAACCAGCCATATTTTTACTTAACACAATGATGACGTCACTAGTTTGGGTTGTTATAGCTAGGTACTGGTAGTATCCCTGAGTCTTATAAAATCAAACAGCTGATAGTTGATATAACATTGTACAATCATTGATTTGAGTTGTTTTCGTGTTTCGTTTGTGTTTTAAGGTTGTGAAAATGGAGGAGGAAAATGTTGAATTTATTATTTTAGAGACAGATGAACAGTTTTTAGTGATAATCAGGTCAATGAACAACAAGAAATAGAACATCAGCTCGAGGAACAACAAGGAATAGATCATGAGGTCGAGGAACAACAAGGAATTCAAGAAACTACAAAGTTCAGGAAAAGTAAACGTTAACCGAAAGAATGCAAGCAATACCGCTAGAGTTGCGAAACCAGTCATATTTGCATTTCTGGTGCAAAACCAGCCATATCTAGATTTAAAACTATAATATCTTATTAATTTAATAAGGATAATATCAAAGCTTTTGCGATCCAACAAAGCATATTTTTTGTGATTTTTTTTAAAAAAAAGCATAAGGATATTTTGCCTAGAAGCTGCATAATCAGTTTTTGCCATTTTGCCACAAGTTTCTGAATCAAATATGGCTGGTTTTGCAACTGGACGACTCATTTGATAGTCAAAGTATTATATTTTTGGCGTACACTAGTTTTATAACGGCTAATTTTACCAGGGTAGCAAATTTAGACATGTAGTAACATAGTAGCAAAAAATTGTCAATAGTAGCATTTTGCTACCTTCGTAGCACTTGTGCTCACACTGCTTGGTACCCACAGTGTAGAAATAGACATCTGTTGGATAATAGAAGAATTAATTTTTAACAGTTTTATTTCGTCTTCCGTGTGAACAGCGTACTAGTAAGATAACTGTGAAGCGCAATAATTGAATGTTGTTTTTTATACGGACTTTTGATTGAAGGTAAAATTTTTGATCGAACACCATACTTAAGCTTAACAGAGCTATTCAGTTAAAAAATTTTCTTCAAGTAATCATTTTTTAGGGAGAGGATAAGAAATTTTACACTGTACCAAAAGTCCATAGGAAAAAAAACACCACCTGGTGTTCGATGGAGTCCATCCTTTTGCGGTGTTATTTGACACCCAAATAGTGGTGATAAAAATAAAATTGTTTAGGATAATTTATAATTTCCCAGTAACGGTGTAAAACGGACACGAGCGGTGTATTTTTCGTTCGTTGAAGGTTTTACAGAAACACCCGGCCGGTGTTGACTTGGATGATTTTTTTTATTTTAGGTTATAATACTAAACGTCGATTAGAGCATTTTTATGCCAAAAATTATTCATTTTGGGGTATTTTTAAACATGCAAAAAGTCCTTTTTCGGGGTGATATTACTCGCCCATAACTACTATGTTCGTATAAATTTAATTTAAGTGAAAAACATTGTTTTACTTTATTATTTTAATAATACAGTATTGTTTTCGATTTTTTAAAAAAAAAAATTTGCTACCCTCAAAATTTTTTTTTTCACGTTTCATGACGAGTACACACGAAAAAAGCAAAAAAAATTTCAGTCCGTCTGTCCGCCGTACGCCGTACGCCGTACGCCGTACGCCGTACGTCGACCGCTGTACGCAAAATCGTTTGAAAGCTCGTAGCTCCCAAACCCTTTGAGCTATTAAATTGAATGAATAGACTGGGTAGTCCCCTTGAAGTGGCCAAATTTGGAGGGGTGGGGGTGTAAGGGGGAAGGAGGGGGAAGTGTTTTAGACGGAAAATTTTGGTTTCTAGATCTCAGCAACCGCTTATGTTAGCAGGCTGAAATTTGGAATTTATATAAAGCTTCAATAGTGGACCCATTTGCAAAAAAATTGCCGATATAGGTGAAGGGGTTTGGGAGTGGGGGGAAAAATAATGCGTCCAAAACGCAAAAAAGGTGAGATCGACACTTTCTAAAATCCATATCTCCTAAACGGTTAATGTCATAAAATTGAAACTTAATGAGTATCTGTAGGTATACTAGGAGAATAGATCGGGAACAAAAATTTGAGTGGGGGCAGTGGCGTACGGGGGTGGGGGCTAAAAAACTTTAGATTACGATATCTCACGAAGTAATTGCACTAGACAAATAAAATTTGGTTTCCTTATAAAGGTTGACAAATAAAGTTTGCTGAAAGTAAAATTTTTTACGGGGGCGGTGGAGCATGAAAGTGGAGGGGATAAGAATTTTTCTAAAAAATCACGTCTCATATCTCAAGAACGGTGTAAGATAGATACTTAAAATTCTTACCAGAAGTAGGCCTAATAGACCACTAGCTGAAAACAAAATTTTGGAAGTGTGGGTGTAGAGGGTGAGGGTGGGGGAGGGTGAAAAGGAAAAAGTTCCGATTTTTCTATCTCGAGAACCTATAATGATATAAAGCTGAAACTTGGTATTTAGATAGAGCTGTATTAGTAGCATCTTGGAAAAATATAATTTTTTATAAGGGTAGTATGGTACGGGGGTGGGGGATGTTTTTCCTATCTATAGAACGGCTTATGCTACAAAGTTGAAACTTGGTACGTTTATGTAAATCAACTAGAAAACTAATATAAAATAAAATTTCTAATATCCATTGGCGTTCGGAGGGGGGGCAAAAAAAATTATCAGTGTAAATAGAATGCATATATTTTCACGGTTTTCGTCATATCTATTAGGTCTTCCCAAATATTGAATTCATTTTTATTCTACGGATTCTTCATATAAATACCTACAAAGCGTTTTCAGGATTTTTTAAAATTCGACCCCTAAGGCGGTGCAAAGAGGGTTGTAAACTTTTTCACGAATTCTACTATATCCCCACGTCTTATCAGATATCGAATATCTTTTCACTTTCACGTGCCAACCCATTTCTCAATTTTTTGATATTCAACCCCCAAGGGTTTGGCAACAAATTCGTTTTTGCTTCTATGGGCTTTTAGTGTACATAATATACTGAAATTCGAATAGTCTACACGGACTTTTTCAATGTTTAATCGGTTAAAAATCTCTATTTTAAATATTTTTATATTAAGAACAAAAATAATTTTCCAAGAAATCTAATAATCTCGAAGCAACTCATGCTACACTCCGACTTTAACCGCTGACGAACTTTGACCCGAAAAATAATAAAGTTTCGCCCAGACCATTGGCAGATTTTTTTATATAAATCAATTTTTATTCAATTTTTTAATTATAAATTTGTTTTATTCATTTCGTAAATTAAAGTAAATAATTGTGAATCTAAGGAACTGAAATTACTTTTACTTTTCCCGTACATGCAGCAATAAATTGAACAAATTTGATGTCGTCGTCCTCGCTTTTCACAGCGACAAACTTTTGGTCACCACCGAATTTTACTTTGAAAAGTTTTTCCATAATTAATTCACAAGAACACTTTCATCACCTCCACTATTCAAACTAGATTCGATCGATAACGAGAAAAACCGATTCACTAACAGCTCGTCATCCGATGGGTGATTTTAATATACTATTTATCCGATCGGTGTATAATTACACCGAAAAAGGCAATATATCGTAAACATGATAGTGTGCGTTTTTATTGTTATTTAATCAGTGATAAATTGTTCCCGAAATTTATCCAAAGGGGGTTTTTTCCCGATTTTCCAAATAAAATTTTGTTTGGTGTATTTTTGCGGTGAGAGAGAAAAAATGTTCACCCAAAGGGAAACTACGAAATTAACACCACTAGGTTGGTGTATTGTGAGGCATTTTTGACCCTAATTGGTGTTAAAAAACCTATTATCCGCAAGGTGCTGTAATAAGACATCTCAGATTTTTTACTGTGATAGTTTCTACATATTATGTGAATCGCAAAGAAAAGAAAATTTTACTCCATTATTTTTTAATAATAAAATATTGTGATCGGGATGTTTGAGGGTGAGGGGTTGGGAGTGTTTTAGACGAAAAATTTCGGTTTCCAGATCTCAGGAATCGCTTATACTTGGAGGCTGAAACTTGGAACTTATGTAGAACTATGACATGGGACCAATTTGGAAAAAACTTTTCGATATTAGATAAGGGGTGTGAGAGAGGGGGCGTTGAGAACAATGCATCTGAATCGGTCAAAAGCTAGGATTTGAACATTCTAAAGAACATATCTCCTGAACAGTTAATGATAGAAGATTGAAACTATGTGGTTGTCTTAAAATATTAATAGGGGCTTGGAACACTAATCCTAAGGTAGGTAGGTAGTAATTAAAAAATGTAGGGTTGCTGGTGTAGCGGGTGATAGTGTGACGGGGTGGAGAGAAAAAATTCTGAATTTAATTTCTCGAAAACCGCAAAGGATAGAAAATTACAAACTTACGTCTACACTAAGGCACTACAGAGGCAAATACATTTTTTGATAGGGGTAGTTAAATACGGGGGTGGGTGGTGGTTTCTTTATCTCATAAATGGCTTATGCTATTAAGTTAAAATTTTGTACGAACATATGTGTAGAAGTACTACGGAAGTAATTAGAGCAAAAAAAGTTCAGATTTTTATTATCGTTCAAAGGTGGAGTCAAAATATTTCCATAAAAAGTGTTTTTTCTACATTTTCACGAATTTCGTTACAGCTTTTAGGTATGCAGAATTATCAAATTAATTTTGCTTTTACGAGCTCTTTATTTAAGCGCCTAGAAACGTTTCCCAAATTTTTCGGCAATGAACCTTAAAGGGGTGTAAAGTGGCTGAGTAAATTTTCACGAATTCCGATAGATTTCTTAGGTCTAAGGAAATATCAAATTCAGTTTCTAAAGGCTTTATATATTGATTAATCTGGGGAAACCCCGATTTAAGCATTTTTTGATTAAGGTACTGTTCAAGCTTTCACGAATTCCGACAAGTCTTTTACGGTTAATGAGATCGAATTCGCCATTTACTTCTATGTGCTTTATCTATATCTATATATCATACACCGCTTAATTATGATATATAAAGAAAACAGCAAAAACTAGATTAAAATCAAAAAAGCTAAAATATGCAATAGTATGAACCAAATAATAAAGTAACAAAAAATACCAAAAGAATCGGTTATTTCTTTAGAAAAACGAAAGAAGGAGCGATGAGCACACCACTAAAGTCTACATACAGCAAAATTAATTCAACGAATTGCATCTTCTTAACTCTACATTTCTCCGAAATTTTAAAACTGTTGATTGCATTGCTTTTTTGTATTTTACTATTTGTTTAGAGTTAGTTTTGATAAGCGCTTGGATTGAAATAGTGGAAAAAATAAGCTCTAGAAAAGAAATTTCGAAGGATATACGCCTTTTAGTTGTTAGATTGCGACAGGAAGGATAATCTTTGGGCGTCCAAAGCATTTTTAAAAATTTAACTTAACTGGCAGTATAGAAAATAAGCTAATATCTGGGCAACCTAGAGTGTTAAGTGAGCGTAATACTCGATCAGTTTTAGAACAAGTGAGAAAAAATCCTAAGATAAGTGCACCTGAAATGGCGAAATACATATATTCAGAATGACTTCGGTAAAGTCTTAGTTCGTGAATCCCTGCGAAGAACATTACGATCTGCTGGCTATCATGGACGAATCGCAAGGAAGAAGCCGTTTATATCTACAGTAAATCGGCAAAAGCGACTTGATTTCGCTAAGATGCATCTAAGAAAGGACTTCGAATTTTGGAGAACTGTACTTTTTACGGATGAAAGTCGCTTTTATGTGTTTGGTTGCGATGGACCAGTAAAAGTTTGGAGGAAGGCCAACACTGAAATGAAGAAAGAAAATCTCGTTTCTACATTAAACATGGTGGAGGAAACGTTATGGTCTGGGGAGCCATGGCGGCGACAGGGGTAGGAAAGTTACACTTCATTGAAGGAATAATGGACCGAAATCAATATTTGAATATATTGCGGGAAAACCTAAGACCATCGGCAGAGTTCTTGAAGCTCGGAACCAACTGGATATTCCAACAAGACAATGATCCCAAGCACACTGCTATGATCGTTACAGAGTGGATCCTGTATAATGTGCCAAAGCAATTGCGTTCACCACACCAATTGCCGGATCTCAACCCGATCGAGCATATTTGGTATGAACTAGAGACACGCGTACGTAAATATAAAAAAATAACCAACAAGAACTCACTCATGGAAGCTCTACAAACAGCATGGAATGAAATAACGCAATCTATTACTGAAAACCTTATTCTTTCGATGCCAAGAAGACTTCAATCGGTCATCGATGCTAATGGAGGCCCAACTAGATATTAAGTTTAATTTGATTTCTATAAAAAATCTATATTTCTTTATTTTTTCTATTGTATGAAGACTTTTGTGGTCGAGTTTTTTCAGTTTTTTTATTTTTTTATGTTAATGTTTCTGTGAAATTTTGAATTATATTGAATATATTTATTTTCGTATTCAAGAGAATCATATGGCTTATATTTCATGTGGAAAATATTTATCTGTAAGCGTATAACCCACAAATCGCAAGTGAATGAAGACTTTTGTGACCGTGTGTATATAAAAGAGGATACAATGATGTATGTCGGCTATAGACTCCTAAACCGCTCAACCGATAGTGATCAAATTTTCAGGAAACATTTAGAATAGTCCCGGGATGGTTTGTGTGAAGTTTGATACCGATAGAATTAAAAACAATTTTTTTTCGACATTTTTCCAATTTTTTTGCTTTTTTAGTACGCTGGTGCTCAAACTGTTTGTTTGTTTGTTTGTTTGTCCCGTATGCCTTCCTATACCATATTCATTCGATTGCGATGAAACTTTGTTGATTTGTTGAGCACACGCCCGCGAAGGTTTCTGTATTACTAAAACCATTCTACAATAGGTGGCGCGCGACACAAACAAATGAGTGTGTTTCATATAGTTTAGCGACAGTTCGTGTGTTTTCGGTGTATAAGTGCGTACTTCTGATAAAATCGAACAACGGGAGCAATGGAAGCAACGGGAGTAACGGAAGCAACGGGAGTAACGGGAGAAACGGGAACAACGAAGCAACGAAAGTAACAGGAGTAACGAGAGCAACGGAAGTAACAGGAGTAACTCGAGCAACAGGAGTAACGGGAACAACAGCAATGGGAGCAATGAAGCAACGGGAGAAACGGAAGCGACGGTGCAATAGGAGCGACGCAGCAACGGGAAGCAAGACTGGAAACCGCAGGCTTTGCAGTTTCGATAGTATAGCAACATATAAACGTGAGCGTAGCCGCGGGACGTGGCTTGTATATAATAATCTCAAAATTAATTTTAGGATTTCGGGATATTCCACCCCTAATAGGGTGTAGGTTTAGGTTTAGGTTTAGGTAAGGTGGGTGGTCGCTTCGCGACCAAGCACATAGACCGCCAATGGGTCCGTTGTGATCCCACATGCACGGGAAAAAGGTACCCGTGTGCCCAAGACAACATTTTAAGTAAACCACCCCGCCAGCCTGACAAACTGCAGCAGCTTGTTCAGCTTGATGCTTGCGAATTCGCCCAAGTCTATGGCGAAGCGCGTACCTAAAGTACGCTCGCGCCTCCAGGCCAGACCCGGGCATTCGCAAAGCAAGTGGAAAATACTTTCCTCAGCGTCAGGTTCACCACAGCTGCGGCACAGATCTGTAACGTCCGCAACACCTAGTCTTCTGGCGTGCCGGCCGATCAGGCAATGGCCCGTCAGTACACCAATTAGGATACGAAGAGTATTCCTATCTCCAAGTAGGATAAACTTTGTCCTGCTCGCATTTAGGGTCGGCCAAAGCTGCCTGGCCACGAGACACGATGTGAGGCCTGACCATCTTGTGTTAGCTTCTGATATGGCCGTCACGTCGATAGCATGTTTAATGTCCTCTATGGGCCTCATCACTGGAAGAGCTAGCGCTTGATTCAGCGCCGAACCTCTCCTTGCGAGTTCGTCCGCAGCCTCGTTACCCGGAATCCCGCTGTGACCCGGAACCCAACAAATTGTAACGTTCCAGAGGGTGCATAGAGCACTAATTTTATCCCTGCATAGCCTCACGAGGCGGGATCTGATCAAGTGTGAGTCAAGCGCCTTGATCGCCGCTTGACTATCTGTTAGGATGACGACGGATTTGTTCTGCATCGCACAAGCCTCTAGCAGATTGCAAGCCTGAACGATTCCCATCATCTCTGCCTGAAATACGCTACAGCAGTCCGGTATTCTGAATGCCTCGCTATGGTTCAAGTCGGCGGAGAATACCCCTACACCTGTACCCGCGTCTGTCTTCGAACCGTCCGTGTAGATATGACAGGCCCCTTCGTGGGGCTGATCCACATTCCACCCCTCTCTGCTAGGGATCCTCGTTGAGAATCTTCTAGAGAATTCGAGCTGCGGAATCAAGTAGTCTGTATCCTCTAACGGGTTACATTCACTAAACCGGCCGAGTATGCTGCTGTGCCCCCCGGGTCTAGATACCCAGCTGCCTGACTGTCTTAGGCGAACGGCACTTTTTGCTGCTACACTCTTCCCATAAATATCCAGCGGAAGAAGATGGAGGATCATCTCTAGTGCCGCTGTAGGTGTGGTGCCAAGTACGCCCGTTGCTCCTGTGGAAGCTAGACGTTGAACCTTGGTGAGTTTAGTGAGGTAGGTGGATTTCTCCAGCGCTACCCACCACACCAAAATTCCGTAGGTTAGGATAGGCCTGACTATGGCCGTGTACATCCAGTGAGCCATCCCTGGCTGAATCCCCCACTTTTTCCCGAACATCTTTTTGCAAGCGTAAAGGGCCACTAGAGCCTTCCTTAGTCGCTCGTCGATGTTCTTACTCCAGGTAAGTTTCCGGTCCAGGATTATACCTAAGTACCTAGCATTGTCTGTAAGCTGTAGGGTGAGACCCCCCAGTTTAGGGAGTGTGAACTCTGGGACTTTGGTTCTACGCGTAAAGAGAACTAGCTCCGTCTTTGAGGCATTGACCCCCAGTCCACAGCTGTCCGCCCACGCGCTCACTAGTGTGAGTGCCCTTTCGAGCAGGTCACTTATAGTGGGCAGAAACCTACCCGATATCAGAATTGCCAAGTCGTCCGCGTATGCGATCACCTTCGCACCTTGGCGGGTTAGCGAAGTTAAAATCGTGTTGACTACCAAGAGCCACAGTAGTGGTGAAATCACACCTCCTTGTGGCGTACCCCGGGCCGTGTACCTGCGTACCGTGCTACTGCCCAGTGTCGATTCAATGACACGGCTGCTTAGCATTGCGGTTATCCAGTTACGGAGCCCCATTTCCACCCCCACATCCCTCAGTGCATCGCTGATCGCCCTAACTTTAACGTTGTTAAAGGCACCCTCGATATCTAGGAAGGCCGCGAGAGTGAATTCTTTAAAAGACAGAGACTTTTCAATCTCCAGAACTACCTGGTGTAGCGCCGTTTCGGTCGATCTACCTTTCGTATAGGCATGTTGTGAGCCCGACAGGGCAATAACCCCCGCTTTGTCGCGGATGTATATCTCCAGCAACCTTTCGAGGGTTTTAAGTAAGAAGGAGGTCAGACTTATGGGTCTGAAGTCCTTCGCTAAAATGTGGCTTGGTCTTCCCGCTTTGGGTATGAAGATGACTCGTGCCTCCCTCCATTTGCAGGGAATGTGGCCGAGAGCAAGGCATCCCCTAAAAATCGCCAGTAGCCAGGGAATTAACCAGGGCAGCGCATTTTGCATCATAGCTGGAAAAACCCCGTCTACTCCTGGCGATTTAAAAGGCAGGAATGACCTGATTGCCCATATTAACTTCCCCGAGCTGACAATAGAGTTGCAGGATTCCTGTCCCACGTACTCGTTCAATGGACTGTCTATGCTGTCCTGTGGTACCTCGGAGCAACCCGGAAAGTGCACGCTCATTAGCAGCTCCAAAGTCTGGCTACTGGACTCCGTCCAACCCCCCGCGGAGTCCCGGAGGTAGCTCGGTGCGACTGGATCTTTGGATATAATCCTTCTCAGCCTAGCAGCTTCGTTTGTCTCCTCGATTGATTCACAGAAGCGTCCCCAAGACTCTCGCTTGGCCCGTTTGACTGTCTTCTTAAAATCTCTAAGACTGTTTCTGTACGCCGTCCAGTCCTCCCGCAGATTACTGTCCTTAGCTAAGTTGAACAATTTGCGGGAGATGGTTCTGTACAGCCTAACATCGGCATCCCACCACGGAGGATATGTCTTCCCTGGGGGTTTGCTAATAGGGCACGACCGGTTAAAAGCGTCGACCAACTTCGCCGTCAGCGTGTCGACTTCTTTGTCCAGCTCTGGCCCGGATTCTATAGGGCTTGTCGGCGGTTTTGCCAAGTTTTTTGAGACCTGTCTGGCGAATCTGGTCCAATTTGTCTTGCGCGGATTTCTGAAAGGCGCATTGGGGGGGGCTTTGTCTGTTACATCAAACCTAATCAAGCAATGATCAGAGAACGATGCGCGACTCGACACCCTCCATTTATTCACCCTGATAACATTGGAATCCGAGACGAGCGTGATGTCCAGCACTTCCCTCCTGGCTTTAGTCACGAAGGTTGGCTCCACACCCGTATTGCAAATTGCTAGATTGGCATTTATTATGAAATCAAAAAGAGACTCACCCCTGTCGTTGATATCCGAGCTGCCCCACTGGATGTGGTGAGCGTTGGCATCAGCACCTACCAAAAGGCTGTCTCCTTGCCTACTAGCATACTCTGCCAGTGTCTTCAGCTCGTCTGGCGGAGCACAGCGATCGTGTGCCATGTATGCCGAGGCCACCAGAAAAGGGGGTAGGCTCCCCCCTCTCTCGCATCTGGCCACGGCAAGGTCCTCTGAGCTGTGGGAGGAAAGTAGAAACAGGTTAATATTACGTTTGGCGAGAATACACGCTCTTAGCCTATTGTGGCCGCGGGCGTGGTATAACACGAAGTTTTTCAACTTCAAGCCTTGAATCTTACCTCTGTTTATCCACGGCTCCTGGATCAGAGCGACGTCGATGCGTTCCTCGTTGAGAAACGCACAAAGGTTGGCAGTGGCTGCCTTAGAGTGCTGCAGGTTTATTTGCACTATCCGGAACATCGGAAAGAGCGCACTCAACCTGGGCACCCCTGGTGCCTTCTATATCTCGCTGGTCGCAAGCGCCTGGATTGGCCCTTGATGACCCCACTTCCGGTTTGTCGCCAGCGCCTGGGTTGGCGCTTACCGATCCCACTTCCGAGGTGTGAACCATGTTCTTGTCAAAGAACTTGACGGTCACCACCGCTATACCGAAGACCAGTCGCCCGCCGTTCTCCTTGATGATGGAGACGGCGTCTGGCCCTAGTCGCAGCACGAAGGGTTGGCCTTCCTCCGTTGGTTCCTCCGCCTTAAAAATATCCAAGTCACCCGGCGGGATCCTTGGATTTTGGTATTGGAGCATGTCTAAGACATCCTCCTTTGCCATAATTGGCGCCGGCACCCATATTCTGCATTTAGGCCTATCGGGTACGTCTTCTTAGGGTGTAAAAAAATTGTACACTCGTTAATGAATTCCGACATATCACTTTGGTCTGATAAAATATCGAATTCTTTTTTACTTCTTTTTTTTAAATATAATCGCCTAAAAAACGGTTTCAGAATTTTTTTGATATTGAACCCCTAAAGTGATATGTCGATATTTTATATTCTACTAGCCGCGTACCGCGGCTACGCTCGCTTCGCTCACGTTATTCCATCGCTCCTGATTTTCCCGTTGCTCCCGTTTCTCCCGTTGATCCATTGCTCCTATTTCTCCCGTTGATCCATTGTTTCTGTTTCTCCCGTTGCTCCCATTTCTCTTGTTGACCCGTTGCTCCTGTTTCTCACGATGCTCCTGTTACTCCTGTTGCTACCATTTCTCCCGTTACTCTCATTTCTCCCGTTGCTCCATTGCTCTCGTTACTCCATCCTCTATCCACTATCCTCCATCCCCAATCCACCATCCTCCGTCCTACATCCTCTATCCACCATCATCCATCCACCATCCTCTATCCACCATTCACCATCTTCCATCTTCCACCCCCCCATCCTCTATCCTCCATCCTCTATCCATCACCCACCATTCTCCATCCATCATCCACCATCCCCATCCACCATCCACAATCCTCCATCTTCCATCATCCATCCTCTATCCATCATCCACCATCCTCCATCCTCTATCCACCATCCTTTATCCACCATCCTCCATCTACCATCCCCCATTCTCTATCCTCCATCCTCCATCCACCATTCTCCACCCACCATCAACCATCCTCCATCTTCCATCCTCCATCCACTATCTTCTATCCACCATCCATAGTCCTTTACTATTTAGTAATAGAAACGCATAAGTAATACACCGAAAACGAACAAACTGCCGCTAAATCATATGAAAAACACTCAAATGTTGAAATAACTCGCGTACCACCAATTGTTAAATGATTTTGTTAACGCAGAAACAATCTCGGACGTGCACTCAACAAATCACCATCATCCATCCTCTATCCACCATCCTCCATCCTCCATCATCCATCCTCTATCCACCATTCTCCATCCTCCATCCTCCATCCACCATCCTCTATCTACCATCCTCCATCTTCTATCCTCCATCCTCTATCCACCATCCTTCACCCACCATCTCCCATCCTCCATCCACCATCCTCTATCCACCATCCTCCATCTACCATCCCCCAAACTCCATCATCCATTCTCTATCCACCATCCTCCATCTTCCATCCTCCATATTCCATCTTCCATCTACTATTCTCTTATACCATTTAGTAATAGGAATAGGCATAACTAATACACCAAAAACGAACTGCCGCTAAATCATATGAAAAACACTCAAATGTTGAAATAACTCGCGAACCACCAACTGTTAAATAATTTTGTTAACGCAGAAACCATCGAGGGCGTACCCTCAACAAATGACCAAAGTTTCATCGCAATTGGATGAGTGGTTTAGGAGCCTATACAGGACAAACAGACAAACAGACAGACAAACAGACAGACAAACATTCATTTTACTTTATTATTTCAATAATACAGTATTGTTATCGATTTTTAAAAAAAAAAAATTTGCTACCCTCAAAATTTTTTTTTTTACGTTTCATAACGAGTTGACACGAAAAAAGCAAAAAAAAATTTCAGTCCGTCTGTCCGCCGTACGCCGTACCCCGTACGCCGTACGCCGTACGCCGTACGCCGTACGTCTACCGGTGTACGCAAAATTGTTTGAAGGCTCGTAGCACCCAAACCCTTTGAGCTATTTAGTTGAATTTGAATCTTTTCGTGGATAGAGTGGGTAGGCGCCCTCTAGTGACCAAATTTGGAATGGTGGGGGTGTTAGGGGGGAGGAGGGGGAAGTGTTTTATACGGAAAATTTTGGTTTCTAGATCTCAGCAACCGCTTATGCTAGGAAGCTGAAATTTGGAAATTATATAGAGCTTCGGTAGTGGACCCATTTGCAAAAAAATTGCCGATATAGGTGAAGGGGTTTGGGAGTGGGGGGAAAAATAATGCGTCCGAAACGCAAAAAAGGCGAGATTGACACATTCTAAATTCTATATCTCCTAAACGGTTACTGTAACAAAATTGAAACTTAATGAATATCTGTAGGTATACTAGGAGAATAGATCGGAAATAAATTTTTGAGTGGGGGCAGTGGCGTACGGGAGTGGGGGGTGAAAAACTTTAGATTACGATATCTCACGAACCAATTACACTAGACAAATAGAATTTGGTTTTTGTATAAAGGTGGACAAATGAAGTTTGCTGAAAGTAAAATTTTTTAAGAGGGCGGTGGAGCATGAAAGTGGAGGGGATAAGAATTTTTTTAAAAAATCACGTCTCATATCTCAAGAACGGTGTAAGATATACGCTTAAAATTTTTACCTGAAGTGGGCCTAATAGACCCCTAGCAGAAAACAAAATTTTGGAAGTGTGGGTGTAGAGGGTGAGGGTGGGGGAGGGTGAAAAGGAAAAAGTTCCGATTTTTATATCTCGAGAACCTATAATAATATAAAGCTGAAACTTAGTATTTAGATAGATCTATATTAGTAGCATGTTGGAAAAATATAATTTTTTATAGGGGCAGTATGGTACGGGGTGGGGGGTGTTTTTCCTATCCATAGAACACCTTATGCTACAAAGTTGAAACTCGGTATGTTTATGTAGATCAACTAGAAAACTAATTTAGATTATAAAAAATTTCAAATATCTATTGGCGTTCGGAGGGGGGGCAAAAAAAATGCTCGGTGAAAATGGAATGCATATATTTTTACGGTTTTCGTCATATCTATTAGGTTTTCCCAAATATTGAATTCTTTTTGATTGTACATCTTCTTCATATAAATACCTAGAAAGTGTTTTCAGGATTTCTTAAAATTCGACCCCTAAGGGGGTGCAAAGGGGGTTGTAAACTTTTTCACGAATTCTACTATATCCCCAGGTCTTCTCAGATATCAAATATCTTTTCACTTTCACGTGCTTGCGTAATAATCGCCTAAAACTTGTTTTTAAGGTTTTTCCTTTTTCAGCTCCTAAGAGAGTATAAATGATAAGAAGAAAGAAATTTTCCAATGTTTAATCGGCTAAAAATCGCGATTTTAAATATTTTTATTTTAAGAACAAAATTAATTTTCCAAGAAATCTAATAATCTCGAAGCAACTCATGATACACTCCGACTTTAACCGCTCCCGAGCTTTGACCCGAAAAATAATAAAGTTTCGCCCAGACCATTGGCAGATTTTTTATATTTTGAAATTAAAAAAAAAATACGTAAAAAAATAAAAGAGAATCTGCCAACTGGGCCTAGCTTTATTATTTTTTCGTTAGAAGTCCAGAATGCGTTTAATGCTGAGATGAGACTATGCGCCTGACAACTAAGGAATAACCAGGATGCTATTTGAAATGTTATTTTTTAAGTTGTCAGTCGTATAGTAACCTACAGTGCATCTCAGCATTAAACGAGTTCCGGACTTCTACCTATAAAATAATGAAGTTGCGCCCTTACAGCTGGCAGATTATTCTTTATAGCAAGCAGTTTTATGTCACATACCAAATCAATACTCCAACTTGAAATGGATGTCTCTTCAAGATACCTACGATAGTTTTTTTTCCCAAAAGAAATATACAACTAATGCCATTGCCACCTATTTCCATTCTTAATCTCTAATCTGAATATCTAATTAAAAGAAGAAATATATGCGATGTCGTTTTTTTGTCTCAAAAATTTGTTTTGATTTTCAACTCAGTCCATTAACCGACCTTCACTTACAAGTTACAGCTATTTCATTTTAATTCCCACCGTTAATATTCACAAAAACAAAAAAACAAAAAAACAAAAAAAATTATTGCATTACTAATCCAATTAATTTATAGAGCATCTTTCTTAAAACTGTTTTTAATTAAAAAGCTTCTATCAAAGATTAGATTCGATTCAATTTTGCCGCACTCAAGGATAATTTTAGCAACTGCGATTATATTTTTAAAAGTGATCGTGCGATATCTCACCGAGCGATCTGCAAACTGCCTTGCCCTCTAATTAAGACGAAACTACCAAAAGTTAATTTTTGGCCGGAGTTCATTAACCACGTTCCATCGTCTTGGTGTTGAATTTTAATTTTGAAAATTTTTTTTCTTCTGTTTTGATTTAGCAAGGTGAAGGTGCACTTGTTGGACATACAGTAAAAAGTGTAGATAGGCAGTAGTAAGGAAAAAAAAAAGAAAATTGTTTTTTTTTTGTGTTCTGTAAATTTGTCGGAAGGCATCTGATCTGATGATTCACAAGGTGCTCCGTTAATCACTCGCGGGCTAAGGTACAGCCACCTTCATTGTCTTGTTCGTATGTCGCTTTAATGCAATGAAAATCCGAAAAGAATTAGTGCGAAATGGTCGGTTTTGTCTTCTTTATTTTTAATTTCTTTCTTTAAGACGCTCAAGAGGTGAAATCCGTTCCTTGGTATTTCTAGTGGCAGATAGCAATTAAAAAAAATTGTTTTGCCGTCGAGTGTACAAAAAGAAGCCCCGGAGAGAATAGGCTACATGACTTCTGAAATCAGATTTGATACGTTTGCGTGGATCCTTTCCTTATGCGAAGATGCTATCCGACGACACTTATTGTATGTTAAGTTGTGTGAGTTCTTAATCAAATAAATTAAGACGTAGTCGCGTTGAATTGTTTCTTTATGGCAGAAGATTCACGACAACGTTGGTGACTGACAAGGAAATGCTTTTTGCATTAACCATTCCGTGAAAAGGTAGCTAGCTCTATCTGGCGGTAGTTTTACACTTTTAAATCGAGAATCGTTTCAATGGCCGAGTACAGTGTTGGTACTATCAGCGGAATAGTATTTATTTTATTACAGATTTTAATGTAAAAAATGATCTTCGATTACTCTTAGCTTCTGAGTATTGAAAGATAAAAAATATCTAAAAAAATTTTCTTAAAAAGTGACTTTAACAATGTATCTAACCGTTTCGTATGTAAGATCATAATCAATCAAACAGTCTGCGCTCAACTTAAATATTTTCTGGGTAAAAAGACCTGGCCCCCGTTTAAAGCTGACTGACTGTTTTTGTAAGAACCTATGTGTGGCAGGTGCCTGAAGGTGTACCTTGATTTCACTTATTCTTATTACCAGAATTTCAAATTGAAATATTTAAAATCGTGGATTCCTCGCTTTAAAAATAAAAGCGAATTCTATCTCATTACACCTAAAAGATTTCTCGGAATTCGTAAAAACTTCAACAAAACCGTACACCTCCTTGAGGCTTAACATCGAAAAATGCTTAAATTAGTTTTTCGCTAAATAGATTTAAAGCCTTTAGAAGTGAAAGTGAATTCGAAATGTCATTAAACCTAAAAGATATATCGGAGTTCGTGAAAATGTACGCAATCACTTAAGGGCTCATATACCCCTGACATTTTCAAAAAATATATTTTTTTTTTTTACAGATTTTTATTTTTTATACTTTTAAGAATTAAAAAAAAAATAGAATTTAGAAAATTCCACTCCATTACAAAGTTATAGCAATAAATGTCACCAGACATCGTTTTGGAACGGCTTCCTGGCTAATTGCCGCGCCACTCTCAACAGCAGCGTTTAGCATTTATTTTTTCGTAAAAGCTGGGCTTCATAGAAAACAAGGTCATTTATAGGACCATCTGTGAAAAACACGAAGATACAAGAGGAAGAAGATGTACAGTACGAAGCTGGAATGAGAGACTAGCCGTAAGTTCACGTTGTACCTACCAAAAACATTAAACGCATTTTACTCGATACTATGTTTTTAGACATGGTCGGCACGATAACTCAGTCAATTTTTAATATTTTTCAACTTTTTTTTTTTATAATTTTGAGAACTATTTTCTCTATAGTCTATCGAGAGGTTTTTTTTAATTTTTTGCTTGGAAATTTTTTTATAAATTATTAAACGCAAATTTTTTTTTTTAAAAAACTGATTACTAAAGTTCGAAATACTGTAACTTATTTATTTTTGAAAAAATATATATATAAATGCTACTACTACATTATTCTACAAGATTCTTTTTTATTTTTGCAAATTGAATTATTTTTGGTGAAGTTATGATGCCGACCAGGAGGTGCCATGGTTTTTATAAGTAGTCCATTTAAACCCGTAAAACACAATGTTAATATTAAAAAAAAAAATTTTTTTTTTTTTTTATAGTTAAATAGTTAATAAGATATGTGAACTCAACAATTCAATTTTTTTTTCACCATATAATCTTTATAATAATTTTTCAAATTTACTCGGTTTTCAGCGCGTTCAGGGGTATATGAGCCCTTAACACTCCTTAGTTAGTTTTTGTTAGTTTTAAGAAGGGGCGAAGCGTTCCGCAACCGCGCACACTAGGCACCAAATAGGCCCATAGCGATCCCTTCAGAACCTCGTAGGTCACTAAACATCCCCTAAACAACCCAGATCCCTAACGAACTTGACTAGCTTATCATGCCCTATTGACCTCAGGTCTTCCAAATTCTCAAAGAAAAGACTGCCCAGCCACCTCAGTCGCCTCCTTGCAACCGCCTGACACTCACACAAAATGTGGGTTATGTCCTCCTCAGCATATAGGTCAAGGCAGTACCTGCACACGTCAGAGTCAGCGATCCCCATACGCATAGCATGCTTCCCTAGCAGGCAGTGCCCTGTCAGTATTCCGACAAGTAGCCGCAGACTTCCCCTACTCCATGTCAATATCTCCCTAGTCTCTCGCCTGTCCAACCTTGGCCAGAGTGCCCTAGAAGTCCTGCAGCTCGTTAGCGCTTCCCATCTATAGTTCGCTGCGTCCGCTGCACAATCCCTGATACGTGCTTTAATTCCGTTTAATGGCGGCTTAACCACCTCCTCTACCATCCCTTCCGACGCCGATCCTAGTCTCGCCAGCTCATCGGCCTGTTCGTTGCCTGGTACGTCACTATGCCCTGGTACCCAGCATAGTCGTACTCTATTCTGACTACAAAGTACCTTAAGCACTTCTCGACAGCGCTTTACTAGCTGGGATTTAATAGTCGCCGATTCCAATGCATTCAAAGCCGCCTGGCTGTCAATGTAAAGTGAAATATCCCGACCAGATACCCCCTCCATCAACATGATGTTACCTGCCTGAAGCACTGCCAGAATCTCCGCTTGGAATACACTACAAGCATCCGGAAGCTTAAAAGACTCCCGTGCACTCAACTGCTCAGAGAAGACTCCAGCGCCAGTGCCGCACTCCATTTTAGAACCGTCCGTATACACGGAGAGTTCTCCCTCATTTACTACCCTGTTGCTTTCCCAGTCCGCTCTGCTTGGGTATACAACCCTGAACGATGATATAAAATCATTCACCGGGATCATATAATCCGTGCAAAAGTTGACCGGGCCCTCAAGAACTTCCCTAAGAATGGAGCTGTGTCCCATGGATCTCTGCCTAAAGAGACCACAGCTCAATAGTTTTACCGCTGTGTTTGACGCAACCTGCTTAATGAAAATATCAAGCGGTAAAAGGTGCATGCAAACTTCCAGTGCCGCTGTTGACGTTGTGCGCAGGGCCCCTGTGATCATTACACAAGCACTCCGCTGCACTCCGCTCAGTTCCCTTTGGATATACTTTTTGTCTGTGGCTTTCCACCATACCAGTGCCCCGTACGTCAGAATGGGTCTTGCAACCGCCGTGTACAGCCAATGTACCATATTCGGTTACCATATTCGGTTTAAACATTTTTTTAATTCAACTTTGTACGTTAAGAAAAATCTGAACTTTTTTTTTTCTATTACTTCCGTAGTACATCTGCTGAAGCAAAACAGTTTCTGTGATATAAAATACCACCCTCTCACCCCGGTACCTTGCTACTTCATTCAAAAATTTTAAAAGTTTTTCTTGGATGGCTCTATAGTGTCTCGTTAGTTTCATAAATTTTTAGTTTTTTATCCTTTGTGGTTTTTGAGAAGAAAAAAATCAAAATTTTTTTCTTTCCACTCCTTCCCACCATCACCCCCAATACCTGACCAATATTTTTTCCCTGCTAGAGGTCTACTGTACCTAACTACTGTAAAATTTGCACGTTCATAACTGATACTGTTCTTGAGACATAAAAATTTAATTTTTCAAAACGTGGCTGTCTTCCCCCCCTTTTGTGATCCAACCACCCTCCCACCACCAAATTTAACATCCAATAGACCCTTATAAAACCCTCTATCATCGTCCTCTCATACCCACCCCTCCAAAAGATAACACGCGTAGGGTTCATTCAATGCACCCACCCAAAAAATTTCAACTTAGTATCTCAAAAGACTTGTGAGCTACGCACTTTCAAACGCTTTTGCGTACGGCGAACAGACGGATATTTTTTTTAGAATTTTGGGGGATTTCCAGTCCTAAAACGTGGAAATAAAAACTTTCAGGATAGCGAATTATTTTACAATTTTAGGTCGATCACAATTCTTTATTATTAAGAAATGATAAAGTAAAATAATAGAGCAACATTTTGGGGTGGTAAGGAATGGAAAGTAAACAATACTGATTTCAATTTCTCGATACCTGCTTAGGAAAGAAAGCTAAAAGATGCCATCTTCATACAACCACTTTCCAGTAGCATCCTACAAAAATAAAATTTTTTAATAAGGCTATCAAGGTACGGGGTGAGGTTTTTGTAAAGTAAAATAACCGAAAAAATCAGATTTGTACTGCAAACAAAATGATAAGAATTTTTTCGCGAGTTTTATATATAAGAGTTAAAAAAACTAATTCATTACTATTCAACTTCTAAGTGGTTGTAAAGTGGTTGTGTAAGTTCTTACGAATTTCGAAATTTCTGTTAGGTTTGATAAAAAAACATTTTAGTTTTTTCTTCAACGGGCTTTCTATGTATGTATACCATTACCTAAAAGTTGACATAAAGGTCTTGTAACATCGCTTTGGTTTAATAAGCAATTCAGTAAGTTTTACTTTATTATTTTTTAATAATAAAGTATTGTTATCGACATGAAATTTCAAAAAAATTTGCTACCCTGAAATTTTGTATTTTCACGTTTTAGGACTAGTACTCGTAGACCCCAAAAAAAGCAAAAAAAAAAAATGTCCGTCCGTAGACGCCGAACGCCGTCCGCCGTACGCAAAACCGTTTGAAGGTGCGTAGCTCACAAACCCGTTGAGATATTAAATTGAAATTAATGGTGGGTAGATTGTGTGAACCCCTACGACTGGTATATTTTCGAGGGGTGGGGGTGCAAGGGGAGAGGAGAGGGAAGCGTTTTAGACGAAAAATTTTGGTTTCTAGATCTCAGGAACCACATATGCTAGGAGGCTGAAACTTGGAACTTATGTAGTACTATGATAATGGACTCAATTGCAAAAAAATGGCCGATAATGGTGAAGGGGTGTGGAAGTGGGAGGGAAAACAATGAGTCTGAAACGCATGAAAGACGGGATTGAAACATTCTAAACTCGATATCTCCTGAACAATTGATGTCAGAAGATTGAAACTTTGTTGTTATCCTTAGGGATACTTCAAGATTAGACAAGGGCTAACATTTTTAAGAGGGTTGGTGGGGTGTGGGGGGTGAAAAACTTTGGATTACAATATCTTCCGAACCAATTACACCAGGAAGGTAAAATTTAGTTGCTGTATATGGGATCACAAGAGGAGTCTACCGAAACTAAATTTTTTGAGGGGGAAGGTGGGGCACGAAAGTGGGGGGATAGCAATTTCTCAAAAAATGTAATTTTTATATCTCAGAAACCGTATCAGATATGATCTTGAAAATTTTACAGGAGTTGGGGTCGGTAAAGTTCTAGTAGGGAAAAATTTTGTTGGTGTGGGTGTTGGGGGTGATGGTGAAAGGGGAAACCATAATGAATGGAAGGCTAACAATTTAGGATTATATAGAGCCACTATGGAGACATCCTAGAAAAATAATATTTTTGATAGGGGTATCAAGGTACGGGGGAGAGGGGTGGTTTTTTATATCTCAGAAACGGCTTATGCTAGAAATTTGAAACTTATTACGTATATGTAGATGTGCTATTAGAGTAAATAAAGCAAAAATAAGTTTAGGTTTGTATTGCCGTTCAGAGGTTGAGTAAAAAAAATGTACGTGAATCCACATTTTCACAAACTTCGTTAAAACTTTTAGACATGTCGAGCTATCAAAGCAATTTTAATTCTGCGGGCTATTTATATAAGCGCCTAGTAACGATATTCAAAATTTTTCGATATCCAACCAAGTCCAAGTGGTTGTGTACATATTCACGAATTCTGATATATTTCTGAGGTATATTGAGATTTGGAATTCACTTTTACTTCTATAAGCTTTAAACGTAGTTGGGGAAAAACTGATTTAAGTATTTTTCTCAATTAAACCCCCTGGGGGTATTGTTCAAGTTTTCACTGATTCCGAAAATCTCTTAGGTTTAATGTGATCGAATTCGCTTTTACTACTACGAATTATTCTATTGATAAAAAAATACGTAAGTAAATAAAAAAATCTGCCAACAGCCTGGGCGCAACTTTATTATTTTATGGCTAAAAGTCCGAAACGTGTTTAATGATAAGATGCGGTGTAGGTGACTATGTGACTGACAACCTAAAAAATAATGTTCCAAATAGCCTCCTGGTTATTTCTTAGGTTGTCAGTCGCTTAGTAACCTACACTGCATCTCATCATTAAACACGTTTCGGACTTCTACCCATAAAATAATAAAGTTGTGCCCAGACTGTTGGCAGATTTTTACATCTGCTGTCTCTTGATATGATTATAAATTGTTAGCTATTCGTGGCATCAGTTGTTGAAAAGGGGTCGTATAGATTTTGACCAATTCCGCCACATCTCCCGGGTCTGATATAATATCGAATTGGTTTTTATTTTTCGAGCTTTTTATTAATTGAATTGGTTTTCACTTCTACGGGCTCTGTTTTCAAACGCCTGAGAATATGTAGATATCGGGATCAATAGTTTAGAAAATTACTTCATTGGAGATCTGTATAAAACAAGGACCCTATTTGAAATTTATTTTTTTTTCATATTGTTTTTATTAATCCCCATCTCTAAAAGTAACATAACACTCAGTTCAAAAATTTAGTTCTAAAATTTCGCAAAACGTGTTTCACGTGATGTAGCATTTTTTCGAATTTTCGATCGAACACAAAATTCAACGAGGTACGCGTTGCCGTTTTGGGGCCTCCGATCCCATAAGTAATTAATTTTTTTCGTAAAACTAAAGAAAAATTTCTCCGAATATCTTCAGTAAATTCCAAATTTTATGTGACAAACTTATCAGTTTTCCTACAGAAGTGGAAAATATTGAAATATGTTATTGCATTAAAATTCGACGAAGCGCATAATGTTCTACAGTAAAATCTTTAAAAACTGAACTTTTATACGAAAACTGCTCACACTAACTAATTCCTGCGTGCGCCGCTGCAATAATCTACGAGTACTTGTTTCAATGAAAAATGAAAAAAATAATGTTACATTTTTAACTAATTTAACAGAATTTCTCTCATATTTTTCACTTTATCTAATCAAATCAATCCTAAGTTCCGTGTTGGGTTGCAATTAAAAATCAATTAAATTGGTATTTGCCCTGCGGAAGAAATAATGCAGAATTCAATGATCAACTCATCGTTGAGGATCCAGTTCTAGAATTTTAATTGATATCGATGGAACTAATTACCGATTAATTAGTCTTTCAAGGAAGAAGTGTTCCTTTGCTCCAAGGTATCGTTCTAAATTCTTTAAGTGTAGATGCAACAAAAACAATCTTTGATTTGCAGAAATTTTTGTCCCATAAAAGTATCATCAAATAGATAGTGCATCTGGAATTCACTTCCGTAGTAACTATAGCCCGAAGCAAATATAATGTTATTGTCTTACACAACATTTATGCGTGCCAGGAATTTATGTCTTTGAAACGATAGAATTTTCTTCTCGAGGCAAAAAGTTTTATCTAACAATTTAAAAATGATAGATAAAATGTAGTCCTTTACGGTGCACTAAAATACTGATAAAACAATTATTTTACTCGACTGTGTGATATTTTCAATTTACAGACTGGCTCTTTTTTACCCCCTGCACAATGAATTTATGTATTTTTAATAATGGCAACCTGATTTAAAGTATTTTTTTAATTTTTAACAAAGTTTCAGCATATTTCATAATTTGTATTCTTTACCCGGAACTTCTTCAAGATATTTTATTTGTTAACGCCATACATAAGAACTTCGCTTTCAACTTAACCCTTAGACTATGGATAAGATAAGCCAATCTTGTTTTGCTCAATTTAAATATTTTCTAGTTTCTTTTATTTTACTTCTGATAATAACCACAATATCAGACGCTTTAGCACCTACAAAGTTTTAGACGAGTTTCACTACCACAAATCGAGAAAATTGGACTAATCCGCAATGGTGCGTGCCATAAACAATTTTCAATTTCAATTTCAAAGAGGCGCGTATGCCGTACATTTTCTGCAATTTTTCCAATTTACGCCTATAAGGTCACAAGTACCGTCCTTACTTTTTCATCATCCTTTTGAGATATGAGCCTATTGATGGTAAATTCCTATTTAAATGAAACCACACAATTGAAGCGGTACATACGGACAATTCGCAGTATCGAAGGAAATTGCATTATATTCAAATATTTTCGATTTACAAAGGCTTTTATCGAACTTGATACTGTGTATAGCAATTCGCAACAAAATTGCAAGTGTAACTAGTTAAATTTATGATATTTTCCTAATATTAATAAAGTTACACAAATAAAAACCAAATACTGTTTCACTCGGAACACATTTTGTTTTTCCATTTCAATATGTTTCAAAAACCATTGATTTGTAAAATAAATTTTTTTTGATAACATTTGGTAGAAAATATATGTCTGTTTCATTGCAATTAAACGATAAACTCGATTATTCGTGAGACACAGTCATCACGATAACTCGAGTACGCGTCATTAAACTTAAATTTTTCTTTATTAGTTTTTAATAACAATAATTTGCTATCTTGAAATTTAGTATCTTCGCGTTTTAGAACTACTTAACCACAAAAAAAATTCAGTCCGCCTGTCCGCCGTCCGAAATACGCAACCGCATTTGATTGCTAATATCTAGTATCATTTAAGCAATTAAATTAAATTTTTATACTGTTGATGAAATCATATAGAGTATTAAAAGTTTAATCCAGCTCAAAAGTTTGTAACGCATAGAACCAAGCCACGGACGAAAAAAAGTTATATATTATTTTTTGTTTATTTGTGCCCAAAAACCTCAAATCCGCTTGACGTCCGTCCGTCCGTCCGTCTGTCCGTCCGTCCGTCCGTCTGTCCGTGAACACGATAACTCAAGAACGTCTTCACCTAGGATCTTGAAATTTTGAATCTGGATGTTTGATTGAATTTGTAAGGCTAAGTTCGTTAACGGGCAAAATCGTCTTACTCCTTCGGGTAGCTGCCATACAAAATGTCCTTAAAACACGTGTTCAAGAATATTGATCGATAACTTCAAAAGGGTTTAAGCTACGTCTTTGGAATTTTGTATGTGTTATTTTTCCAATAGTTGGAGCTAAATATATTATTATGAAGAAAATCCTGTTAGCCCTTCGTGTAGCTGCCATACAAATATCCTGTCAAAATGTATTCACTTAATTTACGAAACTCACTATAACTCAAGTAATCTTTTAGCTACGAATTCGGAATTTTGTACAAATTAGTTTTGAGTGAAAAGGAAGTTGGAGTTTACTAGTCAGCGAAATCATTAGAAGGGTTTAAGCTACGTCTTTGAAATTTTGTATGTGTTATTTTTCCAACAGTTGGAGCTAAATGTATGATTATGAAGAAAATGCAATTAGTCCTTCGTGTAACTGCCATACAAATATCCTGTCAAAACGTCTTCACTTAATTTACGGAACTTACTATAACTCAAGTAATCTTTTAGCTATGAATTGGAAATTTTGTACAAATTAGTTTTGAGTAAAAACAAAGTTCGAGTTTACTAATCAGCGAAATCCTTTTACTCCTTCTGGTAGCTGCCATACAAAATGTCCTTAAGACACGTGTTCAACAATATTTTTCGATAACTTTTGAACGCTTCAAGCTACGAATTTGAAATTTTGTACACGTTCATTTTTAAATGGTTTCAAGGAAAAGGATAAATATGTCAGAAATCGAGTGAGTCCTTCCTGCACCTCCCATGTGAAAGTCCTTCAAAAAGGACATTTTTTTTCAATAACTTACCCAGTTCAAGATATGAAATTGAACACTGAATATTGTCTTTTAGTTTTGAGTAGCAATCTAATGGGAGTCCTTAATAAAGGACATACAACATGCACACACGTAATTCTACTTTATCCCCAACTACAATATAAATCGGAGTTCAGTATTCATCTAGAGTATTATACGATTGGCTTGCAGCCGATCGTGACTGCAGTATGTTTTCAGTGTGGGTAGATTGAGGACACCTTTAAGTGGTAACTTCTTGGTGGACAGTGGTGTGGGGTAGGTAATAGAAGCGGTTTAGATGAAACATTTTCTCATGTCTCTTAGGTTTCCTGAAATATTGAATTAATTTTACTTAATTCTACGAGATAAATGACTAGAGAGTGGTTGTATGTTTTTTTTTAATTTGACCCGTATGAAGTTTTATACATTTTCCAATTCCGCTGTATCCCTTTGGTCTGAATAGATATTGAATAAATTTATAATTAAAATGTTATCCCACAAGAGTGTGAGAACTTATCGCCCGAAGTTCTCGCCAAAACGATTAAAAATGCGGTAAAAAGAGCCCAAATAGTCATCAACAATGGTGGCGCCTACTTGACTGATATCATCTTTAAAAAATCTGCCAACAATCTGGGCGCAACTTTATAATTTTATGGGTAGAAGTCCGAAACGTGTTTAATGAGGAGATGCGGTATTGGGTACTATGTGTTGTGATCCCATATATACTACATTTTATCTTCCTGCAGTAATTGGTTCGTAAGATATTGTAATCTAAAGTTTTTCACCCCCCAACCCCACACCCCACCACCCCTCTTAAAAATTTTAGCCCTTGTCTAATCTTCAAGTATCCCTAAGGGCAAGCACAAAGTTTCAATCTTCTGACATCGATCGTTCAGGAGATATGGATTTTAGAATGTTTCAATCCCTGCTTTCAAGCGTTTTGGACTCATTGTTTTTAAATTTTAAGGTCCAAATAAAAATTAAAAAAAAAATTATGTAATTATTTCGTTTCAATTTAAAGATATACGAGTAGCAAAACAACATCGGGTGAGTGTCTTTGGGCCACTCTGTACTATTCGCCTGTCCCATTTCAAAACCTTGTAAGTGCATTTTAAATATTTGGTTCCCAAAAACTTCCTTCAAGTCTGACCTTGTAAATGGTATCCCGACATTTTGGGAGTTCTCCAAGGCTATCTTGAAGGACATTTATGTGTCGGATTATTAATATTTATTTTGAGAGGTGAGTTCACGTAGGTTTTCAAGCTATTCTATAAAATTTTCTAAAAAGAACTTAGTACGTTTTGAAAAGAACAGCGGTATAGATATATTTTGTGTTGGGGTTGGTCTGGACACCTCTGTTACTGAAGCCCGAATTGGGCCTATTGTGACGTCCCCTGGATTATCTATGATTCCTATTCGATCCCTGTGCCTTCAATGAAGCTTAGTATTTTTCGAAGAAGAATATTGAACTCCGATGGCTCAATGAAGCCCTGACCATAGTGGCGTAGTCTTATGTGAGCAAAGTCCCTCCCATTCACAGGAAATGTGCTCTGGTGTTTCGTTTTCGTCATCGCAAATTCTGAATATTTTGCTCTTAGAGAGACCAATCCTATGAAGATGCTTCCTCTTGTAACAATGTCCAGTCAGAGCTCCCACTAGATTTCGGGTCTGATGTCTGCTTAATTTCATTCAACAGTCGTATTGTTTTCTTTCAATTTACGACTAGGACCCGTGCAAACTGTTGATAAGGACTGGTGGAGACAACCTTTAGAAAACGAAAGTTAGTAACTTCTCGGCAAGATTATTCACCTCATGTGCTATATTGCAGTCGAGTGCATGTAGGTTGTGTTCTGATGCTGAGCCTATGGTGAACTCGACTTATAATTCACTTCAATGAATACCTAAATAGTTCCAAATGTGTTGCATCTTTCGTATACCAAACAGGTTATGTACTTTCTGTACAAAATTCGTCTCAAGTAATCTCAGCATTTAAAAGAGCCCTACGTGATGGTCATATGTTCGTACTTAACATTCTGTCCACCAGTTTACCTCAACATCAACTTCCTACATATTTTATCGTTTACATCCAGCTCTAGCCTACCAGCAGTATGAAGTCCCTAAACCTAAGACGAGCCAACCAGTTGCATATCATCGGCTCTATGCAAATCGCCACACAGTGTCACATCCCAGATGACTTATTAGCGCTAAAATTGTACCTTTTCATATACAAAATGCATATGGGATCGTCTTCCTTGATATCATGGTAGATAATTTCTGCACGGAATAGCCGACAAATAGTAGAGCATATCCGAATCCACAACTTGTACCAGCAATGCTTGTAGCATATACACATGATGTGGTAAGTTAAAGGAAACGGCGGAAAAAATAGCCGCGCGGAAAAAAATATCGCAAGCGAGTTTGCAATTTTTTTGCCGTTTGTCTTAAGGAAAGATGATCTTAGGAATATGCTAAGTTCATCGGCAGCAACAAAGTGAAAGAAAATAGACTTAAGTTGTGTGTAAGATTTACAATCGGTTAAATGTTGTAGGGGGGCTATACATCATTAGCGTGCCCTCATGAAAGTGACTTTTCCTGTCATGACAAACTTTTTATCTATTCCCTAGTCGTCTGAATTTGCTAAACAAGTCGCGCCGGATTTTCTAAGGTCAGGCTTTTAGCTTGAAAATTATGAAGAGGAGATTGTTGACATAGCGAGTTTTAGGGAAATATTTATCACCGGTATTTAATTGGAAGGAAATTTAGACGTGGGTTTTTGAATTAAGAGACAGGTTTGCTATGCGAGAATATAATTTTTTCAAGACTTGGCAAAATGTACCTTAAAAAAATAAATAACTTGTAGTTACACAATTTAAAAGGTGTCGGAAATAAAATATTTTGGGGCAGTCATAGGCCATAAAATTAAATTTAGTGCTTTTCTACCGGATCAGGCTCTGGATTTTGGCTAAATGCATGAAAATTATAATCCGGATGGGATATCGAACGGGAGCAAATCTGGTTTTCATTCGAATTTCGATAACCAGATAGCGCTTTTGGTTCAAATTTAGTTTGAACTACCAATCCACCAGCATAAAAATTAACATCTGTTTACGTCAAATACCGTCAAAAGTTCCGTCGACGAATACAGCATCAAATACAGTCGACGTGGATAAAAGCAATATAACCGTGCCATTCACATTATTCTGAGATTATTTTAATGGCAATATAGTAATAGATAAATTTCATCGGACGCTGAGACAATCTTTCAAGCATCGTGATCAGTGGCGGATCCAGACCTTGCTGTTGGGGGGCGGGAATTGATTTCATTTGGCTATTTTATTTGATGAAGTTCTGTGAGAATTTAGCTACATAGACTGCACTTAGCAAGAAAGAGTCAACACATCCCGTCATCAATTATGTTGTTTTCATCTTATTATTACCTACGCAATATGTTGTCTTGTAGTTTTTTACTTTATTATTTTAAAAATAAAGTATTGTTATCGATTTAAAAAAAAAAAATTTGCTACACTGAAAATTTTCACGATTCATGACTAATTAACACCAAACAAACAAAAAAAAAATGCAGTCCGTCTGTGCGCGTCCGCCGTACACAAAATCGTTTGAGGGCTTATAGCTTCCAAACCCTATAAGCTATTAAATTGAAATTTTTTTTAGCAGATAGACTGGGTAGGCCCCTTTGAGAGACCGCGTTTTAGACGGAAAATTTTGGCTTCTAGATCTCAGCAACCGCTTACGTTAGGAGGTTGAAACTTGGAATTTATATAGATCTTCGATAGTGGACCCATTTGCGGAAAAAAATTGATGGCGAGGGTGTAGAGGGTAAGAGTGGAGGAAAGTGAAACGAAAAAAGTTCCAATGTTTATCTCTCAAGAACCTATAATGATATAAAGTTGAAACGTGGTAGCTATAGTAGCAGCATGTTGGAAATATAATTTTGTATAGTGGTAGTATGGTACGCAGCTGGGGGCTGTTTTTCCTAACTGTTGAACGGCTTATGCTAGAAAGTTGAAACTTGGTATGTATATGTAAATCAATTAGAAAAGTAATATTGATTGAAAAAAAATCAAATATCTATTGGCGTTCGAAAGGAGGGCAAAAAAATGATCAGAGAAAATAGAATGCATATACCTTTTTTCACGATTTTCATCATATCTATTAGGTATTTCCGAATATTGATCTCATTTTTATTCTACATATTCTTCATATAAATACCTAGAAAGTGTTTTCAGAATTTTTTGAAATTCGACCCCCAAGTTGGTGTAATGGTGTTGTATACATTTTCACAAATTCAGCCGTATCCCTCAGGTCTGATTAGATATCGAATAACTTTTTACTTCTACGGGCTTGTTTAATAATCACTAAAAACTCGTTTTCAAGTTTTTTCCTTTTTCAACCCCTAAGTGGGTATAATCCGCTTTAACACTTTTTCATGAATTCTGTCATATCTCTTAGGAGTAATAAGACATGGGATTGGTTTTCACTTCCTCGGGCTTTCTTTACAGATATCTAAAAACCCATTTCAGGATTTTTGGATATTCAACCGCTAAGTGGGTGCAAGGGGGTTGCATATGTTTTCAGAAATTCCTACATATTTCTTAGATCTGATGAGATATCGAATTCATTTTTACTTCCTAAGGCTTCCTACATAATCATCAAAAGTTTATTTCAGAAGTTTTAGATATTCAACTACAACAGGCTTTCGCAATATTTCTTAGGATTGATGAGATTTTAGATTGGTTTTCACTTCCACAGACCTTTCGCTTCCTAATCACGTAGCAATTGATGTTATACTAGCATGGCCCAATTATGTAATTCATATGTTATATGTGGGAGCAGCGTAAGTATTTTAGCGTGACCTCATTCTAAACGCTTCCAGACCTTTTTTTTAGGTTTTCCGTCACATAGTTATTTACACCGCATTTCAGAATTAAACGCGTTCCGAACTTCTACCCAGAAAATAATAAAGTTGCGCCCAGACTGTTGGCACATTTTACTTTATCATTTTTTAATAATAAAGTATTGTTATCAACCTGAAATTTAAAAAAAATTTGCTACCCTGAAATTTTGTATTTTCACGTTTTAGGACTAGTAGACCCCAAAAAAGCAAAAAAAAAACATACTGCAGTCACGATCGGCTGCAAGCCAATCGTATAATAATCTAGATGAATACTGAACTCCGATTTATATTGCAGTTGGGGATAAAGTAGAATTACGTGTGTGCATGTTGTATGTCCTTTATTAAGGACTGCCATTAGATTGCTACTCAAAACTAAAAGACAATATTCAGTGTTTAATTTCATATCTTGAACTTGAAAAAATGTCCTTTTTGAAGGACTTTCACATGGGAGGTGCAGGAAGGACTCACTCGATTTCTTACATATTTATCCTTTCCCTTGGAACCATTTAAAAATGAACGTGTACAAAATTTCAAATTCGTAGCTTGAAGCGTTCAAAAGTTATCGAAAAATATTGTTGAACACGTGTCTTAAGGACATTTTGTAAGGCAGCTACCAGAAGGAGTGAAAGGATTTCGCTGATTAGTAAACTCAAACTTTGTTTTTACTCAAAACTAATTTGTACAAAATTTCCAATTCATAGCTAAAAGATTACTTGAGTTATAGTAAGTTCCGTAAATTAAGTAAATTCATTTTGACAGGATATTTGTATGGCAGCTACACGAAGGACTAATAGGATTTTCTTTATAATCATATATTTAGCTCCAACTATTGGAAAAATAACACGTACAAAATTTGAAAGAAGTAGCTTAAACCCTTCTGAAGTTATCGGCCAATATTCTTAACACGTGTTTTAAGGACATTTTGTATGGCAGCTACCAGAAGGAGTAAAGGGATTCCGCTGACTAGTAAACTCAAACTTCCTTTTCACTCAAAACTAATTTTTACAAAATTCCGAATTCGTAGCTAAAAGATTACTTGAGTTATAGTGAGGTTCTTAAATTAAGTGAATACATTTTGACAGGATATTTGTATGGCAGCTACACGAAGGACTAACAGGATTTTCTTCATAATCATATATTTAGCTCCAACTATTGGAAAAATAACACATACAAAATTTCAAAGTAGTAGCTTAAACCGTTCTGAAGTTATCGACCAATATTCATGAACACGTGTTTTAAGGACATTTAGTATGGCAGCTACCCGAAGGAGTAAGACGATTTTGCCCGTTAACGAACTTAGCCTTACAAATTCAACCAAACATCCAGATTCAAAATTTCAAGATCCTAGGTGAAGGCGTTCTTGAGTTATCGTGTTCACGGACGGACAGACGGACGGACGGACGGACGGACGGACGTCAAGCGGATTTGAGGTTTTTGGGCACAAATAAACAAAAAATAATATGTAACTTTTTTTCGTCCGAGGTTCGGTTCTATGCGTTACAAGCTTTTGGACTGGATTAAACTTATAATACTCTATATGATTTCATCTAGAGTATAAATACTTTATTATTAAAAAATAATAAAGTAAAATGTCCGTCTGTCCGCCGTAGACGCCGTACGCCGTACGCAAAACCGTTTGAAGGTGCGTAGCTCACAAACCCTTTGAGATATTAAACTGAAATTTTTATGGTGGGTAGATTGGGTGAACCCCTACGACTGGTATATTTTCGAGGGGTGGTGGTACAAGGGGAGCAGAGAGGGGAGCGTTTTAGACGAACAATTTTGGTTTCTAGATCTCAGGAACCACATATGCTAGGAGGCTGAAACTTGGAACTTATGTAGTACTATAACAGTGGACTCAATTGTAAAAAAATGGTCGATATTGGTGAAGGGGTGTGGAAGTGGGGGGGAAAACATTGAGTCTGAAACGCATGAAAGACGGGATTTAAACATTCTAAAATCGATATCTCCTGAACAATTGATGTCAGAAGATTGAAACTTTGTTGTTGTCCTTAGGGATACTTCAAGATTAGACAAGGGCTAAAATTTTTAAGAGGGGTGGTGGGGTGTGGGGGTGTTGGGTGAAAAACTTTGGATTACAATATCATCCGAACCAATTACACCAAGAAGATAAAATTCAGTTTCTGTATATGGGATCACAAGAGGAGTCTACCGAAACTAAATTTTTTGAGGGGGGAGGTGGAGCACGAAAGTGGGGGGACAGCAATTTTTCAAAAAATTTAATTTTTATATCTCAGAAACCGTATCAGATATGATCTTAAAAATTTTACAGGAGTAGGGATCGGTAAACTTCTAGTAGGGAAAAAATTCTTTGTGGTGTGAGTGTTGGGGGTGATGGTGAAAGGGGGTAGAAAGGAAAACATTCTGATTTTTATTTCTCAAAAACCATAATAAATAGAAAGCTAAAAAATTAGGATTCTATAGAGCCACTATGGAGACATCCTAGAAAAATAAATTAAAATTAAAATTTTTGATAGGGGTATCAAGGTACGGGGGAGAGGGGTGGTTTTTTATATTTCAGAAACGGATTAAGCTAGAAAGTTGAAACTTTGTACGTATATATAGATGTACTATTAGAGTAATTAAAGCAAAACAAAAGTTCAAATTTTTATTGGCGTTCAGAGGTTGAGTAAAAAAAATGTCCGTGAATTCACATTTTCATAAACTTCGTTGAAACTTTTAGACATGTCGAGCTATCAAAGCAATTTTACTTCTGCGGGCTATTTATATAAGCGCCTAGTAACGATCTTCAAAATTTTTCGATATCCAACCCCTAAGGGGGTGTAAGGTGGTTGTATACATATTCACGAATTCTGATATATTTCTAAGGTATATTGAGATTTGGAATTCACTTTTACTTCTATAAGCTTTAAACGTAGTCGGGGAAAAACCGATTTATGTATTTTTCTCAATTAAACCCCCTGGGGGTATTGTTCAAGTTTTCACTCATTCCGAAAATCTATTAGGTTTAATGTGATCGAATTCGTTTTTACTACTATGAATTATTCTATTGATAAAAAAATACGTAAATAAATAAAAAAAATCTGCCAACAGTCTGGGAGCAACTTTATTATTTTATGGGTAGATGTCCGAAACGTGTTTAATGATGAAATGCGGTGTAGGTTACTATGCGACTGACAACCTAAGAAATAACCAGGAGGCTCTTTGGAACGTTATTTTTTAGGTTGTCAGTCGCATAGTAACCTACACCGCATTTCATCATTAAACACGTTTCGGACATCTACCCATAAAATAATAAAGTTGCGCCCAGACTGTTGGCAGATTTTTATCACGGTTCTATTCTGTGCTTCGCATTGCACCGCAGAACTATAGTAAATGCTAATTTCAGTCCACATTTCAGTGGAGTAAAAAATATTGGAGAACGGTTGAAGTATGTGTGTTTAGAAAATTTGGAAGAACTCTTGGGGGGCGGCAAGGAAGATCAAAATCGAGAAGTACGAGCATCATCGGTCGCCGAGGGAGCAGTTGCACCAGAGGTGCCCTAGTTTCAAGTATTTGGTGTCAGGTTAGCGTTAAAGCCCTTTAATTTCTTAAAACTGGTTCGATTATATTGCGTTAAGCGAATTTTAATTTAATTATGAGTTTCCTTTATTGAATGTCATACATTTTGTGCCGTTTTCCAGCATTTCCTCCCCTGTGTCGCTAATCTTCAAGAGACCTTTCTAGGCCCGTGATCAGGTCTAGGGAGGAAGAACAGACTTTTAGAAAAGGATCGCTGGCGCCCACGACCCATCTCTGGCTTTTAGTCGGACAAAGGTTTGTTCGCCCCCTTTACCGGAAGGGGTGTTTATTTGCGGTTTCCTTCAAGGAAAATGATAACAGAGTTCCGGCATACCGTTCGCGGGGTGAAACCGAAATAGTCACTTCGATTTCTCGTCCTTATATAGAAATCAAAGTAGCAACCAGATTCCTTCGATTGAAATCTAATTTCCGAGGAGTGTTTTCAGCGTAAGTGATTCAGCTATCTCCACACATAATGGTCGTTGGTTCTTGGTCTTTATACCAACTTCCACAATCCAAGATCCCAAAAGAACTGTTTTACCATTTCAGAATTATTCGAGCTTGGTACAATGGCTCTACTGGCGGACTTCGATTCGCGGGCACTATTGTTTATGTTTTGATGTTTATCGCGTTCTAGTTCCGTGTAATGTTAAACATTGTGATTGTTTTTCTGATATTGATGGACTCTGATGTGCCCCGAAGGTAAAGTCCTTAATACGACCAAATGGGCTTCTTTCTCCAAGCTGGTTAAATTTTATTCGAAAAATGTGTGGTGTTCTCAGTCTACGGAATGTTTGGTGTGCTCGGCTTGGCCCGTGACACAATTGGTGTCGATCCGCTTGCGTTGCTTCAAGTGAAGACGCCGGAGTTTTTGCTCTCTGGGTGATTCGTCGACATCCTTGTTGTGATCCTAACTTATTCTAACCTATCATATTAAAGTTAATTAATTTTGTTAAACCTATCCTAATAACTCCTAATTCTACGAATTCATGTCTTTAAACCGATCTATTACAAAATACTATATATTCCTACCTTTACCTTGCCATCCAGAACTTCTTGAACTTAATAACTTCTCCATTTATTTAATTGTTTATACTCTAGATGAAATCATATAGAGTATTATAAGTTTAATCCAGCCCAAAAGTTTGTAACGCATAGAACCAAGCCTCGGACGAAAAAAAGTTATATATATTATTTTTTGTTTATTTGTGGCCAAAAACCTCAAATCCGCCTGACGTCCGTCCGTCCGTCCGTCCGTCCGTCCGTCCGTCCGTCCGTCCGTCCGTCTGTCCGTGAACACGATAACTCAAGAACGCCTTCACCTAGGATCTTGAAATTTTGAATCTGGATGTTTGGTTGAATTTGTAAGGCTAAGTTCGTTAACGGGCAAGATCGTCCTACTCCTTCGGGTAGCTGCCATACAAAATGTCCTAAAAACACGTGTTCAAGAATATAGGTCGATAACTTCAGAAGGGTTTAAGCTACGACTTTGAAATTTTGTATGTGTTATTTTTTCAGTAGTTGGAGCTAAATATATGATTATGAAGAAAATCCTGTTAGTCCTTCGTGTAGCTGCCATACAAATATCCTGTCAAAATGTATTCACTTAATTTACGAAACTTACTATAACTCAAGTAATCTTTTAGCTACGAATTCGGAATTTTGTACAAGTTAGTTTTGAGTAAAAGGAAAGTTCGAGTTAACTAATCAGCGAAATTCTTTTACTCCTTCTGGTAGCTACCATACAAAATGTCCTTAAAACACGTGTTCAAGAATATTGCCGATAACTTCAGAAGGGTTTAAGCTACGTCTTTCAAATTTTGTATGTGTTAATTTTCCAATAGTTGGAGCTAAATGTATAATTATCAAGAAAATCCTATTTGTCCTTCGTGTAGCTGCCATACAAATATCCTGTCAAAAAGTCTTCACTGAATTTACGGAACTCACTATAACTCAAGTAATCTTTTAGCTATGAGCTCGGAATTTTGTACAAATTAGTTTTGAGTGAAAACAAAGTTCGAGTTTACTAATCAGCAAAATCCTTTTACTCCTTCTGGTAGCTGCCATACAAAATGTTCATAAGACACGTGTTCAACAATATTTTTCGATAACTTTTGAACGCTTCAAGCTACGAATTTGAAATTTTGTACACATTAATTTTTGAATGGTTCCAAGAAAAGGGATAAATATGTAAGAAATCGAGTGAGTCCTTCCTGCACCTCCCATGTGAAAGTCCTTCAAAAAGGACATTTTTTTCGATGACTTACCCAGTTCAAGATATTAAATTAAACACTGAATATTGTCTTTTAGTTTTGAGTAGCAATCTAATGGCAGTCCTTAATAAAGGACATACAACATGCACACACGTAATTCTACTTTATCCCCAACTACAATATAAATCGAAGTTCAGTATTCATCTAGAGTATTATACGATTGGCTTGTAGCCGATCGTGACTGCAGTATGTTTTTTCTTTGTGTTCTTTTTTTTACATAGTGGGGGGTGAAACCCAGATGAATATTGTGTTCATAATCCTGATCCAACAAATCACATGATGTGCTAGAGAAACGTGTTAGTATTTATGACTATCCCGTCCTATCAACTACTATGGTTGTGTATACAATCATGGATGCTGTGCTCACAACCCTGATTACGGCGCTTACACCCATGGGTGTTTCAAGCAATACACATGGGTTTCTTCTTACGACAACCGTGGGTGTTTCTAGAAGCACGCGTAAATATGGATATACTACCATGTGTGTTTCCCAACACCCAGTGCTAGGGAGGCGGAGTTCATCTCCCTTAGGGTAATGATCACATCTATGGCAGCAGAAAACGAGCACATAAGTGCGACCAATCGGAGTACATTCTACATCCCAAACCAACACCCATGGGTGTAACCTGAACAACCATGGGTGTAACCCAAACACCCATGATTGTAGGACGAACACTCATTAGTGTAACTCAAACACCGATGAGTGTAGACCGAACACCCATAAGTGTAACCTAACCAACGCTATACCAATTGGTGTTCTTACGACAACCATGGGTGTTTCTTGAAACACAAATAAATATGGGTACACTGCCTTATGTGTGCTTTTTGAAACCCCACTAAATACGGGTATACTACCATTTGTGTTTGGATATACCCATGAGACTTGTTCGACCAGGGAACGAACCTATTGGGCGCAGTTAGATGAGCTGTTTAGGTCCATTTAATTTTCAAACACGTTATGAACATTTGTCTTTTCTTCTTGCAATATACGTAGTGAACGCCCTAAATATTTTGAGTACCGCTATGTTAGGTGCTACAGGGGTATCTCAAGACTCTCAGGAAATCAGACATGAAAAACTCAAGATAGAAGATTTCACGCATCCCGCAATTATTACGGACTATAAATTCAATTAACCTCCAAAATTCAAAACCATCAATTAAATTCGCACCTTCAAAGGTGTCACCGTCTAAATTGTTCAAATGCGTGCGAATAATTGATTTTCAACGTGTCTCGTTATTTTTTTGATGCAATTGTTGATGCCTCAAGTTATCGATATGTTTTTGTATGCCAGTATGTACTTTGTTTTGCACATCCTCAATCAAATCTTTACCTTTCGTGTGAAGTCTACAAATGCAAGGTGCCATTTTTTTTTAATTTGGTGCTTTCAGGCTGATTGCCATTTCGTTGATTTTTTAACGTTAGATTTTGGTTCAGTATTTTTCTTAACTGCTAGCTCTTGGCAGAACCGTAACTTCAAATAATACAACAGCTTTTAAGCGAAATATGATGGTCAATCACCTGACATTTTTTTGTTTATTCTATTTTTTTATTCTTTAGTGGCATTTTTAAAAATCTGATTGATCTAGGGGAAAAAAATATGCTTTGTGCATGAAGGTGGCGTTAGCCTTTCCGGCGGCTTGCGTTATAATTACAAGGCCCGTCATCAAGTACTTCAATTTGTTTCATTGAGATTTAACCATCGATTGAATTCAGCTTTGGCTAGAGTACCCGAGGGCAAAAATTTGTCTTCTTGAATTTCTTATTTCTTAATTTTCTTAATTTATTTTTATATTTCACGTGGAGTATGTTGTGCGGACGACAACTCCGGGAGCATGCAATGCTGTCAATCATACAGACAGTATAGGTGATTCTTTGATTGGCATGATACAAAGCACAGTGATAGCCACTGTGCATAAACCTGTAATCAATGTTGCATTATAATTGCAAAAGAATGATCAATTGCAAATCGAAATGATAGACGTTCTGTTTTCAAATCGTTTTGATAAACACAGTATTTTAGTGGAGCAGTTGTGCTTCAAGTTACAGGTTTTGAATCTATGATTCTGTCTCGAGTCGGATATCTAAGACATTGCATACCTTGGACAACATAATGGTTCATATCCGACCATACCGGAGACGGAAGATCCGGAAGAAACACCGATCAGAAGTTTTTGAAATTGACAAATTAATCCAACGCTAAGCTGCCAGGTCTGAACAAAGTACGAAATCTATTCTGACAGAAATCATCAATTACAAGCGTTTTCTCCACAAGAAAGCTAACAAATTGTAGAAGACATCCGAAAACAGCCTACAGACACCAATGATTCATTCTAAGTAAAGATCAAGCCAATATCGTTAGATCGATTGATCGATCGCGATCATCTCTCATTTGAAAGTGATCGTTCAAGTGCAGTGTATCGAAATTGGCCGCAAGGTTTTTACCTTACACCATACTATCGGTATAACGACTAATAACAGCCCACTTCATTTACAATGCAAATATACCGATCTGTCTAATTTGACGACACTGAGCTATGAGCTTGTTGAATATTTGCAAAAAGCACACACACTAAGGGAATGTACGCAACTACCCAAACAAATCCGACTATGAGATGAAAAAAACAGGTATGGCCTGGAATTACAGGTAATAACTATATTCGCTACGGTAATGCATCTGATTGACTTGTGACGGTATCCCATTAGTAAAGCTGATGTGATGCCAGCAGCGGAATGACTCGTTTCCTGAAGTTTCCTCTGTGCCGTGGTCTGTGGTGCGATCAAGTGCATGTCGATCATTTTCAACCTGTTGGTTGTTGAGATGAATTCGCCTTATAGTTTACCTGGATGGAAGGTACTTGGTCCGTACTATCTAAGGGCAGCGTATAACTACCTATAGGTCGGCTGTAGCGTAACAACAAGTTATACTTGTACCGCTCCTGCGCGCATTTGATCTCCACGCCGAGAGGTTACCATAGCCTTGCAATTGACGATTTATGGCATGACTTATAATGACAACTACTTGACCATAGTTGGGCTAAGTACAGCGCCAGAAATGAAAGTAAAAACATAATCGGGGATATGACGCGATGATGGACGCATGTCGTACGGAACTGTGAAAAGTGAGTTTTTCGACCTCCACCGCACACCGAAGATGCTCCGATCGTTATCCAAAGATTTTTCTTAGCTAGGCATCGGTTACGTGTGACTGGGCAATTGGACACCAATTCAAGTTGGCCATCATTTGGATAATTCGTTAAGAAGAGTTTGCAAATAAACAAAAATAAAACAAAAATTCGCCCCAACCCCAAGAGCAATGTCTGGATCAGCCGCTGTCCTCTAAGGGTTTTGGGCCATTTGAAAGAATACCAACGGCTCAAAACCGATCTCAGACTTAATAAAATATTAAACTTCTTCAGTGAGAACATACATTAAAATGGAGTCTATTTTGAACTATATTCAGTCCATCGCAACCAGCACAAAACAAAATGAAGTTGCGCCCAGATTTTGTTCACCGTTCTATTAACAAGGTATTGTGATCGACCTAAAATTTCATAAAAATTTGGTAAAGCTAGTGATACCATGTCAAATATTTGACTATTCTGGCTGTCAAATGCTTTCAGACGCTGTAATCGTCAAATTTTTGTTTGCCACATTATTTTTTTTTGTTCTATTTTAACAGAAACAACTTCACTGGCCTTTTCGTTAAATTATTACTAAATATAAATTTTTACAGAATGGCATACAGTGTAATACTAGCTTTACCTGATATCTTCTATTTTCACGTTTCAGGGACGATAAAACACTTTGGATTACAATATCTTTCGAACCAATATAAAATAGATAAAATTTGGTTTCCGTATATAGGATTACAAGTAAAGTCTATACAATCTAAAATTTTTGGAGAGGGAAGTGGAGCACGGAAGTGGGTGGCATTTTCCAAAAAAAAATTAATTCTCAAGACAGTACAAGATATGATCTTAGAAATTGTTATACCCAGTAGACTTTTGGCAGGAAAAAAATGTTGGTGGTGCTGGTGAAGGATGATGTGGATAAAAAGGAAAAATTTCGATTTTCATTTCTCAATAACCGCAAACCAAACTAAATACTTTATTATTAAAATAATAAAGTAAAATTTACGACTATATAGGGCCTCTATATTAAGATTATACAAGAGCCACTGTATACTAGAAAAAATTTAATTTTTAATTTTGCTAGCAAGGCACGGTGGTGGGGGATGGTTTTTTATATCTCAGAAACAGCTTATACTAGAAAGTTGAAATTTAGTACGTATATGAAGAGGAGTAATCAAAGCAAATAAAAAGTTAAAATTTTCATTGGCATGCAGGGGCCGAATAAAAATTTTTCCGTGAGAATTTTCCAAATTTTATTTCAAGGATACCGAACTGGACTTAGGTGGTTAGCCTTTAATACACTGTAGTGTACAGTCTAGTCAGCTTAGGGATGGGAGGTCAGAAATCGGGCCGGGTATGGCAGTAGATATTAATAATTTGTAATTCTTTTTTGGCTGTAATATGATCTACCAGAACAGCAATGTTGCCTAAAACAAATCAACTACTGTCTGGTAGCTCTGATGGTGTTCGTGCATCTGATATGAATGTAAACAGAACTCATCTGCTAAGGGTTAAATCCTTTAGTAGTGACCCTACTAAACATTCCGCAATATTTACTATTTATATTAGTATTTCAAACCCAATAGCAACTGAAAAATTCTTATAAATAATTTATGCGCTGAGTGGGAATTGAACCCACGACATCGCAGAAGCAATGTTTACAGGACCTAGTACAACACCCAGCCTTTAGTTGATCACGAATTTCGTTATATCTTTTAAATATGTCGAATTATCAAATTAATTTTACTTCTACGGACTTTTTTAAATGCGCCTAGAATGTGTATTTAAATTTTTCTAAATTAAATTCCTAATGGGATGTAAAGTAGCTCTGTGTACATTTTCACGAATTCCGATATATTTCGTAGGTCCAATGAGATATCGAATCCGCTTTCTGCTTTTAAAGGCTTTAACTGTAATTAGAAAAAACTATTTGAGCATTTTTTTATGTTCAACCTTCTTAGGGGTGTAAAATGTTGTTCAAGTTTTCACGAATTTCGACATAGAATAGATATAGAATACGCTTTCACCTCCATTTATAAGCTTTAAATATAATGATCTAAAAATTATTTTCCACCCCTAAGAGGGTGTAAAATTATGGGATACGTTTTTACGAATTCAAACATAAATACCTTAAGTTTGATTAATTTCAGGAATATACGATACGGGATGTAAACTGATTGTGTACGTCTTCACGAATTCCGACATATCTCTTAGGTCTAATAAGCTATCGAATTGGTCTTTAAATTAAAATTTAATTTAATTTAATGTAATCGCCTAAGATCGATTTCAAATTATTTGGTATTCAACCTCTGAAGGGCAAAGTCAATATTTGATCTCGTATGTATAATAGGAAATTGAAAAAAAAAATTCGCAGCACACTGAGAGCAACTTTTTTAATTCTTGGTTGGGTTGTCCGGAACGCGTTTTATGCTGATATGTGTATGTGGTGTACAAGCGCGAATGCAGAAAATTCTTTGGGGAGAGAGGGTTTTCAAAAAATTTTATCATTAGTAGAATTGTTTATTTATTTATTTATTTATTTATTCATTCGGACACACTGTACAGATTTAAGAAACCCAATTACACAATCTGTTAAATAAAACAAAAATAAAAAAAACAAACGGGAGCCAGAAAAACAAAAAGAAAAAAAAAAAATTTTATAAAGGAAAAAAGAAGAAAGAACGTAATAGTAAAAACACAGGTAGAAAATTATTGTGTTAATAGTTAAAGTTAAAAGAAATTAAGTTAAGATTAACATCAGCCTGTGAAAATTAATGACTTGACTAAGATTTTGAAAGCTAAAAAAGATGTGGACAGAGAACCAACCTGGAGCCTATCATGGTTCCTTTGTAGTCGAACCAGTGGCGAATAAAAGTAGACGTTAGTTGAAGCCGCAGCTGGCGCGAATATAGAGACAGACCTACTCGGCCGCGAGGTAGAGCGAAACTCAAGGTTAAGATGTAAGGTAGAGTTCATAATACCGTTAAAAACCTTAAAGAGAATACACTCGTCAAGATACAATCTGCGCTGATTTAGTGAGGGAATATTGAGTAAGGATAAACGTTCACTGTAGGAGCAGTAGGGTAGGTTATATTTGAAGAGGAGTGACCGGGTGAATCGACGCTGAACAGACTCAAGAGATTCAATGTGACAACTATAATGAGGGGACCAAATAGAAGAACAATATTCCAATCCGCTGCGAACAAGTGTCAGATAGAGCTGGACGCACGTTTGAATATTGGAAAACATATAAGCGGATCTCAAAATGAAACCAGACAATCTTGATGCAGTGCAAATAATGTTTTGGAAGTGAATATCAAATTTAAGTCTTCGGTCGAAAGTTACACCTAGATCACGAATCTGGGATACTTCGACGAGAAGGGTGGAGTTCAGAGTATAATCGAAGGGTATAACTGCATGTTTTAGTGTAAAGGTCATTTTATGGCATTTGCTTACATTAAGTGGAAGGCGATTATATGAGCACCATAGGGTTAGTTCATTAAGATCAGACTGTAATAGGATACAGTCACTTCTTGAAGATATCTCCCTGTAGATTTTGAGGTCATCAGCGTAGAAAAGGAATGAAGAGTGGAAGTTTAGGGGTAGGTCATTAACAAAGATTATGAAAAGGAGTGGGCCAAGTGTTGAGCCTTGAGGAACTCCAGAGAGCGGGAAGAATACAGTAGACGAACATCCATTAAGAACTACACGAGAACTGCGCTCAGCAAGATAGGACGCAAACCACTCCAAAAGAGTATCACCGACGCCACAGCCTTGCAATTTCGACAAAAGCAAGCTATGATCAACTGAATCAAAGGCTTTGGAGAAATCAGTGTAGACAACATCCACTGTATTTGTGAATTCTAAAAGATTAGAAGCAGTAGACCGGCCTTTGAAGAAACCATGCTGTTCACGGAGAATGAGGTGACTTATATTTTCATATAAATGATCATGTATGACGCGTTCGAATATTTTAGAGAAACAAGACAACATTGAAACAGGACGATAATTTGTGACTACAGCTGTATCACCTTTCTTATGGATGGGAACGATAGAGGCTTGCTTCCATAATGATGGAAATATTCCTTCAGAAAGGCTTTTGTTGAAGAGAATGGAGAGAGGAATACTCAGGGAAGACGAAAGTGGCTTTAAGAATAAGTTTGGGAGGCCATCGGGACTACCCTTCACACTACGGTCGAGTGCTTCAAGTTGATGCTCAATAACTGAGGGAGCTATAGAGAGAAGAGGAATATCGGTGGGGGAAATTTCAAAGCTATGAGGAACGAATGAAGATGAAGGGGAAGAATACATAGACGAAAAGTATTGTGCAAATAGCTCACAAGATTCTTGAGAGTTGGTAGCAGTGGAGTCATTATAGCTAACTTCAGTAGGGAAAGAAGGAGAAGATCGCAAAGTGCGAACATAAGACCAAAAAAGTTTTGTCTCTCTACGGTTGACTGATGATTCAACCTTGGATATGTAGGTACGTATGGCAGATCTAATTGTAGATTTTGCCAGGCGACGGTAGCTATGGAACACAGATTTATCTTCTTCAGAACCAGACCTCAAGTACCGGGAGCGACTTAAATTTTTTAGATGAAGTGCTTTGGCGACTTCAGTGTTGAACCAGACCGGATTGTTTTTAGGGAGCTTACGTAGGGGAACATAGCGGTGAATGAGTCCATTGAGAAATTCATAGAATATTTGAAGTGATGATTCAATACCATGATGAGCGAAGGCAGCATTCCAGTCGAAATTACCTAGAGCGAGCTCAATGGAGCTAAAGTTCGCCTTACTGAAGTTGAATTTCTTCACACTGGGCATTGACATACGGGAAGACGAAGTAAACCTGTAGGAGAGTGCAAGAGGAGGGTGATAGGGATCAATGTTAAGATAAGGAGAGATTGAGGTACTAAGATTAGTTTGAGTGCTATCACAATTGGATAGCACTAGATCTAAAACTTTACCATGGTGGTTTGCTACATTATTGATCTGCTTAAGAGAACAAAGTGACAAAAAAGACGATACTTTAGAAGAGAGAGCATTAGAAGTAACATTGAGAATAGACTCAAAGTTAGGTGACCAAAGAACAGATGGTAAATTAAAATCACCACATACGATGAAGGATGATGTGGGATAAAGAATATTTACATAGTTTGAGAGTAATGAGAAAAGATCATCATATATGTCAGGCTTACTGGCGCAAGGAACGTAGACACAAGCCACGAACAGACTATTGACATGGGAGACACTGATTTTCACAAGGATACAGTCGAAGGATTTGGAAGGAAAATCATCGCAGAGTGTACAAGTAAGTGAGTTTCTAACTGCAATGAGATTCTGGAGCACTCCTCAGGGAGGTTCGAAGACCTCGTTTTCTCCTCCATTTGACCTCCTTTTTGCAAGACCATGTCCTCTGAAATCAGATCTCCATTGTAACTCCCAAAGAATAATTTTAAAACTGTTGTAACGGTGCATATAACGGGGTCTCTGGCACTTCTTTAGAGATGCTAGAATACCTCGCATTACTCTTCTTTTCTCCTCCTTTTTTCGTTGCAATATGATCTGCAATCCAAGTGTAGTGGAATTATTTAAAAAACATACTGCAGTCACGATCGGCTGCAAGCCAATCGTATAATACTCTAGATGAATACTGAACTCCGATTTATATTGTAGTTGGGGATAAAGTAGAATTACGTGTGTGCATGTTGTATGTCCTTTATTAAGGACTGCCATTAGATTGCTACTCAAACCTAAAAGACAATATTCAGTGTTTAATTTCATATCTTGAACTTTGTAAGTCATCGAAAAAAAATTTCCTTTTTGAAGGACTTTCACATGGGAGGTGCAGGAAGGACTCACTCGATTTCTTACATTTTTATCCTTTTCCTTGGAACCATTTAACAATTCATATGTACAAAATTTCAAATTCGTAGCTTAAAGCATTCAAAAGTTATCGAAAAATATTGTTGAAGACGTGTCTTAAGGATTTTTTGTATGGAAGGTACCAGAAGGAGTAAAAGGATTTCGCTGACTAGTAAACTCGAAGTTTGTTTTCACTCAAAACTAATTTGTAAAAAATTCCGAATTCGTAGCTAAAAGATTACTTGAGTTATAGTGAGTTTCGTAAATTAAGTGAATACATTTTGACAGGATATTTGTATGGCAGCTACACGAAGGACTAACAGGATTTTCTTCATAATCATATATTTAGCTCCAACTATTGGAAAATAACACATACAAAATTTCAAAGTCGTAGCGTAAACTCTTCTGAAGTTATCGACCAATATTCTTGAACACGTGTTTTAAGGACATTTTGTATGGCAGCTACCCGAAGGAGTAAGACGATTGTGCCCGTTAACGAATTTAGCCTTAAAAATACAACCAAATATTCAGATTCAAAATTTCATGATCCTAGGTGAAGGCGTTCTTGAGTTATCGTGTTCACGGACGGACGTCAAGCGGATTTGAGGTTTTTGGCCACAAATAAACAAAAAATAATATAAAACTTTTTTTCGTCCGAGGCTTGGTTCTATGCGTTACAAACTTTTGGGCTGGATTAACCTTATAATACTCTATATGATTTCATCTAGAGTATAAACATACTGCAGTCACGATCGGTTGCAAGCCAATTGTAAGATACTCTACAAGTTTCTAAAAAATATGGGTCCCCCTTGTAAAAAATATGAAAAGCCATTTTTCGCGAGGGTCTCCCTTGTTAAAAATATGAAAAGCCGTTTTTCACAAGAGTCCCCCCTGTTAAAAATCAAGTTTGTAAAAAATATGGGTCCCCCTTGTAAAAATACGAAAAGCCATATTTCACATATGAAAAGCCATTTTTCACAAGGGTCCCTAGTCCCTAGTTAAAATATCAAGTTTAAAAAAAATTCGAAAAACCATTTTTCACAAGGGTGCCCTCTTGTTAAAATATCAAGTTTGTAAAAAATATGAAAAGTCCATTCACAAGGGCCCGCCTTGTTAAAAATCAAGTTTGTAAAAAATATGACTCCACGAGTCATCTGATTGGTTGATTTTATTATTTATTTATTTATTTATGTAATTAAACGGCCTTATAAAATAACACCAAACAAATAATACGGCCACACCGGTTAGGCACCTGGCACTTAAAATAATTATAACCAATAAAATATAACAATAAAAATACAAAAAATTAGGACTATTGAAATGAAAGTGAACTTAAATGACAAAGTATTAAAATGCCCGGAAGAGGCTTATACTAAACACTTAAGAAAATAAATAATGGTTGATTTTATGCTGGGGATGGCGCAGGAAAATATTGCATCTCGATCGGTTACGAATAAGGGAAACAGCAACAACCAAATACCTAGTCCCAAAGTTGCCCAATCAAAAGCCTAGTTGAGTATATAAGGAGAGCGGAGCATCACGATTATACCTCTCTTCTAATTGAATGTGCTCGAACGTACTAGAACAGCGTATAAGATCAAATCGAATGTTCTCAAGCTTTCGGGTACCATCCACACACACCACCGAGCGAAGATTCAAGAACAGTCTCGACTACAAACAAGTAGTATAAAAGCGGAAGAAGCTTTCAGCGAGGGACATAGTAATTTTTATTACGCCGACTGTGACAGACCCTAGTACGCAACCGTATTGGTGGAAAGCGATTGATATAGCGTGTGATCGAGTAAATCGATATAAGCGGGTGGTATTGCCATACAGTGCGAATAATTGTGCGGATAGAATTAAAGTGCGAATAATAAATTAACACTTATTTTGATTTTAAACGAATTGTGTTTTACTTGAAATCCCGGCGAACCCCTAGCTCGGAACAATATATAAGAAATTTTTTTTTTCGTCTATTGTTATCACCCGGTTAATGTTATTGTTTTTGACTGGTCTCAAAGTGATTACAATAAGCGGCAACCACTATATTTTTAAATTGCGACTGCGTGATAGATTCGACGCGCTCAAAGGAAATTCTCAAACCAAATGGCGATTTAAAACAATATATGTATGAGCAGCTTTCCTGGGTAAATGAAAACTCAAAAATTTGCAGTGAAAAAAGAGAAAAGGCGGTTTTCTGCATAATTGTTAAAAATCTCATTTTTTGCTCCATTGATAGTAATACTAGATACCTCCATATGTGCTCCCTTATTGAGTTCTCCTCGAACTTCCTATTGAGTAACTACCACATTACTACGTTTCCTTTTCCATGGCGAGTTAGTTTTCATAAAATTACGAGTTGAGTTGCAATTCGTATGAAAAGTACAACTTAACTCAGCTGAAGTAATTAACATGTAAAACAATTTACGCGTCTCGTATTAATTACATTCAGTTGTGATTTTTTAATTCCATAATTTACCACCCGTCGCGGTCAGCAGCGACTGCCGGCAGTAGACTACTGCTTCAGGCAAAAACAAGCTGTTGTCATGTCTGTTTGCGATTGCTCGGCAGTTGACGGTTGTGAGTGCTGAGTGCAAAGCAGCCGAGGTGAGCAGTTGAGGTCGCGGTCGGTAGTACCAGTCAGATTCTACCTTTAGCTGTTAAGATGAAAAGTCTAATCTCTAAAACATGTTTGCTCTGTTAACGCACATTGAATTATTATAAATAAATAATATTTGAGTTTGAATAGCATAGTAACCTACCAGCCAGATTGTACCTTAAGTTGTAATAATTATAGCACTAGGCAATGAGGAAAAACAATAGGAATAAATAATAATTTTCCAAGGAAAAGTACAGAAAAAAAACCTTACTATTCGGAAAGCGTATTTTTTCAGGGTGTCAGTCGCATAGTAACCAACACCACATCTCTGCATAAAATGCGTTCAGGACTTCTACCCAAAAAAATAATGAAGTTTAGCCCAGACTGAGCACATTTTTCTAGTGATGGATTTTACGAATAACGCTCTTGATTGAGTAGTAGGAAACACAGGCCGATGTTTTCTTCTGGTCACCGTTAAGTACGCGTTTTTTAAGTCGCTCACATGGTTCAGCTTCAACGCAAGGTGGCAAGCGATATTGCGTAGCAAATTCCGCTGCACTATGTTACTAACTGACTTTTACTCTATAAAACTCAATAATTTAGATAGATTCCAAAATAGCTTTGACCACGGCGGCAAAATTTGAATTGCCTAGAGCTGGGAAAGCCTATAATCCGCCCTATTCCGCTGCGCTCGATGATAAGCTAGTACATATCAGGTCCATAACTACCATTAGCGTTGCTGCTGGCTTGAAACCACATTATCAGCAAGATCCTTTCCTTAGGGTATGTTTTACATTATTTGATTTTTGTTGTAAGGTAAAATTACAATTCACCTCACCTTTCTTAAAAGGCCGATTAAAACTGCAATTTTACGACACAAATTTCCAACGTCGGGCGCTCTTCCCGTATCGCAACTTTAATCAATCCTTCCATTTATGACTTATTCCCATAAACTTGCGTACATCTTCATGAATACACATGAGCTTAAGAGTCGCCCAACATCACGCTATAAATATTAATTGAAGCTGTCCTATAAAATTCGAAACCATAAATCGAATAGACAATTGGGAAGAAACATACGAGCCATAAGGAAACGGATTGTACAAGTCGAAATGTGGCACGCTATAATTTTAATTCATCAATAAGAAAACGTTTCAGAAAAAAGGCCGTGTAACGTGGAGGCTTGTTGGTCACGCTATTCAGGATTGCATCAATCTGAAGACGAATGAAAAGACGAATTATTAACGTATATAAGTTTGACGAAATTACCTCGGTTTTACAACTCTAAGAACGAAATTTGCAATTGCTGCGATGGTAAAAGCTGACTTGGTGCACTACTAAAATTTTATCGATCGGTCGAATTAGTGGTAAGTTTAATTCTAATTGGACTTGGTGTGAGGTCCAAGGAAAGCTAAACCGAAATGAAAGAGATTGTCTGAATGGGGAATACGATGCTGATAATCCAGACCGGTATCTTCTGGAATGTCCTGAGAAAATCCGAAATATTGGTGTTCACCAATTCTAACCTTGTAGCGAAAATACTCTTTACTTTTAACCCAATTACCTACAAATCGCATTTTCTTTCTCATAACATTATTTAAAAAAAATCGTAAAAAAGAAAATTCCGCAAAAGAATGCAGTTCAAGTACCTGTACTTGTACCGCACAAACGAATAAAAAATGTTTTACAAACTTTTGTCTTTCTGTACAAGTACGCGCGTACATTGTACATCATCCCGAGCAAGACTATATTTTGAATTGTCACGACATTTTCAGCCATAGATCGTCTTCTTCACGTCGGTCTTGTGTACTATAGGTCCGTGTCAGATTGTCTCCTAGCGGATCACTTTAAGCCATTCTCACGGTCATTAGAGCCGATAATTGACTCAAAGGTAAGCTAAACGAAATCAACCGCCACAGACAATTTTCCAAAGTGAAACAGTTACAAGACCGATTACATTCGATTGACTCATGATATCATGAATCGAGTGCTCCAGTCAATCAAATGCATGGAAAATCCGCAGAAAGATTCGCGAGTGAATTTTACCGCCACAGAAACTGGGTCAGAAATGCCCGGCGAATTAATTGATCACCTGGCCTTTTCGGAATTAGTCAAATCGTGAAAATAATGTCGACAGGCAGAAATATCGACTATCGACAATATCGCAATCGAACGGACTAGTTCATATCGTATGAGGGTATTCGAGGGCATACAAAGAGTAATTAGAAGTAGTGCACCGTCGATGACTTCCACAATACTTCGTATCGTAAGGTCTAATCCGAACCATAAATCACCTGCAATCAAGGACTGGGCTTAGTTGCGAAAGAAGGTCTTTTACATAGTGCCGTGAAATTTCTACAGGGAATGGATGTTAGTTGTGACATGCGGAACTGATCTACACTCATACGACTATGGTCTAGTTTAAGTGGAAAGTTTAGTTCGAGGATACGGTTCAGAGCGATAATCCAGGCTGGTAATTCTACGGAACACAAGTAGATTTTACATAGTTTTCAGGGCGACATTGGGGGATAAGCTGTGGCATGTTCATATATCATGCGTGCTCCTCGAGATTGCGAATAGGTCATATGTCAGGATTCGTTCGATTTTATATCATTTTTGTTGGTTACTTTTTGCGATAGAGTACCGTGCTAGAAAGTAGGAGAAGTCGATAAGAATATTGTCGATGAAGCAAGTATGTATTTTGTCTGCTCTTTCGCGAAGTTCGTCTCGGCTTTATATCTGGAAGATTTCATTGCACTACTAGCTACCTCTAGCCTTTTATTAACAGAGATTTTGTGAACCAAGGAAAAGCAACATAGTTGCGACAACGGAAGGCAAGTTATTTATAAATTTCAATAATGGCGCTTTAGTTCAGTCAGTATGTAATTTTAGATTGCAAAAGGTTGTGACCTTTGCTATCCTAAAATTTCGTATTTCCATGCTTTAGGACTAGTAAGCAGCAAAAAAGCAAAAAAAAACGTCCGTCTGTCCGCCGTACGAAAGCGTTTGAAGGCGCGTAGCTCACAAATTTTTTTGGTTGGTGGAATGGCAGAACCTCTACAAGTGTTATCTTTGAGGAGGTGGGGTGTGAGGAGGATTTGGAGGAAGCGTTTTAGACGAAGAATTTTGATTTATAGATCTTAGGAACAGCTTATGCTAGGAGGCTGAAACTTGGAACTTATATAGGACTAAGTGAGTGGACTCATTAGCAAAAAAATTATCAATATAGATTGACAGGTGTGGGAGTGGTGAAAATAAATTGATCCTAAATCGCTCGAAAGCTGAGATTGAAAATATCTCCTGAACAGTTGATGATTGGAGGGAGAAGGTAAGATGTGGGGTTCAAAAAATTTGGATTACAACATCTTTCGAACCAATTATACCAAGAAAATAAAATTTCGTTTCTGTGGATAAGATTACAAGTTGAGTCCATTGAATGTACACATTTTTTGAAGAGAGGTGGTGCACCAAAATGGGGGTATAACCGTTTTTGGAGAAATTATTTTTTTTTATCTCATGAACCGTACCAGATATGATCTTCAAAATTTTTATTTTTTTTATATTGTTGCGAGCTAGGGGTTCGCCGGGATTTCAAGTAAAACACAATTCAGTTAAAATAAGAATAAGTGATAATTTATTAATCCGCACTTTAATTCACAGAATTATAATTGCACAATAATTCGCACTGTATGGCAATACCGCCCGCTTATACCATATATCGCTTGACTCGTTCACTTTCGTTCTCTCTCAACACGGTCGCGTATACTCGCTGGCTGTCGCAGTCGACGTAATCAAAATTACTGTGTCTTCGCTGGGAGCTTCACCTGCTTATATACTAGCCGGTTGCAGTCTAGGATGTACTCGATGCGTGTGGAATCTTCTCGAAAGCTTTAGAGCTTTCGATTTCGATCTTCTTTCAGTGTAGAACCTTCTCGAAAGCTTTAGAGCTTTCGATTTCGATCTTCGTTCAGTGGTGTGTGTAGAAGATTCAAGTGAGCTTGAGATCTTTCGACTTTGATTCTAATTGGATTCTAGTACATTAGAGAGCATTCGATAAGAAGAGAGATAGAACCGTGCTGTTTCGCCTTATTTCTGATTGGGTTATTTTTCAACTAGGTATTCGGTTGTTGTTGTTTTCATTATGTGAAACGATCGAGTTGCACGATTGCGCGGTTGCCAGGCTTACATGTAACAATATTTAACCCCTAAGGGGGTGTAAAGTGGATGTGTATATTTTCACGAATTCCTATATTTCTTAAGTCAACGAGATATTCACTTTTACTTCTAAATGCTTTAAATGTCATCGAAGAAAAATCCGGTTTAGACATTTTTCGATGTTAAACAGTGACAGTAACATTACCGTTAGGGATTGGATATCGAAAACTTTGGAAGGAAATTTTTAGGCGCTTATATAAAGAGCCCGCAGAAGTAAAATTGCTTTGATAGCTTGACATGTCTAAAAGTTTTAACGAAATTCGTGAAAATGTGGATTCACAGACATTTTTTTTACTCAACCTCTGAACGCCAATATGCTTTAGTTACTCTAATAGCACATCTACATATACGTACTAAGTTTCAACTTTCTAGTATAAGCCATTTCTGAGATATAAAAAACCACCACCGTACCTTGCTCCCCCTATCAAAAATTTTATTGAGAGATGAGATCGAATTCTCTTTCACTTCTGTTAAATCATCTATTGAAAAAACAAATACGTAAATAAATAAAAAAAATCTGCCAACAGTCTGCGTGCAACTTTATTATTTTATGGGTAGAAGTCCGAAACGTGTTTAAGGGCTCACATACCCCTGCGCGCGCTGAAAACCGAGTAAATTTGAAAAATTATTATAAAGGTTATATGGTGAAAAAAAAATTAAATTGTTCAGTTCACATATCTTATTAACTATTCAACTATAACAAAAAAATAAAAACAATTTTTTTTTATATTAACATTATTTTTTACGGGTATACCATAAATGAACCACTGACGAAAATCGTGGCGCCTCCTTGTCGACATAATAACTTCACCAAAACTAATCCAATTTGCAAAAATTAAAAATTATCTAGTAAAATAACGTATTATGTGTTGATTTTGTGTAGGTGATGATCCCTTCAACTACACCCTCCTTTCCTCTTCCAGGTCACAGTCAGGAGCGGAAAGGGAGGAAGGATGGAAGCGGACCGAGGAGGTCAACGGGGGTCGCGTCGGCTGACTACATCACCTTTGTGTTCGTGGCGGTTTACCAGGCTGCTTAAAATAAAAGAAACAAAGAAAAAAATGTTATGATATTAGTTGCGATATTTGTTTAATACCGAATTTCAGCGGGTCCCAGCCCTGTTTTGGTTGGAAATGGGTCCTTCCACGTCTTAGCGCGATTCGGATAGAGCTATGTAGCCGTAGTGGGACCTGGGAGGGAGGGGAATATGCCGCATAGTCCGCGAGCGACCGAAATTTTGAATCCCATCGTCCGACACCGCCGTTTACGCTGTCCTTAATACACCAGCAGCCAGGATACTGAACTCCGAGTAAATTCCGTGAAGCAAGCAGCCGTTTCCCCACATCGTCCGCTACCGTATGTGAACCCCGGTAGCGGACGGGGGAAAAGAGAGAATTGGAGAAGGACACTACAGCAGCACTTGACGTTGGTTCGACGTCGATTTCGGTGCAGGACGATCCGAAATTATGAAGAGGCCTAACCAGTTCGTTCCGTCCAACAGACCGACCTGTCATGATCAACATGTCTGTTTGACGTTTCGCCGATAATACCGGGAACGCTGAAGTCGGACCGGAAAGGTGTTACCAGACGCGAAGTCTATGAAGTACGGAGTTGCCATGCGGACAGAGGTTTGGAGGAACGAACAGAAGATTTTGGCGGGGAGTTCTTTGATGATCGTTGTGGCGGTTGGAAGTGGTGCCGGAGTTGGTTTTAAGAATTGTTGGAGATACGAGATTCAAGGTCGGAGGAGTTGCGAGAGTTGGTTTGAGAATTGGAGATACGAGATTGAAGATCGGAGGAGTCTGCGGAGAAGGAAGAGATACGGGGAGGTGTAAACGAGGAGCCCTGGAGAGTCGGTCCGGAACGTACGGAGCAAGGCGTAGGCGGTGGTGTCGGAGTGCGCGGACGAATGGTTAAAGTTCAAGTGGGTACATTTTCCCTTCTCCCTTAGGTCCTACGGAAGAACGCGAAGTATCGTCGTAACCGCGGCGTGGAGGCACCCAACTGTGGGACCCGTTGAACCATATTTTAACTAAATAAAAAAGGATTTCTTTATAACGTACGCCGAATTGGGTTTTATTCCTGATGACATACCGGAGGTTTCCTAATCTTCCTCCAAATTTAGATTAGGTGGCGCCCAGCGACGACGAGAGTAGTTCCCGAATTCCCCCTTACTTCGGCGGAGCGTAGCCGGCTCTATAAGTCGACTGCACGGGAGTCGTAGGAATCAAGAAGTGCTATAGCCGAGTGGTGGAGCGGTTAGACTACAACAGGGGGAACCCAGGTTCAAGACACCGCGGAGGAATTTCTTTTTCTTTCCTATTTTGGCTCGTGCGGCCGATTTATTCATAGCGCAAAATACAGGTAATAAACGTAGTAGTGATAGTGTAACGGAGGAAATTTTTTTTTCGAAAATAAAGAAGTTACAGTATTTCAAACTTTAGTATGCAGTTTAAAAAAAAATATGTTTAATAATTTATAAAAAATTGTACAACCAAAAAATTAAAAAAAACCTTTCGTCACACTATAGAGAAAATAATTATCAAAATTTAAAAAAAAAGGTTGAAAAATATTGAAAATTGACTGAGTTATCGTGCTGACACTGTCTAAAAACATAATTTCAAGAAAAACGCGTTTAAAGTTTCTGGTAGTTACAACGTGAACTTACGGCTAGTCACTCATTCCAGCTTCGTACTGTACACCTTCTTCCCCTTGTCTCTTCCTATAAACTTGGTCCTATAAACGACCTTGTTTTATAAGCAACTCAGGTTTTCCGAACAAAAGAAATACGAAACGCTGCTGTCGAGAGTGGCGCGGCAGTTAGCCAGGCCACATTTATTGCTATAACTTTGTAACGTAGAGGAATTTTCTTAAAATTTTCTTTCCATATTCGAAATTTTGTTATTTAATTCGTAAAAGTATAACAAATGAAAATCTGTAAAAAAAAACAATTTTTTTTGGAAAATTTCAGGGGTACGTGAGCCCTTAATGCTGAGATGCGGTGTAGCTACTATGCGACTGACAGCTTTTTGGAACGTTATTTTTTAGGTTGTCACTCGCATAGTAACTTACACCGCATCTCAGCATTAAACACGTTTCGGATTTCTACCCATAAAATAATAAAGTTGCGCCCAGACTGTTGGTAGATTTTATTTATTAATATTATGAACGCTGAACTGATTCATGATCACGATTCATCGAATTAATGAATTAAAAAAGTATTATACTTATTCAGTTTATCAATGCTATGAATTCAGTCACTCATATACTACGAATACATTCACTGTCACAATACTTTTCTGTAATGATGTTAGTGTACAAAAACACCAAATAATAAAAAACAAAATATTAATGAATCTTTGCGGCGATGAAAATTTAATAATTTTTTCGTTATATGGATGGGTAATTTCATTGATTGATTGTACCCTTTTGGTTCAGTGCAGTTTAGTATCTGATCATGGCGGAATTCGTAAGACGTACAGGGTGCGCCATCTTTTATATCGGTATGTAAACATTGCATAACTTTGACATTTTTCAACAGATTGACTTCATTGGACAAGTTTTGGAAACGTCAATTCAGTAGAATATTGTCGACAGACCGTCCACATCGCTTGGAATACGGCCAAACAGTCGCTCGAATGTTTGACACTGAACCTGATTTTTGGAAGCAAATTTTGATGACCGACGAGGCCCATTTCACACTCTTTGGCGGCGTTAATAAGCACAATTGCCGCATTTGGGGAACGGAGAATCCACACGAGATCCATGAAACGCCATTGCATGATCAAAAAGTAACTGTTTGGGCCGGCGTTTGCGCCAAAACCGTCATTGGGCCATTTTTTTCCGACAAAACGAAACAGTCGATGGAAAACGATATTGGTGGATGTTAGCTCATTATGTCTGCCCGCAAATGTGTGAAAAAGGTTTAGATGGTACTGGTTTCAACAAGACGGTACGCCATGCCACACTGCAAATGAAACAATTCAGTTTCTGCAACGAAAATTCCCTGGACGTCTGATGTCGAAAAGAGGCGGCATTGACTGGCCACCGAGATCTCCAGATTTGACTCCTCCGGACTTCTTTTTATGGGGTTATTTGAAAAGCAATGTGTACGCCAGCAAGCCTCAGACCATTGACGAGCTCAAAGCAAACATTCGTGCCGAAATTATCGCTATATCGCCCGAGATGCTCGAAAAAGTAATGGAAAACGCAGCAAAAAGGGCACATTTTGCTGTGGCCAATAGAGGCAGCCACTTGATTGATGTTGTTTTCAAAATGCTATAAAAATCAGTTGTTTTTTTTTCAAAGTTATTCAATATTTACATACCGATATAAAAGATGGCGCACCCAGTATACAACGCCTTTAGCAGGCACATACATATATGCATTCGTTCTCAAGTGACAATCTTTTTTAGCCGAAATCTTTCGAAAATGTTCGTTGCCTTTTCATCGGCTTTTCTTCGATGTGTGGTTTGAAGGGGTCGAGCTGCTGGTAGTAATGCTGAATATTCCAGTGATCAGTACAGTGAAGTTACCAACGGTGGTTGAGGTTTTGTCCAACTCTTAAGGAGCCTATCCAACAAGCCAATGAATCAGGCCTTACGTATAAAACATTCTAGCACACTCCTATGTTACTTGACGGGAATGAAAGGTGGACGCCGTATGTCATTGTTGGGAACGAGTCTATCGGACTCTGATCGGAAAGCTTGTCGGAATCAGTAGAAGCCTCCAATTGCTTCCGTCTAAAACCACGCGTGTGTAAGAAATATATAAAGTGAGATAGGAGAAGTCATTGATTCGCGGAACGCAAAGAAGGTTTCGCTCGTATTATCCGTTTTCCTGGTGGAATCGTAAGGTGTATGCGTGTGAACAGATCCAGCCTGATAGCACAAATTACCGAATGAAACGAGGTGTAAGAATCAGCCCGCAGTAGCCACGCCACACCAGAACCTAATTATCTAAGTCAGACCTTGTTCAGCTATGAGCTATGCGTGTAGGTACTGAAAAACCCCTGATGACCATAAGATTAGCCGGTAAAATTACGTTCGTGTCGTCTTACTAACGATCGAGCCGTCTTAGAGTGACTTGGATTTGCTTACATTAACGGACGTGCTTCGATAAATTATATGGCGGGCATGAAGACCGGCCAAATATTGCCAAGTTCCGGACCGCGGATTCTTCTCAAAACGGTTGAGATGATAAAAACAGATCTTGTGCTGATCATCGTCAAGAAGTTGTGATCTTCCCACGCAACGAAGAATAGAAAATATACGGCGTGTCCAGTTCACTGGGTCACTTCTTGTTTAGTTGTTATGTGTCGGTTTTTTTCGCCGGGGCTAGTTCGTGTTTGTGGCATAAAATGCAAATTGTCGACTATCGCGCTCTCCATTATTCTCCAACTAGGCCATGTCAAGTCATCATTTTCTTTATAGCACTCATGTGGCCACTTCGCATTCGCATGCGCTAAATGACAATTTTCATTTTTCAGTTTTCACTGATTCACACAAAACGATGCGCCGCTTTAGGGAAGCGTGTGTACTTGAGCTTGTTACGTTGCGTAAAACGCCTTCACATTTTCCATCATGTTCAACTTGTTAGGTTTTTATTGCACCGGTTGGGATGCATTTATTGGCCGGTTGTACCGCATATGCGTGCCGTACATGTCTAAAATAACAAGGTATTTAAATGCAAGTGGAAAATTAAGAACTTTCCTTCGTGGAAAATTGTAAGTTTGTTGTTAAGTACGAACGAGTGGCATACGTAAAAGGTAAGTTGTTAGTCCGAGAGGCAATTATTAGCCGGAATCACAATGAATCTGGTTATGGGATTTAGTAGTCAGAGTGATGATTTGTTGCAGTCAGGTATTCAGGGCGGACTGTTTTAAGTGAAATTTTTGTTTGCTAAATACGCCCGCTGCTAATGACCCATAGAAATCGAGAGCTGTTCGTATCGTTTCAAGTGAAGGGAACAAAGAATGTTCCCACACGTTTCTTATACGTTCTATTGATAAATTCAACGTCTTATTTTCCCGATTACAGCTACGAACTTTGCTAATGAATAGTCTGAGTAAATGGCAGCTGCCTTCTTTCGCCTGGGAAGTAAAGTATATTCCTCAAGTTATTAAGTGTCACGCGAATGCGCAAGTTCTGATATCTCAACATACTCGTATGAGGCAAGTATAGTAGCTACTTATCAGAATTCCTTTAAAATTCATGAAATAGGATCGGAATGCAACGGCACACAATTAAGAATTTAAGTGGACAAGACGTTTTACTTTATTATTTCAATAATACAGTGTTGTGATCGATTTTTAAAAAAAAAATTTGCTACCCTCAACATTTTTTTTTCACGTTCCATGGCTAGCAAACACGGAAAAAGCAAAAAAAAATTCAGTCCGTCTGTCCGCCGTACGCCGACCGCTGTACGCAAAATCGTTTGAAGGCTCGTAGCTCCCAAACCCTTTGAGGTATTAAATTGAAATTTTTTTTATGAATAGACTGGGTAGGCCCCTTGAAGTGACCATATTTTAAAGGGTGAGGGTGTGAGGGGGGAGGTTGGGAAAGCGTTTTAGACGGAAAATTTTGGGTTATAGTTCTCAGCAACCGCTTACGCTAGGAAGCTGAAACTTAGAACTTATATAGAGCTTCGATAATGCACCCATTTGCAAAAAAATTGCCGATATGCGAGAAGAGGTGTGGGAGTGGGGGAAAAAATAATGCGTCCAAACCGCTCGAAAGTCGAGATCGATACATTCTAAAATCCATATCTCCTAAACGGTTAATGTCACGAAATTAAAACTATATGAATATCTGTAGGTATACTAGGACACGGAAACAAATTTTTGAGTAGGGACAGTGGCGTACGGGGGTGGGGGGTGAAAAACTTTAGATTACGATATCTCACGAACCAATTGCACAAATAAAATTTATGTTTATGTGTAACGGTTGACAAATGAAGTTTGCTGAAAGTAAAATTTGTTAAGGCGGCGGTGGAGCATGAAAGTGGAGGGGATAAGAAATTTTCAAAAAAATCACGTCTTATATTTCAAGAACAGTGTAAGATAGATACTTAAAATTTTTACCAGAAATAGGCCTAATAGACCCCTAGCAGAAAATAAAATTTTTGTGATGAGGGTGTAGAGGGTGAGAGTGGGGGAGGGTGAAAAGGAAAAGATTCCGATTTTTATATCTCGAGAACCTATAACGATAGAAATCCGTAGTATTTAGATAGAGCTATGGTAGTAGCATGTTGGAAAAATATAATTGTTTACAGGGGTAGTATGGTACGGGGGTGAGGGGTGTTTTTCCTATCTATAGAACGGCTCATGGTACAAAATTGAAACTGGGTATGAATATGTAAATTGACTAGAAAAGTAATTTAGATAAACAAAATTTTCAAATATCCATTGGCGTTTGGAAGGGGGGCGAAAAAAATTATCAGTGAAAATGGAATGCATATAGTTTTCACGATTTTCGTCATATCTATTAGGTCTTTTCAAATATTGAATTTATTTTTATTCTACGGCTTCCACATATAAATACCTAGAAAGGCTTTTCAGGATTTTTTGAAATTCTGCCCCTAAGGGGTGTAAAGGGGTTGTATATTTTTTCACGAATTCTGCCATATCTCTCAGGTCTAATTAAATTTCGACTTACTTTTGACTTTCATGAGCTTGCGCAATAATTGCCTAAAACCCTTTTTTAAGTTTTTTCCTTTTTCAGCACCTAAGAGGGTATAAATGGGTTGAACACGTTTTCACAAATTCCGTCATTTCTTTTAGAAGTGATAATAAATTGAATTGTTTTTACTCTCTCGTTCTGTCTTCATATTTATCTATTAACTCCCTCGTGTCTCAGGAGATATCAAGTTGCTTCTTATGAAATCGTTTAAGAACCTGTTTCACAATTTTTACAATTCATACCCCAAGTGGAAGCAATGGGTTTGTATACGTTTTAACAATTCGTCATATCTCTTAAGTCTGATAAGGCAACAAATTCGTTTTTACTTCTATGGGCTTTTAGTGTACATATTATATTAGAGTATACCGAAATTTGAATTATCTACACGGCCTTTTGCAATGTCTATTTTAAAGTACAATCTCTATTTTAAATATTTTTATTTTAAGAACAAAATTAACTTTCCAAGAAACGTCATAATCTCGAAACAACTGATGATATACTCCGACCTTGACCACTCCCGAACTTTGACCCGAAAATAATAAAGATTTTTTTAATAAATCGCAGGTTGTAAAGCTGGTATTACAATGTTTGCCACGGTGTTAAGTATTTGACTATTTCGTAAACGTCCGAATTGCTGACTGAAATGCGAACTGGAGCGACTCGCTTGCTGGCTTTAGGGTAGCTTCCTGTCCCCGCACCAGTATCCATTTTGAAACCATTCCTGAATTCAAATACTTAAGATTCCCTTATCACTTTATCATTATCCAAGTCATTCCAAATTGGGAAAAAAAAGTGTAAGATCCTCACTTGAAGCCTAGACTCGAGGTCATGTAGTCAGCAAGGTCATGTAGTCAGTGAGGTCTTGAAGAATACAGTCCGGAAATAATGACAATATTTTGCTGTTGAGATCGACAGCGTTTGTGATTTGGTGCAATGAAGCGTTGGATTCTCGCGACCTCCGTTGCTACAAGGTCACTGAGACTGTTGAAGAAGTAAGCTCCTAGATAAGCTTTTTGCCTAGCGGTTAAAGCTCGACAGGTACAGAAAAAATTAAGGACTGTCTCCTTCTCCTCCTTTTCCAGTCAGCTTCTACAGAAGTCGTTTGAAAAGTGGCCGAGTCTTTTAGCATTCCGGTCTATAAGACAGCGTCCCGTCACCGATGTTCCGGTGTAATCTGAAGGGTAGTACCGTGCCGAGCGGATTCGTCAGCCATACAGTTACCTGGATTTTTCCTGTGCCCTAAAACATATTATATCTTTTAGGTTTCATGAGATTTAAAAATGGTTTTCACATCTACGGGCTTTTTAAGCAATCGACTTAAAACGAATTTCTCGATTTTCTTAAATTTAGCACAAGAGGGTTGCATACCTTTTCAGGAAGTTGGTTATATCTAGTAACTCTGAGATCTTAAATTGGTTTTTACCTACGGGCTTTTGATGTAATTTCCTAAGAACCAGTTAAACAATTTATCAAAGTCTAAGGGCGTGATAAATTTCATTATATCTCTAATATAGATTTTTACGCTTTAAAGTTTTTTTTTAATATAACCACAATTTTGAATATGAAGAACTACTAACGAATGTTAAAATTATATTTTTCATATGGCTTGTTTACACCTTTTCAACATGTATTTCAGACTATAATATATTAATTTCAGATTAGGTAAAACGTATTTCAGAATAGTGAATTGTATTTCAGAATACATAAGTTTGAATAAATCTGAAATACAATTCTTTATTCTGAAATACATTTTACCAAATCTGAAATACAATTCACTGTTCTGAAATACAATTTACATAATCTGAAATACATGTGGAAAAGGTGTAGTGACTAAAATAACTTTCCAAAAATCTTGTTGTGTCGAATCAACTGAAGTTACATTTCGACTTTGACTGCGCCTCAGACTATGACCCAAAAACGTAACTCATGTGTTAAGGGTGGCTGTGGTGCCTCCAGTTCAACCGCATCCTGTATTTTGGTTCAAGAAATAATAAAGTTTCGGTCATACTGTTGCAGTTTTTTTTAATGAGGTCGGTTTTCGATTTAATATTTTTCCGAATCACATAAAAACAAAAACAAAAATAACTTTAAAATTTGTGCCATATGCCCTTGCAGGCTTGGCCGAAATGTCAATGGGCTCCCTTATTCCATAAGGGGGTTTCATTTAATAAATAAATAAATAAAATAAATAAACTTTAAAATTTAGAATTCAATTGTACTTATCTTGTAATTAAAGTCGACCTTCATCCCCTTCCCAAATTATGTTGAACTACACCTCTGTTGAAGGGTACTGTACCAAATCATGCTTGATTTTGGAATCCCACCAAAACTAGTCCGACAAGCAAGACTCACAATGACGAAAACTGAATCCCAAGTAAGAATACAAACCGATTCCACAACCAGCTTTCGAACGGAATGTGGTTTAAAGCAAGGAGATGGTCTATCCCTCATGCTTTTCAATTTGGCACTAGAGTATGTTTTCCGAAAAACCAAAGTCGACTGTAATGGGTCACTACTATTCAGTCCACCCAACTAGTAGCATACGCTGACGATATAAACATCCTCGCATGATTCTTCCCTATTTGTAAATTTTAATTCCACCTCAAAAAAAGGCAGGTTGCGCATTAACGAAAGCAAAACAAAAGTAATGACGCAAACAAGAAAGAGAACGTCAATCAGACAGAATATAACAATTGCGGAGTATAATTTGGAGAGTGTGGACAACTTCAACTAGGGCTAATCTAGCAAAAGATGGCAACGAAACGGAGGAAATCAATCGACGGATCATGCTAGCAAATAAAACGTATTATTCGATTCTTCCAATAATGAAATCCAAGAAAGTGGACAGGAACAGTAAGCTGCGAATATATAAAACTAATATACGACCTGTGCTCTGTTATGGCAGCGAGACGTGGACATTAATGCGAAAGAAAGGTCCTCCGAAGAATTTTGGGGCCTGTGAGGGAAGGGACGGACTGGCGAATAAGATACAACCATGAGTTGTATCAACTCTACGAGGAGCCAGAAGCTTTAACGTTCAGCTACGTAAACTGGAGTGTGCTGGCCATGTAGGGCAAACGGAAGGTAGAAGAATCCCCAAACATGCTCTTATAGGCAAAGCGAGTGGTAACAGGCCAGTAGGCAAAACACACAAACGATGGGAAGAGTCCGTTGATGAAGGTAGCAAAGCCATCTTAAAAAATCTGCCAATAGTCTGGGCGAAACTTTATTATTTTTAGGGTCAAAGTTCGGGAGCGGTAAAAGTCGGAGTGTATCATAAGTTGCTTCGAGATTTTTAGATTTCTTATGGAAAATTAATTTTGTTCTTAATATAAAAATATTTAAAATAGAGATTTTTAGCCGATTAAACATTGAAAAAGTCCGTGTAGACTATTCGAATTTCGGTATATTATGTACACTAAAAGCCCATAGAAGCAAAAACGAATTTGTTGCCTTATCAGAATTAAGAGATATGACCAATTGTTAAAACGTATACAAACCCATTACTTCCACTTGGGGTTTGAATTTCGAAAAAATTGTGAAACAGGTTTTTAGACGATTTCATAAGAAGCAACCTGATATCTCATGAGACAAGACGGATTTTGAAAAATTTCTGAAATCGTAAGCAAACCCTTCACATCTCCTTTGTTCTGGAAATTCGAAAAATCGTGAATTGGTTGGCCGTAATAATTAATTTTACATCTCATCAGAACTAAGGAATGGCAAAAATTGTGAAAACATATACAAACCCTTGGGGGTTGAATATCGAAAAATTGAGAAATGGGTTTGTAGGCGATTATATAAAAAGTCTGTGGAAATGAAAATCGATCTAATATCTCATCGAACCTAAGAAATATGTCGAAACTTTGAAAAGCATACAACCCCCTTACACCCATTAGGATTGAATATCTATAATACTGAAATTGATTTTTTGTCTTTTTTATATAGGAAACCTTGGGAAGTAAAAGTGAATTCGATATATCACCAAATATGCAACTTCCTTGCACCCACTTGGGGGTTGAATATCCAAAAATTCTGAAAGGAGTTAATAAATAAATATGAAGACGGCACGAGAAAGTAGGAATCAATTCAATTTCTTATCACTTCTAAAAGAAATGACGGAACTCATGAAAACGTGTTCAACCCTTTTATACCCTCTTAGGGGCTGAAAAAGGAAAAAACTTAAAAACAAGTTTTAAGCGATTATTACGCAAGCACGTGAAAGTGAAAAGATATTCAATATCTGATAAGACCTGCGGATATAGTAGAATTTGTGAAAAAGTTTACAACCCACTTTGCATCCCCTTCGGGGTCGAATTTTAAAAAATCCTGAAAACACTTTCTAGGTATTTATATGAAGAAACCGTAGAATAAAAATGAATTTAATATTTGGGAAGACCTAATAGATATGACGAAAACCGTGAAAATATATGCATTCCATTTCCACTGATAATTTTTTTTGCCCCCCCTCCGAACGCCAATAGATATTTGAATTTTTTTTTTATCTAAATTAGTTTTCTAGTTGATTTACATAAACGTACCGAGTTTCAACTTTGCAGCATAAGCCGTTCTAAAGATAGGAAAAACTCCCCCCACCCCCGTACCATACTACCCCTATAAAAAATTATATTTTTCCAAGATGCTACTAATATAGCTCTATCTAAATATCAAGTTTCAGCTTTATATCATTATAGGTTGTCGAGATATTAAAATCGGAACCTTTTCCTTTCCACCCTCCCTCACCCTCACCCTCTACACCCTTATTTCCAAAATTTTGTTTTCTGCTAGGGGTCTATTAGGTCTACTTCTGGTAAAAATTTTAAGCATCTATCTTACACGGTTCTTGAGATATGAGACGCGATTTTTTAGAAAAATTCTTATCCCCTCCACTTTCATGCTCCACCGCCCCCTTCAAAAATTTTGCCTTCAGCAAACTTCATTTGTTAACCTTTATACACAAACCAAATTTTATTTGTCTAGTGCAATTGGTTCGTGAGATATTGTAATCTAAAGTTTTTCACCCCCCACCCCCGCACGCCACTGCTTCCACTCAAATTTTTGTTTCTGATCTATTCTCCTAGTATACCTACAGATATTTATTAAGTTTTCATTATGTGACATTAACCGTTTAGGAGATATGGATTTTAGAAAGTGTCGATCTCACCTTTTTTGCGTTTCGGACGCATTATTTTTCCCCCCACTCCCAAACCCCTTCACCTATTGCAAATGGGTCCACTACTGAAGTTCTATATAAATTCCAAATTTCAGCTTTCTAGCATAAGCGGTTGCTGAGATCTAGAAACCAAAATTTTCCGTCTAAAACATTTCCCCCCCCCCCCCCCCTCACAACCCCACCCCTCCAAATTTGGCCACTTTAAGGGGACTGTCCACTCTACCCACGAAAAAAAATTCAACTAAATAGCTCAAAGGGTTTGGGTGTTACGAGCCTTCAAACAATTTTGCGTACACCGGTAGACGTACGGCGTACGGCGTACGGCGGACAGACGGACTGAAATTTTTTTTTGCTTTTTTCGTGTCTACTCGTTATGAAACGTAAAAAAAAAAATTTTGAGGGTAGCAAATTTTTTTTTTTTTAAAATCGATAACAATACTGTATTATTGAAATAATAAAGTAAAATTAGCAGCTGGAGGACGCGGTTTTTGGATCGAGACGATCCAGAGACCTGGGCCCGATTTGGGTTGTCGCGCCATTGATGATGACACTGTGGCTTACATAAAATATGTAGAATATTTTCCCTTCCCTTCGAATCAAGTCACACAGTGGATATGAATCTAATATTCACTCAAAGTATTATTATGTAAATTTCTATCTCCGGTTTAAGATTTTCTTATCAAAAGGCATAAACAAAACTGTCAGGTTCATAACACCGTTTACTTATTCAATAAGACATACTCCAGTTGCCAAACTATAAACCCAATTCCTATTGTTAGTTGGCACGTCATTCAAAATCATGGCAGCAAACTTGCAGCCAACTAAGTGATTAGATCAAAGAATGTGTTGTGAACAAACTGTGAAAATGAATTCAATGTAAGGCGTATGCCAGCTTCCCAATTAATTGCGTATCAAATAACAAACTGTTAATTCGTAGAGTGGATTCAACGCTAGACAGACTCACCATAGGCCCTAAAATATAACCCGTGTTATTTAAGTTGGCACTTTAACCAGAGGCCCTTAGAAGTCGGCCAGCAATCACCGAAGCGTTTTAAGATTTCATCTGATCTGTGTGATTGATATCACGCAATGCAATGGCACAACTGTAAACAGTCTAACTAAATATCAGAGAAGATTAACTACCTTTTCACTATCCGCCTTCCTTGATGGCTTTTTGTGCTCAAAAAACAATTTTCGATGGCAATAGATTCGGTAATGATAGTTCAAATTGTAACGGTCTTTCTGTTAAATACTCTTAAAAGTTACCCGTAAAATTGATTGCTATATCGTGCAAATAATGACCAGGTGGATATTGAATTAAAGGTCGGCCTCTATGTCAGTATTTGATTTTCTTCCCTTTATTTTTTTGCTATTGAAAATTCCCAGGCTTAGCGACTTGCGAAAAGAAACCTATTCAACTTTTAAATATTTCGGAAGTGGTTTTCTTCTCATCACTGCCTAATCTTCAGCTTGGGATAATCCGACAAGAAGCAATCACAAGAAATTAGCCAGAAGTGGGTGTTTTTTTTCTATCCGAACACCTTAAGTGGTCAACTGTTTACTAAGCTGGACAAAAACACCGAAAATCTTCTGAAAGACAGATCGACTTGATTACACTGCCGTTACAGAGTTTAGACGGCAGAAACATGGCGCAAAAACAAATGTTACTTTCAAAAATTTTAATTGAAACGTACGCATAACTTAAGGGCTCTTTTCTTCGGAACACGATATTCTGGAACAAGTTCCATACACAACGACTGAAAATAAATTAATGAGTAGTATTTTGTGTGTATTTCACTGCAATTATCGAGGTATGGCTTGAAAAAAGGCAGACCGAACGCTTAGTAATCAATGTACCCTTATAAATTCATCGCCTCAAAAGGTTACCGGCTTAAGTCTTTCGTTTCTTAATAACGCACACAATTTTCTTCGATACGGGAAACGAGAAAATTCCGAACATATCGAATCCGAGTACGGACTATTTGAGTACGGCGATAGGGCCGGGCCGTACTGGACCTAATGACTACTACCACGGCTCCGTCCGAATCATTACCCAGGCCGCATAATTCTGCACATAGCCACAGTGGAATTATGTTTAATTAATGTGATTACTTTCTTAATAATTTTTAATAGCAAGTAATTCAATATGGGCGGATGGATAATTAGCAGTTACTTACAGAGTTCTATGCGATCATAACGAACTGGTTGGGTTCCTGCTTTGAGGTTCGTTCATTGTTCAGACTATGAGAAGGTTTTACTGGCCTCCTGTTTTTTTGTGTGTAGATTGCAGTTGAATATAAAGAAGACGATATCCGATATTCTGTACCTACAGAAATTTCAAATATTTAATATCAGAATCGAAATATAAATTAATTTGGAATTCAGTACCTACCTTTTATGACGTAAAATTTAACATTAGTTCGGGTAAAACTGTTTTGAAATATGCCTTCGATGAATTCCAACCAGATTTCCATTATGGGTGCAAAATGGAAATGGGTGTTTGGGTATGCGAGCAAAAGAGAAAGTTTGATGGTAAAACAACATACAATTTCATTTTTTTTATATCTCAAGAACAGCAAAACCTAAAACGATAAACTTAACAAGGGCTAGTTTTTACACCAAACAGTATATTAGCAATTTATAAAAGTAAATTTGACACGTGATGATTTTAATTCTGTAAGAAGAGAAGAGAATTGATCAGTTAAAAACGTTTAAAGAGTAAATTAACTTACCAAATACTTCATTATCGAGCTCCATTCGAATTATTTCTCCACTCGTGTAAATCCAAACTAGAGATGGGTAAAACAGTTTATTTCAATGAAATACTTCATAACTTGTAGTTCAGTTTAAAGAATTAGTTCAGTGAAGTACTTCAATTGAACTGTGCATTTCATATTTTCTCTTCTCGCCGTCACTACTCACTATTACTTTAACTGAACTGTTCACTTATTCTATTCTCTTCTCTAACCAGCTGTTCGTTAGTCACTTAGTCGTTCAGTTGTGCTGGTGTGTTTGTGTTTTCTTCTATAAGCAGCCGTTCACTATAGTTAACAGTTCAGTTACTTCTGTGGGTTAGGAAATAGGAAGAAGAGCGAATATCTACTCTTTATTATAATGGAATGTCATGGTATTCTTCACGCACCGCGTCGCGTTTACGTAAATCTTCTATTAAGGCGGGAAAAACACACAACGCACAACAGCATAAAAGACTTAACACTTTAAATATTAAATATTAATATAAAAAAAACACGGTTGTTTTGTGACGATTTTGTTTCATTATAAATTTTTATTTAAAAAAAAATAGTTTATATTGCTTTGAAGATGTTATGTTATGTCTACTTTTTTGATGCAATGAAAAATATATTTTATACCACACCCATATAAAATGAATAAATGAATAAAATATATGATAAACCACTGAGAGAGGAGAGCTGTTACTTTGTGTATAATTAGGTTGTACCTTCGCTGTGTGTATTTCTGAGTGACACGGAGTCAGACAAAACGAGAAGATTGGTTGGTTGGTTGTTGCTCGTTACACTGTGTCCGTACTATTCACTCTCTTATTCTTCGTTTTTCCTTCATTCTTTTTAATTTTCTTTTATGCATTTTACGAATTAAACTGCAATTCACCAAAATGACTGAATTACTTCACTTACTCACTTAATTGAAGTGTTCTTTTAGAGTAGTTCACTTTGCTTAAATCCGGCTCGACGGATCAAAAAATGTTCGATTCTTTTTCAAAAATAGACTATTAATTTGTCTTCGATACTTTAATCATCATTTTTACACAATTATTTCATTACATCATGAATAGGGAAAATTGAATTTAGTTGTATGAAGCATCTAGTTTAATGGCATAGGGTGTTTCAGTAGGAACGCTCGAAATTTGTTAGGCTATAGCGGCCATATTGATAAAGCTACATCGGTCGAATTTGTTGTGAATTGTTCAGTAGTATTTGGAAAATCACCATGGAAGGTTATAGCGTTGAACAACGTGTGCAAATCATCAAATTTTATTTTCAAAATCAGAGCTACGTTCGAAAAACGTTCCGCGCATTCCGTGATTTTTAACGACGGGGCCCTTTTCTTTATGAAAGGATGTGTGAACAACCAAAATTGTCGGATTTGGGACGATACCAATCCACACAAGATACACCAGCACCAAATGCATCCCGAGAAAGTCACTGTTTGATGCGGATTTTTGTCAGGCGAAATGATCGGTCCGTACTTCCTACGAAACAAAACTGGCATTGCCATAACCGTCAAACGATCGATGATAAGTAACTTCTTGTAGCCTAAGGTGGATGATATGGATACCGACGACATGTGGTGTCAGCAGGACGGCGTTGCGTGCCACATAGCGCATGTCACCATGGACATTGTGCTCGAGCGATTTGAGGGCATCGTTATCTCGATCGTGCGATTTAACGCTCTTAGACTTACTCCTTTGGGGCTATGTTAAATCGCAGGTCGATGCGTATTATCCACAATCAATTGATGATCTTTAAGCCAACATAGCGAACTCCATCCAGCAAATTCATCCAGATTTATGCGACAAAGTTGTTGAAAATTGGACCTATTGATTACGTGCCACCAATCAAAGCCGGGACGGAGATTTCGATTTCGTTATATTCCATACTTAATGCCATAAAATATTCTTTAAAATATAAAAAGAATTGGGTGAATATCTCACACACAACTTGTTTTATTTACATTTAAAAATTGAACGTCCTTGTTGAAAGACCCTATATTAGTAAAGCAATTTGCATTACAATATAATATGTAATTTGTACAGATACGAATACTTTCGAAGAACTGGAAAATTTCAAATTCAAATCAAATTTAAATTTATTATTATCGTGAACCATAAGATTACATGTACATTTAGTAGTAATAATTATGTGATCAGGCTTCTGCCTCTACAACATGGTGTGAATCTTAAAACTGACAACGGCTGTAGTGAAATAAAATAACCACTACTTCGGTGAATCACTCTTTACTGTTCGCTTAAAACCAACACGGAAACAAGGCTAAAACACGTCACAATCATTTACAAAAGATACGATGTGGACTAAAATATAAAATATTACAATCCAAATAATAAATAAATCTAATATAAAGTATGTAGGAGTTAATCCAAAAATAAATGAATATAATAACAAGATATTCTGAACTTACTCGTTACTCCTTAAAGTTTGTTCGACTTCCCTAACTACACTACTCTACCTATATTAAACCTAGGGCACCGCTGGTGCGTTGTCTCGCGATGTCTACTCTTTTATGACTCCTCCGTACAGTTTCTTCCGGTTCAACCTCAACGTGAACTCCGTCCGTAATACTACCTCCAGATCTTGTTCCTCGCCTTATCACTTGTATACTCCGCTTCTAACACTCGCGACAAACTCTCTCTCTCTCTCTCTCTCTCTCT